>JAWWMU010000106.1:72574908-72629247 GCA_035048155.1 Cinnycerthia olivascens
CATCAGTGCAGGCTCCTGTGTGGCTTCTAGGAGATGGTCCTGTAGCAGCTCCTGGTGCAAAATAAGTCTTTCAAAAAAAGTCAAAAGCCAATGTTTTTTAAAATATATATTTTTCAAACTGTCCTTCAAAATGCAGAAATATTATTGATACTTTTAAAATTTCCTAGTAATTATGTATACGTGCTTGGACTTAGTATTACTGACTTCCAGAATTATTTCATGTCTTCCTCTTGAATGTTTTGTATTTATTATCATCTAACTGCAGAAGGATTTAATATCAATGCCATAATATGTACCAGATACATCTAATTATGACTCTATTTCATCAAGTTTATGAGCGTTTCATCATTTTGAGCAGCTGTGAAAAGTGGTAAGACAAATTAAAACACAGTGGCTATTTTGCTAATAGAGCTCCTTTATAAATTTGGCCAATTATGAAAGTCTGCAATATTTTGCAAGATATTTCCTTGTCAAACCTGAAGTACACACACACACACAAACTCTACACAAATATGGGAGGATTTTAGTACCTTTTGATAAAAAAACCATTCAGAATTAGTGGAGCAACTCCTTCTGTCTGGGTGTAGATATTTCAGCTGTACATATTACAGTCCTGCAACTCAAAGAAAGGTAAGTCATGCTACCAAAAAGACAATCACAAGCAAATTGACAATACTTTAGCTAGAATTCTTTTCAGCTCCTATTTTTGTGCTTGGAGACATATATGACCTGTTATTTTCATCAGAATACATTCAGATGTTGGTTTTTGGTTTTTTTGTTATAATTGTTGAGACTATAAGCATTTTAAAAGAAAAATATTATTTACAAGGTGTTACAATGCAGAGGAAGAACCAGGTCTTACAACAAAGCCATTTTCAGTCTAATTAGACACACTAGAAAATATATGGAAAATACACACTGACTTGTGTGCAGCTGTAGAGACTGTCAAGTAAATGTTTGATTTACTGATATCCAGCTTTTCTCACTAGCCACCAGAGTAGAAGTTTTCTTGAGGACTTCTCCAGTGCAGACACAGTTGGATAGCAGCCAGCTCCTCACTTGTGTCCATCTTATAATAGACCCAAAACTATGATCGTGCAGCAGCTGCCATATGCTGTCACTGCCAAACCAAGTCATCCAGTTTTCTGCTTATTCCCCCAGAGCTGGAGAGGGAGATGACCAGTGGGAATAGTCTTGGTGTCTGTATTATTCTTCCTGTTGAGCTATGCACAAGCAAAGGCTCAATGTTGAATATCATAGACTTTAGCTTTAGACCCCAACACAGCATACAGAATTTCCATGGAAATTTCCCTTTCAAATATTGTTCATGTGGTATCAAAGGAAACATTTGTTTGACTTGTTGAGATAACAAGCATAAGGGGAAAGTTCTCTTCCAAATATCTCTCTGGATTCATAACACATGTTAATAAATGTAACTACTTCTGTAATTTATTAATTCATATTAGTGGAGGATTTGCTGCTAAATGATTTTCTTAAGCTTTCTCAATTCAAATAAATATGAATATTTCTAAACCAGACATCTACAGGGGAAATTAAAAAAAAGAAATTATAGATATTGGGGAGATGGGGAAAAAGCATTACAGTTTTCTGGAGTTTCATAGAACATACATATTTTAAAAAATTGAAAATAGAGAGACCCATTCATATCTGTCTAGATTTTGTTTGATTTAGAGCTAGCTGAACTCAAGAGTAGCTTTTACTTAAAATTTGTGAGAAACTGACTGCTTTTAACTTGTAACTAACTACAGTGATCTTTACAAGGATTTCTGAATGGTCAATTACCACTGGAAATAATCTTCATCTAGAACACACTTCCTAAGGCAAATTTCTCCAGTGCAGGTAGTGTAAGACCAAATTGACTGTTTCATTGACTATTGTTCAATTGTCCATATGGCCACAGTCAGGTCAAAGGCTACAGGGATCTGAATTCCCATTCTTCTGTTCCAAGTGGGAATAGTCAGAAATGTTCAATAGGCTTGGAGGTAGCAACCAGGAGTTGAATTATGACAAGGATGTACTTGTGTTTTTAAATTAAGTGACACTTATTACATTAATAGTGTTCATCCTTTAGAATGTTCTTTTTCTTTTAATAGCAATGTATTCACCTCAGACAAAAGAGGTCAGTTCACTTGGGAGACTTTCAGAAGTGTTCCTTTGTGGTTCCTCAACAACAATAGGAAAACTGGAGGAGTGGGGTGTCTGTGTTCAAATGTTCTTTCTTCTGGTGTCCCATTGTTGTAAGGTTTCCAGGCTTAAATTAAGGAGACTCAAAAAAGCTATCTGAGAGATAATTAGAATTTTTACAAGGATAATCTCAGGATGTAAGAATTTGACTTGTGATCTTGATATGAATACAACCAGGGATATGAAGCAGGAAGGTAGGACATCTCATCCAGAATCATTTTTAACTCTTCCACAGTTATGTTGTTACCCTTTTTAAGTTCTGTTGCCAAAGCTCTTGTTTCTAATTCCAGTTTCATAAGTGCAGTAATTGAACAGTTACTAAAACATGGTAGAGATTTAAAACATCAACAATGCATTCAAAAGGATGAACCATTTAAATCAGTGTTTGGAGGCCAATTCTTATGATTCTATTGATCTACAAATTGAAAAACAACAGTTTTTCCTTGAAGTCCTGTTTTCATACTATCACAGAACTATGAAGGTATAAAACCACTCGAACACAAAAGCAAAATTGTACACTGAATGTAAAATTACAAGACTTAATCTTGAGTAAGGGTAAGTACTTGTACAGGATCTGGTGCCTGATGAAGTACTTGACCAAACCTACATTTCATCAAATAGAAGTAAATAGATCATATTTTTATTAATATCAATGAATGATTAATCACATCTGAACTAGGAACACATGATTTGTCAATACTGTTGTTCCCCAATTAAATCTCTTGATACTCAAACTTCTTTCCATCCACATTTTGAGACAACAGACATCTTAATAAGAAATTTGTTGTCAGGAAGAAAACTCCATAAACCAGCAGCTAAATACATGATATTAGAGGTGGGAGCCTTGTAGCTGTCAGTATTTTAAATAATATCACTCTGAAAACCCTTCAGTATCTCATGCATTTCAGAGGTAATCTGAAAACTGCTTTACAAACTGGTACAACTTATTAATTCAAATATATCTTAACATAGCTTTTGAAGAGGTGATAGCAAAGCATATTTTTATCAGTTTTAAGTTAGACATATTGCAACTTTTCATTATTATTTTAAGGAAAAAGTACTTACAAGTGTAAGTAACAGCTAAGCGGCATAGCAGGTCACTCACCATTTCCTCTTGGATTATAGAGGCTTTGTTCTGCTCCCTGTCCCTGTCTTCCAGCTCAGGGTACCCTAAAAACAACTGTTCTCACTATTAAAGCCCAAGAAAAAGAAGTCATAAAGTACCTCAGTCTTTTTTTGGCACTCTGGAAGTCCAGGGTAGCAATTCCACTGACTTCCCTCCTTACCTCCCAGGAATCAAAAACTACCAAGACAACCTCCAACCATCACATCACTCACTATTCCTCCTCCATTCACAAACAGGTTCAGAGGGCACCTAGTTTGCTAGCTCACCAGCTGTGTCAAGAAGTTATTTTCTACACACTCTTACATTCCTACTCTCGGAACCTCCTACACCCTTTCCTCTCTGCTGACATATTTCCAGCAGACATCTGGTAAGTTGAAGTCCTCCATGAGTGGTCATGAGACTTCTCCCAGCTCATAGAATATTTCTTCTGTCTCTTTACCTTGGTTGGGTGGTCTACAACAGACTCCCACCAGGATGTCTGCCTTGGCCTCCCCCCTGATTCTTACCCCTAAACACTTGACTTTCATCACCCACCATTAAGCTCTAGACACTCAAACCCCTCCCAAACATACAGGGTTACCCCATTGCTGGTCCTTCCTTGTGGATAACTTCTGAAGGGTTTATAGCCATCCATTGAAGCATTCCAGTTGTGAGAGTCATTCCATCATGTCTCTGTGATGACAATTCACTATAGTTTTCTTGCTGTCCAATGTCTTCCAGCTCCTCCTGTTTGTTGCCCAGGTCTATGTGCATTGATGTTCATGCCAGGGAGCTGAAGGTCAGAAAATGATCAGTATTTCTACTATTTGTTACATTTTTCTGACTGTAAGGTTTTTTATGGTTAGCTTAACATGCAGAAGATTTATTTTTTCAGACTTTTTTATGGACAGTAGTTAAAATTTTGGATGGATGTTTAAAGCAGTAGATGTCGTACTTTGTTGCAAATAGTGGAAGCTGATATAGTAAAATAAACTGGGCAGTGTCTAAATCTAAATTTCCAAAGAAATTATTAAAATCAGGTAATTTACTATGTCAGTATCTGACCACTGTTGAGAGTTAATATTGATGTTCCTTATGTGAAGGGAAATTTTGAAGCAGAGCCATAATCTGTGAAATACTGAGTGGCCTCCATTTGAAGTGCAGCGAGAGTTATTGTCTGAAAATTCATCAGAGATTTCATACAACTTTATCACTAATTTTTTTAATAGGATAACTTAAAATTGGTCTAGAAGTGACCTATTCATCTCACTGTCACCAAACAGGATTGTTGTGGATCATGTATCTTGACAGAAACTTGTCCAATGAGGTCTTAGTCTACCACTAAAAGGATCAGAAAACATTCTATACAAATTATTCTGGTGTTGACCATTTTTACCTATATGAAGGGAGTTCACATTTTAATTCATTGTTTCTCAAGGTGATTAGATGTACATATATTCTGTAGAATATTACGTTGGAAGTTTTGCATATTTCTTTGCAGAATGTAGTTCTAGATAAACATCCTCCAAACTGTCCAAAAAAGGTTGCATTATGAGTTTTAGGCTGTAGATATTCATCATCTTCTGAGTCATTTCCTGCAGTAAAACAGCATGAAAACCGCTTTGATAAAAAAGATTATTTATTTCGTATAGAATACGGTTTTTAACCTGTGGACTTGAATACAAAATGTTTGAATAATCTTGGGGAAAAAAGAAAAGAAAGAAAATTTTGAATTAATGGAAAAATGTAATGTTTATGACTTTTAAATAAATCCTTCTCCCAGGACATTTTAGGATATGAAACAGTTCAGAGGCATGGAAAGTCATTGTGAATATCTGACTATCTAAATGATACAAAGTTTTTCTTTTTCTTTTAAAATGCACTCTCTATATATTCTTTCTAAATCAAATATTTGTATGGCATCCATTCTTTCAGACTCTGAAACATACTTCCATGCAACTGCCAAAATCCTGATAGCTTCTCTCTTGAACAGATGTCGTAATTGCTAGAAATTTCCGGAGAGAGTCAGTTCTCCAGAGATTTCCTATGTATTTGCCAATTACTACGGATAGTTGGATAGGCAGCCAAATTTTTGTGATGTTTATCTGAAGCGTATCAGTGAGCCTGTTGTGGTTCATCCATTACTAATTAGAGAATTAAATTTACGCTGATGTATGTATACTGTTGAGAATATTATTGGTAAAATCTGTACCACTCAGAAGGCAGGGTCCATTTTGTCATTAATTTCAATGGGATCAAAATTTAATCCATTGTACAAAAGCACTGCATAAAGCAGGTGATTCAAAATGAAGCTACAGACTGCTGCCTGTGCTAGAATTCTGCCATCCTGCAGGAAAATAAAGTACATAAAAAGAATACAGTGGTGAAAATCTTTCCAATTCTCTATTACCTTATACATTGGGAAGTTGTATATAAAATGTATATTTGACGGCTGCAAAGAAATTCTCTTCTACTTAAATGATGTCAATAGCAGGTATAAATAAAACTAAGATCTGGAGGTACCAAGTAATAAGTTATAAATAGAGAGTTTTTTTAATCTTCTCACATCAATAATTTTTTTATAATTTGTCATAAAGCTACAAGCCCATTTGACATTTTGTTCCACTTATCCTTATTTAGCATCTGGATGTTAATTAATAAAATCACTTGCTCTCCAGGTTTTCCTAAACATTCCAAAATTTTGTCTTGGGTGTTTCAGCCGTTTCACTAACTTGGCCTTGGAGAATTCTTTTTTTTTGTCCTATTTTTGGTCATACAAATTTATATTCACTCTACTGCTGATTTCTACAGCCTATTCTCATTATAGTCTTTCTTCATCTTCAAACCTCTTCCTTCCAACCAGCTTGATTCCACTAGTCCAACTACTGCGTGCCTTTGCAATGCCCTTCCATATGAGAACACGAGCAGTGGATTGGCTGTGTTTTCCAGTCAGAATTAAAACCCCATTCGTTCAGCTTGACTTATACTTAGTGACAGCTCTGTGTATTTCTCACTGTGATGTGAATACATAAAGGACACACTATAAAGATGCACTGAATTATACTGGGTTGTGTGGAAAATGTGATTGGAGTAATTACCAGCATCCAAATTTTTTCCTTGTTTTCATTAAAGTCACTATTATGCCAATGACAGAGATATATAATAGAATTATTTTATTATTGTCTGTCTTGTTTAAAATGTGAATGACAGAAATAAAAAAAAAAAGAAAAAATAAAAGAGGCAGCAAAAATATTATGTAAAAATCACAAAGAACTTCTTAACAAGGCAGGTATAAATGTCACAAATGAAATAAGACCAAATATGTGGTGCTAATTATTCTTACTCAGATAAGTCCAGTTCCTAATATAAAAAAATTGGGAATGCTTGGGCAAAAGACAAATCAGACAAGACACCTTAATATTGTGTCATGCTCTCTGCTGTACACAAAGTTCAATTTCCTCTAAGGTACAGAGCACTTTAAAACATGTGACTCTGCATGGGCCAACTTGACTAAAATGTTCTACATACATGTAGGATTATTTTCTATTTCTATGGTGTTTACAGAAACTTTAGGTTGCAAAATACCTGTCTGAACCAGTTCCAGGCAAACTATGGGTTTTCTTACGCTGTATATCACATAGATTCAATTATTACTATTTACTGTTAGCTACTGTTTTTTTAGCATTGTTAACATTTTTTTCACAACCACATTTTACTGGTGTAGCATTATCTTGGGTTTACTATTTGTGTCTCTGAAGGAACTATAACATTATGGCATGTTTTTCATTGTCCGTAGTCCTTCTCCAGCTATTGGGTAAATATCAAAGTTTGGGTTATACTTTCAACTATAGACTCATTATTCCAGTCTGGGAATATACTGTTCTTTTATGGGACATGCAACTATATTTTATAATCATTTACAAATCACAACACTTCATCAAATGCTCTATCCACAGGTAGGCTGTGTAGAGTGAACACCTTGAAATTTATGAACGCATCTATTTCAACATCTTCTACATGTTTGAAAATTTGGTAATTTCTGAAGGGGTTATTTTCCTTACAGGGAAATAATGATTCAATAGTTTGTCACAGTTCAACATTGTAACTTTAAATATATTTTTTTAGACTTTTCCAAATTGAAGATAGTCTGAATTTAAACTATTTTTAACAGGTCTATCTCTAAGGAAGTGAGTGGAGCTATGCTAATTTTCACCAGTTCAGAATAAGATGAAAATACTTATGGTTTCATTCACTAAATTCTCAAAAGGTTGATTTTGCAGAGTGATTAAAATTGGAAGTTAATACATTTTGACAAGAAAGGATGAGAAATTTTTGAGAGTTTGAAATCAGCAATTTGCTTTGAAACAACTCAGGAAGGACCAACTGCTGCAAGAAAGTACCAAGAGCAACACTTATAACAAAAATTTATTTCTGAGATCCAGTAAAGAACCGATATTTAAAGTTACTGTTTTTTAATGTCTTTATTTAATGAACATGGTAATAATTAGCTCCATGGAGTGTCCTTCATACTGATTGGCAGTAGTGATAAGAGAGTCACAGCAAAAACAGTAATGAAAATAGTCTACTTCTTATGTAAGTAGAAGCAACACTGTCAGATATGTCATTAGAACATTGTAGTCTGGGACTGCTGTATTCGGAAGAACCTGTTTCTTAGATGACTATCACAGCACAATTGATTCAGTATTGAAAATCAGCTTTAAAATAATTATTAAATTTAGCATTGGTCATACAGAACTGCAAGACATTGACCGTGAAGTGTCATAACAGTCAGAATTTATTTTCTAATGCTCCCAGTATTCTAAAAATTGCATCTATTTAAATTGTAAAATACCTGTAATATTCTTCTGCTAATGCTTTTTTCAATGAAAATACAGACTCATGAAAACAAACAAAAAAAAAGTTTTTCATTTCATTTGATAGAAAATGTATAAAAACTCCCCAACTCTCATCAATAATGAACAGTGCAAATAATATTTTAAATATAACTGAAGTATACTGGAAAATAATAAAAAAATTCTTTATACACATTCCAATGAGTGATTAGAATATTGATATTCATAAGATTTAATTCCTTGATCTTCTGGGTATTTCATTGTCTCACAGCTATCTAAATCACCTTTGAAAACTTTTCTTAACCTTAAATCTGTAAGTGAAAGTTGGTATACTTTCTAAATCATTTAGATGTGTTTGAAAATGTTACTTCTGGCTAAAGAAATTCCTGGAGTTACTTCATTACAAAGATTCGCCCTTTAACTGCTTCTTTATTATAATGTAGTAACAAAAGAGCAGAGAGAAGATGTAGGTCTCCAAGTTAATTTAAAAGTTAAAAGGTATATTTTCTGTTCCTTATCAGCTGGACATAAAAATTTCTGCTGATCTTTGACAATGTGAACCTTTGAGGTATATTGCCTATTATTTTCTTCATTCACGGTAAAAACTGAAAAGTACATTAACCAGTGCTTTCATTTTCAGTATGTGACTCTGAGTGCAGAATTCAGTCTTATAAAGATCTGTAGTTGCTGATAAGAATTAACAATGTGAAAAATATGCTTGGCCTGTAGTTATGTAGCTTTTTATATTTCATGTAAGATACAGACAAGAATACACCATGTTCAGTCAAGTATTTGATTACTAGACTGAAAAGCTGTTACATTAGTATGGAAGGTAAATGATGAGATTCAGACGTTTGCAGTGAACAGAGGAAAAAGATGAATTAAAACAAACAGCAGGCTGCACATCTCTGCTAACCAAGGGAAAAAAGCCACATCTTTGTTAATCCAAATACAATGTAGACTGATAAACATATAATCTCAGTAGACAAGATATAACCTTTCTTTTAGAACTAAGGGAGCAGAGGAGGGAAGAAAAGAACAATAGCATAGATTAAGCAGTGTTTATAATTTTTAAATATACATAGCTGAACTTAAGAAAAGGAAATGCTCATAAAAGCTACTCCTTCTTTTGTGGCAGACATTTCCTTTGCTGATTTAAGACAAGGGAACCTTGTAATATCTGAAACTCCAAATCCTGCTCCAGAAATTGAATTCACTAGAGCGTAGAGGATTAAATAAGACTGAAGGGTGATCATCAGAAAGAAGCTCTCAAAGAAGACTTAGGAAAAATAAAAAAAGACAAAATCAATTGGTTGATGCTTGAAACATAATTAGTTGATTCATTTTTCCAGAAAATAAAAACAACCTTTGCTCTGTCCAAAACTTGCAAAACTTTTCTGTAATGTCTTGATTCCCTGAATATTAGAACTGATTTTATTTCCTACAGATCTGGATGGCACATCAAATTCAAATGACAGTTAATCACAGATAAAAATCTTCATAGGCCAGTACACATGGCCATTTAGGGTCCAACTCCCAGCTCTTTACCAGACAGTGCTTTACACGATGTGCTGGGCTAAACATACACTCACTACTATGTTGAAAGCCCTAATTTTGTGTAATTTCCTACTCTTTGAAAGTTCAGGCTGTGCCATCAGAAAGTAAACACAGTGTAATCCCTGTGGTTGAACAATTGAGACAACAGAAATAGGAGGCTGACATACATGTATAGCTATGTTGACTAGTTATAGAAAAGAAGAAGCTAATGCCACAAAGAAAAGCTGCATTCTTTCTTTGATGATTCTTTTCCGGCGGAACCAATCTGATCCCAAATTTTGGACTATTAGGAAAAGGACAATATTCGAAGACAACGTACTAAAATCTGAACCGACACTGGCAGAGGTATAGTTCTCTTGCTTGAGAAGAACATCAAGACAAAAGACTACAGGAAAGATAGATGTTTATGATATGTAAGGAAGTATTATAGTCATTTGTGTTTATATTAATATCTCACATTTTTTCTTAAGATTTTTTTCCCTATTTCCATACACCTGAAAGTAATTGAAAAAACCCATATTTTCAGGATGTCAGTATTCATCTTTAAAACCCTGGCTCCTCTAAGGCCTCTTTTTCCTTTCCTTTAAATGGAAAAACGAGAAAGGGAGACACCATAAATCATTGCCTTAAGTTTGGGAAGAGATTAAAGCTTTGTGGTGTGGTATGACAGGAAGAATTTTATTTCTGTATTACAATATAGAATGTCACATTTACATTAGAAAATGAAGCACAGGCAGGATAAATATCTAACCAAAATAATGTACCTGTTAAATAAACAGGTTCCTAGTGCTTTCCTCACTAAACTCTAAACATTATATCATGTATCTTTTATGGCTAAGGCAAAAGCAATGAAATTATTATGTATTGAAAGGGTAGGAGCCAGGAGTTCATAATTGTTTATGACTGCTACAACTGGAAAAAAGTCCCCATTATACTTCTGATTCATTTTCATGATCCATTGACCAGCTGGTATGAGAAGCACCATTAATGAAGCATGAGATTTCATGCAGTTTGGCCACCCAGCAGGAGATATGCTTCACCTTATGCTGATTCTCTTTTTACTGAGCTCCCAGCCAGGAAAGTCAATGTGCTAAGGACACACTGAAAAAAAAGAAAAAAAAAAAAAGATATGTGTATATAATTCAGCCTTCTTTGGATATCACTGACAACTATCACACTGCTTCTTGAAGTGACAGCTTTCAACAGAGCATTGCCCTGTGAAATAGAGTACAGAGCCACACACTGTGAAAGGAAAAGTGTAAAATCAAAGGAGTTTTGTAATAGCAACCATTCAGTGAGATTTTAGGTATTTTTAACAAAAGTAACCCAGGACTTTTTCTTTCCCATAAGAAGCCAAAACTGGAAGCAAATTATATTTTGTGTATCTTAACTCTCAGTAAAAACATTAAAAACACATGGAAGCATTTTTAAAGAGACTCGCACATTTACATGAGCATGACTATATGGACATGTGCTAGAGTTTTTTAAACATGCCACAGTACATATTACCTTTCTTCTTAAACCAATCTCATTATAGAAGAAACCCCTTTGATGCCTCTGCACAACAGGTATGAAATAATGACCAAAAGTCTAAATCTATTCCAGCCCCCAAGGCTCTTTGTTAAGTATTTCACTACAGCCCTCTGCATATCCTAGTCACTTAAGATGAAGGATGAACTGAAGAGTTTTGTTGAACCATTTGTATATGAAAATTAACAAATGGCCTGAAAGTAAGTATTTAAGTTCAGTATGCATTTCCATTTTAACATCCCAAAGTTGAATTTTCAAAATGCTGCTGAATTAAATGTTACTGAAAATGTAGTAGAAAAATTGACCGAGGTGGGATTGGGCATCTGAGGGATGTGTGGCAACAGTTACACTTCCCCAGGTTTATATGTCAAATTTCAAAGTCAGGAAGACACCTTTTATTATTTTATTCATTGAAATGGGAAGAGAGCATGATCACCTCTTTGTAGGACTGTTTTTTAGTGGTTCACAGAGCAATAGAAAGATGTAATTTCATTACAGTAAGGAATTCTAAATATACCCTAAGCTAGGATGGAGATTATTGTAAATAGCTCATGTTATTACGGAGATTAATGTTTGTATCAAAAGGAATCCAAAGAATATGCAGCAAGAAACTTTATAAAATGGTGTTAATAAATAATATGGGAAGATATACACAGTCTAGTAAAAAATTAACACATTCTTTACATTATGCATATCTGTTATTCTCTGACCTCCATTTGCATTTTATGCCAAAAATTATACCAAAATTATTCCTATCACTGTTGCAGTAATTTATATAGTGTCAGATGATGTAAGAGGAAAAAAAGGCTAAAATTCAAAACAACTCCCACTGTTCTTTGGTATGACAAACCTCTACAAAATTTTTCCTCCCTTTTTAGCTCTGCTATGGGATATAGAAAAAGCTTAAGGCAAAAGAAAAAGCTTGAAAAAAAATTACCATGCCAAATTCTGGCCAGGCAAAACAGTGAGAAATTTATAACTATAACACCAGACTGGGTTCAAGAAACAATAACAAAGTCTAATTCTCTGAGTAACTGAAAACAAAGAAGTTTGAATTGTTGTATGTGTCTTATAAAGATTGAAATGTGGGGACTAAATAATATTATAAACCACAGCTGGGTCATTAGGAAATTATGAAGTCATATTAACTAACTAAAATCAAAAAGATGTATTACAAAACCACAGGAAACAGTGATGGTAATTTATGTCATAGTCTCAGCTAAAGATTTCTGAACAGCTATTAACTACAGTACTTCCACTCTGATGAAGTTTTTCATTTTTTCCAGTCCCTCTTTCCTGTGCCAGAAGACTTTTCCAAGTTAATTACTTGCTGAGTGAAGCACACTCACAGGCTGGTTACAGCAAGTCTCTCTATTTTTGGGTGCCACTCACCACTCCAATGTGTTGTACAAAGTATTGAGTCTAAAAGTATAAAATGAAAAGCAATAACTTCCATTTTATATACTAAAGTACCAGGGAAAGCAAAATGTAGCATGGAATCTACAAGTGAAATTGTAATTTGCCAATTTTAATCTACCTGAACACTCATTTTCCTAAAAAGAGTTGCAAGAGTTCAAATGACCACAAGTACCTGGTGCCTCAGTTTTCTTATCACTAAAATATGCCATTTATTATGTACTCCATGTTAGAGTTAATACATTAATTGGTGGATAATATGTGTTGGATTTATTTCAAATTCTTTTTGGTGAGCCAAAGGAGGTTTGTCACAGCTGTTGAGGTTAAGAAACATCTGCCAGAAATTGTATTTTAAATAAATGTAGATAGTTATATAATGAGAAGATATTAAAAGTGTATTATAAAAAAATTCTCTTGAAATTCTGACAGTTATTGGAATAAAATAAAATCCCTCACAAAAATAAGGAAATTAATTTTATGACATGAAATAATTATGAGAGCCCTTTTGCTTGAGTTATTAATTGGGTGATAAGACAGAAATTATACAGATCCAGACATATAAAAAATCATTAATTTTCCAATAGAAAGTTAAAAAATATGAACATGGCATTAATGAATTCAGAGGCTTTCTTTGGGAGAACAATGAATGAAACTACCTTCTCCATTGCTGAAGAGAATAAATAGCTTTACAAGTGTGTAAAAAGATAAAAATAAACTAGACATCTGCAAATTCCTCTTATTTTAAATATCTAGTCCTTAAGAATCTACTTCAGTACCATTTTCAGAACATTTGGCACAAAGCCAGACATATCAAGTTTGGTGCCGTACTGAAGATTATCAAAATTCAGAACTCAATTAGTGTTGAGATATTTTAAATATAAGTTTCACTACAGTGCTGCTTAGATAACAAAGGCAGGTATAACAGTTCTGCAAGGTGATGAAATGAACCTTGGAAGAGAATGTGAGTCTGCAAACATAATAACAAAAAGGTTTCTCTGGGTTATGAAGTACCCAAGTCAGCTCCCGGGAGCCTTGAAGTAATCAGGAGAATATTTTAGTCCGTCCTTTAAATTTCAAAGGTTTTTGTTCTCCAGACAGAATAGAGTTTCACAAATGACATTTTTTAATGAAACACTCTTTATCTCAAACAAATTATCAACCAGTTAATATCTTCATACAAGCCTATCTCAAAAGACATCTCTGACTGAATCAAGAAAGAAGGAATGAAGGTTGTCCAGTCTGTTACTTATCAGAACACAAGTGAAATTATAATTAGACAAACAGTGGAAATTGTTCTCACTCTTTCTTTTGTAAATACAGACCACAAAAAATGGAATTTTAGTCTGCAGGAAGGAATAAATGACTGCTATGGGGTGGAAACAGGAGACAGAATGGATGCACACTGCTGTCAATAAGCAACAGGCAACTACTCCTAATAAGGACATCTATCCTGCCTGACCTTACCATGGAAACAAAAAAGGGAGAAAGAAATTAGCAGGAGATAAAATTAGCCAATTATCCTTCTGCAAGAACTTGTGCTCATACAATCATGACAGACCCTGGACGAATCCAAATAATCCAGACTTCTTTTTCTCCCGTGTGTTCGTATAGTGACAGAACATATTCCACAGCACCAGTGGGTGAGGTTTAGAAGTTAGGCAATAGGAAATAATGATTTTATTGTCTACTTTTATAAAATATTCACAGATACTGAGCTGCAGAACATGGAAGTATTTTATGAAGCTACCCATGTTCCAAATACCTCGATAACTTGGCACATATAAATGAATGATGCATTCCTCTTTAGTGAAATTGCTTTGGCTGCCTAAAACAAACACATCTGAACAAAACTCTTTTTGAATGAGGTGACAAAAAGACTCTTGCTCTACTTGTGTTGTAAAAACTGATCAAAATCTCAAACTTCTGGTTCACTATAAATGTTAGTTTTTGTTGGTATTTTTCTGATTTGTGGTGAATTAAAGGGTCCTAGAGATCACTTCGTGGATGACTATGAGCAATGTTTCCATCCTAAGAAAAAAATTATTATGTCATTTAACTTTAGGTAAGGAGCCGTGTATCTTCATTTGCTAATATACCCCAAAATCTTTCAGAGGCTTCCTAAAGGGTTGGGGATGAAGTTATGAGATACAAACATTTCTAAAATATACAATTAGAAGTTTAATGGACAAATAGATGAATATTGAATATTGGATGTAGAATACATAACTTTTATATTAGGCTTTTCTTGATAGTTTAGACTAGACACAGTATTCAAAGGGGATCTAACAAGAGCCAAGCAGAGGGCAATAATGCCTCCCTTTGGTGCCCTGTCTGTGTTCCTGTGAATATCTCCAGGCTCCCAGGGCACACTGCTGGCTTGTGCTTAATTTGTGTTTGCCAGGGCCCCCAGATCCCTCTCTGTAGAGCTGCTGCCACTCAGGCAGTCCCCAGCTGTGACCCTACACCAGTGCTTCCTGTCCCAGAGTAGTGTTTGTATTTAAATTTTCTCTGTGCTCTTCTAAGATGGTAATTTTCATTCATTTGTTTTAGTGGTCATGCATTCAGTCATAGGAAATATAATTTTCCTGGCGTCACAGACAGCCTATATCTCAGCAGTCAAACAACACTGGGACAGAGGTTCTAAGGAGGACAGACATATCCTTCAAAAGAGTTGGTAGCGGTTCTACACAGGATGTCTTCCACCTCCCAAAGAGTGATCCAGAAGCCGTAGACGGCTGATCACCAAGAAGGCCTGGCTATTTGTCAAATGGTTAAGGCAGGATGGGTCAATTGTGTTTCAGAACTGCATTCTTATCTGTACTACTTTTACAGGATAATTGAAGTGACTACACTGACAACATTTACCCAAGAGAAAAATCTCTCTTTTAGGGCAACTCTTAGTTCTTGAGAAATATCTGTATGACTGTATTAGCATGAGGTTATTTTGAGAGTACTGTGACATATATTTAGGAAATATTTTAAGGTTTCCTAAATGTTTATAGTTTCTTTCCTCCTTACTTGAATTAATGACAATAAGAACAGCATTATCTTAGAAGGAGACGGAAACAAACAAAACAACTTTACCTCCTAACAATTAATTTATTTTTTTTATTTATTGGGAGCGTTTTTTGTTTGTTTATTATGGGGGGTCTGGTTGGGATGGAAGTAACTTTCTTTAGCACCTCAACAGTCCTGCATTTTACATTTGTGAGTAAAAGAGGGTTGATAACATACTTGTTTTAATTATTGCTGAACATTGCTGGCACAGCATCAAGGTCCTCTCTGTTTCCCACTCTGCACACTACCCTGGGAAGCAGGCTGTGTATCAGTGAGAGCTTAGGAGGGGAAGGAGTTGGAACAATGAACCCAAACACACCAACGGGATATAGCATACCATATAACATCATACTCACTTATAAAACATGAGAGGGAGGCTGAGTTTTTGCAAGGTAACCATTATTGAGGGACAGGTTTCCATCAGTCTGCTGGCAAGAGGTAGTTTGCAATTGCATTTGCATCACCTTTTGGGTTTTGGGTGTTTTTCTTTATTCACTTATTAAACTTCCTTTATCTTAATCCATGATCTTTTTTTCTTGCATTTGCCCTTCTAATTCTCTTCCCCACGATCCTGGGAGTGAGGAGTGAACAATTGGCTGGTGGGTGCTTAGTTGCTAGCTGGGATCAATCCCTCACACTCTGGGACAGAACAAGTTCTGTTTCTGTAAAATAAGGTGCATAAGCAAAACAGAAAATATTATCATTCCACACACAAATTTTTATGATGCAGTCAGTTTGACTCGATCTGAATAATTTTGAATATTGCTAATTTTTTAGATATGGTATCTTTTTTCTTTTCATAGTCATAGATAATATTTTTGTGTTTTTCCTAAGGTCCCTATGTGTTGCAGTCACCTATGTATTCAGAAAAATTGTAGTCTTGATCTCCCAAGTACCATATCTTTTCCTGAAAATAGGAATTGCAATTCAATATCTTGCAGGCATTTTTAAAATACTTCAACTATAGAAAATAAGTGAATATATTTAAGTATTTATTATAAGCATCTTTCAAACTTCTGGAGAATATAATTAACATTCAAAGATAAGACTAGAGATAGTTTTATGCTTATTTGAATTGGAAATTGAATATTTATTTCTAGTTTAGAAAGGGTGTCTCATGAGAACATATATTTTTTAAGTGTTCTTAACTTCAGATGTTTGAAATGTCGTAAAAGTAATGAAAGTCATAAGTTCTCCACTGGTGGAGAAAATAAACCTTATGTTATGTATTAATATGAGATCTAGCTATTAGGTAGAATTGAAGTCAAATAAGAATAATTTTCCATCTAATTCTTAATCTTGATTTGAGTTTCACATTCATTTTGAAGTTTCACGCTCCTGACCACAGTGACAAGACTGAAATTTAATGATAGGTCAAATTATAGTGCTTTCAAAATGAGATTTAAAAAACTCACAGAGCAGTCAAAACACTGTTTGAATGTCTTCCAAGGCTATTGATTCCACAAAAGCTGACAAATCTCTCTAATATATTTTCAGACCAACGAAGTTTTGTAAGACACCTTGACATTTGCTTCAGCAAAATGAACAGAAGTTACAGGGTAATCTTGCCCGTCTTTCTTACCAATGGAATAGCTTTTTGATCTAAATGAAGGCTAATTTATTCCTCTGTAGACTCAATATTCAAATAAATTATATATATTTGTCCCCAGACTAGGTTCTTCCTTGTTTTAGTTTTGATTTACTTGGCTGCTCTTTGATGTGATTTGCACAAGTTTTGGCAATTCACTGACTCATCACGTCTACTTAGCACCATAGTTCAAAAATGTTCCATAGAAGACAATTTTCTCGAAACTCATACTTTGACATTTAAAAGCTTCAGATATGAAGCAGTTATTTGGGCTTTTTGCCATGAAAATATGTAGTTTTGTTAATAAAACAATAAATGAAATTCCATTCACAATTTGCTTTCTGCTTTTCAGAGATCTTGTTGATACCACCTAACTAGGAAATAATGTTTATTCAAATGACAACTAGATTAAACTACCATATTTATCAGCACCAGTTTTTAGAATGATATTTGGAAGTCTTCCCCTTGTGAAATAGGACATTCGCATTATAACAAAAAGAGGGGAAAGGAGGTTTACTGGACTGAAGGGAGTATATCAGAAAGTGTCACCTGCTAGTAGGTGTTTCTGAGAAAACTAGTCCTGAAGATAGCCAGGAAAGTGCCTGCAAATATCTTCACTGTCATGTAGGATTCAAAAGACAAAATTGTGAAGCAGTAAAAAGCTGCAATGTGGGAAAAGTTCCCACTGACTAAAGGAAATGCATACTGAAGCAGAGTGAGAGGATTTGTGCAAGGTAGTCTCATATTTTTGGGCTGTTCTTTGGTTTTTATTCTAGGAATTAAAACCCTTGTGCTTTCACTTCCCAAGAGGTTGGCTGTCATGAAAGTCATCAAGGCTATTGGTGAGTATAATGTTGGGTTTTTTCTACAGGGAAAAGGAAAAAACTTTCATTTCTGTTGACTCTTTATAATTGATTCTGGTACCTAAATGTCACAGCTCTGAACCAGCAACACAGGACGCAGAGCTGCACTGGCATAGAATAATTAAAAACTTGTGTACCACAGAGCTTGCATTCCAGTCTTTAAACAAGAAGTATAAAATAGAAATTATGGATAAGTGCTGCCCTGGCCATCAATGATTTTGAAACATTAACCATCTAAATAATGTGAAATTCCTTGGAGAAATTTTTGACAAATGAAAACAAAAGAAATTGAAAACAATTTGTTTTTGACAAATAACGATGCAACACATGGACTTGCACTTAAATAGAACTGAAGTTGTTTATCTCAATGTTTAGCCAGAAAACAATGGGAGTTAGTGTTTTATCATATGTTCCAGGTAATTTTTGGTAGAGAGTAAAGAATAGAAAATACAGTGAGAAATTGTGATTGATGCCTTTAAAGGTAATGCCTTCTTAGGCAAGTTATATAAAAAGTAAATCTGAGGAAGAAGATGAAAATGAGAAAGCATTTATGGCCTTGGTAACAGAGATAATATTATTGGTAATATAAATACACTTTGCAGCAGGATTTTATATAAGTCTCAGGGGGGAAAAAATAAAATTATCAAGTATAGGTGGTGTTGTGTTTCAGTATCTAGACAGGAGTTCAGTTATGCAGGCAGCCATCAAAGGAGTTTTTTCAGAGGCATTATTCCAAAAGACATGAAAGATTAGTAAATTTATGAATTATTGATGATAAACAGATGGAATTGAATGCCATTCAGGATGACGATGTCAACAGAAAACAAGAATATTCTGGATAGACAAGAACAGTTCAGGACAAACTTTCAAATAAAAAAGAATGTGGGAAGAGAAACTTCAAAAATATGGTGCATCCACTGATTTTAATGGTGGAAGAATAAACAGACATGAGATGGTTATAAAAAGAACAAAATAAAATTGCCATTAAAGAGATCAGTGGAAGAAAATGCTTAAGACAGACAGAAGAAGAAAATAAAGTCGCTAGAGGGAAGATAAGATTAGAAATGGACAGATAAATCAGGTATGAGAATTGCAGCAAGAGATAAATGCAAAAAAGTCCCAAAACCCAAACAAACCTAGAGAAAAAACTCCCATGAACCATGTAAAACTGTGACTCATCAGATGAATTAGCATTTCTCAAATGAAAGTATTTCCCAAAACATTTTCTAATTAATTCTGTACAAATATACATATAGTCAGTTTTGAAGTTTTCTGAATTTTTCTGAATGGTGGTCTTTGAAATTGTATGATGGGCAATGCTGATCATTAAATTTCATGCAGTAAAAACTATTTCTTTTATGACTCTGTCTTCATAGGTGACCAAACCCTTACTTTTAAGGCCATTTTAATAGAGTGGCATTGCTGCTGAAAAGAAGTAAAGTGAAAATGCTGGAGGGCAAAGTCCAGGTACAATGGGACTTTAATTAGGTTTCTGGCCAATGCATACTTCAGCTTTCACTGAAGAGAAGGTTGCTACTGATTACAGAGGAACTGGTTTAAAAATGTATGACATGATGAAGATTCCACAATATTTCTTTGTCCTCTCCTCCATTTAATAGAGGAGACAAAATAATTTTTTTTTTTTAAGCTTATACTAAGATTCAGACTTATTTTCATAGACTTTATAAATTAAATATAAAAAGCAAAATAATACATTTTGTTTCCTCTGCTTTGTCAGTTTTTTCCTTCTTGTTTTTTCACTAGACTAGAAGGAAAACAGTTTAGAAAAATCTTGAGAAAAATGATACCTAGATATCAATTTATAAAAATGTTTCCCTCTCTCCTTTATATTTCTCTCTCTTCTGCAAAAATTTCTTTCATCTATTGTCTGCTAGGAAGTTGGTTTACATAGTTGCAGCACTTTCCCTGCATGGGAAGAAAAAGGCATATGTGACCGTTCTGCCCTCTTTGTTTACTTTAGGAAAACGAAAATTCCTCTATTCTCTGCCTTTTACTATTTTCTGAAACAGCTGCCTCTGTTGATAATTGAATATAAATGAGAAAAACCTTTTCAATGAAGTGATGTCAATCAAAAAAAGAACAGTTACATGTCAATGTCAGAAATAGTGATCAGAAAATTTGCCATTTATGTAGATATACATGGACTCTTCCTTTCCGCCAAGACCTTTACATTACAAGGTAGTATTTTACAAAATGCTAATTTGTAATGATTATTTCATTATGTTTTGTTGGTTTTTTTTTCATGTGGAAAGGCTATCTGGGTTTCTAATTAGAATAATGGGAATTAATTTATAAATAAACAAATACATAAATGAAAATATGAATACTGAAGTTATCTATGGTCAAAAGTAATTAATACGTGGATTGTTGGAAATCATCAAGATAAACTATTTAAACTGAAGTTTCTTGCTGATTCTTTAACTGTACAAGCACAAAATCCTTGACTCTTCTTGCAAGACAAAGATATTAGAAGAAAATCATCTAGAAAAACAGCTAGTAGGTTTGTTGGAATCACTTCTTTTAGTTCAAAAATAGAAAAAAAATCACCAAGCTATTAAATATAGGGAAAGCCAGACTCTGTAGGATGAATTGAACATAATTGCAGAAGCATAGGCATCTCAAAATGCCAAACCTAAAAAATTCTTCATTTCCCTCCATCAGGCTTTCTATTGTCTGCATCATTATTTCCATATCTTACAGAATAAAATATAAGGTGATGAATCGTTGTGTCCTTACCTTCTCCCTGCTTGCCTTGCAGCAAGCACTATGTGGCTTCACCACAGGGTTCAAGTAAAGTGAGGACAAGACAAGGTAGCTTGTAATTTTCACCTGAGTAAACATGTCAAAGTAAACTCTTTTTCTCCTTCAAGACTTTAACTTCCACTGGTAACTCAGATAAAATTAACAAGCACCGTAGCTTTTGCTAAGTTTTTTTGCGTCTTGATTCCTTTGAACTAAAAAATAAATATGAAACTTTATATTTTAGTTATGTGAAAAGCAGAAGTATTCTGAGGTAAAAGGTTCAGCTCTGTATTAATGAGAAGTATTCCTGTGTCACCTACTGTCTGACTTTTATTATACTTCCAACCCGTATTTATCTCCTTCTCTCAAAAAGATTGGTGTCATTTACTGTCACCCAAACAACCACAAGTTGAACATTACAGCTTTGCCTAAATAGCAGCTGAAATGAGCTGAAAATACTACCATGAAACACATTCAGTTATGAGATGGTGCTGCACAAAAGGCAGGCTGTCAGTTTTGTCCTGTAGTCACATTTGAATTTAAAGAGAACTCAAGCAGAAGAAGAAATGAAAAGGACAAGGGAAAAGTAGGTTAAGATAGGATACAAGGAAGTCTGGGATTACATGGGGCCAAGCAACCTCTATGCAAGCAAAGATTTTTTTTTCTACTATATATAAAATAACTTGGCATAGAGGAGTAATTTTAAAGTAATTTTGTCAAGTGAAAATAAAGTCTTAAACCATGGCAGTACAGATAATAATAATGCTCCATACTTATTTAAATAAGTAGGATTCTTTCTTTAATCATCCTGTCCTGAGACAACTAATAACTGCAAACCCTTCTAATAGCTTCCCTGAATAGGATTACTTTCACCTGACTGAATAAACTGACATTTTAAATTCCCTTTTACAATATAACAGGATATGTTTTGTTCAGTGCTGCATTTCTAGTGTCCTAGTGTCTGAAAGAAGCATATTGTGAATTTCATTCAAAATACTGTGGCAGGTGTTTAAGTAGATATCCCAAACTAAAAGAAAACACAACAAAAGCCAGGATTTAAAATTCGATGATGAAGGAGAGGCAAAGAAACCTGTCAACTTGTGCAATCCTTAATAATCAGAATAACACAGAAGCTATATAGATTTGCATCAAATTCATCTACCTGGTATGCAAACTTTGTCCCAAAGTAATTTTATTTTTTTAGAGTCACTATTTACATAAAAAAATCACACACTGTCTACAGGGACTGTCTCTGCTGAATGAAAATGCTCAGATGCAAATCCTAATGCTACTGGAGTGATAAAAATTGTAGAAACTATAAAACCCAGCATTTATGATATATGCAACAGTTGTTTGCAGTTGGAAATTATGTAGGTGAGAAATACAGAAAATATTACATACATTTCTCAGCAATGCAACTCAATTACAATAATTGAAACAGCCTTTGACATTTGGTCTGGTTGCTCAATATGCAAATATGATAACTTTTCCAACCAAATTCTTACTGAAGAATGAAAGGAACTTATTCAAGAACTTGAAATATGAGGCAGAGAAAAAGTCTTCAATGATATCAGTTTGTGAAGTCTACATATAAGTTATGAAGGCTACATATAAGTTGGAACAACTGAGCCATCTGACAAAGTTAAATAAACAGCTTATTTTAGAAGCCTAACATTTGAGATTAAAAATGTTACTCATATGTAAGGTAGTCCACTTCCCTCTTATAGTTCTTCATCCTAAAATTTATTGCAAAATATTTTTCGGAGGAGCTTTTGTAGAAGCTGAAACTTCTTCCATTTAAACCCATTGGCTATACAGTTGTCTCCAGAGGAAAAAAACAGAAGGAATAAAAAAAAAAAAAAAGAAAATCAAACTTGTAGAAAAAGTCACTTCAGATAAAAATGGGCTATACTTACTGTATTCCCAAATCCAGAGAACTTGTCCTTGGCAACATATGATCCACATGTTCAAAGGGTGTTAAAATTAGTTGAAAGCAGTAAAGTGGGTTTCAAGTGAATGAAACCCAAAACATCCTTAAAAATTGGAGGTTAATACAGCAGAGAGAGGTGAAAACTTGGCTACATAACAGTCGTATGATTTTTTCTGAGCTCTGGTGGAATTAGAACTTCAGTCAGAAAGTTTAAACATCCTTCAGAGGATTTTCAAAACTGAAAGTGATCTTAAAAAAATACATTACTACATTAAAATGTAAATATTTTTCAGGCCTTCTTATGAGACATTCATTGCAATTTTTCCTCTCTACCTGCATTGCAAAAGAGTTTTGCTACTTTAGAGTCAACTTAAATATTATAACTCCAGTTCTTATTTCTTTAAATACAAATTTTACACTATGTTTTCTGAAAGTGTAATGCTTGTTTTTTCAACAATTATATCTCTACAATAATTTCTTCTTTGAAATCATAAATATGCAACTTCTGGCTTTTTCCAAATTTCTTTGAGAACTTCCCATGAAATTATTTTAATCATAGAGAAATACAAATCAAAGGCATTCTGGAAGAAAATGGTGTCATAAAATATTTATCACAATTTAAGGATTTGTATTATGAAACTTAAAGTTAAGCTGAACATTAAAAAACCCTTCTGCTTTTGGTTTATTCGTGTTATCTGAATCTTTTGTTTAACTCAGAATAATAGGAAAAAATTAAAGTATGCTGACCTGTTTGAAAAGCTTCTACATCTGATTTAGATTTTCAAGGGTATCTGTTAGTTCAAGGCTGTACATTCCACTATACTGCACTAGAAATACAACGTGTATTTCTTCAAACAATGTAGATTGCACATTATTGCTTTTATAAGGTAATTTACATTGTAACCACATAGTAGGGGAACAGCTACCTCTGTTATCTAATATTTGGAATGTTATTTGCAATTTAGACAAAGCGATGTGCTCCTGCAGATACGTACAGTTCTGTTTGTTCACCAATGCCATCCCAGTTACACGCAATTTTATTGTGAAATAGATGGAGTTTTCCATGGAAAAAAGCATCAGCTGATTTCTCAATTGATTACAGGGTAGCTGGGCTAATGAAATGGTTGCTGAAGGCAGTGTCACAGATGCTATGAGAGGAGCAAAGCAGTAAGAATGGTTTGCTAGTGAGATGGGAACATGCATGCATCTAGTGGAATAATCAGAGCTCTACTGCCAGCAGAGTCCCATATTCCTATCTCTTGATTCATCTGTCAAAGGCTCTGATAAACAGTGGCCCATGGGGATGTCACACAGGAGGGAAGAGCAGCATTAGTGCAAAGGCATTATGCCATTTAATAACATGTTAGGGAATTTGACATCTCCATAAACAAGGTATTTATTTATTTGTGGAGGTTAGTGCTAGTGAATTTAACATCTTTGTAAACAATGCATTTTTTTTTTTTTTTTATTTGTGGCGGTTAACTATTGATAGGCAGCACAACTAAAACTTAAATATTGTGAGAGTAAATATAATATATTTAGGATCTTTAAAATATTCTAGGTTCGCTTAGAATCCTTGTGGTGAACAACTGATTTTTTTTTTCTGTTAACTTTGCTCGACATAAAAAATTTACTTCAAATGAAAAGTAATCTCCATGGAAAGTTTCTGCCTTCTGAATTTTTATTTTGGTTTTAATTTTAAAATAATCAAAATGTAGGAAACAAAAAGTAACAGGATTACTGTGTTAAATCATTTTCAAATTTGAATTTAGAAGAAAAAAGGCTTTCTTTGGCTCATCACCTAAATTTTCCATCAGTATTAACAAATTTTAGATTATTTTTTGATGGTTAAAAAGCATTTATTTGGGTGTCTTTTTGAGTAGAAAGGCATGGTACAATTTCTCCTACTTAAATGAATTAGCCTCCCATAATTTCGCTCATAATTAGGAGGCTGCTCTAACACAGGTGCTGTAAACGCAGCTCCTGTGCGCTCGGTGGAACTGATAAAACTGACCCATACCTTCCGTAGTCAGACGTGCCATTCACCACACAGCAGCAGTTTGGCTGAGTCTGGGAAGCCTTGGAATTGGCATAAACATACTGCACTGCTGATCCACTTGTGAAGAATAACACTGAAGAACCCAGCCAAGCTGTAGCAGACGTGACAACCCCAACCGGCATCAGCACGCCAAGAAACCATGGACAAGGGACTAAACCACTTGAATTTTGTGTATTTTCTCTCTCGCACAGATATAAACCTTGATACACTCTTGTTCTGAATGCAATTTTCCTGATGTAACCATAAAAAAAACATGCATCAACTTAGTTTATTTCAGAAAGAAAAAACAAGCAAGGTAAAATAAAAGAAACATAGATTTCTGTTTCTCTCTCACAAAGAGGTGCAGAATTTCCCATTATCACAAAACTCATGTACTCTCTATCAGATATTGACATTTCAGCAGCTATCGTTATGATTTATCAGAACTTACATTCCTGACATAAGGAACAGTATTGTTGAAGTGCTCCAGTGCTGGGTAAAAAGATGGGGTTGTTTGAAGAAGGTTTTAGTGCAAGATTGCGGGCACAATTGGGAAGGAGAGGGGAGAAACATTGATATTTTAAAGAACCTGGAACTGCTCTGCATGATGCAGTTACAGTACACACCAGAACATTAGAGAAACTTTCTAACTTTTCTATTGGGGAATTCACTTCTTTTATCACC
Source organism: Cinnycerthia olivascens (assembly GCA_035048155.1). Taxonomy (NCBI): domain Eukaryota; kingdom Metazoa; phylum Chordata; class Aves; order Passeriformes; family Certhiidae; genus Cinnycerthia; species Cinnycerthia olivascens. Next base: position 72,600,498 of record JAWWMU010000106.1, read on the forward strand.
TTATAGTCCACGACAATGCTATGAAGTGCTAATGTGCTTAGGTGATAAAGCATTAACCAGTGAGTATTCAGGGAAGAGCTGGGTGTCAAGTCGCCTCTTTAAAATTTGATGTCTGAAGCATCAAGTTTTCACAAATTCATAAATAAAATAATGCTTCTTGAAGTGTATGGACTGCATTCTTTTCCCAGTGTGAAAACTGGCTTCTTCAGGCAGTTCTCTGTCCGTTGGGTTTGCTGTATTCATATTGTGATCTTGATGAGTTATTTGTTTTCCTTCCTTGTTTTTATAAAGGTTTGCATCTTGAGAGGTGTTCTCCTGGAAGCCAAATAGCTGAATTTTGTTGGATGCATCACTACATATCTTCATAGTAATATGTCTTCCTGGATTCTGCTAAAAGCTTGCCACCTAATTTGCTGAAGCACTGGAAGACTGAAAAAACACCACAGGAAAACAAACAACCCCCTCACACACACATTGCAAAGGCTCTGAGTTTTTTCACAGAGAGATCTGAAAGCATTACATGCTTGCTCACCACACAGAACATTGCTCAGTCTATCTCTACTAGTATCCATTATTTCCTCTTTTGAAGCTCATGCTGAGTTAAAGGACCGCTTTGTCTTTAAAAAGGCAATAATTAATAACATATTTGTCTATAAGAAGAGAGTTCTATTATCTTGAAACAAGCAATTAGATGGGAAGCAATGAAAATGTCACACTGACAACATTAGTATGTATAAAAAGGAGAATGAGCTAATCTTTCAGTGTCAAACATAAACCTGTTATTTTAATGCCTTTCCTAGCACACTTGAATAGTACACTATCATCACATGAAGTTTATGTTCAATTTTAAATATATACTTAATATATCATATTCATGTAGTATGAATATACTTATTATTTTCCCATGCTGCTTTGAAAAATATTCTATAATATCATACATCAGTTTCAAAGAACTGAACAGATAGCTTAATTTATAGCCTGAAGCTATACAAACTTGATCATATCAGTACAGCTGTCAGGAACCAATTTACCTGTCCTTTGAGAATTTTTGACATATCAAAATTTTCCCATTTAAAATGAGTCCAGAAAAATCAAAATCCCTAAAATAAAACAGAAAGAGCCAACTAATCCTTCAGTCCATACCCAGTTTAATTTCATATATTGTATCTTGCATAGGCAACAAGAACAGCAACAAAAACCCACACTACTGACTGGTTGTTTTAAAATAATTATTTTTTACTTTGGTAATTTTCATTCACATAATTCACTGGTTTTTAATTAAGATTTTTTTATATCAAAAAAACCATCCCAAATTACGAATTAGTAGCACTATTAGAGTCAGCTCTATTTACTAGATCCCCAAATCTACACAGAGAAGAGTCATGGAAAATTGATATCTCACCAGTAAAAATATGAGAATTCTGCACTTCGAAATGTCCTTTAAGGCAATTATTGAACTTAAGAAACATCTCACACACAAAAAATAATTAAAGAATCAGAATATTATTAGATTCTTGTCTAATTATTAAAAATCTGCTGTTACTCTACGTTTTTTTTTGGAAGCCAAACTGGTATCCTTGGGTTTGCAATTCTAAAAAATACATTTATTCTGAGAAAGATGGGAGAAGCTATGCTATATATTCAGTATTAGCAAACACTAATCATGTTAATAGTAAATCCTAAACAAACAGTTCCTTAAATATGTTTAAGAGAAACAAAATCATGTTATTTTCTACAAAAATGTGGACAGCAGTTGGCAGTTATTTTCCTGTTTACCTTGTGTTTATTGTTTATATTTTGTGCATTAAAATCTTATTGTTTATTAAAAATAAATTAATGAACTCAAACCTTATGGCAATAGAGGAACACAACAGAATGAAACAGAAATGTCAGAATAAAGCAAATCTGCCCTGAAGCCCTATTAATCTGAGGCTTTATGACTGCCTGCTGCTTGTGCTAAGATGTCAACAACTGAAGAGTTGTAGGTTTGGGATATTTTTAATCTCTAAATGCAACAACTATCAGTCAGAGGAGAAATTACATTTGACTAAATGAGTGTAGTTCTCCTTTGGGGCAAAGGAAATGTGTCAGAACTATCACAGAAAGGCTGGCATAGCGTCTGGGCTGCATTAATTTATCTTGGAGGTCTTTAATGTCTCCAGAACAGTAGTTCACACAGACCACATGCTTTTTCTGACACTGAGAAATTTCCCAGGAGATCTTGTTTTGTTCCACAGTACCGCAAATAGTTTTAGGCAGTTTCACACAGACTGAGTTTCATCAGTGGTCTAATTTCCCTAGGATTTGTATTCTGCTTAGTGCCAACGAGGGTATTTGTCCTTGGGATAAATTGCACATAGGTGAAATTTTTTTTAAAAAATTCATTAGGGTTATAAATGGCACTGTGGTTAAAACTGTGGTGATAATACATATTTTAAAGATAATTGATGACATGTAGAGTATTATCAAATTCTTTTCTCACTCTCACTGCATCCCTAACTTGAAAGAGGAACAAATTCAATTTAATCTCTTAAGAAGCTTGGCAGATGATATATAAACTGAAAGACAACAAGACAAATAATTTAGAATTGATAAAAGAGAAGTGAGTCTTGAAAAAAAATCCCAGAGGGTAGTTTTAAAAGTTAAGGTAAGCTAGTCCCCACTTTGATTCTGGCCACGGGTCTGAAGGATAAACAATCACTGCCCTTTGGAGGCACTAGTTTTGCAGTGCAGCAGGAGGGAATTAATTTTGCAATGCGAGCTTCTCAGACTCATGCAGATTAAATTCTTTTACTCAGCCCCCTTTTTAACAGTTCTACAGCTGATTTTGTCTGCCATAATATGTCCATTTTTGAACTAAAAAGCAGCAGAGTGGTTCTTAGGGCTTAGACACAGGAGAAGAGAGTGCAACTCCCCTCATACCTTCTCAGATGGAGGAGGAAAGTAAGTGTTGAGGCAGGGATCTGGTTTGAACAGAAGGGTAGCTGCTCCTGTTTGAATCACAGAATAACAGAATATTCTGAGTTGGAAGGGACCCACAAGAATCATCAAATGCAATTGTTAAGGAAATGGCCTATAGAGGGATAGAACCCACAACTCTGTTGTTATTAGCCCCATGCTCCAACTGAGTAATCTCAGAGTAACTGAGCTAATTTCACAGTCAATGTGTGAGGAGAAGACTTATGACAGGCAATGCAGCAATATCAAGTCAATGATTGAATCCACATATTTTATGCAAAGAAATTGTTAATAGCACACTGTATGAATGCTGAATGCATTGAGATTAAAGCACAGGCATTTCTTTTATTCTGTTGAGTACTTACACTCTAAGTTTTGCTCAGAGTCATTTTCATAAACAACTGGATAAGTGGAGAATTAAATTTACAATAGAAAAGTCAGCAAACTTCATGTTAAAACAGTAAAATGGCACCGCTATATAAAAAATGACCAGCTAAGAGTGCCTCTAACCTGAAGTTTTCGTTATTACACTGCCTTGAGCTCTCTGCTTGACTTGAGAGGATAGAAGAAAACCACCACTGAATACATCAGTTTATCCTCAAGGCAATGCTGTAACTTTTATGCGTATGATGAAGGTGGTTTCTTGATAGCAACTGGAAAACAATGAAGCATCAAATTTAGTATTGAAATTTGAGCAATAATAATTCTTAATAATTTTTAAGTCTTGATGTTAATTGACCACTTTATAAACAATCAAAATAACAGAGTGAGAATTCAGAAATAACTAAGGCTATTAGAAAATGTTATATTGTTATTTGTAAGAGATAGAAATTATTTGCTAACAAAATCAAGGAAAAATGTTACTACCAGCTTAATTATTGCAACACATTACTTAGAGCTTGCATTGCTTATTCCCATACTTTAACCCTTTCAAGAAAAATGGCTTGCTTTGTTTTGTTGTTTTTTTTTAATATATTTACTGCATTTTCCATACTGCTACAGCTGATGTAGCTTTAATTTTAAATTTTCTTCTTTATTTTTCAAAAACAAAGTTTTAAAAGGGATGTAGGTCAAATGTATTCACAACAAATAAGGTCACAAATGCTGCCAGTTAATTTTTCTGGCTCATCTTTTCAGAGTAATGACTTTGAATGTGTTTTATTTTAATTCCAGTAACTTCATGAGTTTTGCTCTTTGAGTGAGTGCATGCTTCTGGCCACTCTTTTAATTAAGTAATAAATAAAAACAATAAAAAAAATAATAAAGACAGAAGGACCCCATAGAGAAAGAAATAGGAAACTGGTAGGATTTAAATATATTCCTGTGAGTGCTGCGATTTGCAACTTGACAAAATGTGCAAGTCAATGGAACTCTTATCATTACTTTACCTTCCTGCCCAATGTGTGCAATAGTCATTAGACCTGAATGCAGTGGTTAGAGCTGGGAAATACTGAATGTCTGCTGATAAGATAGAAGACAGTTCAACACTGTCAAAGGTATGCTACATTTTTGCAGATGGTGGTCTAATGATGTATGATTATATGAGAAAAAAACACTCATTTAGACACATTAATTACAATTACTTGTAATTGTACTGTAAAAAGATAGCAGCAACAACAAAAACAAACAGAAGCTAGCAAAAAATAACACCACCAACATGCCACAAAAAAAACCCCAACATCTCTAAACAACATTATCCCCTCCATCAAAAAAGTCTACAAACAAACACATATATATACAAATATATAAACAGATATAAACAAAATATATATAACTACCTGCTCAACTGGTAGGCAGTGCACTAAAGTTCTGCTGTTGTTCCAACTAACCAGGGCAATGTGGCAAAAAGCTTTGAACGGGTAAAATGGTCTGAAATCCACATTATCATCTAGGGAAGCCACAGAATGCACAGGGAAATTTCCCAAGCTGTTATATGACTGAAATGAATAATTTCAGCAGTTTCATTTGCGCTGCTCTTTCCCGTTCCTTACACTCACACTAAGAGACCTATGACTATTTAAACTGTCAAAGGGAATCATAGAATAGTTTCATTTGGAAAAGACCTCTGAGATCATCCAGTCCAACCTCAGCCAAATCCACCACTAAACCATGTCCCTAAGTACCACATCTATGTAGATTAAATATCTACAGGGGTGGTAAGTAATCTGCTTCCTGGGGCAGCCTGTTCCTGTGCTTGACAACTCTTTCCATGAAAAGTTTTTCTGCCAATGTCCAACCTAAACCTACACCCAGAAATGAAAATCAGTGTCTTTCAGCATGCCTTCAAAGCATCTAGCATAATATGTTGCCAGGTTCTACAAAAGCCCACTGTTCACTGCAAAATAGGAACAGGTAATAGTAAAGGCTGATTGTGACAACACAGTATTGGAGATTCATTCAAACACAAGTTTAAAAAAAACAGCTGCATCTAAACTACATGTTGTATGTCTGTTAAAGCAATTTGAATATTTTGCTTTTGGGGGGATTCAGAAACAAAGTACCACAATACTCCGTCTGATCTTCATCCGAAAAGGATGCCTATTCAATCAAGGATGATATTTTGAAGATTGAGTTTTTCTGTGCCTCTTAAAATAATGAATTCTTTGAGCACTGTATATTGCTTTTCACTAACATGCTAATATCTTTTGGATTTTGAACAAAATCTGAATAAATTTTGGATGCTTTATTAGACAACAAGATAGCCAGATGATTAGGCTGCACATTTGGATACATTTATCTAATGTATTTTCCTCTCATTTGCCTCTTCTTTTTATTCTTATTGTGATCTGTTCTCCTTCCTGTTTGTTTTTTTTCCCCATCTTCATACCTAACTTAAGGTGCTTGGAAAACACCAGAAAAGGTACTGAATCCATGTCATGTAAAGGATATGTAAATAAAAATATATAGCACTCTTATTTTAACCTTTATAAGTTCACCTGTTGCTGTGTGCACCCTTACAGAATGTGGTAATGAGGTTTCTATAAACCTCATGTAGTATCCAGAAGTTCATTGCAATTTAGCCAGTATTGCCTGTGATATTTGTAAAGAATACTTTACAAATACTCGCACAATGGGTTCTCCTTTAAAAATTGTCCACTGTTTAGAGTAATATTTGCCAAAAATGCATGTGCATTAGAGAAAAATGATTCCATGGAACTTTAAGCCACATATTTTTTCTAGTAAAATAAATCACATTAAATGAATCAAAGCTTTATGAAAATAAAGTCTAGGAAACTAAGCACTCTAGTTTACAGTCACATAAAAAAGGGCATAGGGGTTTCATCATAAAAGAATAGATGTGGAAACATGAGAGCACATTAGTTCTCTCTCTTCTCTTCTCCCATCCGAGAGCAATGATATTAGAGTTGACTGAAACAGAATTTTTCAAGTAGCTGAGAGTGGCTTCAAAAAAAATTAAACCAAAATTAAGGCAAAAATGCTGATAATAAAAAAATCAGGAGGAATAAACATGGTATTGTTTCAATGCTTTGCTTGTTTTTCTACTCTAAAATATTTTTGATTAGAAAATTCTCAATCATCTGCCTACCTCCTATGCATGCATGTCTAGTAAAATCTACCTATGAATTCACTAGGACTAACTGATTTGACCAGGTCAAACTATTTTATAGCACGGTTTACTCCCTCAGTATTGCTACATTTCTATTATTTAGATGGATATCTTATTATAATTCATCAGTATGGCAAAGCCAAGTTTTGAGACAACACTGACCATCGTGTTTTTAAAAAATAGTAACATGCTAAAATCTTTCTTGATCTCTTTTTTTGACTGCACTTTCATTCTTTCATCCCTATTGTGATGATTAGGATCTTGCTTAAGTAACAAGCCTGGGGAAATTTTCTATCTTGAATAATTGGCATCAAGGATCACAGTCTTTTCAGAACTCTGGGACCTAGAGGACAGCATTCATCTCACCTACCATAAGCACTTGGAAGTTGGGCAAATGGTTGAGCTTCTCAGCAGGGTTCCCTCCATAGTCAGCAGGAAAAAGAAAAAAATCCAGATGAGGTTGCTTAGCAACTTGAATTTTCTTCAGATAACTATCTTTTAATGGGATGAATTTTCCTCTGGAGACCTCCTTCTCCTTCCACTGATTATCCATGAAATAACTTGAAGTGGCTAACTTCTGGAGCAGTAAAAGAGGTGGAATTAATCCCATCTCAAGATCCAATTACAGCACAATCAGAGTTCTGGTTGTGCTCCAAGGACTATAGTGGAAAGAAACTTGAATATTGCCACACAGAAGGTGAAGAAGTTCATCTAGATAACCTTAAGCAAAAAGCGTATTTATTTCCCAAACTGATGAAGCACAATGGCATGTGCTGAGAAAATTATGCACTTTTGCATTGTTTTACGTCCATAAACAGAGAGCAATACAGAAGAGATCTGGGAATATTCTGCACCAACAGAATAAGATCATAGTTAATAGACTTATTTATAAATCCATACTTGTCCCAATTTAGAAAGAATGACAGCAAATTTATTCTGTTTTGGTTTCATCCTTTGCCTTGTTGCATCAAGGGGCAAAACACTATCTGACAGAGCTTTGCTTAATTTTAAAAAAAAGGTACTACTTTTGCTTTTTACTGTGCTTGAAACCAGCTTCTTCTTCAATGTTAGAAGAAAACAACTCTCCTCCCACGATTTTCAGTAACTCTTCACAACTGTCATATGTCACACACTCTGAGCAAAGAATTTAGGCACCAAGCTTATGAAGAAATGACAGTTAAATAGTTAGCAGTTCATCTTGATCAATTTTTGAAAGCACATACAAAGCTCCTAAGGACTTTAGCTATGGAATTAAGGATGGAAATTTCATGTGGAGCTAAAGTGCTAACTGATCCTTAGCAAGTCATAAATATTGCAGCATTTATTTTTATTTTCAGAAATTTTCACTGTGTCTGTAGTTAGCAGGTGACATTTACACTGTGGAGCACTTTATTTATGTCTCTTCTGAACCACAAGCATTTCTATTATCCCCTTAAACATTTAGGTAGGTAGTTAATTAGTTTGTGTGAGTATGTGTGTGTACACCTGAATGAGGCTGGGAGCAGTTTCAAATCAATGTCTCTGATCTAAGATGAGGGCTTTGCTGTGGTCCACTAGAGACATGCTTCCATAACAAGAAAGGTTTATGTTTGCCCATGCTTTGTTTATACACTTATTTTCTGTAGAAGGTACTTGAACACTGTTGTAGATTTGTCTTGTCTTTTGTAAGTAGCGGACATGGAAGTTCGATCTTTGCTGGAATGTATGCTCCTTTGTTCTGGCCTGGAGAATTTAATATTTTTATCAATATTTAGGAAGCCCTATCTTTTTAATATTTGGAGGTAAGGAGGAATTTTTTTATTTTTTTTTTTAGTAGAAATTGAACTCGGGTTATCCAATTCAAATTATTGCCTTAGCTTTATTTCTTGTACCAAAAGAATATATAACTTCTTTTTTTCACCTATGCAGATTAAGTGAATTTGTTTCACAAGAACACTTTGGAAAAGTGCATTGTTGTTGCAATTAAGTGGATAATTACTGTAGAAAGGCCAAACAATTTTCCATTCAATGTGATTTTTCAAATTTCTGGGAAATGAGAAGTCTTATCCCCAAATATAACAGTTTCAAAATATATGCAGGATAAGACACAAAGAATAGCTAGTTGGATTAGGTCAATCAAAACAATTTAAATACTTTAGAAAGGTTCAATTTTGTGCAGGAATCATGTCACCACAGTTTAACTCCAAAGTATGGATAAAGAAAATAAAAAGCAACCAAGATTTGTCAATACTTTCAGTGAGCCAGTATTTCCAAGAAAAAAAAAAAAATTAGTTTAAAGATTGTGACAAGGACTAGTTACCCATGCAAAAAAGTGTTTACTTAAGACTGAAATATAAAGTTTTAAATAAGTCAGTTTATAAAATAATTGTGACTGGAAACTCAGCTTTGTACTCATATTTTCATGTACATTACATTATTTTCACTTTCTCTTAATGTATTTTTTTACCTTCCATCTAATATTTGTCAATTTTACTTTAGTACACTGCACTTTACTTTTTGTGTGTGTAATGAATCATTCTTCTATGGTCATTTTGGTAAATTGATAGAAAATCAGAACAGTTCAATTCTTATACATAGTTAGACTGAGTTTGTGTACTTTCAAAATCTTCACCATCTTTAAACTGATTAAATGTTTGGAAAACATGAAGGCTTTGCTACTATAAAATCTGGCCTGACATTTTACAACTTCAATTCAACAGAATCTAACCCAGCTTTATCTAATTTTAATATTTCAAAACAGCATATCTACAGACTGAGGAAAAAAGCAAGATAGGAGTGATGAATACCATTGATTTATGGATGGATTTTTACAAGAAAAAAAAAGAAAAATAATAAATTTGAAACTACTACGGATTTCTAAGATTTTTTTTTACATATTTGACTCACAAAAGCAAGTTATTAGTCTTGAATCTTGACTTACTGAGATAAACAAACTTTCTCATGGAAATAAATGGAGAAGAGGCACATGTACGTAAATATGCATCTGCATGGCAAATGAATCCAATCATTTTGTGCCAACTGTCTAAATAAATAACTGGGTTTTTAAAAAGCTGGGGGAAAAATCAAATGTTGAGATTTAACGTACCTTAGAATTTTGTAAAGAGATTATATTTATTAGATTATGAAACTCATTATTGAACATATTCTTAACCAAAGCTTTTACTACTGTATTTCTCAAATCAGAAACACAAGTGACCCTGGAGATATCGTAGCCTTATCCAATTATCTGTGTGACACTGGATTGCTTTATACGTATGTTTTAACTTCATAATTTTTAAAAGCAGCTATGAGTTTAGCAATGTCTAATTGTTTTTATCATGTTTTTGGTCTTGATGTGGGTTCCTTCCCACATACATACCTTCCTTCCTCTCATGTCTTTTTTGGGAACTTGGAGTCACATATAGAAATATAACTCCCCTTCAAACAAGACAGAGTGGCTGTTCCTTGCATAATTTTATCAAAGGAAGAGGCTCAATTATGGGAAAGAAATAGATTTCTTATTCTCTCTCTTATGTCCTATCCTCTGGATATTACATACATAGGCTGAGAGCAGCCAAAAGCTCTTGCTTGCCAGGTCTGATTTAGCAGTAGCTGGGAGGAGATTGTCTAAAGCAGAAGAATGGTGAGGAGGACAGTAGATTCACTCAAGTGACCTTGCATCTGGGAATGCCAAGGCCTAGAGAATAAAAGTGTGGGAAACCTCACATATTACGCCTACTGCTGTTTGTCCTCTGTTTTGAGAAGAATCTCTGTGTGGAGACGATGTAGGTGTTTTGAGAGACTCAAAGACACTCTCACAACACTCTCACAGACTTATTTGAGCTTCCTGTCTTGGGAGAGAAGATCAAAGCTGAGGAGACCTCAACTTGGTGCTAAACCACACATGCACAGGCCCTTGATAAAAGGGTGCAAACAACAAGCCCACTGTTCACTAGGATGAACTGAGCCTGATGGTGCCCGTGTTCCTACTGTCCAGGTGATTCTGGATCCTCCTGTTAGTGAGTAAAGAAATAAATTTGCTCTTTGCATTTCAGCTGTGATTTTGTGGTTGTTACAGCTGTCTGCCTGTGTTGACTCACACAGTAATGTTCCAACAATCTTTCTAAGTCATACGCTTGATCATATTTTTAACAAATGGATCATTTAAAGTCTTTCACAGAAAAAGAAAAGAAAGCTGGGGGGAAAGCTGGAAAAGAAGCTAATAGCATTCTTCCAAATTGATTGATTAAATGAAAATGCAGATGTTTTTAAGATCCTTTTTCCAACTAGTAGTAATTATTCAATCCAGTTTCTTTATATTTCATAATCTTTAAGTCTCTGGTGAAAATTAGCAGAGCTGAGGTTACAAAACTGTTGATGTTGTTCTTTTGAATCTCTAAAAGCCTTTTTTTATTTGTTTCTTGATTGTTCTATTCTGTTCAGCACTGTTTTTTTTTGACATCACTCAGTCTCTTATTTGAGAAATATTAAATACATATTTATGATTTCTGACAATGGAAAAAAATCATACTGAAGTGGCAAAATTAGGGGAAGTTGTTACTACTAAACTGCAGACCAAGTTTTCCTTACAGACCTTAGGACATGTGGGAACAGAGATTTGTGAAAATTCGGGTTTGCCTTGGCTTATCAGAAGTACCGGAAGAAATGAAATAACAGTCCCACCAGCAGACCTAGACATCATATTCTGACTGCATATAGATGGAAAAACCTAGAGATAAAAAATAAAAGTGGATCATTACTTTCCCCTTCTGAAGTTTTATTTGCACTTAGTTCTGTTTAAACAAGTTAAGTGTAAATATGTCAGGAAAAGAAAAACTGATGGGAAACAGTGATTGAACTCAGAATGATTTAATATGGCAACCAGCCCTACTTCTGAGTGATCTTAGCCTCTGTGAAACAAGGAAATGTTTAGAATTTCAATGAAGATTAGGTATGTAATCACTGCTTCCTGCTTCCCATGGATGCTAGCAGGCAAATCTCTGCGAAGGTAACGAAAGATGAATAGGGGTGAATAGAGAAGAGACCTGATTCCAAGAGACTTCATAAAATATAAAACTGAAGTACATTCTGTCTTGCACTGCAAGCATTCTTGCCTTATCCTTTTGGTGCTCTTTCTACTTTTCCATATCTCTTTCCACTGCCCACTCTTTTTCAGAAGAATTTTGTATTCCTCCCCTGTATGGAGTAGCCTTCTGCGTGTTAGAGCACAGCCTTAAATTTCCACCCCTCTCTCCCTATTTGCTGTCACACCTACGCTTTTTCCTTTTTGGCCTACTTTTGATGTATATTCCACTTACAGTGTATATTGCAAAACTTTTTATCCCCGTCATGCAACACTATTTGCATTAGAAATGCTGCTTTTTTTTCTGTAAATGTATAGCATATAATTTCAATATTACCTCCCTATAGCAGTTACTGTGCTTTATTTAAAACACAATGAAAAATAGATAGGAGCGAACAGGCCTTATGATGTCTAATATAAATAAAGTTGCTTGTTTTACTACAAACTTGTAGATGGCATCAACATCAAATGGAGCCATATCCATTTACCTGAGTGTCCTATAGTATTGAGCAGATCTATGCCTACTTTTAAACAGGGGCCAGTTCCCCGTATGCCACTGAACAAGCTCAAATTTGTTCATCTTTGCAGTTTCAGAGATTCCTTTGTACCCGGATGGTCTCCTAATATTGATTAGAGTAGCCACAATGTTCCTGAGCAGAAGCCAAAAGAGTGAAAAAAAGCCAGCGCAATGAAAAAAAAAAAAAGTAGAGCCATTACTCATGACTTTATATCATCCAGACATCTTCCTATTAAGCAAATACCTTTTAGAATCTGCAAGATTTAAATTTGCATCGGGACCTTAGGACATCAGAGATATACACTTGTCATTAGTTTTTCTTTTTGTTCTCCCATATAATTATTGGGACAAAAATGATACTAAATATTTTTTTCCCAATAGTTCCATTGCTGAAGTGGACCCATTGTGAAATGAAAATACTAATTAGGACTTTGCTTTATGTGTTTTACCTGAACTCCATTAATTGATTTTGTTCTGGGTCTGAATTTAACTTTCTGATATTCCCATATTAGACCAAATTCTGCACTCTGTAACATGCGCATATATTGCTTTCACGGACATGTAACATTCAGAGAAGACCTAGTTCATTCAGAGCCCAGTTTAACTCCCACTTAATTAACTGGAAAGGTTCTGTCTGATGTCTGTGAATTGCATCAATCCCTTAATAATTTCAAATGGGATCTAATGGTGAATTAGTTCTCACTAGGTACAGTGCACTGTGAATATGAGTCTGTTGAGTTCATCAATGATAGTACTAAAGCAAGAACAAGAGCCTAAATAAAACCCCTTAGGCTTCTCACTTGGCTATTTGATGCAATCTTCCTTTTGTTATAATACAGTTTCACCACCATATTAAACCTATATCCTTTTTCACTCCAACTACTGAAAGCACAGCCCTTATAAAATTTCATAACTACAAAATAGCCTCATGATTCAGCTTTCTAAGAGAAAGTGTTGGTACTAAATTAATTATGGTACAAGACTAGATAACTGCATTTCCTGCTGTTCTATTGGTGCCCACAACTGCTATCATCAGAATTTGTCAGTACAGAAAGTAATGCCAACCAGTTTCTAGAAGTTCCATTGCAAATTTTTATCTTATGTCATTGACTCAAATAGTCTTTAGCCCCCAGGAAGCCACATAAAAAAAAAAGAACAAAACCAGAACTTAGGATACTCCAGTTGTCTTATTTTAGTAAACAACATTGCGCTTTAATTGAAAATGATAGCTCAAGCAAATCACAATATTCTGTAATATTGAACATCTGGTGTCATAGTAGTGAGCAGTGATTACTTGTACCCAAACAGACTGCACCAGAAACCAGGAAATTCATTATTGTTGCTGGCAAAATTGTTTATTTCTGTGAATGACTTGAACATTATTAGTCACAATTCCCAAAACATTCCTTGTAACTTTGTATTATGTTCACTTTCAGATACAGTGACAAGCCCATCATTATCAATAGCTTTAAGTGACGCTAGAGCTGCAAACCTATTGAGCACGCAGGGAAATCTCACGTACCTTGGTTTCTTCACCTTAAAATCATTTGTCACCGGAGCAGCATTATTTGCATTCTCCAGTGTGCATTGCACACCAATGACACCGTGTTGCTAGTATAGATATTTAGAGCAATTTGTTTTTCTCCATATAATTTACAGGTTAGGGGAATACCTTTACCCCTATTATTAAAACAGACCAAACTGAGTTGGTAACATGAGCCTCTGCATTTAAGCCTGAGTTAATCAGAGGGTCCTTAACAAAGCCCTCCTCTCTGAACCCTCCCACCGCATTCAGTTGCAAATCACTGTTTGGCTGGCAAAGCCGCCGCGCTGTCCCCCAGCCCCAAACCTTCTCACGCTGAGCACTGCGGCTCTATCAGCAGCAGCATCTCTGCGAGGGGTAGCGACACCTCTCCTCGTGAGGGACGTTTTTTATTAATCAGGGGCACTGAACGGAAACCAATCAGACAGAGAGTCCCTTTGGCTTCTGCTCGCTGCCTGCCTGACTTAAAAGTGATGCCGTGAGAGAGGGAGCCCTGGTGAGACGCGAGTGCTTTCGGCGCTGGAGACGCGGTAGCGCGCAGAAGGCAGGGAGCAGGTGGAGAGAGAAGCAGCGCTGGACGGACAGAACTGGGCTCACACTGACAGCCTGGGTGAGTAGATCAACTTCCTGTAGCATGGGAACTGCCGACAGCAAAAGAGCAGGTGCTTTCTTTAGGAGTGTCCAGTATGTTGAAGATGCCTTATAGATACTTTTTTAGGGAAGGGGGAGTGGAGGGTCAGTGTCAGCAGAGGACTTTGGGGATATTTCTCCTACAGAGTTCAAAAAACCCCCAACCCACTGAATTGCTGAAATTTAAACTTATGGCATTGTATACAGGACAACTACTTATGCATATTAAAAAAATTAGCAATATATATACTCTTTGGTAATACTAGTAGATATTCAGTTTTTCCTGCCATATAGGAGTAACAATATAGCCCAACTTTCATGCAGGATGCCTTTTCACTTGTCCAGATAGAAGCTATCCCCCTTTTTTTTTCTCATATGTGTTTGCCAGTACATTTAATAAAAACAACCCTGGTTAAAAAGGATGCAAAAATAAGAGGTCTTTGCTACTACTAAGAATGAAGTACTAACACTTTTTCCGATTTTCTTTAGTGAAAATGGCAAAATTAGTGGAATTATTTTTTTATATGTGTTACATGGGGAAATGCAGCTCAGGGTTCAGAAAGATTGAGAGCTGAGGGAGATGTCTCTCTGGATATCCATAGCAGTAAGTCAAAGTCAACAGGCTTAAAGCACAAGGATGCTTTTCAGAAGTGCTTCCAAACTACCTTGTCAGCCTAATATATACAATCAGTCCCACAGAAACCAAGGCAGAAATCATAAAAGGTCAAACTGGCCACTTGATTCTGAAGTAACTGGCAGAAAACAATTGAATGACATTTTACTTTTTCACATGCAAGAAACATGCTGTCACATCCGTTCAATTTCACTGTATGAGCTTCAAAGAAAGAATGATGTATATGAACTAAAAGGAAATTGATATCCCTTGTTATTTTAAGGTAATGTGCATACAGCAGGCACTCACCTTGTCACAGATTTAAGCCATAGTTCAGAAAATAGATTGGTGTTTTCTTAAAATGCTTTCTATTTTCAGTAGATAAATTTACAACCAATGTGTGAGTCTTGCTGTGATTGAAGGGATAAAAGTGATAAAACTAATATTTTACTGAAAACACAGCAGGATTATACTTAATTGCTCAGTACTACAGTAGCTACTCATGCTAAAGATAAATATGGATAAAAAAAGCAAGTGTAATACTTGAACAAGTTTTGGACATGAGATCAAAAGTTTTGTTTCATAAATAGTATTTGTCATAGTGATAGGAATTGCTAATGACAAATCTTTAAAAATCATTGTCTCCAAGTCATTCTCCCTATCTGAAATGATAATTTACTTCCAAAAATTGAGTGAACTAATTAAATATTCAGAAGATTTGTGTTGTAATTTATCTATGAATATTAAGAAATTTATTAGTGAATTCTGTTAGTTTAAGAAGGCATATTGGTATCTATATGTCAATCTGACAGATAAAATATACTTTGCTGTGATTTGTACTTCACTATATAAATAATGTAAATTCAAGAGAGAATTACATGTGTTTACAGGTAATGCGATTTTCTGTTAAAAAAAGTGTAAAACATTATACAGTCAAATGTTTGTGAAATAAATAATTCTTGAGTTGGGCTTTTTTATGTTATGTAAACAAGATTAACTTTAAATGGAGAAATGTAACTGTATCAGCACTATTACTACTTGTACCTAAAGCAGCTGCCAAGTCTTTTTAAACTTGATGGAGTGAGCTCAAAAATCAAAGTTTTTCATAAGTTTATTCTGCGAACTAAATTGAGTTTTTAATTTCGGAGATTGTCTTGAAGTCATTATTGCAGAATATTATGCTTTGCGTGTAGCAGGTACATCTCACCTAAAAACAAAAAGAAGTTTGGTGATGCAATTTGTAGAGAAAATATGGGGAGAAAGAAACATCTCTGCCATATGCTTTGTACAGCTCCATGGTAAAATTTCTTGAAGCTTTCAGAATTTTCACGCTTGTCTGCAGAAGTGATTATTCTGAAAAGGCTATCCTCCTCTTCAGACAGCAGCCCAGGTACAGGGATTTGTGCTCTCCTCTCACCTGTCTGTTGCTCCACAAGGATGCTGATCTCAGCAGCAGTTGCATGGTACTGGCAGAGACGCCCTCTCATCATGGGATCAGCCAATAATGGTGATTTAATTCCCTGACCTATCCACCAAACAAAACGTAATAACTAAAATCCACTAGTTTAAACGTCATCACCCATAACGCTGCTGAAAGGACTGTACAACTTAATTCTGGCATTCGCTTATCTCTGGCATCAGTACCTGGTTTCTGAATCTGCACAACACGAGTTGAAGGGAATCTACTGGCAGAAGTGTTTGAGAAGTAGAACCAGAGATTAACAGAACCAACAATTTTCTCTGAAGATTAGTTTGTTCAGGAGATATCATATAGCAAAACTGGGGTACATAGGCAAGACTATAAGACAATATAGATATATAAATGTATGTCTTTCTTCCATGCAGAGCTATTTAACTGCAGAAGGTAACTGGAGCAAAAACCTAGAGAAAAATGCATCTCCCACTCATATCAGAATGCCTTCTGAATTTCTAAGGCTTGCAGCAGGTGTTACATGCAAATGTTATCTGCAGAAGCACTAATATTTGAACATGAATAAAGATACCCAAGTAAAGCTAACTATATTCTGTATGTGAGTGAGGGAATTTATGAAAATCATTTATAGGAATAAATCAAAAACTTTGCTAAAGGTGGTAGGAGGAGAAGGAAAATAAAGAAAGGGGAAATGAACAAAAAGAATTTTTTGCAAAAGCAGTCAGAGTAATTTCTTCTTTTGCCTTTTAAACATGTAAAAAAATGCTGACTGTTAAAAGGCAAGTAATTTTCCTGATTTTCAGTGACTGATCATGATAAAAAATACCCCAGTTGCATTGAGGACTACTTGCCGAGCATGACTGAACCAGGAGAGGCACATCTTGATCAAATCATACTATGTGTCTGCAGCACAAAACCCTAGCGACACTGAGACTTGGTTACTTCTGGGAAAATGTTACTAGCTTCAGGAAAAAGGAAAAATACTGGATGTATGCTGCAGCTCAGAAGAAGGCTCAAAATGTTTTAGAAAAAAATATTTTTTAATATACAGTATGTAATTTTATTATAGAAATGTCAGAAAGTAAAGTATGTTATTTATAATCTCTGTTCTGCAATCTTGGGAAGATTACAAAAGGACATGGTTGACATTGTTGCCATCCCATACACACACAGTGCCACACAGAGACTTGACTTGATCTCAGTTACAGAATAGCTCTGTGTCAGAACCAGGGATAAAATGAGGCCTCCACTTTCCTTCAATTTCTCTGCATGATTGCATCAATGTTCATAAAAAATATATTTATCTTGATTACTTAAATAGCACCATCAATAATCGCAAATCTTTCTCATAAAATGTATTTCTGCAACTGCAAAATGGAGTGCTTCAAGTGATGGCCCAGTGTATTCCTTTGCTAGTAAAATGCAAACTTCTATAATTAGGTTTCACACTTTTTAGGTAATAGGAATAGCAACATCAAGACATCACCTTGGATTCTGTTTCCTTATCTTAGAAAAACATAGTTTTCATATTTGGTTGTCTCCTGATATGCAAATGTCAAGGAGGTTTACGTAAGAACAAATTTTCTAGATGCTAGATAATGTCCAGGTTGTTTTGCCCTCAGAGGCTGTATTTGAGAGAAAGAACCGTATTTTCGCCTTCGTGGAAATTTTGCCTGTAATGTTATTGCAGTTTTGGGCCATGCATGTTGGTACTCAAGGATTCCACCTTCTAAAAAATATTTACATCTTGCCATTGTACATAAATAGGTTGAGAAAGAGCTCTTAAAGCACTTGTCCAGATTCAAAACATAATCTTTGCAAATTACACCCAAGAAGATATTCTGTGAAATAGAGAAAATTGTGCATGATGCATTCATGTTTGGGGATGGAAACAGTAGGCCTTTCCATTGCAAACAAATTATACTACAGCTCTCAGAAGGAGATTATCTGAATTTATATATTTTTAATAGTTCAGTTGAAGTCAATTAATAATGTATACAAGCCCTCTGGCAATATATACAGGCATAATTAGATTTAGCCATTACTTTCAAAAAATATGATCTATTATATTGATAACCAGTGGTGCAGATTTTGATATTTATACTTCTGCACATCTTAAAAAAGAATTCAATAAAACATCAAGCTGCATAAAAAGTGTTCAATAAAGGAAATTTAAAAACATAATGATCTAAAAAACTCAGCTTAAGATCTTACTAAAAAAATTAGATTTTATTTCCTCCATATTAATCATTCAATATTTGCTCCCAAGGAGATGAAGAGGCAAAGCCAACCTGAGTTCGGTATAAGGGTGAAGTTAATCCCATTGCTTCTGTTTTGAAAGAAAAAGTAGGCACAGAACAAATGAAAATTAGTGTTTTAAAATCCAGCAGTTATTAGTTCTGTATGATTTGAAAGTATCAGTACACTACTCACATCTGATTTTAACAGATAAAAATGGCCCCAGTTCAAGAACAGAACTGTTTTATATGCATATATACATATATATATGTACATATCTACATGCATGCATGTATGCATCTAGAAACCCAAGCATAACTCATGCAAATTCTAAAGAAAAATGAAAAAATATTTGTACAAAGCAATATATTACAATGGGTTTTCTTAAGTTTATGGTGCTGCATTCTGGGTGAATTTTTCTGCTTTGTTCTTTATTACAATACTTTCACTTGGTTTGCATTATTCTTTGTCACTATTTTCCATACTAGTGGATTTAAATATCAAGCTTTGTGCTGGGAAGATATTGTAAAACGCTATTTTTTCTTATTTTTAAGCCATAGATGAAGGTTGTGGGTAATCTCATGGAAATAATTTTGCCTGTGTAGTAAAAGGAAGAAAAAAGTCAGGAAAACATTTCAAAAAGATAATTCTTGTAGTTGTTTAAACTATTTGTCAGGAGAGCTCTTTGGGCTTCTGCATTGAGCTTGTTCTGCATTCCAGAGCCTGTATTCAGAACAAGCAACATTTTGCAATAAGACTGGTCCCACTGAAGCCAGTGAAATTACTTTTGTACATTTCCCTTACCCTGAGTAAAAATGAGTGCTGAATCTGTGCTGTTATAATGATACTATTTGATAAAAAAAAAAATCTATTTTCCTCAGAGAAAACATAAAAATATTAAATTGCTGAAAGTATGTTCCCATTTCCTGGAAGATTTTCAATAATCCTTACATCTGCTTCCTAAATATAAAAGGTAATTTCAGTACTAATGAGAATTCAGACTTGTAGGAAAAATGGATTTCTATCTAAAAAATAATATACTCTCTTCATTCCTTCCTGTTATCTGCAATCCATGGATTACCAGTAATTGCGCTTGATCTTGCTCTTAATGGTTCTAAATTTGTGTTATATATATGGCTTGCTTCCTAGTCAAGACATCTCTGGTTGGATTTATAGCTTTTCTAGGATAAGATAATAAGTAAAATCTCTTGTGTTCTAAATAAAATTAATAAATCTCTTCAAGTTCCTTCATGGAGATAGAAGAATACTGAAAGTAATTGTTCTTTGCTTAGTAGTAGTAATGGTGGTAGTAGCATCAAGGGTGAAAACTCACACATTAATTGAAGTACTTATTTAGTGATATTTTAATTACGTTGGTCACATTTTGATAAAATTCAAGCTTCTGGTACTACCTGCTTTTCCAGTTATTGTCTTCTTGAAAAATCTACTTATGGTACCAAAACATCCCTGTAGTAAGCAAAAGGACTTTCAAATTAAAAAAAAAAAAAAAAAAAAAAAGAAGAAGAAGAAAAAAGATATGTTTAATGCACTTATAATCACTTTTAAAGGAAATTAAAGAGAAGAAATCCTCAAAAAAGTTGGTACAACTGCTCTCAGCTACCATAGGCCAAAAAAAATCTACTGGTTGAGTATATTTCTCCGAAGCTTTCATTCAGGAAAGGAGGAAAAATGCACCATTTGGCTCAAAAGGGGGAGTGGTTGGACTGCACCTCAGATTGAGGGTTTTGGAAAAAAAAAAAAAAAAGTTAAATTAAAAGATTTTCATCCCTACTGGAAGCTTGAGTCTAAGAGATAATGATTTAGGAATATGTCTAGTGTTGCACATTCAGAAACATAAATGTTAGCACTGCTAGAATGAAAGATTTAGCACTTCTCACAAAGATAGTCTAATACTTTATTTGCCATTTGAATTTATGCTCAGGAAATTCACATTTACATTTCAGAGCAAATTTTCCTAACACATATTTACAATATAGATGCAAATACTTTAGAAAATATCGGATACAGAAAAAAATACATAAGATGTAAAGAATAACCTTCACAAATACACAAGGGCCCTCTATGGTTTTCTTCTGTCTCCAGTGTGTTAAGACTTTAGTTCACAACACTCCTCAAACCAAAAGCCTACAGGGTGAATAGTTTTTTAACTACTTTATGTCTGCAAAGCAGTTACCTGATTAAATAGAGAACTGCACTGTTATATACAGACATAGGACAATGGCTCCTTTTATTACTCAAGAGATATACTATGTAATATCTAGAAATGTTGATTTCAAAGGAATATACAACTGGACATTTGCTAACAATTGCATACAAGAAAAAATGGTTCCTGTGTAGTTTGTGTACTGATCTGTAGGCCTGTGTAACATACTAGGAGTAGAACATTCATAGTTCAGTACAGGATTCAAGTGCCTGGTCTCATGGTTTAAAATGAATCTCAACTTGTATTTAAAAAGTATTTCACTAGTTTTTAACTGACAGATAAATTACATAAACTGAGGATAAAACAATATTTTTCTGCAAGAGTGGGTAGATTGAAACAGTAGCTATGTGTTATGCATCTGACTGAGAACTTTCCTAAGATTTACATGTGAAGGTCCCAAATAATTAAAAAAACGGGCAAAAACATGCATTGAGTAACCCAGAGTAATTGTTAAAGAGTATGCCTAGAGCTACTAGGGGAAACCTTGCCTGGTCCAAAGCATCTCTAGTTTTCTGGAGAAGGAAGAAAACGAAGGAGGGAGGGAAGGAGGGAAGGAAGGCTTCCTTTCCTAAAAGAGTGAATCCACAAAGTTGAAGCAACATAAATATTTATGGATTACTTATTTTGAGATCATTTAAAATGCAATACTGTGGGTAGCTATAACAAAAATAGGATCAAAGTGAATGTTGCAGTTTATGTCCTTTCTTCTCAAATAGCATCAGAATCAATAATTTTTAGACTGAAAGCTGAAATCTGAAAAAAAATGTACTTCAGAGGTACATAAATAAGGGGATGTGGTAGAATCGAAAAACAAATGAGTCACAATAATTCACCTCTACTTAAACAGCACTAATTAAACTTCATGCTAGTCAGCCTGAGTGTAGTAGACAATTTTAAAAATAATGAAATTTTATTGACTGTGGTGAAAACTTACATGTATTTGTGTATATATGTAAATGTATCTGTATCTATTGATATAGCTTTATCATTACTCTGTTATAATTTTAGAGACAGGTTAGATTAAAAGATATAAGGATCTAGGTATACTTCTGTACTATATCGCTCTACATATCTGTGTATATACCTACATATGTCTGTGTAAATAAAGTTCTATTGTGTAATGACCGACATAGATTTTTCTTTTTTTTTGTTTTTTTTTATGTACACAACATCTCTGTTATGAAAGTCATGCATGCATATACTTGCATTGTAATTTTTCCAGAGCTATATGTTCTAGTTATTAACAGCTAAAGCAGTTAATACTATAATTAATACAGTTACGTGCTCTGAGTTGAGGAGGTCATTTCCAGTTTTTATTCTCTGATATCAGACATAGAGTGGTAAATATCGGAGAAAAACACAGAAAAACATCTGCTCTGTCTATATTGTCATTCCAGAATCATAAAATGGTTTGGGTTAGAAAGGAACTTCAAAGTTCTACCCCCCTGCCATGGGCAGGGACATCTTCTTCTAGGTCAGATTGCTCAAAGCCACACCCAACCTGGCCTTGAACTTTTCCAGCCATGGAATATCCACAAATTCTCTGGCCAACCTGTTCCAGTGTCTCAAAAACTTTGCTGTAAAATATTTCCTTCGGATGTCCAACCTAAATCTTCTTCTCTTTCTGTTAAAGGTTTTTAGCTAAAAATGAGTTTTTCATCTACCAGTACCCTCAAATCCTTATCATCAGAGCTGCTCTCAATCTCTTAATCCCACAGTCTGTAGTGAGGCTGAGGATTGCCCCAGCCCAGGTGCAGCACCTTGGACTTGGCCTTGTTGAACTGCATGGGATTTGCATAGGCACATTCCTTAAGCCTGTCAATGTCTCTCTGGATGGTGTCGCTTCACTCAGGTGTATCAACTGCACCACACAGCTTGGTGTCATCTGCAAACTTGCTAAGTGTGCAGTCTTTCTCACTTTCTGTGTGGCTAAAAAAGGCATTAAGTAGCATTGGCCCAAGTAGAGACCATTGAGGAACACCACTCTTTACTGGTTTCCACTTGGATACAGCCATTGTCTGTAAATCTTTGAATGAGGCCAACCATCCAATTTCTTATCCATGTAAAAGTCTAACCATGTGTGCCTCAAATTCAACAGCATGACTTCTGTGGGAGATCATATCAAAGGCCTTACAGAAGTCCAATACATGATATCAGAAGGTACCTTGTCCACTGATGCAGTCACTCCATCAATGAAAGCCATGAGGTCAGTCAGGCGGAATTTGCCCTTGGTAAAGCCATGTTTGCTGTCCTTAATCCCCTCCTTGTCTTCTATATGCTTTAATATATCTTGCAGAATGTATTCCATAATCAAACCAGGGTCCTCCAGCAAATAAGCCCCAATTTATTTGTTCAAGATTTCTAGAAAATAATTCCACTTCATTCAATAAATTTGTTTTGAGGCAAAAATTCCATGAAAGAGGAACTTTTGACTAAATCACTTTAATACAATTACATGCCATGACTAATTGGTAACTTTCATTGAATCACTTTAATACCCATACACTTGTACCTCACTACGAGTATTGAAAAAAATTTGCACCTTCAGAACATTTAAGAAATTACTTTGACATGGAGTTTTAAGCTTCCCTTTCTGTTTCTTATCTCAAGGAGCAAAGGTTCAGGAAACCTGGAATCTTTTTGCTACAATGGAGTTTTTGGAATTCTTCATCCTTACTGTATGATCATCTAAATGATCAGCCCCAAGGTAAACAATACCTTTGCTAACTTTAATTTTAATGTCCCTTTACAATGCAAATAAAAGTTGACTTCTTATTCCTTCTTCATTTAATTGGTCCTGAAGTTAAATTTTATCCTGATAATTGAAAGGTCAAATTTTGCAAACATGCTCCTTTTAAACAGAAATTTTCATCCCATGATCACTATCAAGTATCTGAAGAATAGGAAGGACAAGGAAAATATAGACACGTTCTTTGGTTTTTTGCAGGTAGTCTGTAGTTTTTGATTCTAAGGGACACTGAAGGAAACATGAAGTTTCAAGCATTGCCACAGAGCATTCAAGATTTCTTTTTCTGTTTATAAAAAAGACAATGGAAGATGTTAAGATTTAAATATAAGGTAGTCATACAACAAAGTCGCCAGCTTCACATACAAACAATTGTTTTCCCAGGTGTGGTTGACAAATAGCAGCACCAATCCCACCCAGAAGAAAAAAAAATGCTATTTGCCCTGGAATATATTGGCATTCATTTTTGAGGGCAGCATGTTTTATAACTTTTTTCCTCAAAAAATGGAATGATACTATAAGATATGTTAAACAGTTGAATCTGGAAATTTATTTATCTTAATAAATCTTAATACTTCACCAACACTCTTTAATGCTAGGAGTGGATGTCAAAAATTCTAGGTTAACTCACTGAAAATTTAAAAAATATTTGTCAATGTTCATTTGTTTTACTGTCTACAGTCCTCCGAAATTATATGCAAAAGATATTTCAACACAATCACTGTAAAAAACCTTCAATATTTAAATGCAGAAACATACATATGCTTTCCTTAGATTATATGTGTGTGCATATATATACGTATGCACCTGTGGGCATAAATAAGCGCAATTAAGGAATTGAGGTTGAAGCTCTTGTGAGAGTCATGTACATTATAGTTTCATTGAATTCATCTGGTAATGAGTAAAGGCACCACAAGATCCCACTAAAACCTTAATATGTGCAAAGGCAGTTACAAAAATTATTACCTGCCAGAATGGCAGCTGTACCATATTTCCAACATTTATCTCTTTTGCATACTGTGTACCCCTTCCTAGGATATAGCTTTGCCACCTTCTTACACAACCAGTAACAGGTCTCCCTGTATTTCTGCTGTGGTTTGAGCTGGGGGATTATTGAGATTTTTGGAATCAAAGGGATTTATTGATTTGAGGAGAGGAGAGTGAAGGGTTCAGAGGTATCTGAATGATCCTCAATCTGAGAGAAGTGAGGAAAAAGAGGGTGGAACCCTCCACTAAAGAATGATCTGTCAGGAAAAAATTCCTTTCCCTATGTTCTGGAGATCAAACTGGTTTATTAGGCACAAGAAAAGATGTTTCCTCCTACTCCAAGTCTCCCTGACCTGTTGTCCAAAAGAATTAATGTCACCATCATGTTTGTCTTAACACTTTATTGATACTGAAGCAGGGAAAGAGTGAGAAGGGTAAGAGTATTTACTAACATCTCTACTCCATCAGCAGGAGAACTCCAGAAAAGTATTGGGCTAAGCATAGGATCCCAGCTGGCCTAAGTACATGCACCCATTTCATTGGATATCCATAGTCTTCTGTGCTATTAGACCAGTCATTAATAAGGCGAGTTATGTACTCCTCTATCACATTTATTCCTGATGAGGATGACTACTTGGCAAAATTTATAACTAATAACTACTAGAAATGTTGTTAATATTTCTGCATTCCCCTAGCATGAAAAAGATGACTTAAATGAAAGGCAATTATTATTTGTATATTAGGCATTGAATCCAGCTCTAATAGAACAACATAGCACCACCTAGATATCTAGGGATACACAGATTTCAGTGGGTGGTTCTTACCTTGTGAATCTGCAAACTTCTCAGGAGTCTGTTTCTAAGAGAACTACACAAAAATATATAGTCCAAGTACACATAGCTAAAAATTTGTCATACAGAATTGCACTTTCCTGGTGGAAAATATTTTTAGTATCTGTAATCTGTAGTAATCAAAAAGGAACAATTTAGAACCATATGTGTCTTCTGCATTTCCAACAGATTAGAGGTTTATAAAAAAAGATACGTGACCTAAGTAACCCTGGTTTTTTGTTAGACCGTGGACTGCAAGAAAAGGAAGAGATTATGAAAGAACAGGGAGCGGAGAATTTTTTTATTCATACTTTGTTGATATTTTGATATCACCAAGAAATCCAAAGGACAAGAAGATAATCAGGAAGGCACAGACAGTGCAGTTTAAAAAAAAGATATTTGAGCCCTTCTACTTTTAAGCTATTAAGGAGTTCAACCTTGCATGGATATAATCCTGCATTGTTTAAGTTCACGTTTTACCTTTGACTCCATCTTTGATAAGAATAATCAAATAATTTTGCTTTTGAATTTGAAGTCCTGTTAATTTACTGGTATGATGGGAGAGTATAAACAGTAATATCTTATTGTTCAGGAAAAAATACACACTGGCTTGAACAACACATTTTTTGATTGAGCTCAGACTAAAATACTGAATTTAAATCTTGAAGAGAAATACTAGAACATGAGAAAATTATACAAATTATATGGGGACATCACATGCATTGTCTTTGTAACAATATGCTTCTATCTCATAAATCTGAAAGAATATAGGTGTTTTATTAGAGACCAGACAAATTAGTATTCCTGTCATACCCCTCAGAAATTGCCAATTACCAGTCAGTAATTACAACAAAGTATTTCAAAGTGTTCTGTGACAGCAATCAAGTATAAGCTCCAGGTAAACAACAGAAGTGCACATAGCTCTGCTGGAAAGCTCATCATGGTCTAGCTGAATATTCCCATGGACATCAGTAACATTTAGATCCATTCTTTATAAAGGGAGGAAATATTGTCACAATCATTAAGAGGCCAAGCAGAGGACATGAGAGCTGTAAAGGGACAGAAAGGGCAGAATGCACTGCACAGCTGAGCAGCAGCTTGTTCAGAACACCTGACGTTGCTGACCCTCACCAGGCTCCACGAACTGGGCAACAGCATCAGGGTGGAAATGGTCAAATGTTGTGCAAACAGAACTAATGCTAAACAATTACAAATTTCTCTTTCCAGTCTCTTCACATCCTTCCCCCTGCATAAGGATAGCAATGTGCACAGAATCCACATTATTTGTATAATATCCATGTTTATAAAATGTGAGTAGATACATACCATTAAATGAAAAGGCCAATTAGAATATATTATGTGAACAAAACTATTTGGAATTTTTTCTTTTTAATGTATTCTTTTCAGTGCAGAAGTCATCGGTATTCAAGCAAACAAGTGGAATAAAATCCATGTTGCTTTCAAGGTAAATGTCATTTGAAAGGGTATTGCAAAATTCCAACAGATAGCGATTTCTGAGGGGATAAAGTTAGATGGAAAGACAGATAATATAAATAGGCTTCCTTCTGCATAGGCTGGGAGAGAAAAGGAAAGTATATCTTGTTCAGCTACCAAAATGAGATTGAAATATAATTTTACTGTAACTTAAAATGAGATAAATATAGTATTACGAACACAGTGTTTATAAAATTAGTACATTCTTTTATTAAAATAAAACAATAGATTGAAAAATTTGCTATACATGAGTGCATAAAAAGAACAATAGATAAACACAAATTAGACACAGGGCTAAAATTTTTGGTGTAAAAATTCAAAATCAAATGTATACAATTAGTAATGTGTTGAAGAAGCCATGACTTTAGAAGATATTAGAATGTGTATATTACTGAGGAAAATTTCATTAAAAGGTAGGGACAAAGTGGATAAACCATAGAAATGCAACAGAAACCTAACTGCAAGCCATTGTAGATAGCAGAATATTTTACTGACTTAGATAGCTTAGAAGAAACTTCTAAAATGTCCTGCAAATACTAAAAGAGAGAAAAATATAACAATATTACACACACATGGGCAGAGCAAATGCAGTACATGTATATAAGTGAACAAAACCAAAACACTCCTGCAAAGATTAATTGGTTATTGAAATAATGTCCTGTGTAAGTGATGAAGCAAAAAAGAATGGAAATAAGGAATGTCTTACTACACTTAATCTTTAAATGCATACCAAAATAGAGACATACTGAAATAAATATGTCAGAAAAATGCAGAACACATTTGCTTTCTGAAGAAAATGTAACATTATGGTTTTATGCATCATAGAAAAATCACTAGAAATTGGGAATTCCAATTATGAAGTGACTAGCTAAATTCTTGTTAAGGCCACTTTTTAATGTAGGTGCAGATAAAATTTGCTTTAGAATGAGACAATAATTAAGTAATCTTAGTTCACTGTTTGACAGAGGACATTAAAAGAAGACAATAAATTGAAAGTATGAATGTTATTGTCTTAGTTATGGACTATTAAATGTAGGTCTGATGATACATAAAAGAACTTCATTGAACATAACTGGAGTAAACATGAACATATTTTCAAATGCCATCAGGGAAAACAAAAATAAAAATATGACTAGAGTAAGTACTTATATTTTAATTACATTCACAATGATCATATCCAAATGAGGAAAGTTTCATACATAATATATTTTTCAATGTATTTTTTTTATATTTTCAGCACATGAAAGCTGGTGTTGACAAAAGGATTTTTTTATGTATTCAAGACAAAAAGGGAAGGCTCAAGACAAGAAATATGTAATATAACCTCAAGTTCATAGTTTCTTTTCTTATGACTTAATGGCAGCTAATAATATACTTTTTATGGTATGAAATTAGCTTCTCTGCAAAATTACTTACAAGTGGGAGGAGTGTCCAATATGGATATTAGGATGTAATATTTAATTTTGTATTGGATACAATGTATTTAATAGCTGTGATTTTATTATTTAATATGAATTACTAAAATCTTTCATATCACAATAGAAATGATAAAGTGGAAAGCTGTTTTCATATTGTGAGGCAATATAATAAAAGCTCATAAAATATCCGTAGTAAAACTGAAAATATTGATTGAAATTTCAAAATATACCAACTAAAGAAATTTCCTTTCATGAGAAATTTGAGAAAAATACTTGTAATGAGAGTATACTATGATGAACAATTCTTAACAAGTCATAACTTCATGAAGATGAATAACTTCTCATTTTTTTAAGTTTTGAGTTCTGATATGTTGCTGGAGCAAATTACCTGGAGGTCGAGTCACAAGCTATTACATCAAGATGCATCATAGGGTGGATTGACTTTCATAAGAAGATATGAGATAAGCAAAAACTGTCTAATGAATTTAAG
>JAWWMU010000106.1:72629347-72683492 GCA_035048155.1 Cinnycerthia olivascens
TTAAGAGTGGAGGAGAAACTGCCTAGATGCTTTTTTCAGCTAAGCTATTTTAGGGTGGAATGTTTATTCCATCATGCTTTATCCAGTCATTTGCCTTTCTCAAGCAAATCTGCAGTCCTACTTGTCTGCTTTGAAGCTAAATCACTTTTAAAGCTTATCATAACCTCAATAATATAGAAGTTTTCCTAAAACTTATCTATATATTTTATTGCAGTAGAAATTGTTGGGTGACATCAGATACCACTATGGTAAATACCAATTTGTGTGAATGATGCTTATTCCCTCACAAATGTTTTCTGAAGTTTCACAAAAAGTAGCAGAGGCTCCTAAAATACATGGAGAAAGTACTGCTATTACAAATATTTCTAGTGAGAAAAATCTTGAAATAAATTAAACAACAGATCAAGTGTAACACAGACTGTTTTCAGAACTGCTATAAAACTAGCTTAATTTGTGGACCTGACAGTAGTTTGCAGCTCTGAAAACATCTTGAGCTGGGTAACTGGAAACCATTTCTAACAGACAGTCATGTTTCCTCTAACAAATAGATGCTATGAATGGAATGTTTATACGTTTTTCTGAAGAACATTTATTCTCTTTTCCTCCTTTTGTTGTTCTCAAGTGTTTGTATCTTTTCCCTTCTTTTTTTCTCATCTTCTCGGTGCTTTCATCTTCTCGCTTGCTCTTTCCCTTTCCAGTTGCCTTCCTTTTTTGTTATTTACTCAGCATTCAACTCACTAAAGACTAAAAACCAGCAAACAAACAAAAAAGAAACTATAGGACATAGTGGTTTAAATTACATAACATATTATTCTATGGTGTTTAATTTAGGAATAAGAAGAAAAATACTAGAAGAAATTTCATTCCACACAAGGGGTAACATATTTTTACATATATTCTATAACCACAGAATTTGTATTTGGACTTGCATCTCTGGAATTTTAACTTGGCATATCTTTTCTCATTGACCAAATAGGTCTGTAAAATCAGCATTTACATTACTTTCAGCTAAATACATTGCTACAAAATACTGAGATATAGTCATAGACAAATGACAGCTTCCCCTTTGTAAATCAACAGGAAAGTCAAACTTATATCTTACTTAAAAAATATTAGAAAGGGATTAAACAACTATCTATTGATATTCTCTGATGCTGAAAATACCAAAGGGTTACTAGGTTGTGCTGGAATCACAATGTGACACATGGAAGTAATGAAAAGAGAATACTGTGAAGAAATTGTGAAAGTAAAGCACACATTACTGATCACACTGTGCTTTTCCATTCAACTCTTTCAGATACATCCTTGTCCACTGATCTTTCAGATATGAAGGCAATCTAGTCCATGTTTTCCAAAATATGGGCAATGCCTTTATAAGTGCTGTGTTTCTCTAAGCAAATGTTTAATAACTCGAAGCCTGATCAATTATAAAGAGTGGTATTTTATGTCAATCTCACTTTTTACAGAGACGTAATCAAAGTGTGTTTAGAAATTACCTTTGGCACTTCCATTTGATATTTATATATATATATATATTCCATTACAGAAGTTGTGAAATAAGCAAAAAGACATTACATTTTTTTCTCAAAATTGATAAAAGTATGTGTGGGTGAAATCAAGGGCAAGAAAACTAATTCCAACTAATTCTTTTCATGACAGGATGTTTGTTAAAGCATATTTGTCTTTAGTGTAACCATTTCACTCAGATCTAATAAGATTATTAACATATATTATCTAGTTCTGGGTTATACTTATTAATAGAAAACAAATAAACAAAACACACCTCAGACCAAGCATCATATTTAAGAAAAAGGAATAAAGGAATTTATGCAGCTTCATTCTCTCAAAAAATGCAAAGGTATAATATAATGCTATGGCTCCCTCTTTTGGATAACAGATATCTAGTATTCAATAATAAGAAAACTCATCATGTCCTTAACACCAAAAAAATCTCCACAGGGCATTATTTTTTCCCCCAGACCTTGCTTAGAAATGATTAATGAAGTCAATAAAATAAAGCTTTTATAAGTTTCTTGCAAAATACAGATATATTGTAGGTGTCCATTTTATAAAATAGACTTGCATTTCCAAGATAGTGCTGTGGTTAAAATATTTTTGAAATATGTTCAACATTAGTCTATCAAGTACCTATAAAAACTGGAACATGAAACTCTGATGGATTGCTTCTTATTTTAGCAGTGTTGTTAATATAAAATAGAGAACAATAAAGAGATGATTGATTAAAGCACTTAATCTAACTTGCCTTCTGAAAAAATGACCAGAAAGGTACAAATTTTACTCTTACATTATTACTTCATTTGTAACTGTGAGTGAAAAATGAAATGAATGGTCACTTGAATTCCTCTTTTAGAATTTCCATTATAAATGCAACCTAGTTAAAAAACTACAGATTTATATGCATTGGGCTTGGGAAATTTTCAACATAACATTGAAGAAGGAAAAAAAAAAAAGCTGTTAAATGTTTTTAGTTAAGTGGGAAGGGTGAGGAAAGAGTAAAAATGCTACCAATCAACAAAAAATAGTGATTCCTGACAGAGGTTAAGTTTCTATGGTTTAAGATCTTTTTCTAATGTACAATTAGTAATTCTTGTTGACTTTATAGATATTGTTATGTTTAATTCTGTATTTGGATTTTTGTTTTCCCAAGTATCGTAGACATACTACTGTTCTTCTACATTGATATCTAGTCATAATTCCATAACAAGTTCAATTACCTTTATGTATCCCTGCATGCTGCTGTGAGACAAGAAATAAATTTTTGGAAAAAAATATCTTTGCAAACTTCCGTAGCACTATTCAATGAATTCAGCAGTATCAGCTAGAAGGTAGAGTTTATTTCACTCAAAACCCCTTCCTATTGCTTTCTTATTGCCTTTATAAAAAATATTTGTGTTAGGAAGGCATATATAAATGAATGGATTTACAGGTTTTTTTAATGCTTTCTCAAAAAAGCCATTCCTTAACATTAAGATGTTGAGCTATACAATTATAAAATTAGCTGCATTTATATCAACTTAAAATTATTCTGTCATGATGCTCATTTTTTACACCATGACAGTGTTTTTTCTCTTCTCACCACCCAGAACTGCAGTAGGACAATTATATTTGATATGCTGGGTCATTATTATTCATACTATTTATTAGTAACACTTACTATAAAATGTTTATTTTATAATCAACATTGCAGTAATGAGATTTAGATGAAAGTACATCTTTCCCATGAAGAACTGCCTATGGATAGTGCATATAGTAACAGTGTTTGAGAGTGAGGAAAAATAAGGCAATTTAGCAAGCCTTACTGAAAATAGAAATTAGGCTGTTTCACTAAGTGATGCTGTGTACTCCCAGTCATACTACTAAAACAACACAGCAAAATTTGGCTGTAATAAAGATTGAAGAATCAAAAGGACAAAAAGAGGGAGAAAGAAATTCACTTGTACAAGCCATAATTTGTTTCACATGCAATATCTATTCCTATTTAAAATAAGAAAAGATTAAAAACCAGAGCCTGACACATCCCTATGAACATATTAACTCAACATCCTTTTTTCCCTGTTACATGCTTGAGTTAATTTGTTTTCTATGAAGTCACATATTTAGGACTTGTCTTAGCTGTATGAAGCCCAAACAAAGACATGTCTCCTCATATATCCTTTCCCCTTGATTTTTTAGGGTTGCAAGAAGGAAGGGAGACAATCACAGACATTTGAGGTCATACAAAAAAGTTTTAAAGCCAGACTATTCACTGCCATTTCAGGCAAAGTTAGACCAAAAGTACTAGACCAGAAATCATAAAGTAAATGCTTTCATATATCAACTTTTTTCAATCATATTTCTACTCTTTTTTTACTCTGAAACTGGAACCATATACATGGTTTCATGCAGTTATAATTTTGCTTTTTATTGACTTTTAACCAAAAGAACAAGGAAAATGTAGGAGGCAATTCTGAAATGCTTTCTGAAAAGTAGTCTGTGTGTTTTGAATTAATCTAAATAAATCACATGAAAACCAGAATGTTCTGAAAATTCATGCTGAGATATAGATTATTAAACTCTCAGTTCTGGTTCAGGCATTTCTAAAGATAATATGTCGCATGCCATTTTAAAGCTGATGTGCATTTTAAGGGAAATAAAGTAGTTATTTCCTTGTCTGGTAGCTAGAAACAAAAAAGAACAAGATAGCAAAATGGATCGCAAGATAGTTGGTATAAACAATACCAACTGCATTGCCATCAGAGTACAATTAAATTGTTAAAAACATATGCAGATGACATGTTTCTCTACCTTTAGACGCAGTTCCAGGTGGGTTTGAAGTATTTTGAAATTTCCTTTCATGGGAGTAACAAATAACTATGTTTATAAACATATAAAGTCTTCATTAATTGTACAAATTTGAGGAGGGCAAATTCAGGAAATATTACAGGAGATCTCAAAACCTCTTCATGGAAAACTATAATTAAATATTTCATTATTAAATTGAACATTAAAACCAAACTCTGCTACTGCTTATTGTTCTTGGTGGGCTTCTCTGCAGGACTTTCAAACACCAGAGAGCCACATCCAAGCTATCAGCCCTTGGAAGAAAGTATAAACCCCTGGGGAACAAATTGCAGAACAGGACTTCACTCGAAAAGCATATATGCCTAAAGTCCAGAGCTATGTATCAGTGTGACACTCCATCTGCCACTTCATCAGAGGATGGGGAAACATTTTAAGAAACTGCTATGATTAAAAACTTCTTCGGGAAGTTCCATGAAACACTTTACCATCAATGCTGTGCTTGTGTCTACCCAGTGTTCTGTGATTCCTTTGTCAGTTTACAGGAAAAAAAGAGAAGAAGTTATAAACCCTAAAGGAATAAATGCCACATCGGTTTGTTTATTTGCTTGTTTATTTATTTATTTGACCAGGGACTCAGCAGAAAATCTCATTTCAGTACAGTGGGATTTCAAGTAGCCACTTCACATATACTACCAGGAATCCTAAAAATCTCATAGTTGAAACTGTTGAAATATTCATTATTTTCTCTAGCTTTTCACTTGAATTTCCTTGTTACTTGAGGGTTTCAAGGTATCCGAAGCAATACTAAGTTATAAAAAATGTTCCTGCCACTTGTTCCTGGTGGAACTGAAACTACATCTGAGGCCCAAATGAGTGAAACTGTTAACAATACTTATAAAGAACACAATAGCTAGACACATGGGGTACTGGGGAAAAGTCAGTGTAGCTCTTCAATAGGAAAATCCTGCCTCACAGACCTATTGAAATTCTCTGAAGCATCATTAAGCATATGGGTAGCTTTAATGTCTTTGATATGATCTAGTTCTGCTTCTAGAAGGCTTTTGACAGGGTGACTTACCAAATGATCTTAAGCACTCAGGATCTAGAAGTGAAGGTCCCTGCATATATCAGTAATTTATTATAGAACAATAATTTTAATGAAAATTATTTTAATTTAATTAATAAATAATAAAATAATAATTTAAAAAAATCAATCAATTTAATTGATTTAATGACAGAAACCAGCAGGGAGAAGTAAATAATGAGTTTTGACATTGAAGTGTCTGTTTCAGTGTTCCACAGGGATCTGTACAAGAGCCAGTACTGCACATATCCATAAATAAACTGCAAACGGGTTTGAATTTCAAGGTGAAAAACTTTGCAAGTGACATTCAGCATGTGCTGGGATAAAGCTGATTTTCTTCATAGTGGCTAGTACGGCGCTGTGTTTTGGATTTGTGGTGGAAACATTGATAATGCAGAAACGTTTTCACTACTGCTGAGCAGGGCTTACCCCGGGCCAAGGCCTTTTCTGCTCCTCAGAGCACCCCACCCCTGAGCGGGCTGGAGGTGCACAAGAAGCTGGGAGGGGTCATAGCCAGAACAGCTGACCTCAAGTGACCCAGGGGATACTCCAGATCATATGGCATTATGCTTAGAATATAAACCTGGGCAGAGAAAAAGAAAAAAGGGACATTCAGCCTAGTTTGTCTTCTCAAGTAACCATTAAATGTAATGAAATGGAGATGGATCTCCTGGACATGGCTGAGCACCTGCCTGCCCATGGAAAGCAGTGAATGAATTCCTTGTTTCTTTGTTTTTGTATGTAGTTTTCTTTTACCTATTAAACTGTTTTTATCTCAACCCATGAGTTTTCTCGCTTTTGCACTTCTGGATGTCTCCCCTGTTCTACCATATGGTGAGAGTGTGGCTGTGTGAGGCTTAGTTTCCACCTGGGGATAAAACACCATAACACAGCATAATAAAGCCAAGTGGGTATGCAAAGGAATCTTATGACTATGGTTATACTACTCCATACTTCAACTCTGAAACTTTGTAATGTACTTTGTTCATAACTTTTCAAGGTAATTACAGAACTGTAACATTATTTTAACTTGTACCAACTGTCACTCTCCCAGAAAATTCTCATCATGAAATCTCACAGATGATATGGACATGGTAGACCTGCTTTGGACTGAGGCAGGGGAGAGAAGAAAGCTTAGCCCTAGGGATCTGAGCCTTGCTATGCCAACCAACCTCCACCTTAAAATGGTCTAATAGCTACAGAGTTTGCCATACCTACATTTGAAGTACATGCAATACAGTGAGTGGACATGCAAATGATGAAATTCTTATGAAATTAAATAAAATCATGCACACAGTAATTCCCAGACTACACACTTAAAATAATAAATTCTTACCACTGCCATTGGGGAATAACACCATAATGTGACAAGAGATAATACAAGAAAACTTTAGCCCAGGGCTATGTGGTCAATAAAAAAGGAAATTATGCCATATATCATGATGAAATTAAGTAGAGAAAGCTATTAAGCTGCTGTTTATAAATTCACAAAGCAGCAAATTATGATTGTCAATCTCAAGAGATATTAAAAAAAAAAAAAAAAAGTAGAAGAGATTCAGAGGATGGCTACAGGTGCAATCAGAAGTCTGGCACAGCTTCTGTACAAGAAATGATTAAGCAGGCAGTCCCAGAGCTTTCCATCTTGGAAAAAAGACAGCTGAGGGAGAAATTGATTTAAGTCCATACATTCATCAGTGGCAAAAAGAGTGGAGAGGGAATAACTGTTTTCCATGACTTCCAATGTCTGCAGTCATTGTCTAATGAAGATGTCACTTACAATGTTCAAAAATAAACAGAAAGAGTTTGCTCTTTTCACAAGATAGGTAAATATGAGTCTCCTTGCAGAATATTGTTTCTCTGAGACACATAAATGCTTTCAAAGAAAACTTTGAGAAAGTCATGGCAAAGAGAAGCTACAGGAGAATACTACCTTATATTTGGAGACTCTGAAAACATACAGAAGAAAAACTGTTATATGCTTCTCCACACTTAGGTGTTATAATGGGTGTCTGCTTGTTGAAGATATCCTTGTAAATACTGTCAGGTTTCTGACAAAATAAGCATCACTTTATTACACTTTTTTTTAATTTATTCATTTTTCATGTTTGTCTTTCATAAAAATGTCATCTGAGTGAAAGATTTTTTGGCTCTTTGTTGGGGGAAAGTTTTTAATTTCTAAAAAAGAAATTCAGACCTAGAAATTAAAAAAAAGGAAATTTATCAAAATTTATATTTTGAAATCTATCTTATTCTTGCAAGGGAGAGAATTATCATTTGCAGGTATTTTAAAGTGTTTATTATGGAAATATAGGATGAAACCTCAGCTGCATCAGACTCCTTTCAGACTACTTGAGATAAATTAATAGCAAAAAATATTATGTATTATTTCTGTGTACAAATTCCAATGCTTGCAAGAGTCCTGCTCAGCTCTGAGAATAAGACTTATCTAGATTTTGTGATCCCACTGGAGACACCAGAAGGACATAAAGGACGTTGGTCTCTAATAAATGACAGCATTCAGCAGCTGCTCAATTCCCTGAGGAAGGAAGCAGAAACAATGAACTACAATTACATTCTGAATTTGCTAACTACCTTTAATTGGTCAGCAACTCAGTTTTTCCAGTCCAGAGAAGTGAGTGTATAATCCCTTGCAGGCAGTAATTAAGTCCTTCTCTATAGGAACAAGATTTCTTATGACTCAGATGTACATGAGCAAAAATCAAAAAGGATGGCAGAGATTGAAGTTTTTAAAAAGATTGTGAGATACTTGAAGATGTCTTTATTCGGAGAAATTCTGGCTTGTAACAACCTCTCGAGTCATTATACAAGCTGTAGACTCAGGAAGTTTAGCAAGCTCTCATTGTGATACATGCCATGCTCAGGAGATATATAGGGATAGGAGGCACCAGATGTGGAATCTCAGAATGCTTTGTTAGGAGCTTGCTGTGTGACCAGAGCAGACTGATACATAATGAGGCAGTAAGAACAAAGAATTTTGGAGAAAGTGTGTAGTCCCAGTTATCAGGAGAATTGGGAAGTCCTGCCACTAACAGTGCTGCCATAGGTGAGTCTTATCTGTTTCATGCAGAGGCAATGAGGAGAATCAATATGTCTGGAAAATAGGGGTTTATGCCTCCAGATACAGTTTGAGTTTGTATCTGGCAGGTAGAAAGCTATGCTGCTTATGAAAAAAACCCAAGCAAACAAGCAAAAAAGATAACTCCAACCCCCATAAATCCAAGAAAAATAAATGCCTTAATTTTGATAACTTCAGGATATCACTGTCAAAGTACAGACAATCAGGTTATAAGTGACAAAACATGAAACAATCTTAAAGGGGAGGAAAAGAGAAAAATTTTGCTTTGATGATAGCACTTATTTTTCCTCATGTTTCTAAAGGGTATTCTTTAAAATCAGGAATGTGATGAATGTGTTGCATTTGTAAATAAGGTGTGGCATAAAAATTTATAATGCAGCTTCATTATATGATAAAAGTAAAATGTATTCCCTGTGGAGAAAAATCAATACTAAAGATCAAAAGAATATCTTCAAAAGTCCTTGCTTTAAGGGTTTACAAGTGCGATATTTCCTTGTTCCCCTCATGCTGATGAAAAGGAGATGCTGTAAAGATGTTCATTATTGGAGAAAAAAGTCTCCTTTTTTTTTTTTCCAATGAAAAAATGCACATTCCACATGTGTAATCCAATGTCCTGTTGCCTCAGAAGCAGATATTTTAAAAGTCTCTTTTAGTTTCATTTAATACCATTGCTAAGAATTGAGAGGTTGGGCATGCTGCAGGCTTTGTTTGCTAGCTGACAGAGGATGATTGGAAGATAAGCAGTCTAGAAAGATTTTCATCTGCTCCTGACAGGACACTTGCTCCAGAGAAGGGAAGATGGTATTTTCACTGCCCAGGGAGAGTTGCTTTAAACCACAGCTCTGCCTCTGCACAATTCTGCCAGTGGGATTGTCCAAATATGAATCAATACATTCTCTTTCCAGATTCACCCACCCAGGGGATTTGAGTTGCTCACTCTGAGTGCTATTGAGAGAGTGACTCAGGCCATGATGAGGTGAATTTGGACCTGTATCTCCAACATAGATACCCAAGAGTCTGGAAAAACTCTAAAATAAATGCTAACTCTCTCTTGTCACAGCAAGAGAAATGTTTCTCCTAAAGCACCTACAAACCATAGATTCATATGCTTAAAGACACTAACTCAACAGACATTCCAATACAAATTGCTAGTAGTTCAAATTCCCTATTATTTTTATTAGTATGACTACTGGAGTAATGTAGCTAAGGGAACTTGCACTGGTGTCCCAGAAATAAAGAATTGCCTTCAGCTGTTTCCTGGCAAAATTTTCAAATGAGCTTATCTTCACTGTATGCAGTGCTGAACAGATAAGCAACCCAATAGGCAAAAAACAGTTCTGAAAATCTGTTCTGAAAGGTTTGCAGTGGGAGCTGCTGTGTGGGAAAGTGTTTCTTTAGTGTGGTCCATGTTTCTGTGCCTGAAAAGGATGTGAATACTTGTGTTCAAAGAATGGGTGTTCATCAATCCTAAAAACTGTCCCTTAAACTTTGGGGATCCCTCAATACCTACTTCAGCACTCCTAGGAATAATTTCTTCGTTACCTCAGGTTTAGTCCATATGCGCATTTGTTATTTACTTTTAATCTTTTCATCCTTAGCCTAAACTCCATCTTTATCCATGAATAGGAAAGAGGGATGAAAGAAAAGCTTTTGGGCAGAGGAATGCTAAAAAAGCATGCTGTTTTTAGAAAGTCATACATCCAGAGACTATATTCATGTCTGCAGAATGACTACACTCAGAGAATATTGGAGTGCTGCAGCCAGAGGGAAGCATGTGTATGCATCCTGGGATATCTTTAATTAGTTGGGGAAGTGATAAAAGTGAACCTACAGTGGCACAGATCCAGCCTCTTCCTAAATCCTGGTATTATAGGTGGCAGTGTGCTGTTTATACCACAGCCTTTTGTTGCTATAGCTTCACCACTCTTAGTGCTCAGTCTAGGTAGATTAAAGCTGCATTCAGATATTTTATTTTCAAAAAAAAAAAGGCTGATAAAGCCAATGAGACTGGTTCTATGCATGCAGGCTACACAAGATTTATATTTGCTATATCCTTTTGAAATACATACTTAGTTTTACAGATTGTTTGGATCATCCTGAACATTAGTTACATCTTTCTTCTTTAGAGATCGGAGTGCAATATGAAGCACTGCTGCTGCAGTTAACTCTGCTATTTTTAGCTATTTTAGCGCTAGATCTTTCTCTTTTAGAACACAAATTTTGCTTCACTGTTAACAAATGAAACAGACTAATGTGGGATACATTATCAAGTTGCCAAAGGTTAGCTTTTCTTCGTGTCATCCTTATGAGTGCCTGTGCTGCACTAATTAAAAACATTGCCATGGCAATTGCTATAGAAACATTTAAATTGGCATCATCAGTAACAAATCCGTGCTATTGATCCCAGCAAGGCTTATTTCACACTGCACCTGAAGAATCTAAATAGAATGTTTTGCATTCAAAAGGACTTCAAGAGATAATTTTTTTCCAGTTGTTACTGTGCTCAGGAGAATAATGCTTTTATACAGAGATTATTCATTTACCTAGAACTGTTGTAGGATTCTGATATCAAAGTCCTTACTGCAAGCAGATACTTCAATGGTTCTCCCGTACCACCATATATCCCTCAAACCATAGAAATGAAAAAAAAATACTTATTACCTCCTCTCAGATCCACTGATTCGCAAAATGGACAAGAAAAGCAGGTTCTCAAAAAATGTTTGGTATTAACATGCTTAACACATGAATGCCCCATCTTAAGAGAAGTTTCTAAGATAACTAGAAAGAAAAGAATTTTCTATTGTTTGACAAGAACAAGAGTTTGACATTTTACTGATTAAATTATGGGAGCAAAAATGAAGTGAGAAGAGATTGCATATAGCATATTTATTGGCTGTTTGGAAAAAAAAAATAAATTATTTTCTAAAGATCTTTGCTCCTCTTAGAAGAAAAATCGAATTAGATATTTATCATAACGTTCAGGAGACACAATGACCCAGAATAACAAATCATTCTTACACCTAAAAGGTTCAGTTATCGTAAAAATAAAAAACAGGAAAAAATGGGCTGTGGCCTCATTTTTTGTTTTTGTTTTTTTCTTTATTCTTCTTGACGTTGAGGATGCTACTTTTCCACTAGGTAGCAAAGTCCTACTAATTATCAAGGAAATCAGTAGAGGGCAGCGCTACACAGAAAACCACATGTTTAAAGTAATCTCAGACTTCTACCCTGGCTGGGACAAAATGTGGGAAACTAGATTCCTTTGAGAAAAAGACCTCTGTGAAAAATTGGTGTTTGCACAGAGATAATTTCTTCTAGCAGGGTCAGAACATCTGTGCACGGTGCACTGAGTTCCTTTGAATTGGAAAAGTAAGTCTTACTTTTCCAGACTATACCAGAATCCTTTGTCTCTGTTTTAAACTCCACCTTCTGAGTCTACAGAGTGCAACTCCTGATCTGCTTGAACAGCTCACTCTAAGACAAGATGCATAAGCCAATGATCACCTTGAAGTATTCCTCTGAGTACAAGTAAAAGAACAGTATAAATATCTTCTGCATTTAAATGTTTATGGTAAATTGTGTTTGGACAGAAAGGAAGAAGAGCAACTTCAGGAAATTAAAAATGTGCAGTTTTGAAACAGCAAAACTGAAGCGTTTAAAATTTTATTTCCATTTTAAATTATCATCAAACTAAACATGCAATCATACATCTCTAAAAGGCCAAATGAAAATGTGTCAATGTCACCCATTCTTCTCTGTTTCAATAAAAAAGAGTATAATTAAAGCAGACTAAATCATCTGAGGGTCAGATTTTTCTAGGTTTTGAAATAAAGATATTTTGAAGGAAAAATTTTAACTGTTCAGCATTTTTTAATAATTTCTTTTTCACAGCAGTCTTTCGAGGCTTAAAGGTTTTAGAAAAATATTTTTTAGGATTTTTGGTAGATTTACAGATTCACTAAGCATGTAAATTTCACCATGCATGTAAATTTCACCAAATATGCACGGGTTTTTTAGGATTTCTTGCTTGGTTTATGATTTGTTATGTTTTACAGCAGAGAAGATTATAGGGTCCAAAGAATTAGAGAAATAAATCAGCCATGACCTTAAATATATAAAAATGCAATATTTATCAGAATAGTTACATAACAACACATAATTCATACCGAGGCAGAAGTAATCAAATCCAAAATTTGATTAATAGGAACATTTCGACATTATCATTCAGAATGTACGAAGAGGATTCCTGATCTGCAGCCCAAATGCAGCTGTGAAAGAGCACTATTTGAGGACACATCAAGCAAGAATATCTCTAGAAGAGATAAGGGACTCAATAAGAGCCACTGGACAAAGCTGATTGTCCAACTTCTGATTACAGCATTTCCAAAGGTTCCTGTTGCTACCTACTTTCATTCTGCAATGCCTTAAGCAGGATCTTATTAACAAAGCGAGACCCTTCAATCTGCCTCAATTGATACAGTGGAAAGGATTTGAAGTACAAACCATGATGTCTTATGCTCTACATTATTAAATAGCTTTATTCAGTGATAAAACCTACTTCAGTCTAATATTATACAAGGAATTCAAATCATCAAACTTAAACATGGATAGAAGACTGGTGGACTTTAGATTTTTTTTTTTTTATCTGTATCCAGTAAATTTCAATCACAAGTCACGATCACCATGTACTAAACATGTTCTCCAGTTAATGTCAAAATTTACTGGCATTAAATTAACCACAGGAGAGTTGCACTTTGCTCCTCTGCCTGCAGCAGGAACATACTGAACATTACAACAGAGAAAACCAGAATTCAAAGAAAACATTCATGAATGCATGCTAAGATCTATGTACCTTTATGATTTCATGCAAATTAAGTTAATTTCCTTAGTGCTTTGATTCTTCAATTAAAATAAAAAGTAAAAGAAAACAAGTTTTCCTGCATGATATACATGATCTTCTGCATAAATATGACACCTATTAAGTTGTTTTCTTTTGGCTTCTCAACATGATCTTAGAAAGTGATAAATATTCCAAGCCTTCATTTCTTGTTCAGCTAAAACTCTTTTTGAAGTTACTAAAATGCTTAGACTTTGATCCTCCTTCAGGATTGCTAGTTGAGACACTGAGTCCATACAGAATATCATAATTTTAAGACAATTTCACACAAGGGCACAATTCCAGTAATTTAATCATTAAGGCCTTTAGAGTACAACTCACTAAATGTTTTCCATTAAACACTCTTGGTTCTCAATTGACTAATAATTTTCAAAATGTATCTTATTCCCAAAATGAACTTTTGTACAGAATAGACTCTCTTCCCATCTTCTATAAAAATCCCAAACAAATAAACAACAGAGTGAAAATAGCTGTTGGTAATGTCAGGTTGCAGAAGAAAGAGGGATAATTTTGTATGGTGTTTTTTTTTAATTTGAAGATACCGAGTCTTGTGGCCTCAGACTGCTATCACTGTTAATGGACTAGGATTCTCAAAGAAAATATACTTTTGCTGCTGAATTATTTTCTTATGATTTCAGTAATATGCAATGACAGCTGAGCTAAAGATATCCTAAAGCAAAAACTGACTTAAGTGAAAAAGTTTATGGAAAAGACTGGGACATCAGGCACTTCAGTTGCACTGACAGATAAAGAATATGAGATTGATTTGGTTTGAATAAATACTACTCGCAAACTTCCACAGAAAATCAGAGCAATTTTCAGAAAAATACTAATTACAGTAAGGTTCTATATCATGAAAATTCCCATTCATTCAGAAAAGATACAGGGAAAAATGAAATACATTCCGAATGGAGAATTATTTACCAAATACAGGGTTTTGTTAACACCAGCAGGATTCCTATGACCTGCAGTTGTCTAACAAGTACCTTTTGTTCTTGTTTAAAGAATCTGTGGAAGGCATCAATAATACTTTACAAATCTTATGACTTCATTTCTGCAGAAATAGAAGATCCTCTGGACAATTAGGGGCTAGCAAAAGGGAAAAATGGGATGTATTAAGCACAAAGTAATAGAAAATTTAGATTTGCAGAAGTTCTGAACAGATACTAAGAGAGGAGAGCTTCAGGCTGAGCTGGAAGAGATTAGGTTGGAAGATTTCTTATTTGGGCTCTTTCCTTGTCTCAGGATGCTGTTGGTAGCTAAAGCTTTCAGATAATGTATTTTACTCAGCTTGTGTTTTAAATTAATGTCTATATACTGTGTGAGTGAACAAGTATAAGATGAAAAGAGACATTAAAGAACTTGACTTAAAACTCTCTGAGTAATTTCCATG
Organism: Cinnycerthia olivascens; assembly: GCA_035048155.1. Taxonomy (NCBI): domain Eukaryota; kingdom Metazoa; phylum Chordata; class Aves; order Passeriformes; family Certhiidae; genus Cinnycerthia; species Cinnycerthia olivascens. The sequence goes on from JAWWMU010000106.1 coordinate 72,644,121, forward strand.
GTTGTCATTCCCATGGGTGATTGCTGTGATCACTAGACTGTGTTTCTGTCTCCTTAGCAAAAAAAGTTATTGCAACTTACACAAACACTTTTCTCTGTCCCCTAGGTTTTTCTTACAAGAGGAATATAACATTTGAAAAATTTGTTCTGGTGAATTATTAGAGGAGTGGAGGCTAACAGCGTCTCTGGAAATGATGAGGACTCACTCCTTTCTGACAGTTTTGCTTTGGAGCTCTGTGTTTTATGTGGTTCATATGACGCCATCCCAAAAAAGGACTAACAAGCACTCACACAGTGAAAGGATAACAGGATTGTCAGAGAATGATGGAAAAACACTGCACCGCACCAAGCGTGGTTGGATGTGGAATCAATTTTTCTTGCTGGAGGAGTACACAGGTCCAGATACTCAATATGTGGGCAAGGTAAGCCTTGTGTTTAAAGGATTCTTTAAAGGTGATGCATCTAACACCCTTGGTATTTTCACTCCTTCTCCACAGCTGTTTTGCTCTTTGTACAGCAGTGGTCCCAATTTCTCATTATGTCAAAGCACACCACAGACCACCTGAGGTTCCACGATTGTTCAAAGGTATGAGAGAAACGAAGTAGTTCAAAGAAAAAAAAGGAAATTGTTCAGACTAAAATGTTCCAATTTTTTATTACATATGCCCATGCAAGCTTTATCACTTTTTCAACTGTTAAATATAAATATTAGATAATAGAACAGAAAAGTTATGATTTCATTCATCTCCCTCATGGCATTTGCCAGTGTACTGGGCTGTGTACTTTCTCAAGTGAAATATACAATTCTATTACCAATATATTGCTGTCTGTCCATGATTCCAAGCGGGGCTGTAGTGTTTGAGGGAAAAAACTTCTGATTTTTGTGATTTCTGAAATAATCTGAAAACTTTAATGGCTTGAAGGCCTTTACATTCTTAGAGATCTATATACATCAGATATTGTCAATGACACCTCTGAATTCCAGTTGTCTCCAGTCCTACCTCTTCTGATAATATGAAATTAATAAATTACTAGATATTTAGACCTCTGGTGTCTCACCATCCACAAATCTGACTTATGATCTAGTATAGCCAAGTTATCTTTATCAAGATCTAGAATATCAGAGATTTAGAATACACCGGAGTGACTTATGATTAAGGAAATGTTTATCTTAATGGCTTAAATTAATAAATATCCAATTTAGTTTCTGTTATTCATTCACAATGCTGTCACTAGCTCTTATTGTCAGGTAACTTTCATTTTTAGGTGCCTAGCTACTAAACTGGTTTGGACATTTGTAGATGAAAGATCCAAAATATTTTTGAACATTAGCTAATAGTTATGATCGTGGGAGACATGATAATCTGGAAAACATGAAAATCATCTCCCTATATGAAGAAATAAATATCAAAGAAGTCAACCCTGATAACTATGAACTTGATTCTTACCTTGTTCATACCAACATCTGTACAATTCTGTTTTCCACTAAACAAATTCTGACGTGAAGTAACAGAAATAAGACAAAGGCAAATAATCTTATTGCTAGATCTGTTTATCAGTGTGCAAAATAGGAAGATTTGTTGTAGGCAAAAAGGTAGTCAATAAAGAATGAAATAATTGCATAAGATATTTTTATAAACAGCATTTTTGCAAGTGTTATTTAATATTGAGTAGACTTGTCAAAAAAACATACAAAAAGGTGCACAATAATTCAAACTCCATAGCTGTTAAGTCTATCTAGACTGACAGAAATAGAATGATTTTTTTAAAAATAGAATCTGTTGTAGAATAGAAGTAAATGTCAAACATTAGAGCTGCTTCCAATTACAGTACCACTGAACATAGATGAATGACTTTAATCCACTTTAACACTCAAATAAATTAAGCTTGCAACAAGACCATCAGCACCATCCCTGTTTCACACAAGGAATGCTCACATTTTATTGCAGCAGATGCAAACTTACCAGAGTAAAGTAAGATTGCATCTTACTTGTTCCAAACTAACTAAAAACTCTTTGACCTTATTACCATAGACTTAAGACCAGGAAGAAAAACCAGATGGCTGTAGAGCAGTTGGATCTGAGATGTTTCATTTCTTGTAACTCGAATTACATGTTGAGACTTTTTACATTTCACTGCAAAATATTACAGAAAGACCCCTGAGAGAGGTCAGAATCACTGATTCTCTAAACAGATGGAAATCACTCCAAATATTATCCCGTGTTCCAAAGAGGAGTTGAATTGAACTCATACACTCCATGTGGTTTCATTAGTTTTATCACAGTTTATCCCATGATGAAATGATCACAGTTCTGTCCTCAGTGGTGTAAAACCATGATAAATCCATTTTGAGTTTGTTCAAATTATCCTAGGTTCATGTGACATACAGCACCAAAAGGAAGCTGCTACAACAAGAAGTCAAAGAAGGATTTTTTTTTTAAGTTAAAAAAAGCACTCCAACAACTTCATTGAACAATGTTATTCTGAGAAAGGCTTAAATCTCAGGTTTAGTATTCTCCTCTTCAAAGTGATGGTAATTAGCAAACTAGTATGCGTGAAGTAAGAGCACTTTTATTCCAACCCATGGGGCCTAGTTCATAGTAAGCATTCTTATCTATCCCCTCTTTAATATGGATATGCACAGGCAGAGGGGCTACTGGGGTAGAATAAAAAATGTGGTACTAAAATTTAAATAAACTGAATTAAGAAACTTTAGCAGAAAATAAACTTCTAGGGGATCATAGCCACAATATTAAAAAATAGTTTTTCCCACCCTATTTCTATCCTCATTGAATTTTTATCTGTTTGATTATTCCTTGTGTTTTGTTACTAATGTAACTTTATTGATGTTTTATTTTGTTATGAGTTTGTTCTGCTATTGACAGTGGGGAAGGATCACTCAGCACAACATGAGATAAAACCTGTTCACTAAGAAGGATGGGTACACAGGATGGAGACGTATTCTGTGACATCGCCACACCTCTCATTCTTACTCCTCAGACCCTAGTCCAGTTCAGACCAGCAACAGGGCAACTGGACACTTACTTTGACCACTGGACTTTCCAAATCTTGGCTGGCAGTCTGGCCTCTATGAGAGGACTCCTTTTGCTCACGCTCCACTAAGTTGTAAGGGTCCCTGGAGTGGAGTTGCTGCCTCATATCTGAAATGCTATCTTAAATAGTAATTTTTATAGTTGGATTGTTGGCAGCCACCCTTCAAGGACAGGGGATATATGTAGAACAATTGCCTTGTGAATGTAGTGGGAGACAAAGTAAATCCAGACAACTTACAATATGCCCACCTCACTTCTTTCTTCTGCAAACTTAGAGGATACATGCCTCAAATACAGGCGAATGCATAAAAGATAAGTGCACAGAGGAAGACTTTAAGTTTGTTGGGTCCTACTAATACCTGTAAAAATGTAAAAACTGCTTATGGTATCCTTCGATTTCTTTTTCTTTTAAATTACATCCAGGAAATGCTTAGGTAAACCAGCGGATTCATTGTGCTGTGTGTTGTTTCTAAAATGCATAGGGAGATAAACATTGCTCTGGAGAATTTACAAATGAAATATTTAGTCAGATATTTGTAAAGTAAGCAGTACCGGAGTCTTGTTTAAAAAATTAGACAAGAAAGAATAAAGTCTAAAATATAAAAATAACTATGTTCTTTCAAAATACCTGTTGCCTATGTATCTATATCAGATTATTAATATGAGGAATTTTCAGAGGATATAGTGTGAAGAACTGTAAAATCTGATTCTGTCTACTAAGAATTCACAGGAAAACTGGATTACAATGTAGTATTAATAGTTAAATTTATGAGATTAATTTCTTTTTAAAGGAAGAAAATCAACCTGACTTTTTATTTTTATGAAATAAGAAGGTGTTGAGAAAATAAACAACCAACTGTATGTCATTTCTGGGATCTCCTTTTCTTTTGCAAGGGAGGGGCCATTGATCCATCCTCTTAGCTGCTACTAATTTTAAGCCCCTTGCAGAATCTGAGAAATGAAAATTAAACCACTGACCTTCTATGAGAAAAGTGTAACAAATCTACTCACTTCCTAACAAATGATCCAAAGAGATAATCATCTAAAAAAGATTCAGGAAGTATTAAAATGCTGGTGAGGATGAGGATGTTAATCACAGAAAAAACTTGCACAGAAGGCTTTAACCAAATAGCCCTCAAGGTAAAATTAGTTATATTTTCCAAAGATAATACTGATTTTATGTGCCTCCATTTCTAAATGCCATAACTGATACCCACTGAATGGACATCACTTGTGCAAAAAAGCCAAATAACTTTAAATCCAGTCCTTATGAAATATCCCTAGACAAGAAGAAATGGACCTGATCAAAATCATTAGCCACTTTGAAAAACATGATCCTTTATGTTTTGTAGCAGTATATTGAAGTGATTTCAGGAGATGAGATTTTCCCTCCTTTAAGTCACTCAATTACATTTTTTACATGGAAGCTGTCCTCTCCTCTCCTCTCCTCTCCTCTCCTCTCCTCTCCTCTCCTCTCCTCGAGTCTCCTCTCCTCGAGTCTCCTCCCCTCTCCTCTCCCTATATCAGATAGGCACTTTGCTAATAAAAGGCTGTTACTATCAATGGGCAGATAATAGGTGAAGTACCATACAATATATGTTAGACCCAATCATAAATATTACAGCCAAACACCTGCCATATCCCATAATTTTAAAAAGGAGAAACAAACAAGAATAAAATCATTTTTTTACAACACTTGCAACTTTTCTTTCTCATAATAAGGGGGGAAATACAAAATCAAATAAAAAATAAATGTCACTGCTCAAAATTAGCTGCTCATGAATAACCTTCTGTTTAATATCTTCCATAAAAATAAATTAACTAGGCTCTGTATGACATAAACAACATTTAAATTGGATGCAAACTGAAGAAATATCCCTCTTCTATCAGTAGTTAACCAAGGAATTTGTTTAATGACATTTGTGTGTCAAGAGGGTAGTTTTTTCCTTAGGGGGAGGGGAAGTGTTTGGTTTGGTTTGGTTTTTGGAAGGTAGGGGTACAACTTATATTTAAATGCAGCCATTTTTTTCTTGTAATCTGCACTTGTAAATATTCAGATATTTGCAAGTAAGGTTGTACGCTAAAGCAGTCAGTCTTGTAAGAAAAGGGAGACAAAATAAAAAGAACTTAATTAAACTTCATGAATAATTATTAATATAACAATTTAACTTAAAAACAAAGAAGAGACATTACTGAATTGCCAACCTCACCAGATTCGGTTATATATAAAAAAACTCACTCAGATGCCCCTTTGTACTGAATGGCTTTGAGATTTTTTGTCTTATTTGATGGAATTGGATAGTATTTTCCTGTAAATATAGACTGTAAATGTATTAATGGCTGAAAATATTATTTCACATTATTTTGCTTTCTGCCTTTGGTACACTTACCAGTCCGGAGTAGGCTCCCTCTTAATATGAAAAGCAGCAGAGAAGTTGGAAATGTGAGAACAGTAAAGCACTTTTTCATTAGTCTTATGCTCATTCATTCACATCCTCTGAATGTGTTGCTGAGGCTTTGGCTATATTCACTCTCTGCTCTGAGCAGTTTGGGAGGAAGAAGGTTATGGCCCACAGAGGAGTGACCCTAACAAAATGGCTCTTGGCAACACTGCAGTGTCCAAACCAGCAGTAATCTTAATTGCTCCATCCTAAAGCATAATGTTCTCTTCCACAGTAGTTTTTATTAATTATTTAATATTATTTTCTTTGTTTACTGAATTTTTATCTTAATCTTGTGTTTGTAGTGTGAGAGAGAACTTACTTTTTTACTTGTGATCTAAATCAATTTATGCAATTTTTCCATAAGGATTTCTTTACAGCGTTTGCTATTTTCCCTCTGCAGAGTCAGTTTAAGAGTGACCTATAAGGCTGAGAGACTGCAGGTGCACAATCCTTTCAGAGTTTCAAGTGTTCCCTCTGCGTTGTTATAGCTACTTTTCACTGGTCCCCCCTGTAAAACTGTTGCAAATAGGACAGAGACTAAATGTAGCTGGAAACAGAATGGATTTTTGTATCTTTTATCTTAGTAGTATGGTAAATTGAAAAAAATTTAAAAACCACAAAAAACCGACAGGATCATAAACTGATCATATGCTTCTATCATTTAAAAATATAATTCAACTGGAGGAACATTTCATCACATCTTAATATATTCCATCTAGTATCCAAACTATATTCCATCCCAAAGCCATGTTATAAAACACAACTTTTGAGGACGATCTAATAATAAATTTTCATTAGAATCTCTTTTCCTAAAATAAAACTAATATTTTAAGATTGAATAAAATATGAAAAATTAGTAAGGTCTCCTTTTGTCTTTCCTTTCTCAGACCTCAAACTTTTTCTTGTATTTGAATAAATACAAGGAAATAACGATGTATCAAAACAGAAAGGGAAAAATAATCCAAAAATTAAATACCAAAGAGATATGGAAAACAGTCTGACCAATATTTTAAAAATACAAAAAACTCCTTTTGGTTCTTAAATTAATAAATCATGTCCACTTACACTGATTCTTCAGTTAGTGCATTTTTTCAATAAATATTTGATCTCGTTTCAGGCAGCCCTATCCTAGGCAGATGAATCACCAAAAAAAGAGCTAGAATTGAAACAAACAAACAGAGAGAAAAAAAAAATTAAAAGTACCACAAGAGGTCCCTGTCTTAGACACATTCATAACTTAATTCCAAACACCAATAAGAAGCCATAGCTTTGGTTTAAAAACAATTTCTTTTCTGAAGGCTTCTAACATAAACCTTATTTAAAAATTACTGGAAGTAAAATTTATTTTCTTCAAAAAATAATAAAAAAGTAGTCTAAAATAAATTTTGCTATTTTAAAAAGAAGGTTGGAGAGCCAGGGAAAAAAATTATGAAAGACAAATGTTACATCTTCCAAATACAATGGGACTCTTTTTTTTCTAGAAAGTACAGCAGTAATTTCAGACAACCTAAATACATTTTTGATTCAAGTTTCAAAAATAGTGATGAGATCTAATCACATCATGCATAACCCAAGTATAAGCAGTTTAAATAAGGAATATCTTGACTGTTACATTACAATAATGGGCTTAAGCTAGAATTTTGCTGTCAAATTTGAACATCATATTTCATATAAAATAAAGAATTATTTTTGAAAACAACTGGAAGGATCAGAGGCTTCAAAGACATGAATAATAAGAGTGAATTGGCATTGTTTGGTACAGATAGAGCAGCTGTCATGAGATCTGACAGCTTCTGTTTCTTCAGCTACATAAAAGGCTGTTAAAAAAACAATCTGAAGTTCTTGGCATGTTCGAGGCAAGAAGTTGGGTTCATATTGTCATCATGTTGATTTACAGTCAACATCAGGAAAAAGTTTTTGATGGTAAGTATAGTCAATACAGTTAAGTACTAGGTAAAGAACTCAGTGAGACAAGATTATATTGATACTGGAAGTTTTCATGACAAACCAAAAAAACCACATGCCAGAACAGTGACAGTGATCCTACACAGAGACTGGAGCCTGTATATCTCTTTAGGGCCCTGCATGTTCTGTTCTCAAGGATTCTGTGTGTGTTTTTCAAGTTCAACTGCTAAATGAGTCAAACTTGCTTTGAGGGGAAAAAGTTAAATAAAATAAACTAAAAAACCCGAACCAAAATAAACCCAGAAACATAAGAAATGAGGAAATCCACAAACCTTTTATTGCAAATTTCCCCTTTCTCTCTTCCATTATTTTTTCCATTTCCTTGTCTCTTCTCCCCTCTCCTCTTTGGGGACAAAACATCTAGTATGCAATGGTTTTCAATTTAAAAAGAATAAAACAGGAAGCTACCAAATATGTGACCTTATAGATGCCTAATGGAAAAAGGGGAATTTGCGATGCAATTTTTGAAACATTACCAACACTAACTGCATCCCTAGCAAAAATGCAGGCATCTAAAAAAATAAAGATGCTTCTCCAATTCTTTTCTCTTTTCCTTCTTTCCCTCCATGCTTCTCTCAGGTGTGGAAAAAGTTATGCTCACCCAATACCCAACCTAGCAGCAATGGCGTGGAGTCTACTTTATAGTTCACCTCAGGGCTGGCTCTTGGCTTAGTCACAGCTACTCTTCTTCCCTGGGGACGCCCAGAGCGTGCTCAGAGCACCAAGGGGGTGGGACCAGGCAACAGGAATGGAGGCTGGGAGCCTGCACAGAGGAAGCCTGCCCTGTGCAGTTCGCTGGGATTGAGCATGTTGACAAACTAATTTAAAAAAATAGGCTTGAAATAAAACCACCTGTTTTAAAGGCACAGAGGGCATGAAGAATGGAGTCCTCTTCTGTCTGCAGAGGTAATTTCCAGCTGCCAGTTAAAATGTAATTTTCATTTTAATAAAAATGGCTTTTCTGAGCTTAAAAGTTCCTTGTTCTTGTCAAGCTCCATATGTGAAAAGGCCTAAAGAAGGTCTGGCTTGAAGATCTGTCTAGCTCAGGAACTTGGCACAATAGGTAATTGTTATTCGTAGAATAGCTCTATCTTATTAAAACTTACTTTGCTAGTATTTCTAAACCTTGCAGCATTAAGCCTGGGAAAAGAAGATTAGTCTAGTGGCAATCTGCAGACCTATCATTATCTATTATCAGACAATCATTTATTGTGCATGAAAAGACGGGAGGCTGAGGAAAACGTATTTCATGAGATTTTTCATTATGTTGTTTATTTATTCCCTTGATTACATTATGGGAGTGATTCTGGAGAGGGTAAGTGCTTTGACTGCATTGTGGTTTACTGGTACCTGCCAGCTGAGTGATAGAGTGCAAAAGCCATCAGAGCAAAACAGTATGTGACTACCTAAAAAGGTCGATTTGACAGCATCACAGGATGATGTTGTGCAATGTCTTGTCTGTCGGGGAGAGGTTTATGAATAGTCATCCTGACAACAAATAGCAAAGCTGTCAACAAGCAACTGCCAAGAACAGCAAGTGTTTTCTTCCTATATGTGCCTGATAGATCAAATCTTGTATATTGCAGGAATCAACACACATTTCAGTCTTCTGGAAACTGAAAAAAAATGTTAGTCTAGTCCATGTAATTGGCCAATTTAACACTGTGCTGGGTTTCAATCAAAAGAGGGACCTGTGTACTCTTACCAGTTTTGGAAATACGTAACCACGGTCCGATCATTGCTGTATATATTGCTGTGGCAGCACAAACACACTGGGAAAACTTCTGCTCCATCTTACATTAGCCTAGCGTCAAGAAGCCCTGCTGAAATCCCTCTTTTGTTTTTACACATCTGAATGTAGTAAAATTAATAAAAAAGCATTACAGCCTTCGTGAACGTTTCAGAAGTTACAAATTCCTCTCTGACTTTCTTCACATTTCAGATACAAGTATTCCCATTTCAGATGGAAGCCACTACAACAGTTTTTTCAAATTTTGAGTGCAAGGAAATGACAGTCAGGGTGATAATATTAATTGAATTATTTAACTGAAGAGAAAGTTTTCTTACATATTCTCCATTTCCACAGGAGGAATCTAAGAAGAAATGGTACCAATTCTCCCTTACTTTAGTTGTAAAACTCTTGGCTGGCAGAATCTCAGAGGCCTTTATAATGGTTGATTCAGCTACAAGAAGGAATTTTTAGCCCATATCTTGCCATAAAAATAACTGGTAATGCTGGAAAAAATTATTAATAAAATTTGACTAAATTTATTTTTATATAAATTTTACTTTATTTTTTCCATCTGTAAATTGTAATTGTCAACATTTCTCTAATGAAGCGTTTCCTCAGAACATTTTTGTGTATGAGTTGTTCCCACAAAATATCACAAAAAAAAGCTCTGGAATATAATGACAATAGCCATGAAGTATTGGGCTGGATGGTATATCAGGGTACACTATAAAAAGGAGAAAGTTACAAAATATTTACTATCTGCCAACTTGGGGAACAGTATTTGAATTCTTGAATTTTTGACATAATGGATTGCTTTAACTTTTCCAAATGCATAACTATGATCCATTCAAAGATACTAAATGGGATATTGTTCTATGCAAACATTCATAAAATTAATCTACCTAACCTAAAATTTTCACTAGTTGTCACCACCTGTAGCCATTTTTGCCCTTTGAACTTCTAACTATTACTACACATTTCTGATTAGAGCTGAGTTAAACTAGATTTCCAAATATTGAGAGTAAATTTGGTTCTTATAAAAAAGTTCTGGTTTACAACTTCTATGCAATTAAAGTGGAATTAAACACTAATATATCACACTGATAAAAATGTTGCAAGTACTGATGCAACTGTTAAAAATTATGCTCTTTCTGATAGTTCAGTCTTACAGGGATTGTAGAAGTAAACATATTTTTCTTTTTAATAAGCATTTCTGATGAATAAACCCTGTCAAATACCAGGAGGTAACAGAGCATTAAATTTTATATACAACAGGTAGCTGACTGATAAGAACAAATTAAGAAATGAATAATAAAATATTGAAAGAATTTCCTTTCACTTTCTCTCTACCATAACAATGTTAGCATTTAAAATGGTGAGATTAAAATCCCTCTAAAACAATAATTAAAAAAAAAAAGGAATAAAGGCTTTATGTGCTCTGTAAAACAAATGACTAAAAGAAATAAATATTTGCCTTTAATTTTAAATCTATATTAATTAGATATAAACAAGTGGTGTGGACAATAAAAATTAATTTAAAGAGGAATTTGGCATGGGAACAAATATTTCTGTATCCATTGTCACTGGAGTAAGTGGGGGGTTTGTTGCAAGAAAGCATAATAAATCACTGAAGTGTGTTGTTTTGTTTTTGTTTTTTTTTTAATTCTAAATTTCACAGAACATGCAAATAAAATACATTGATCTCCTTAAAGGCTAGTAATTATGAAATGGAAGAGGTCATTGATTCCCATATGAAAAATTTGGAATCACATACTGAAAGGCATGAAGTGAAGGGAAAAATATTAATCTATAGCAGAAGAAATTCTTCAGTCCCTCAAAAATATGGAGGAAAACAGGAATCATCCATTCTGTTTTCATCTACTTATAGATACTTCAAGTGGCCAAATCTGGCCTAACTTCAAGTTGTGTAAAAGAAAAAGAAGCCACAACCCCCTTTCCCCCCCTCATAATTTAAAATCTTTTTATTTTCCTAAAAATTATGAAAATATATGTGTGCGTATATCCATGTGAAACACTGATGTATCTTCAGGATAAAGAAGCAATTTACATTGATCTCTTTGATGAGAATAAAAGAGAAAAGAATAAGTCAAATGTTAAAATCATGATAATCATGATTCTAGTATTAAAAATTTCCACTTCCATAAGTATCATTCAGTAATATATTTGATATATGTATAAATATAACAAAGTATTTTACATTAAATAAACATCACCTATAGTGAGACATGCATTGACAAAACATCTCTTTCTGAGAAGAAAACTGCAAAAAGCTGAAACAGTGATTTGAGATCACAGAATAAGTTAATGACAACAGTTTGATGCAGAACAGAACAGCTACAGAGTAGGGACAAATTCACATGCTGGCAAGACCTATCTATATGGAGAGGCCAAGACAGAAAGGACCACACTCATCAAGAGTGAAAACAATTTGAAAAAGAAAAAGCACTTCTGTTGCCTTGTTTTAAATAATAACAAAATCTCAAGTTCTATCTTAAAATTGTTTTCAAATTATTAACAAGATCATGGTCAACATTTGACTCCAGTTGAAAGCATACAATAATTAGACAAACAACCAGTTTTACTATGTGTGCTGTGTCCTTCTCCAAACCACAGAGCACTTTCTTAGACAAAAATGGATTCCAGGAAAGAATGGAGACAGTCATCACAGAATTCTTCAGTTCTACCGCCATCAAAATTATTTCATAAAGTTATCAGAAAATTAACATCAATGCATTTAGAATTTTATCTGCCTCAACCACATGCAAGTGCTTTGACTATCCTTGCTGTTGAACTAATAATAGTTTAACTATTCCCTTATGCAACTCCTGCTGTTTGGGTTTTTTTTATTAATATTTGCATTAAGAATCTTTTTTTTAAAATCCCTCCTTAATAACTCCTGCACTGTCTAATGTCTCCATCTTACTCTCACTTCATCTGACCAGCTTGCAGATTCAGCTATTAAATTAAACATGAAGCAACACTGTTGGTCTGCAGGGCTTTATGCTTGGTTTGGGCCTTATGCTTTGATTTCCCTAGGCACTACTTCCCTTTCATGGAGCTTTCATCTGAAGCCCCAGGCAGGCTTGTCCTGGTTCCCCTCTAAGCCACAATCTTCATGTTTAATAAGACAGATACAATCCGCCTGTGGTTTATGTAGAACCCCAAGTCCTTCTCAGGCACCTTCCAAATGGAGTTACCAGTTTCTGTTGCACCATGGAAGTCATTAAGAGGTGTTGATAACTATTCCAGCCCCTGCCTTGTCTTTGCCCTCATTACAGTAATGACCTTCCAAAGTTGGTATTTTGAAACAAGATTTAAAAGAACTATATGAGTAAGTAATGCAAATTTCAATAAATAGAAAATGAGTGACAAACAAAGAAAAAAATACACTAAACATTTTTTTCCTTAACTTCTGGTTTTCATTACACTCTTCTCAAAAAAAGGCTTCCCTCAGGAAGTTACCTTATCATAACACAGATTCAAGGCTTGGTGCTTATTATGTCCTGCCTTGATTAAAATCTTTTTCTTTGATATCCCTACCTCTGAGAATCTGCTTCCCAGATTTTACCAGGAGTTGGGCATGTGCCTGTCTTGGAGCAGACAAAGGGCAGGGGAATTGCACTCACACTGATGAAGGTATGACATGGATAACTCTTCAGAATACTTTCACTGACCTCTCTTGAGTTGGTATGACAATTTACATTTTCAACACAATCAGCAGAACAGAGAAACAGTATGATACTTAAAATTAACTTCATTCTGTATTTTTCTTTTTTTTTTTTGTTTGACCAACATTGTCAATAAATGTGCAGTAAGGAAAGACCTTAGTGATAATTTAAACAATTAATAGACCTTACCTTCTTTCCATGATTGTTTATTTGAAAATTTGGTTTTAGAAAAACATTTAACATACTTAAAGTGCTACCACATAACAATGGAATTCTGAAATTAGTACTGAGGAATAAATGAATTTTTTCTTGTGAGGTGTGTACAGTGTCCACAAAATATTTCATTTACTAGTTTGCAAAGCAGGATCTTAGGAAAAATACATAATTTTAAAATGAATCTTTGTGGTAGAAATCATTACAAATCAATAAGCATGAAACTCAGCATAATAACTTTTTAGGTTTGAAATTCATTCCTGTAAAAACAAGTATGTTTTAAGGAGAGTAAATAACCTATTTTGAATATTTCTGCTAACTTCATGTCCAGCAGCTTAAAAAAAAATTCTGTCAGCAGGTCTATAGTCTGGTTTTGTTTGCTTGGTGCTGAAAACCTGGAAGTCTGTTTACATATATAAGGCCAAAAAAGACTGATCATATTGGCTTACATCTCAATATCTTACTATTCCATTATACTGTATGACTTCCTAAAACCATGTAGTCTTAATCAGTGCACAACTGTCTGTAAGTGTACATATATGTATGTATGTATGTATTTATATATATATGGAATTATGATAAGAGGTAACAAAATACTCAAGTATTCCTGTTCTTGATATATTCTTGAGATTGTTGTCAATGACCCATTCCTGGAAACACTTAAACATTCCAGTATATTCAGTCAATGCGGTCCTTGTCCAAAGTTAGGGCAATGGATAGCCAGACAAGCTCAAGGACATCAGATTCATAAAAGAAAATAGAAGAGAACAAATCACAAACCTAAATACAGGTCTATTATAATCTAAAAGTTCTAAATTTTTGGGCCAGGGAGGCAGGGATGCTCAGATAATAAAAAAGTACAGTGGTCAGAATGAGTACTCTCGCAAACCAGCACCTCTTGTTGCCTCTGAGATAAAGTACTTGGCTAAAAAAACCATTGGTCTCCCCTATTAGAATATTTCTTATAAGCTTATTTGTACAGAGCTGAGCTTAGAGCAATTAGTTCTGCAGAGGGTAAGGGATAATCCATGCATATGACAAACTCATGTTGCTTTCAGGCCAGAGCTTTTATTCTTGCCTATCTCTGTGCACATCTTTTGGAACCAAAGGACATTTTGTGTGCCTCTAAAACAGCAAGAAAAGTCATGCACACAGACAGATTTCACTCAGGAGTTTCTGGTGAAATAAAAATCCATGAGAAAGATATCCTCTGTTATTGTGAAGCCTTTAAAATAATGATGGATTTAACACCTATTCCAGGGATTGATTAAAGTGACAGTACTTGGTGTTATGATGTCATAATTTCTGACCTGTGGACACAATTGATGACTGGAGTCACTTCCCGTAGATCTGTATCTCATGTTATGGAACAGACAAATGACTGTGTATGGCAAACCATAAATAATAGCAAAAAAAGCTGGTTCTTTTCATCAGGCTGAAAACCTATAACTCAGCTGTTATACTTAGAGAGTAGAGAGAGAAAAAAATTTATGTGTTCTGAAATCCAGTTCTTTGTGCAGAAGTAAAGATGCAACCACTTTTGCAGGTTTGACTACAACTTATCATAAAGGGCACAGGAGATACAGAAGGTAAGAAGGGTAAGGAGGCGCATGAGGATATAGCTCTGGTTTCCAGGACTCCTTCCTACATATGCAGAAAGTATATATGGAATTTTACCATGCTGTGTTTGTATCATTTGAACCAAAATCCTACTAAGAATTCTGATGAACTCTCCTTGAATAAAAACAAGATTTACTGTTAAGTACTAAGTAAAAATCAGCACCTGCAGCTGACGTCAGCAGTGTTTTTCACAATATCATTCTCTAGAGAATTCCTAACAATAGACAGCTGAACACAAGAACCAGATGCTGGAAAGCAGAAGATAAGAAAAGTAAATGTCATTTGCCTTGTTTAATATACAGTCACTTAGGTTACCATCACACACAGTCTGGTTGTTTAATTAAGTTTGTGCTGATGTCACAAATTCAACTCAGGTAAATACATTGCCATTTAGCACATACATAAAACTTTTGATTAAACACACATAAATAGAAAATTAAAGCAGTGCATATACTAATACTTCAATCCACACTGAAGAACTACTGCAGCTATTAAGATGTCTTTAGAGTTTTTAATTACTTAAAATGCTAATGAAAGAGAATATTGGCTGAGCTGCTGTTGATGCTGTATCCTAACTGCTGTGGATCTCACAAAGGTCTGAAATCATACAGAAGGGGCACTAGTTCATATTCTGCCTGTCACTAGCACTCAATGCATTGTGTGTGAGATTTTAGGTTTAGATGAGATGATACCAGCCCTTATTTCAAGCACACCACTTTCATTTTCTGCTTAGAATTAAATTATTTTGTTTCAGGTAATACTTACCCTCTTTCACAAATACTGTCTTCTTTCCCACACAAACTTCTTTAATTGGAGCAAGCTAAGAACAGTGATTACAGTCAAATTCCTGGGCTCAAATTAATTTGTGCTTTAATATATACTTGTATAACTTGTAAAACTCAATTTCTTTCTGTTTCACAGTTTCAGAATAAATAGCATTGTATAATCATCATATATTAATAGAAATTTGATGTAAATTGACACATGGTTTGTAGAAGAAATATACACACATTTTCCTTTACTTAACGTGTTTCTTCCCTCAGGCCAGGAGCTTTAGCTAAAAACTGTGATTAAAAGATGTTTGAAGAATCCTACAAATAGAGAAACTTTCTTTATTTTCCTCTAGTTTCAGAAAGGGTCCCTTTAGACACAGCTGAATAGCTTATGCTTCCATGCCCCTTCCCTCTGCTTACTATAATATTTAGTGGTTTAAAATTTAAAAATATATAAGGATGTTTCAAAGAATCATACTAAATCTGACAGTTAATGACATTTCTCAGGTTGATAGATCTTGCCATGTATGGTCTATTGTTCTTTCTCTATATACATTACCCAGAACCAGGAGATCTAGGTACATTGCAGTACCTAACACTTTCTATCTATAGAGCTATTATTATAATGCTTGATTATGTTAATTTTATTTTAAAAATATTATCAAATTGAAGTTACACATGGCTTAAGTCTTTCACCTTAAGCTATGAAGAAAGTAATGTTATGAAAGGTAATCTCATGAAAAAGACTTTGTATGAAAGGTGAAGTAATGGCTTGCGTGTGGAAGATGTCCCTGCCTAAGCCAGATGGGATGAAACAACATGATCTTTAAAGTCCCTTCCAATCTAAAATATTCTGTTAATCTATGTGGAAATATCTTAGCTGCACCACGAGCTAAGAGACTAGATTTAAAGAGTAGTTTGGTAGGGGAGGATGAATATTTTCCATCTGAAGCATAAATTGCACATGAAATAAAAATTTTAAAAAAACAGAGGAGCATTCATACAGATGCATTATGGTGCATCACAACTTAAATAGAAATAAATTTCGTATAATAACATAAATAAATTTTCATCTTCACAGGGCTAAAAATCTTTGTCTTTTATAGCTTCCAGTTTTCTCCTGCTGACTTGTAATAATCTCCAACCAAAATAACTAGCACCATTTACTCTTCACATTTTATTCTTAAACCTCCAGCAACTGGAAATAAAAACCCAGGTAGTAAACCCTGAGAAACTCCTTTAAGAAATACCTTTAAATTACACACATTAAAATAAAACACTGTTCCAGACAAAATTAACAAACAGCATGCAGTAGGCTACTCTGAACATCTGGAATACATAAAAAGGTATTAAAAACTTACCATTAATATTTTCAGTGATTTGTATAAATACTATCTCTAAACTTAAATGGTAGAAGTGGAAAGCAATCACAAAAAAGACTCCTGTAAACCAGATTTCTTAGAATTTCCATCACATAAATATAATGGAAAAGAGAAATTAAGCCCTTTCGATTATCATAGCAAAATCACAGAAAATATGAAATTACCTTCATAATTCCACAGGATGGAGTTAATAGTATTGTGAGGACATTAATATTGTCTCATGTAACTTGTAGGACTTTTTCTGAAATGACTTTTTACTTCTACTTCTACGCAACACTAAATAGCAAGTAAGGATGAATATCAAATGCAATATTGCACAATACACAATATACAAAGCAATGGGTTTGACAGTGAATGCAGGTAGAAAAGTAACACAACATAGTTGTATCTAATATGTGGTACCCAGAACTGCTTCCCCATGCCAAGAAAAGACTCAGTTTTGCATCTTCCTTCTGTTCCTCCCTGTCATGGTTTGAGGAGAGGGAAATAAAAATGGCTGTGACAAATAGGAACCTCTGCTCAATCCCTTGTCACCAGGACATTAAAGTGTTTGGAGTTTCAGGTATTTGGGTCTGGGGCTAGACATGATCACAAATTCATTAGTCCTCCAGATCAAATTCCAATCACTTACCTACCTATCTGATAATTTATGAAATATCTGAACACGTCCTCCCCTCTTTACAATATTTCTAACCTTAAAACTCTGCATTTGCATGTTTTCACCCTCCCATGTGCATCTGTATTCTAACTTTGACTGCTGCTCCATGCAATCCTGATTCATCAATATACACTTTAAGAGGTTCACTTGTGTTCTGGTAGTAATTTTAACAGGACAATGTGGAAATTAGCCTGGTCTTCATATCCCACTAAAATATGCTGATATACCAGTTTAGTATATTTTCTTCACTTTAAAGGTAGGGAAAGAAAATTGTTCACACCTACTAGAAAGTATTTAAAGGCAAATAGACCCCAGGATATCAGGATTCCTCTGCCAGAGACAACTGTATGGGTGGAGGCAGTGGAGGTAAGAGATCTGTAATAAAAGATCTTTTTCTATACCAAGATACAGAGGTATAGAAAACCTGTAAACCTCCTGATTTGTAAGCATTAGCAGAGTGCCTACCACAACATAAACACTTGTCTGTGGTCATAAACACTGCTGTGGTCTGTCCTCTCCCAATGTGTCTTTATCTTTAATCTCTGCTACCCCCTCTCCACAAAGGAAATTACACCTCTTTTCTGAATTTAAGCAACCAAATAAATGTTTTCATTGTATTTATTCATAACTATCACTGGTAATAAGTAGCTTGTATTGCTCTTTTTTCTTCTTTTCTTCTGCAACAATAGTTGTTTGGAAGTAAACTGCAAATAAATTGAAATATAAATGAAATCTGGCAATTTCTTGCTTCTAAATGCAGAAAATGCATTCATATCACAATATAATTTGTTAACTGTGTCTCCATTGATTCTCTCCTCTTCCATTGATTATATGTCTGTCTAACTTGAAAAGAGTTACTGTCTATTGGAAAGATTTAAGAATGAGATCGGCTGCAGTTTACTGGAAATTTAGTAAATTAAAACTGAATTAGTAAGAAACATAGACCTTTAAGAAACTCTTTTCTGAGGTAATTTTTTTTTTTAGTCTGTATTTTGTTTGACATTCCTGACCTTAATAATTAGAGATGTATTTTCACTTCAAAGAATACTGATGTCTTGTCTACTGTGTATAATAACAGCACTTTTGAAAGAAGTCATGAATTAGCCTCAGACATACTAAGAATGCCTAATCAAATAAAACACTGCCTGAAACCAAGAAGTTATATGCCATAAACACTTTTTTTTGATAAATATTGAATACTAAATAAGGGTGAAGTATAAACTAGAGGAACAAGATACTTGATTTAGGGAAAATAGAATTATGTTACAGAACTCTGAGATAATCTGTGCTTGCTTCCTCATTTATTTATTGCAAATTAGAGCAACAGTGATCCACATAAATTTACGTCAAGATTTTTGAGAATATCAAGATTTCAATTATCATACCACCTAAAAATTCAGTTCACAGAACTAGATAGGCTAGTTTGAGAGGCACACTTTATCTATGTTAAAAAAAGGGGAAAAAAAGATTGTGAAGTAATTTATAAGTATGACTATATTTATAAGACATACATTTTTTTAATACATTTTTAAAAACATTATTTTCTTTCCCATAATCATTACCAGTATCTTTGTCGCTGATGATCCGCAGGAAAATTTGTGTTGAGAACTGTTTAGCCAGTCATACAGAAGACTATAAAGAGAGAAATATGTGCAAAGGAATATTAAGAAATCCAGATACTCAGCAGTGCATCTGGGTTATGTCTTCATTCCAACATGTTTCAAATGAATTAATGGGGATGGCATTTGTTGTCAGTTTACTATATATACATATTGAGAAATCTAATTTATTATCTGCTTTTGGTAAGGATTTCTTAGAGGGATTGTTTGAATTTTTCTTTGTAGGTTTTATTTAGGGGATGGTGTTGGTTGTGGGTTTTTTTTCATTTATCTGTGTTTCATGGTTTTCTGACTTGAAGAATGAACAATTTGTGATATGAGATGTTTGAAAAGTTAATTTTCTATCCATGTGAAGTTTCTGCTTTCTGTTCTATCCCAATCCAGTTAGAGAAGGGTCAAGTAGAATAAACAACAAGAATGACGTTTTGCTTTCTGTAAATGGTGGGCATTCCCAGACCTGCTGAGTCTGCAAAAGGTAGAGGGAAATGACAGTAGTCAAGGATCACTTCAGATTACATATATTAATACTATTTTTCCTGTTTGAACATCTGAGCCTCTTTCACACACCTAAACATTTTCCTAATGAAAAAGATTCCACAAACTATTTTCTATGTAAAATGATTTACTGTAACTGGAAACATGAACTAGAAAATTTTTCTGTTCTTGTTCCTTGGTTTCAGTAAATAAAAGAGCATAATTATTAAAACACACCACATTTTTGCATGTGATTTACTGCAGGCAATTTTCTGTAGACTTTATGTAGAACAATTAATGTTTCAAAAGCTGGAATTGTATTTTACATTATAAATTCAAAATATTTAAGCAGAAGATTATCAGTCGTCAAGAAACACAGTATTAATTGGTCAAAATGACTTTGCAGTATCTCTTTACAAATATATATATCAGTATACTAGTTTTGCATAAACCTTCACAATATTATTTGAAGTTACTCTGTCTCATAAGTTGAAAACATATTTTGTGGTTATTTAATTCTAAATAGTAAGAAGCTTTTCACAAGCTCTGATGTTGCAAAATTGCTTCACAGATAAATGGAGATTCCTCTAATGTGAAGAGCAAAACAAAATATACGTAAGAATTAGAAATTGTCACATTTAGGATATGGAATAGCTTGCAAATGTAGTTTTAGTACTTCTTAATAGCAAATTGACAATAGGAAGTGGAACTCTTCATTGTTAGGAAATAACATTCTAGTCACAATTTTATCATGCTTGAAAATTCTGTTTATCATTTGGTAGAAATGTAAGACAAGCAGGAAGCCTAAAATACCTATCAAAGTTTGAGTTAACTAACATCTTTGTAGGTAGTTTGAGCAGATGGACAAAATAAATGAACCTAATCTCTGGAGGGTCTACATATTGTTAGGAAAATGGGTAAAGGAATGGCAGTGAACAGATATGATTTTTTATCAGAACCACTTATTAGCATAAAAAAAGATCACTGCTTCCACTACTTGCTTATTCTTGTCCTTTTCAAAAGGTTGTATCCTGGATCACCAGCAGAGCTTCTCATATGAGCAGTCAAAATGAGGTTGGCAAGCTTGTACTATTTATGTTTACAACCTGCTATTCATCTGCACCTTTCAGTGTATAGAACCTTTTTATCGCAGAAGACCATGCAGAAATTAATATTTTTCACAGGTATTTATTACAGGTAGACACTGAACACAGGAGGCACTAAAACTTACTATGAGATGACCTACCTTGGATGGTTATCTCATCCAGTCTTATCTCTGGAAGACCAAAAGAGTAATCAGATGGTGACTGGTATTATGATACAGTGTTAAAATAGAGGAAAAATTAAGTGAATAATTTGGAAAAAAAACTATTACAATCATCCTTCATACAGATAGAGTAATAAAAATTTACAATGGCTCAGCTGTGAAACATGGAGGTACATACTGACAGAAATACAGAAACAAGGTAAGATGTGGCAAAAAATAAACTTATTGTTCTAGTGACTCTCCAGAGTAATGCCATTATTGATACTGAACAAGATTTTCTCGGGTTGTTGATGTACTATATTTTTCTACTCAGAAAAGCAAAAATCATGCCAAGACAAGATTCTCTCTGTCCATGCTTGAGAAGCATTCAAGTCACCAAATTGTGACCAGATGTGACTGCAAGGATTTATATAAGGAAAATATACTGCAGAAGCTCATAAAAATTAACTATAGGGCCATGTAAATGAAAAAAGAGGAATAGAATCCTGAAGAGGTGCATTATGTGAGAATTTCTAGCGCCTGGGTCAGCTTCAATGGCTTGTCTTGATTTTGATTTTACACACTTATGTAATGGTGCTGTATGGCAAATTAACCGGTGCCTGTAAGTTCACAGGGACAGAGTTTTGAACTCTGGCAAAGACATTGAGTAGGAAAAGGATTGTTAAAGTCCTCTCTATGCTTTGAATATCTACCTCCTAGTGTTCTTGAAAATTATTTCTTCTGTGTGGAGAGAACTAGAAAGAAGGAAGTAATCAATGGACTTAAGATGTTCCTTAAAAAAAAAAAAATAAAATAGGAAAACAATACAACTAGAAACATAAGTTACTTAAATCAGAACATTTATAGGTGGTTTGGGGAAGTTCAGAATCTCTAACCCTTAAAACTCATTTCTTCTATTTTGTTTCAAGGTAAGTGGTTGCCTTATCCACAACCAATAAATACAAGGCAAGACTTATTTTACAAATAGAAATTTGGGAGATTTGCAGTCCCTGTAATCTTTCAAAAAGAGAATCCTGGTACTTTCTGGTCAGACTGTTCAAAGAAATACAATTTTTTTTGTTATAGATTTGTTATTTTAAATACTGTTTCAATATCCTCTACGTCCTCCTCTGTCCTTATGAGTTTGTTTGCAGCTATTTATTGTGTATGACCAAGTTTAAAATTTCCAATTTTTGCACCAGACTGACGGAAGATAACCACTACTGACCCCAATTATAGTCAAGATTGTACAGACTTATTAATATATGATGAATTATTTTGTCTGTAATAACAATACATATATTTATAAAATTCTTCTTTTCTACCTCTCTGAAGCTACACACTGACCAAGATAAAGGAGATGGAAATTTAAAATACATATTAACGGGAGATGGGGCTGGCAGTCTGTTCATTATAGATGAAAACACAGGAGATATTCATGCTGCAAAGAAATTGGACAGAGAAGAAAAGTCCCTGTATGTGCTACGTGCCAAGGCTATAGACAGAAAAACTGGAAGACAAGTGGAGCCAGAGTCTGAATTTATCATTAAAATCCACGATATCAATGACAATGAACCAAAATTCACCAAGGACATGTACACCGCCAGTGTTCCGGAGATGTCTGGAGTTGGTAGGTAAAAACTCCTTATGTAAAATACAAAAAGGTTTGAGCTGATTGGAAACTTTTGTAATTTATTATTTGAGGCACTTGCTACTAGCTTCTGTGAATATCCATGGAACAAGTTCTGTTGCCAGCAATGTACCATAAATAATTGGTTTCTGCTTTTATTAATTTGTTTCATCTTTATCCACTTTTTAATCCTTTTTCCATGCCACAAGATACTCTGTTCTTTCAAGCCCACTAGAACCATCAAGAAGTGCAGCACGTATGGCTGTCTCATCAGTTACTGCGTAGTTTTGTCACAACTGATGCTATCACTTGCATAAAGAGTATTGCTTTTGCATTTTAGGGTCCAATTTACCAAAATTTTTGTACCTTTAGATGAAACAGCTTTAAGCATGTAAGTATGTAAATCAATTAATACATCAAAACTATGCAAAATATGTTTCTACAAATGGTTTTCTTTTTTTCTTTTATCAGTGTGGATAGTTTTTATTGGCGGGTTGTTTGTTATTTGTTTGGTTTGGTTTGGTTTTTTTAATATGGACTTATTTATTTACTGGGGATTTTTTTTCGTACCAAATATATGAACACTGTCTCTAAATAATAAATTATTTTTGTTTCAAAATTATTTACCTTTATGAGTATAAACTTACACCTATTTAGAACTGCTGCAATGAAAAGTAAAAATATGGAGTTACAGTAGATGTGACAAATACAGCATAACAGTGAAATAATTCTCTGAGTTTTGTTTAAATATATAAAGTGATAGATAATATTCAAAGGACACTTTCATCAGAGGTTATCATGATTACCTAAGTGCTCCAATTTTTTACAGCAGAGATATTTTCTGTCATAAGATAAGTAGGCATAAAATCCATAGGCTATGGGAAACAACTAACAGAAAAATTATCAAAAGTTATTTAATTCTCATGACTTACTGTAATGGTTTGCAAAATCAGCCCTGGATGATGGCAATGTTAAGAGAGACAATAAAATACACATTGAATCTCGTGATTAATATGCATCTTCACAAAATAATTCACAGAAGGTAATGTCTCTAAGAGCTGTAGAAGTATAACAGAATAAGAATGTATTTCATAAACATGAGAGTATAAATATTATTTTTATTTTCTAAAATAAGATATTTTATAATATACTTATAAAATATTTTTAAATAATAGAATAATATTTTGTAAGCATGAGAAAGGAACAAATACACTACCATGTGTAATGTGAGGAGCTGAAGCATGCTTCCTTTAAAGATATATGGAAAATAAAGAAATGTTTTTCATTCAGAATTTCTTTGCTGATAATCACTGAAAGAAAAATGTCGGCAGTGCATCTGTCATATTTAATTTGAAATATTTTTGTAAGGAAGGAACTCTATGGGAATAGATAGGAAAAAATACTGTGTTCGTGTTTAACGTTGTCACTTAGTCCATCTTTATTAGAGTCAATGGAGAGGCATGAATAAAAGAGAAGTGAATGTGATCCAGTGCTTTGGCACTGCCTGAGAAATACTAAGTCAATGAAATGCTTATATTTGATAAGGAAGATGACAGCAAAAGTACTATAATGTACTTTAAGCCGGGGAATTGTCCATAAAAGACACAAGTAAAGGTGACTTTTACTTTGAAGAAGAATTTGCTTACTTTTCCTTGAGAAAAGATATAAACAGTAAAAAAATACCCTTTGGCTTCTAATATGAAGACAATAGAAAGGATCTGAGTTACTTTTCCTCTTTTTAGTTGACTTTTACTTGGCATTTAGGAATATAGAAACCACTGGAATGGGATTTTTTTACATTTGAATTTGAATGAATAATAGTTGTTTTGTAATTTTTTAATGTCGGATAAAACATATTCCCCTCATGAGGACCTTGCAACTGCAATGAGGTCTCTCCTCAGTCTCCTCTCCTCCAGGCTGAACAGACCAAGTGACCTCAGCTGCTCCTCATACAGCTTTCCCTCAAGGCCCTTCCCTGTTTTTGCTGCCCTCATTTGGATGCTCTCTAATAGACACCCATCTTTCTTTCTTTCTTTAATAATAGTAAAAAAATTAGGTGCTTTTCAATCTATATTTTCCTCTAGAACAAATGGATGTAAAAAAGAATAGTATAATAAAATCAAGACTCTGTGGATTTTTGAGGGTTTTTCTGAGGAAGAGTGTGATCACCTTTATTAAGACTAACTGAAATGAAAAAGTCAAATTATTTCTGCATTATCTACATAAATACTTGAAATTATGAGGTCTATTTTTTAGACTGTATATAGAGATTCTTGCATACCTAATCAAAGAATTCTTCTGACTCCTAATCACTATATGGTTACACTATATACATCGTAAGAAATAGGTACACTCATGATAACAAGGTCAAAAATTTGTAGGAAAATCCCAGTTTTTTCAATTTTTATCTCTTCCCAATTTTTTGTCTCAAACCACAATATTTTTCTTAACTATTATATTTTTTATGTTTGCCAAGTCCAACAAATGTGACAGCAGATACTTATGAAAGCTCAGGAAAATGTCACTAAGATTGAGAAATTGAAGAGGAATCATCACTAGCAATGTTTCCAGCTGTGTATATACCTGTTATTCAAATTGCAGTCATACTATGTGCTTCTCAGTGTGTTACTGACTGTTTCTTGGAATAACTATGTCTAGAGCACACAAGGGAAAATGGTAAGTCAACACCTCTGACAGAATGTGTGATTTTCAGTACCAATAAGCAAACCTCCGTCATGTTTAACTAGTTTGATAGTAAGAAGAGTGAAAGCAAAATGTGGATTTTCAGCACAACCTATTCAAGCCCGGGGGAAATATGAATGCTTATTTGTGCACTTGTTTGTGCAGCCATCAAGTTATATATAAATTAGCCCTGCTATGCCTAAATAGGATCCAATCCAACGGTGTTATGGGTAAACCTAAAATGCTGTGTAGCAAAGTTAGTACTGGGAGTAATCAAAACCACTGAAGTGAGCTGACTGCAGAGTCATTTCAGATAAATTTTATGGAAATGATCATGCTAAACTGATATTGACTTAAAAAGTTGAATGAGAAAGTTTAAAACATTTTAAAACTCAATAATGTGGAATTCTTCATTAAAATCATCTGCTGTACTGAAGTGCTAAAGTATAACAACTGCTGTAACTATGTTTTTGGACAGTATTACAGTTGACTGGAAGAATCCTGTCAATCATATCGGATTTAGTTAATTGATTCAATAAAATATAATTTCAACAAATGAGAGAAAGAGGCTAGGAAAACCCATAAAATATTAATAAAACATAATACCAAATATAATAAAATAAGCAAATTTACAAGTTATGTTCAGCATTTTAAACTGATGGAATGCCAAATTTCTAAGATACAGTCTTGGTCTTAATGAAGAATTGGTGGATTTCAAACCTGACCTAGTCTGAACTATCTATTCAAACATCCAAAAACTTCAGAGAAGTTAAATATATATTATGCATCAAGAATATTTTTTCCCCTTCATGTAGAATGAAAAGTATAGCCTTAATCACACTTAAAATCTACTCATTTCTTCTTCAAGGCTTATATAAGATCAGTCCGAGTATTTTTCCAAATGAATCATTCCTAAAAAAAACCCTAAATAAAATAAAATCAAAACTAACACCACACCTCACTGACTAAATCATTTTTCTCAGGCTATAAATAAAGTTATTAAGAACTTTTAGAAAAGGCAAATTAGCAATGAGATGTCCTCTGTAGTTAATCTCTTTTGACACCCAGGTCAATATTATTATATCCCTCCGTACCTGCTTTGCTAATTTTAATGAGTAAGGCTTACCAGTTTTATCTCATTAAGCTTCCTCAGCATGGAATTGTTGAGTATTTCACAACAAACTGTTAATCTTTGCATTAATTCTATTAGAGAAAAGGGACAATGCCTTATTTAGTTTACCAGTCATTTCTTCAAACTGCAACTTTCTAAATTTATAGATCTAACCAAAGACACCAAACCTTTTTAGGATTTCTACATGACAGGATTCATCTAAACATAGAAGAGCATATTTTAAATGGCTACATTTAGATAATACAATTTTTCCATTGTATCACTTTTTTTGAAAATAATCAGAATAAAAGAGTTTCTCATTAGCTGATGGATGGGGTTTGATAGAAGAACGCAATATTCAAAATTTAAATATGGCCATTTTCAACTGAGGTGTAGATGATTATAGCGAAACTAAACATGCCTTGTATTGAACAGCTATTCTAAAAAAAAGATATAAATAAAATATATGTGTATAAGACATACACATGAATAAAAAGCGAGATGAGATTGCAATAAAACACTCTGGCTAATATGCATTAACATCATTATTACTGTGCTGTTGTCTTTGAGTGCAGTACTATATCCTGAAACACCAACTGCACAGTGATTCTCTTAGAAGTTCCATTATCATAGCTCAATATTTCTGTACTATCTTTTGGGAATCATCTATAATCATCATGACTACTACTACATTTAAGTAAGACTGCGCTCCATAGTGATACT
The DNA here is from genome assembly GCA_035048155.1 of Cinnycerthia olivascens. NCBI lineage: Eukaryota > Metazoa > Chordata > Aves > Passeriformes > Certhiidae > Cinnycerthia > Cinnycerthia olivascens. The sequence goes on from JAWWMU010000106.1 coordinate 72,671,134, forward strand.
ATTTTTAGTTACACCATGTTTTCAGTATCACGTAATCCCAAGCGTATTTCTCAAGAAGGAGTTTGTTATTTTGTAGAAGAATCTCTTATAAGAACAAATAGGCCATACCGCTAAAAAAAAAAAAAAAAAAAAAGAGGAAGAAAACAAACCAAATGCAGTAACCATCACATTTTCTATTTTTGAATTTGCTTATGTCAGTAACCATTAATCTACAGATGTGTATAAACAACTAAAGGGAGGCAGCTCTCATCTTTCATGTTTCAGCAGGAAATATTTATATTTTCTCCTTTGCATATTTTCCCTAGTTTCAGTTATTTATAAAAAGAAGCTATGAATGACTGTCTTGACTTTGACACAAGCTTAAAAACTAGTTTGCTAACTTGCAAAACTTCAGAATTCTAATTGTTCATGTGCTCTCCATTTTAAAATGAATTATTGAGTTAGCTTTAAGAGAAAGATACATTTAAAATAAATATTTTATCCACAAGTTCATATTTTACAAGATAGAATTAGAATTCCTTTTAGTCAAACTAAGCATGATGGCAGAAATTCTGTAACTAGAATACTTTAAATATTTCTTTTTTCATTTTCCACTATAAGTAAAGAATTTCAAAACCTTGTAAATGTCAGAATCCTTTGTAAATGCAGAATTTTTATCCTAATTTAAGTACTTTGTTATTTTCGTACAAAACTTTGCTATGGAGAAAATAAAAATATATAAAATAAGAGTTCAATGCCTAGTAACACTTTCTTAAGCTATCAAGGTAAAAAAGCCAAAAACCTCTTTTTATTAAGTAGTCAAAATCACAAGTCTTTCCTGGATATTTTCAAAGAATTTTGGAGTATTTGGAGTTTTTTCTTTTACTTTTGGACATGAAGTTTTTAAGGACATGTATAGTATTTTTATTAGGAAAACATATAGAAGTATTTATAAGTATTTTGCATTTGACAAGAGGCAGAACTCTAAAAGAGGATGAATGGAAGCTTTAAAACTTCATATTTCTAGTGTTTGAAAGAAAACCTCTAGAACACCAAAAGTAACTTATTTAGATTATGCTTAATTTTGCCTTAAATTATTCTATGATTTGTCTACACATTTATCTATGTATTTAATATGGACAGCATTTTCCTAGCAGAAAAGATGTCTGTTAGGAACTTACTACAGTTCTGGTACTGTAAGCAGGTCATTTTGAGCTTGCACAGCTCCTCTGATTCCAAGCTGGATGTTACAGAAGTGTTAGGATCATCCTGCATGGTGCTCCTTCTACAATCAATGCGCATAATTTCTGTAAAATTTAAATATCCATTTAAAACTACTATTATTCTTTGTTACAGATTGAAGATAAAATAAAAACCTAAAATATAACATAAGTAATCACATCTAAAACTAATATGTATATATTGTGTATATCATGGAATCATAGAACAGTTTGGGTTGGAAGGGACCTTAAAGACATCTAAGTCCCTGCCCTAGGCAGGGACACCTTCCACTAGACCAGGTTGCTCAGACCTCCATCCAACCCAGCTTTGAATGCTCCCAAAATGGGGCAACTTCTCTGTACTCATCACCCTCACCACCCTCAAACTAAAGAATTTCTTCCTAATACATAATCTAAACCCACTCTTTTTCAGTTTAAAATTGTTCCTCCTTGTCCTGTCACTACTAGCCTTTGTGAACAGTCTCCCTCTTTCTTTTTGGGTCTCTCCAGGTACTGGAAGTCTGCGATCAGGTAGCCCAGAAGCCTTCTCTTCTCCAGGCTGAACAATTCCAATTCTCTCAGCCTTTTCCCACAGGAGATGTGTTCCATCCCTCTCATCTTCTTCATGGCCTGCTCTGGACTTGCTCCAACAGGTTGATGTTCCTGTTCTAGGGTCCCCAGAGCTGGCTGCACTGTTCCAGGTGCTCTCTCACCCTGCTGGCCAAGATGCTTTTGATGCAGACCAGGACACATTTGGCTTTCTGGGCTCTCTGTGGGTGTACATTGCTGAGTCATGTCCAGTCTCTCATCCACCAGCACCCTCAAGTCCTTCTCTCAGGGCTGCTCTCAATCCATTCATGCCTCAGCCTGTGTTGATAAGAAGCATTGCCCCAATCCAGGTGCAGCACCTTGCACTTAGTCTTGTTAATCCTCATGAGATTCCCATGGCGCCTCTCCTAGAGCTTGTCCAGATCCCTTTGGATGGCATCCTGTCCTTCAGATGTGTCAATTACTTTACTGACTCGGGGTATTGTACAATTTTGCTGAGGCTTCACTTGAGCCCTTTGTCTGTGTCATTAATTACAATATTAAGTGACACTGGTGCCAGCAAAAGTTCCAGAGGGATACCACTTGTCACTGATGTCCATTGGAACACTGAGGCATTGACCACTACACTCTGGATGTGAGTGTCCAACCAATTCGTTGTACATCTAACAGTCACCCTACCAAATCCCTCTCTCTCCAATTTAGAGAAAAGAGTGTTGTGAGGGACCATGTCAAAGGCTTTACAGAAGCCCGGATAGAAAACATCTGCAACATCTTTGTGAAGATTTCAAATAATCCATAAATTTAAAGTTTACAGAACATTTTAGTATTGCAAATAAGATCTCAAGCTAAGGAAAAAGGAGTGGCACTTTTTTCTCTTTTTGATCCCTCTGTTCCTTCCCAGATATGCTCTCTTACATTTTTCCCACTGCCCTCTAAACTCAGAAGAAAAAAGGCTAAGGAGTTAAATCACCATAAAGATAGATTGTTCAAGATCAATATTCCCTTTCTACTACTTCCGTTCCCTGGTTCAGATCGCATGAGGTTGGATGCCAGAGCTAGTGTTAAGAAAGTTGCTGGAATATGCAAAATATAGCTGGTAAAAGCAGATGGAACTCTTTCATCCAGAAGTGTCAAACCTTAGCTAAAGAATCACTTGACATATCCATCTATCTTAATCTACAAAATCCTTCTAACCTAAACAGTATTCTCCACTTTTTTTTTTTTTTTTTGAGATGGAGACAAGTTTAGTTTCCTATTAAGACACAAGTATGGATCTGGACAATGGGAAAACCAGAACCATTTAGTCACTTGATATGAGCAACAGCTGACTCCTGGTGCTACAAGAAATTGGGATTTTGTAAAAGTGCTGTCGGCAAGTAAAAGTAACTAGTGTTTGCTGATAACACAGGAAGGTATGAACAAGTTTTCTATTTCGGTCCTGTGAGAACTGAGCCACAGTCAAATCACTGTCATTCTGTCACCTCCTCTGAGCTCCCTTAGACCTCCACCTGCTGACCTTTCACGGTGTTCTGGTCTAAAATATTTCTCATAGGAAGAAATAAGGTGTCAGAAGTTCAAATGCAGCAACTAGTAAGCAGGATGGGTGACTTTTATAGCACTATACGTGGCTTTAGGATTCGTCAACTTATTGGTCCAAACTTTGGAGATGTAGTTTTAAGCTGACTACAAACTCATTTAAACTCAATTTCCTACTACTTCATAGAAGACTAGAACAGTTCTAGTCCACAGATATGTCATAATAAGTTCAGCTACTGCAGCAATGGACATTGAAATGATAGCCTTGGAATGACAGTCACCTTGTCAAATTGAATGTTCAGACCTGAGTTGTGTTAAATATACCTCCCCTTTCTATCTCTTTAAAATGACCCATTGCAAAACTGTTTGCCTGCCTACATTATTGCAACAAATTTATTGTTTCCATTATCTGTGTACATTGAAAACAAAACAAAATGAAAAAGGACAAAATATCCAAAAGATCTAAGCCAAAAGCATCTCTCCCCCAAAAGAGATACCTGCACCTCTCCAAATTAGATCTTGAAACTAGCATTAAAAGTTTCTGTTTCAGACCTACACTAAATATTTTTGAGGCATTAATTTTCCTTACTTTTATTTCATTAGTTTTTCAGCTCTAGCACCACAATCTGCGAACAGAAGCATAATGCTCCCAGATTTTTTACATTAGCACTTTTCCTTACACTGCAGGGCAATACAATGGGATATGGTCTGCTTGATTAGAGATGCTGTCCCTCTGACCAGATGTTAAATCCTTTAGTCTTTCATGGCTTCACATCTGAAAACCAAGAATATCACTTACATTCTGGAAGAGCATGTTGCCTCCAGCCAGAGTGTAAACCTCTGGATATGAACATACACCCTTCTATGTATCCTTTGATATAAACATGTTACTAGTCACAACCATGAGCAAGCTGTTTTCAGAGCCACAGTAAATAGAATTCCTACGCATGATGCCAGTTTTTAGGTACCTAATTTATTCCCTTGTGAGCCTTTGAAGCTAACAACCATCAAATAATTTTCTTTTTTTTAATGCTTTTTATCCTACAGAATAAGACTTGCAGAGAGACTCTTCTCACATTTACGGGATCATATTGAAGCCTGCAGCAATTGAACTGCTGGTAGTAAGGACTGGAATAACTAGCACCAATTAACAGTACTAATATTAGGAACCCCTGTGTCTTTTTCAGAAGAAACATGTCAAACAGAGTCATATGTGTGTTATAGCCTTCATTACAACTAAAATATGCCAGACATTAAATTAAACAGCTTAATATTGGAGAGGAGAGATTGTCTAAGTACAGATTATGCATTAAAAGTGTTAACATCAGTGTCACTGTTTGTATCAACTAATGTACAGGGTACTTTTTCTGAAACCATGTAATTATGCTTCTTTTGCATGTTTAGGTGTCCGAAAATTCCATTTTCTTCATTTAAATGATTTTTGAGAATGGGATTTCTCAAGTGTTGGTTCTGTAGTTGGCTGGGAAGGCTGGTTACACAGATGTAAGTCAGGAATTGCAATTAACTAGATAAAAGGTAAATCTGTTTTAGATTTTTTATATGTAGCCATAAAAGAGAATTTTCAAATTACATTGAGAGTATAATTTAAAAAAAATATTCTTATTTGTTAATTAAAGCTGATCTGGGTTTCTTACTTATTCTAATCTATTGAAACAAGAAAAATTTCAGATTTTTATAAAAAAAGACAATTTTCTGAATGCCTGAGTATACACCTTAGTTGCTAATATTATGCAGCTGAGTGTAAAATTGAGGATTTTTTTAATCACACTAACACATGCATGCATCTATTTTGAAATGAAAATACAAAGACAGGGCTATTTATGTTGGTTTGGTTTTCCCTACTGGATTACTGCATGACTTCTAAGAATCTCTAAAATATATAAATAAAATACAATGGATCATATTTGGGTTCAAGATAAAGCACATTTTTCCCAATATAATAAAAATTTACTTATCATCACACAGAGAGAACACACATAAAGTTGCTTTGACTTTTTTTTGGTCTTCAAAAGAGGTAGCAGTCTCATCAAACACATCAATCTCTCACAAAACATTAAAGATTTAAATTCCAAAACCTTCATTTATCCTGTATACCTCTTTGTGTGAGCTATCTTACTCCACCTTAATCCTCAATTTTAGAAGGGTTACTGGAAAGTTAAAGCTTTATCTTTTGTAAATCTGAATGATTAGTACCACTTCAATTAAAAATTATTTAGCTGCAGAATTCCAGCAGCTTAAGACTAGAAAACACGGGAAAAGAACATTACTCACCCGCAAGAAATCCACTATTCATTTTGATAGATATGATGCAATATCTGTCCATAATGGATATAGTATTATTAAATAAGAGAAATTCTCATTTAAAATGTGCCTATATATACATATATACACACAACACACACACTAGATACATGTTTTTATATATTACACAAATATAATTTTGTTTTAATTTAATCACTAAAATAGGTTAGATAATTGATTGCAAGTTTTTAGCAGCACAGAAGATGAATTATAGGAATGGCAGTTACATGTGGGCATTTTTTAGTTCAATTTATACTTCAGCTTGAATTCTGTTAAAAAACAACATTTTTCCTTCTTGCTAATCATATAGTAATTTTGGACATTTTTTCTACCATACACAGTCTTCAGAGAGTCGTGAAAATGAAGGTGAGAAAAGTCTTATCCTGGATTCTCTTCTCTGACTTACGCTTATTTGAAAAGTACTTGATATTATTCTCACTGTTACTCATCTTTTTAGTAAGCATGAGAACAAATAGGTTACAGCATCATTCCTCATATATTTTTCTCAATATCTTGCAAAATGTAAATCTGCAAGTTTCCACAATGACAGCAATCCTGATGCGCACATTTACTTAATTTTATACTATCTTTACCAGATGCCTCAGAACACTTTCCAGAATAGCTTTTTCCTACAACCTCATAGATGTGTGACAATGTAAAATTAAGATCAAGCATGATTAAGATCTGTACAAGTGTCACTTATTCCTTATGAAAGTTGCTCATATCTTCATATTCAAAATATATTGCTCACACCTAATTGGAGACTAAAAACAAACAACTCCCCCAACAAACCAGAACAATAAAATCTAACTTAATGTGCCCTGAAGTATGTACATATGTGAATATCTTGCATTTAACTGCCAATAAACCCTAAATTCTCATCAAAGTTCCCTGCCAGAAAGCCATCTCAATAACAGTTGCTTCATTCTACTCCAAGACAAATGATAAATAGCCTGTGATAAATAAGGCTATGTACACAGTAAAAAAAAATTGAAAGCTTCATTTCCTCATAAAGTCAAAATATGTGACAGCAAGTCAAAAAAAAAATGCCGCACACCTAAAGAGTAGCCATCTGTTTAGTTCATAGAGGTGGTTTAAGAGAGAGGAAGGTTAAAAAATAATCTTATTTTTCATGGTCCAGAAGACTGATACTTACTGATTTCATGACTACAATTTTAAAAATCACCTTGACTATCAGGAAGGTGTCTATCTGAAGAAAATAAACTGTTTAAATGCATATGCCAAATTAATTTTCACTGAGTCCTAATCACCACAGTGTCTAAGCATTTTCAAATTGGCTCAGGCATTTTTAAGAGCATTTCCCAAGCAAGTAATTTGTAGTCAACATCTTTAATTTTTTTCAACTAGAAACATGCCCATCTGCAAGAGATCTCCAAATGAGATCATCCCCATTATCATTTACTGTGAGCGGAGTCTTGCAATAAATAGCCAATGAACTTCCAATTGATTTGCAGACATAATGAAAATTCAATAGTCTTTAGCTGAACACTTTTGCCTTTGAATCATTTGACACATTATACTTGAGGCATTTGAACAGTTTTGAAGATAAATGAAATGCCTAGAAAAAAGAATAGAAAAGTCTCTTGATTGACCCCATTTAATATTCTAGACATGTGCCTGCACCAATACACCCACACATATATACTTACATCTGTATTTACTTATATATACACATGCACTCTCTAGAAGTGTTCTGCTTTTGTGTGAAAATGGTACTCTAATTAATGTAACTTTAAAAAACAAATAATTGAGATAATAAACTTCTATTTTTGCTTTGTTTTAGACTCCCTTTCTCCTCAAAATTATAGGTCATTATTGTTATTTTAGCAAACAATATCCAGAGAATCTAAACACGACAGAAGCAAGATATTTTAATGAATCACATATTAAAAACTAATGTAAATTTGGGACTGCCATAATAACTTCATTGACTACATTTTTATGAAAATTGTTTTCCACAGCTGAATTAATGTTTAAGGGGACAAATTTTATCATTACTCAAAAAAAGGAGTTCCAATAGATGACAAAAATTATTTCAAAAAACATAAAGATGAGGTCAGCCTGTTGTAAAAATTATGCCCTTTCTCATGGTCATAATAGAGATTCACACGTAGCTTTAAAATGCACCTGTTTGCAGAGCTGGCAAAAGTACAAACTCTGTAAAGATTTCCATTAATTTGTATTATAGACTAATTTTGAAGACACAAAAAAGATTCTAGTTCTCATTCATAGACAAAAATTAAAAAAACTGATAAAGTAATATGAGCTGAGCTCAAAAAAGGAGCAAATGAAAAATAAGTGCAGAAAGTTAACTTGTTACTTCTCAAAAAGAGTCATAACTTTTGGTGTTGCATTGCAAAATACAGAAGAGTACAGGAATGTACATCAGAACAGAAACTTTGAAGATTGTTTCTCTTAAGCTTGTTTTTTTTGTTTTTCTTTTAGGTGAGAACTAGTTGTTTGGAGGACCATAACTGCTTTTGAGAAAAGGGCAAAAGCAGAAAGCATCTTAAAGCTGTACTACATGAACAAATGAAGTTAAGAGTAGTGAAGAAATAACATTTCTATCATTAAGTCGTTATTCTATAAATTAAAAAAAAACAAACATAAATAAAACTAAAGCCTTCTTTGAAACTGTTGGCTAGAAATAGGCATTTTTAACAAAGAGATAAGCATGCTGCAGCCTTTATTGCTTCTCCTGATAAGATCAACAGAGTAAACTCTTTCTGCACTTAATCATAAAAGCAACAGAATGTTGTTTCTCTCTTTCAGAATATTCCAGAAATTAAAATGGGGCGTAGGGTGAAAATTGCCACTCTCATCTTTAAAAAGGAAACAAGTGGTGGAGTAGTTGTGATTGACCTGTCATGAAGGGCAGCTGCCAGTTCATACAGGTGGCCTATTTCCACATCCCCTGTGGGCAGATTAGGAGTAACCAGGGTAATTTATGGCCATATTGCAGCATTACTTGTGGCTCTTTCAATACATCAATTTCATTAGCAACTATTTCTAGTTGGATCAGCCCTCTGTATATGCAGCAGCTTCAGGCCCAGAAACACTACCAGTGCATTTCACCATTATTTGGAATTGAGATTTTTGAAGATAATTCTGTGATTAAGTACTTTATTGGAATTTAGTGTTTTTTAAAGATAGGCTGTAGACACTGGATCTGCCTTAAAAATAGGTGTTTTCTAAATGTAAAGATGTACAGCAAATTGAACAAAATCAAGATCTATGCAGTTCATTTATTAGGGATGACAGATCATTTTATACTGTACCTCTTTACTCATTAGAAAATGAAATGTAAAAGCTAATCTATATTAACACTTGAAAGAATCTGATTACTCTTTGCCATTTGATTGCACCAGTATTACTGTTTCAGAAGTGACTTTATGGTGAGAAGGGGAAAAAGGAGTTTCACAAAAGAATAAACTTGCAGTTACTCATTCACCACTCCTTCAAATTATTCCTCATTCTTTTTACTGTTTCCCATTTGTTATTGTATCCATAGTGCTTTTCAAATTCTCATGCAGGGCATCTGATGCACTTCACAGTTACAATTACTTCCAAAGGAAAACTAAAGTTACTGTATCAAGGTATAACAACAGGAGGGTGAGGGCTGGAGGCTTTGTTCGGCTTTAGCCATTCTTTCCCAATTCAGTTTCTGGCATTTGTTACAACGGTGTATGTATTGTATTCACTGGCAAATGCAGGCAGATTATAGACAGATCAGTTTAGTCACATTACATCTCTCTATGTGGTGAGACAGAATTAGCTTGGTTCCTGCTCTAATGCAAGTTCTTGTAACACAATCAAAAGTGGGATTTCTTTTTGTCATTGGAAAGGTTGGAGTAAACAAAACCCCAAACACAAAACAAATTATGAGCATTGTTTCCTCATTTGGTTTACAAAATATAAAAGACTGTTTCTGAAGTAAAGATGTGCAAAAATATCGTCTCATGTTTCTGAAATAAGAGGTTTGGCCCATCTGCTTTTACTGATATGCACTTAAATGGAGAGGAAATAGTGATTCTGAGGGAAAGTAAGGCTACAGCTGGCAGCATAGCTTGGTTTTCTGAAGTTTCTCACAAATTACTTTTAGTCACATTAGCAAGGATTGCAGTGACTCTTTACCTACAACACAATGGTGCAAAGTTTGTGATTCCTGGTTTGGAGGTCAGTAAATATCAAAAACAAGTGCATAGTAACCATGTAGAGTAGATACTATATCAGCAGATTTCTCAGTAAAAATTTTGTGAGACAAGATACACAAAAATGAGACAGTGAGTTTTCAAGTAAAATTAAGCTTTACTTCCTAATAGTATTCAATAGATTATTAAAAATTGTTACACTTGGTAAAATGTAATTTATTAATTATTTATTACATGTCCTCTTTTACACCATCTTTTTGCCTGCTCTTTTTTTTCTATTCACAAAATTTCTTCTCAATATATATGGCTGAATTACATTTAAGGGCCTTTTCACTTTTCCATTTTAATGCTATTACTCTTTTAAGTCTAGCTCCTCAGGTTACTTATTTGCTCTAAGTTGGCTTTATTTTTTTTTCATGATCATGCTCATTTACTCCTCTTCTGCCTTGGATCATGTATCTATTTACCTGTTGAAACTTACTAATTTTCTGCTTTTATTTGTTCTTTTCCTTTGTTCTACAAAATCTTTCATGCTACCAACCTTTTATATAAAAGAAGAAGGCTCTTGCTACATAAAAGGAAGACCAGTCTAGTGAAAACTCCACTAAATTGTGTTCATGTACAAAAGGGCACCATTCACCTTGTGGTTCATCATTCTTTCAGCTTTCTAAGTAGATTTGTCTTCCAATCAAAATATAAGAGTTCTGTCTCAACCTTATTTAGTCCTGTCCTTTACATAAAAGTAGTCAGAAGTGATGTCATCCAGCTGATGTGGTAATGAGATATTTGGTGGTGGGCCTAATGACTCCCTAAACTTTTTAGGCTTGGATAGTGCCACATAGCTCCTAGTTCATCATTTGTCCAGTTCATTGCTCAAGCACAGACTGCTGTCCAGAGAAAACAACCTGCTCTCAAAGACAAAAGTAGTTTTAAACCCCTCAAAATTTCTATAGCTCACATAAATTTCATTCATTTTTTTTAGCAGAGTCATCTCCAGACTACATCTGCATAATCCTTGGAGCGATGTTGTCTGAGCAAACTACATGTCCATTGATCTTCTTTAGATTTCTAGACATACAAAATTCCCAATTTTGCCTCCAGAGGTTTTACAGAGCTTACCCAAATCTTTTTCACTTGTAAAAGTAATCCTTTTCTAAAATCTTCCCTCTGTAAATAAACTTGACTAACAGCAGATTGTCATTGTGCTTGAAAACAGGAAGAAAGCATAAGAGCTTCTCCTTTAGGGATATAAAGTCCTTCCTGCCTCTCCACTTACCCCAGCTGGTCTTCTATTTCTGAAAATGAAACAGACTTTGTGCACACACACAGACAAAACTCCTCTGTAAAAGTCAGAACTTTTCAATAATTGCCAATTTTGACAGAAGTTGACTTGGGAAAAAAAATAGAAATGCAGCAGTCTGATAATGTAAAAAACATTCTGTTTCAGCATTTTCAGACTGTTTTAGGTGCAAACTACTTTTTGAATACTTTATACTGCCCAGACAAAACCTAAGCCTTCTTATTTTTTCTTAAAATCAGAAGTTTGAGTTGTTCTGAAATACTAGTTTTATAAAAAATGTCATAATTAAAATGCATTTTGAAGTTACAGATTTCCCTTAAAAAAAAAAAAAAAGAAGAAAAAAAAGGCAAGATTCTGAATGATATTTAAATCGCTTCATTTTTTTATCCAACATTCATGGTAAAATCTTGAAGCACACATTACTAACAACATAATCTGCTCATTTTCTTCTCCCAAGATAGAGAACACATATTTAATATGAAGGTCACAGAACAAGTTATCAGTAAAACTAAAATTTTTCAGTCGATGCAGATATATCCTCCTGACTGGCAGAAGCTGTTGTAATTCATGCCAGCCAAAAGAGCCAAGTAGGAACAAGTGTTGCATGCTGAACAGCATGACTTTACATGAAAAGGTAGCAAAATATGTGCCTGTCTCATCTAGTGGAAGACCTCTTTTGCACTGCAGCAATCCTCTTAAAGCTTTTACTTCAATTTTGCAATGGACTCTGGTATCATGCTGGGAGACCTAATTATACCAAAGGGAGTCTCAAACACTAAGTAGCACAAAGAGATAGAAAGCATTTTAAATATAATTCATAAAAGCATTCTCATTTCAAATGTTGTGGGTTTATTTTTCAAATTTATGTCTCACTCTTCATGAGTTCTAGTAATCTCTGTTAGTGACACTCAATTCTGACACTTCCTTTCTAACTAATAGTTTTCCTTTCTGGATTCTACATTTTTGCATGCACTTACATGAATTTTTATGTGCACACAAACACACACATAAGCATTACTTACAGAGATTAAGTATGGATTTATCTTCTCTCAGGGCACCTTCAAAATTTGCCGTCTGCATTTTGCTGCCCCTACATTAGAACCCCATACATCATACAATAGATATATTATCAAAGTGCTAAAGTTTCCATCCTCAAGAAAAAGAAAAAAATAAAAAGGAAAAGGAAAAGGAGAAAGAAAAAGGGAAAGGAAAAGGGAAAGGGAAAGGAAAAGGAAAAGGAAAAGGAAAAGGAAAAGGAAAAGGAAAAGGAAAAGGAAAAGG
>JAWWMU010000106.1:72683592-72725907 GCA_035048155.1 Cinnycerthia olivascens
GAAAAGGAAAAGGAAAAGGAAAAGGAAAAGGAAAAGGAAAAGGAAAAGGAAAAGGAAAAGGAAAAGGAAAAGGAAAGCACACCTCTTGAGAACTCTGAGATTTAGTTACCATCCTAAAATAGATTAGACCCGTTGAGTTGGATTGGATTGAAGTGGACTTGGCTTTGCAGAAGACTGATGTTATCACTACTTAGACTACTATTGTAGTTATTCTCACATTTTCTGTGTCATCCTTCACACCAATTTGCTCTGTGGCACATTTGATCATGGATGGCTGAAAGATGCCTTCCCAACTGCTGTCTCACTCCTCCTCAGAAAAACTGGGGGAGAAAAGAAAATGGAAAAAAGCTTACGAGTTGAAGTAGAGTGATTATTTATTTACCACCATGAAGGTGAAAACAGACTTTGCTTGAAAAATTAATTTAATTCATTGCAAATTAAAAATAGATTTGGATGGTGAGAAATAAACGTAAACGCTAAAATAGCTTCCCCCCCTAGTTCTTCCCAGACTGCACTTCCTTCCTTCACTGCTGCTGTATTCATCCAGACAGACTGTTTGTACTTTAAATCAAGCTAATTTCCTCTGACAAATGTAGTAAGAGGCTGCTTGTGAGGTAATCTAGACTATAAATAAATAAATAAATAAATAGATAGATCATACTGTGGCTACCATTCAAGTGAGATAAAGATAAGGCCCACTTTTCTTTGATTAAAGTTTTGCCTCTTTACCAGCCAGTCCATAATTAATATTGAGTTTCTTTATTTCATAGCCTTTATTTCACGGTCATTTCTCACCCAAAAAGCTAAGAGAAGTTTCTTATCTCATGAAAAAAAGTTGCACAAGTACTGTCTATCGTTTATGAGCATCCTTCTTGATGACACTTCAGACTGTTGGTAAAGAGGGTTAACTGCCTATTGACATTTAATTTTTTGACACTAGACTCTTGTTAATAGGTTTTCACAGTTGTATTATTAGTTTAACAGAAAAAAAGGAGATTTTTAATGCTATCTTTTCACCACATGAATAGTTTCTGTAGGGTTACATCTTCTGTATTCTCCTCAGCAACCATAATCATATGGCGCTTGAGCCTCAGGAAACAAGGACAGAGATTCCAAAGAGACAAACACAAGTCTCCCAAAGACTGCCCTAAGCCCTGTAATAACCATCTTAAAAATAATTTTAAAAAACCAACTCAAAACAAATTCAGCATTTTTTCTCTTCACAAAAACAGTACACTAAGACAAGAAAAAAAGAACATTAATATGCATTTGGTTGCTACAACTGTACTCAAACTTCTGTGTCAGTTCCATGACAGTGACTAGGTCAGGAGGCCACAGTAAAAATCTTTTCTGATTAAGGTATTTTGGGTTGGATTTTTTGGGATGGAAAGCAAGATTACTCTTGATTCTTAACTTCTAGATTCTACAATGTCACATAGTATAAGCATGTAATTCTACTGATTATGGTCTTTTATAGGCTAACAAGGGATATTGACTCTCCCTATTTGTCTTGAAGAGGCAGAGGATTTAACTTACTTGCTTTTCTAAAAGCAGAGGAGTCTAATGGAACTTTACCATCCTCAAAGAATTGTCTTGATTTTTGTGTCCAGATGAACAGTTCTCCTGGACACTGTTAGTGATTAAAAATATCCTTACCTATTCACTTCTTTGGGATAATCTTTACAGCTCAGCTTGACACACTTTTTGCCTGTAAAAAGTAATCCGGATACCTGATGGCAAAAATCCTCTCCAGAGTCTGATGGTTTGTGATAAAGCATTTTTACAACTTTTTTCTGCTGATTGTTGCAGAGAGAGAAGTATTCATCCTCTCTTGATATGCTGTTCAGACAACCTGAAATATTGGGAATTGTGTAGGTAAAACTACAATTTGTAAAGCTGTATTATGTACTATGAAAAAAGTAGTTACATCTAACAGGACCTGATAATAAGGTATTCGCACAATTCTGTTTTGATTACTCTGGATTTCTACTTTTCCCAATCCCTGGGATTTGCTGAAAAGCAACGGTAGAAATGATTCACTTCAATGCCATTAATCACAGGTAAATGAGGGTCTTCTAAACTTATAGTCAAGACAGACATTTGATTGCAAGCTATCTGGGGGAATTTCAATCTAGAGAGATTGAAGGTACAGAAAAAGAGGAATAGGGAATAAGATCAATTAAGTGGACAGTGCTTACTAGAATTTTTTCTTTCAAAGAAAGTAAGACATAAAAAAAACAAACCCAAACCAACAACCTGGCAAAAAATAGGGTAAACAGCTTCTTCTCAGTCAGCCTTCTTCCCCTGGCAAGGAGTCAAACACCTTTACACCTCTAGCTATTGGACTGCCTGCATCTATCTAGATGTTTGTCAGCTCTAGATTGTGTGAGTAAAATGCATTCTGACATCTTGAAAAGTGCTAAGAGAAAAAAAAAGCTTGTGAAGGACACCTTTGTGCTTTTATATCTTATAAGAAAGTCTTTACAAAAGCTTTCATTTGCTTCTAACCCATAAACTACACCGAATGTACTGACTCACAGTACTCATAATCCCATATTACCTATATTGTCTTCTTTATGACCACAGGACAAGGGTAAACTGCTGTCACGCAAAATAAGTGAATACTGAAAAAATGTCAGTACTATTTAATGTCCTTTATTTTCCAAATAGGTAGATAACTTTGACCAAGAGATGTAAAACAAACAAAACCCCATAAATAGAATTTCTTATTGCAAAACCAATTTATTTTTAAATAGAACCTCAAAAATCAGTTTAGGAAGAGAAAAAGTCTCTTTTATTGAGTCAGAATTCAGACACTTGGAATTTGTCATCTATGCAGAAAATTTGTATGGAGAAATTTGCTTTACATTTATTTATTAATTAAGCCAAAACTTTAAGTGAACAGTTTCAGCTGAGGTTGTGTTATTGCCAGAGAACAATCTTCAAATTTGTTTGATTGCCAAAAAACTTAATATTGTGTTGGGTATCAAAGATGTGTTAGTCCCTGAGAATTTATCTTATTAAATTGAAGCATGAATCTTAAGGCATTATGATTTTAGGTCCAGTTACTAGGAAGATGGGACTTAATTTTACTGTCTCTTTGGTAGGATAACTCTGGACTGGTCCAGTGGACGTTGTTTTATTTCTCATTGAATTCAATACTACAACAACTGCATGTGGTTTACAAGAAGTAGAAGTCATCCTAAAATCTGCTGATTCTTTGCTTGGTACCCATTTAGGTACATCTGTTATTCAGGTGACAGCCACAGATGCTGATGATGCCAACTACGGGAACAGTGCCAAAGTGGTGTACAGCATCCTCCAGGGACAGCCTTATTTCTCAGTGGATCCAGAAACAGGTTAGCAGTCCATTCAGTCTCACTTTTTGCAGTAAAGGAGACAGGATGCAGGAATCAAGATGCATTTCACTTCCCTTTCAATGCTGCAACAGACGTATGATGATGCATAGCTGATATTCTTTCATTGAATGAAAACCAGAATGAAAATAAAATATGCTTTTTCTGTTAAAATAATATTATTGCAGAAAAATTTCTTTACTTGGTATAACTAAGATTTCCAGAAGATGATTGTTAACTGTAAAGGTCAAAAGTTAAAAAAAAAAGGTGTAAAATACTGTAAAGTGTCCAAAAATCATCAAAATTAATCGCAAGCCTATTTTACGCCAGTTCCTGGGACTTTCATCCATTTACCTTCAAAAACATAAGTAGGAGCTGGATATTTTCATAGTATAAGGTAAAAAAAAAATCTCAGAGTAATGAAATGTTTCTAAAAGTTTGAAATAGATTCTTGACCATTGACGATTTTTAACTTCTTTTTTTTTTGAAGCTGCATTATGATTCCAAGAGTTATGAGAACTGAAGCAAATATCATTAACGCTTTCAAGTTGAAAAGAATGAATTGAAGCCTTTTTCACTGTTATGCAAGAAATTGGATAAGAGGCAAACACAAACAAAACAAAAAAAGTATGAATTTTGGATATCTCTAACTCAAAATTAGAATTCAGAAAAGAAAGATGCAACCAGAAAATCCCGTCTTCCAGTTATCTGGTCCTAAGGCACTCAAGACTCAGCAGGCATTGCATTAGCTTTTTTTGCATGTTATCAAAATTATTATAGTTTCATAATTAAGAATTTAAGTGTGACTCTGCCTAGAATCCCTGAAGTTCCTTATCCATTGAGAGTGCTAACTTCCTTTTGAAACAACGTGGTTTTCTTCTAAGTACAGCAAAGGCATAATATGCAGAAGATAATCACAAGGTTACAATTTTAAAAGGTAGCATAATTATTTTGCCTTCGAAAAAGTGTTTGGTTTTCCCCCCTTTTTTTCAATCTTTCTTTTTTTTTCTTTTCTCCAGTCCCCTACTCAAACATCATTACCAGGCATGAGCAGGGGAAGAGGACCACATGGGCAATAAGTGATGGCAGCAGGAGTTTAGGCAGGTAGAACAGTAAGGGAAAGACCTGACTCTCATCTTTGGTGCAGGGATTACTTTTCATTTTAATCCAATTTGCTGTTTCATGTAACATGTATTAACAAGCCTAGGTATGGTAATCAGAACCTGGTAATCCTGGATCAGACATAAATGTCATAACCGCTAAGCTGCAAAGGCTTTTTTCTTTATTTCACGCGCTTGCTAGAAGTATAAATTTTCCAGGATTGCCTTGTTTGTTTTTGTAATATCAAACCGAGCCTATAATGAGAGCTTTCTTCTGGGAAAGAAAGGGCAGAAGTGTAAATCTTCCAAGCAGAAAAGAAAATTATGCTTAAATTTTCCCATTTCACAAGAGAAAGTTCTCATCACTCCAGCTTTGAAAAGCCACCGCTCTTCTAAATAAGCATAAAAATAAAAATAAAAAGCGTTGCTTGGTTTTCTAAAAGGAACTTTAATGAAAAGTGGCATAGAGCACCACTTTTGATTTTCCCACCTGAGACATCTATTCATTTTCTGTACTGCAAAAGTGTCTGAGACATTTAAATTACAGTTATGAAATTTTTCAAATTTGACACCCCATAAAAGATTTTTCAAAACTAATTTTAGGGTCTTGTCCAATTCTTTTATTAGTTGTAGCCCCAGATGACTTACAGTGGACATCACTGGTCATCACAATCAATGATCTGTTACAGCCCAGAATAATGAATCCTGGGCATGTTAGAGTTCAGCCTTGTGCTGTAATATCAAAATGTCACCAGGGCTGGAGTTTACACAATATAGTAAATAATAACTGGGGATAGAAATTGGAAAAATGTTATTAATTCAATGAACATATGGGTGGTTTTGTCATTAAAGAATAATCAAATTTATTTATAAAAACAAAAACAATGAATAATGTGTCTATTATATTTTTTTGTCTTTTTTCTTTAAATCACATTAAAGTATCTATAGATTGAAACGCTTCTCGCTGTATACCTTGTTGAGATTGCTATGGATTATCCTCCGCACAGTGCATCTGACATCAATCCATCTAAGAGCACTGAGATTATAGTGGATGGTGCTTCGCCCTCACCAATCTATCTCTCTTTTTTTTTCTTTTTTTTTCTTTTTTTTTTACTCCTTTAAGGCATAATCAAGACTGCATTACCAGACATGAGCAGAGAAAACAGGGAACAATACCAAGTGGTCATCCAGGCTAAAGACATGGGAGGCCAGATGGGAGGACTATCAGGGACCACCGTCGTGAACATCACTTTGACCGATGTCAACGACAATCCACCTCGCTTCCCCCAGAGTATGGAGCATCTATAAGTTTGGTTTTCCAAAGAACCTCTGAAAAATTAGCTGGTTTGCTTTGACCATCTGAAAGTTTCTTTTTTATCACTGTTTTTGTAGTACTTATACTCTGCTGTGTCTGTTTATGTTGCAGCAGTATTAATGCAAATGGGAAGCTCTGCCTGCATTTTTTAATATCAAATTATTTGTTGGAATGATAAACTTCTCATTCTTACTCTGCTTACAGAAATATAAACTGTAACAATAATTTAGGCCAACTGCAGGGACTTCAGAGGAATTTAACTACAAAATATAAGGATCTGTTCTTGGAAATACTTTTAGTTCCATGTGTTGAGGCAAGCAAATATATCACAGGTTTTGTAATGTTCTGACTTGCACGGGCAGAGTTGATCAGGTCATATGTTCTGCTGACAGTCTAAGCATTTGGTTTAGGTGATTATAATCTATGTTCAGTTCTTGAGTGATTTGGATAATCTAGGGCAGTTTAACACAATAAAATAAGGTTTTTAAAAATCTTTGTAGAAGAAAATGGCAAATAGCAGAAAGCTGCACAACACAGAAAGCTTCAGAGTAATAAGAGTAACATACTACAGATCTTTTTATCCTAGGCCAGTGTTTAAATCCAATCTCACATTGTTACAGTCAGTGTCTGATAACTGTTTGATAGGCTGCAGATAGGAGAAATTTACAGCCTCAGTTCAGTGCCTGCCAGAAAAGTGTCCACATAATAAAATTTGAATTGCTTGTTCACACTGATGAGAGACCTGGCTGTCTTTACAGATCCACTGAAGACTGAACAAAGAGAGTTGATTTATAAAATGCTCTCCTGGACTTGAAAAGCACTTCAGTACCATGGCAATAAGTACACCCAGAATAATACAAACTGTTCAACCTAGCACACATTAACAAAAAAAAAAATGGAAAACTCTGACAGCATGGAAGAATTGATCCTTGGAATTATAAATTACTGTTTTAATCTCTATCCATAATAACACAATGCATTAAAACAAGAGGGGGGAGGGGAAGTACTGCAACCCTCATAAAGAAAAGATAATTTCAATTCACTAGATTCCAGCTGATGAGAATCACCTTCACACAGTAAATTCAAGCAGCCATTTTTAACCAAATTTCCTGTTCTGTACAGCATGATGCAGTCTATAATATTTTGGCAAATAGAAATTCTGGAACCTAAACTATAATTTATGGTGGCACATTGCACTGGCAGCCTCGCTGTTGAATAAAATAAAATAAGCTAAAACAAAAAATGAAGAACATATAGAACCGTAAAATAATTTGAGGTTTCCAGTCCCTTAGCCTGTGTTCCTCAATAACCTCTTCTTTCAAAATTAACTGAAACCTCGTCTATGAAAGTTTTTCTGATAATTTCAATAAACTTTGAGATGGGTACTTTTTAGAGAAATTTACACAATTTGATGCTTCACAGAGTATTTTCTGTATGAAAAAAAATTCTACTTTTAACATCACTGAAATACCTTGTGTGGCCTACAGAAGGCCTGCTGTGGGATCTTCAAATGCTACAATTTCAGTCATGCTGGTGACCCTTCCCTCTCATTTTCTTTCTCCTCAGCAGGGTGGGTTTTAATACATTCTAGAAAATACATTCTAGAAAACCAAAGAAAGAGAAATATCAGGCAGATTGGATTTCTTCTTAGGTAATTATGAAGAGGGGTACACCTTCAAAAAAAATATCTGTTCTGGAAGTTTGCTTTTTACAAAAACATTTGTCTTCCATTTTCACTTATGTGAGGTAAGAATAAGCAAAATTGTTGCCCAAAGTAGAGGGTGAATGGCAGTTGTAAGCAACACCAGATAATATCAAGGTATTTAAGAGCCAAAAATTTATTACTTAGAGGGACTGGAGAAAATAAAATGTAACTACCGTAAAGTAGTGGTTGTTCAGACTGCACCAAGAAGAAGCATTTTCTGTTTTGTTTTGTTTCCTAAAAGAAGTCATGAAAAATTAGAATAGATAAGCCTAAATGGAATTTAAATGGTAGTATAAAGAAAATCTTACATGTTTTGAATTCTATTGTACTCTGAACCAAATAGCCATCTCACATGCTGAAAATGTGTAGCATTCACACTGCACCACAAAAATAGGAATGCTTTCAAACAAAAAAAAAAAAAAAGAAAAAAAACTGAAGGGAGGTATTTATCTGGAAGGAGTAATAAGTACCGTGATTGAATCTGTTCTTATGGTAGATCTGGCTCAGCTGCCAAACCCTTGTATTTGTCAAGGGCTCAAGGCTTGGAACTCATGGTTTAGCTGCCAGGAATCGTACCTTTCATCCCATTTGCAGACTAGTTTGAGGGAACAACATGCATTTTAGTCTATGTGGATCACAGTCAAACTGGCTGCTGCTGAGTTTTCACTTACAACCTTGAATTTGTAACAGCAATCACAATTTAGCATCAAGCATTAGCTTCCATTTTGCTACACATCTATATAAATATAAGGTATTTTCAGTAACTCCCTTTTATACTTAGTCTTTACAACAGGAGACAGAAACTCATTCTGCACTCTGAATTTTGATATATTCTTTGTATTAAATGGAACATTCAGGATCCTTTATGTGTCTTAAAAGGCAAGGGACATGTAAATATAGGAAATAGGTTTGTTGCAACAAAGAGAGGTGACTGTACTACAAGTCAATACAATTTATATGTTCTTATTGGATCCTTTGAATAAGGGTTGTACAATTTATTAAGTGTTAATTTTGTCAGATTCTTAAGGTATTTCTCCCATGTTACTATTTAACTCAGTAAAGTAATATGAATTTACATAAAAAAACAGATCAAAAGAAACATCGGATTCTGGCATGTTATATGCAAAATCCGAACCCACCAGATGTTTTTTATTTTTACATTTTCTTGGTAACAAATTACAGAAAATACTGAATTAGAAATATTTTTTTTTTGTCTTGCTAGTGATGAAACACCTTCAATGTCTGCTTCTTACAGGTCAAAAAAATTGATCTGATTGATAGTTTTTCTGCTACAGTACGTCTTTAAAGTAGATTTTTTTATTACAAGCATTGTCAGAAAATACACATGAATTCACTTTTCATCCACACAAGCAAGAGTAGTGTCTGTGTAGTCAGATTTCTTTCAAGAAGAATGATTATAAAAACAACAATAGCAATTAACATGAACGCATATCCAAATGCTCTTTACTATGACTCTCTAGTATGTATTATCAATTACAGATTAATTATTTTCAAGCAGAAAAGCCTACTTGAATATATTTCAAAATAATTTTATAAAAAAGCTATTCTATTTTATCCTTTTTCCAAAACCCTCACTGATTTCTACAATTCTTGCACAAAACAAAATACTTTCCCATTTCTAAACATATCTAAAAACATTTCTAGAGAAAAAAGTAAAATATATATTGTTTATAACCAGGTTAAGAACTAACACCATATTGTTTAGCACCTTTGTCCTTTAAAACAGAAGGAAAAAAAATAAAATAGAAAAAGCACAGTATTAAATGGTTTTGAAGAATAATGTACATTTTTTTGTGACAGTTTGTCAGTCAACTCTGGATCTACTTTTAAAGTTTAGTGAAATGACTTGCAGCATTTTCCTACAGTGTTCACAACTTCAAGTTACTTAAAAAATCTAGGTGAAATTGAGGATGATTTTTATTCAGAAAAGACCTAAGTTTCTCAAAACAATAAATGCTTGATTTTTCTCTTCCAGGCTCCTACCAGTTCAGCTCTCCTGAATCTGCACCACCTGGGACTCCTCTTGGCAGAATTAAAGCCAACGACCCCGATGTGGGAGAAAATGCAGAGATTGAGTATAGCATCTCCAATGGGGATGGATCAGACATGTTTGATATCATCACTGACAAGGACACACAGGAAGGGATTATAACTGTCAAAAAGGTTTACTTTTTCTCCCTCTCTTTTATACGTACTTAGCTCTTCAGGTGTTAGAGTTATTTTTCTTTTTCCAGGGAAAGGGAGGGTAGATCTCACAAGGGGTCAGGCTGCCAAGGAGCTGTTGTATTAGTTTTGTTCTTCTCTTTCTTCAGCAGGTATCTGTTATTTTCAAGTCTCAAGGGAAATTTACTGGCATGTCACTTCACATAAAGCAATATTTCAGTGGCTGCTGTCTGTTCAATATAGTCTCACACACAGTACTTTCAAATTAGGGCTGTGAAAACTCAGAATGGTTCAGTTCACAGTGGGGTTTATCAGCTGATTGCTGTGGTAAGACTTAGCGGGGTGGGAGTCTTACCTGGAGTTTGATGAATTTGCAGAGGCTGATATCTCCCTCTCTAATCTGTTTAACAGCCAGTTATCTCCAATACCTAAAATCTGTCTTGGTTTAAGATCAGTCTTGGTGATACTTCAGTTGTTACACCTGATATCAGTGAAACTCCCAAGAAATTTAATTTAAAATACCATGTCTGACTGATTTATTGATAGCTTTTCAGAATTCAGCATGTTAAATTCTAAACACTCTTTTTGATTCTAGTGTTATGAAACGTATCAGTAAAATTAATTGATCACTATCTACAAATAAAATACAGATCTATAAACATATTTAGAAACACATATACTTATTTATGTATATGTATGTATGAACATCTATCTACATATGCATATATGATGTCAATGTCACATAGATTGAAAATAAAGGTTCACAAATTTTCTTTTTACTGAGAAACATGGAGACCAGGGACAAGTCTGCATTGCTCTTGGTGCCAAACAGGCAAGGGTAGATGGTAATAGGTAAAAGAAAGTAAAGAAAAGATATATAGGACAGAGAGCATTTAAGAACTGGAATAATTGCTCTTTTTATTGCCAATGAGATGAGACAAATAAGACTTTACACAACTCCTTGTTCTGGACTGAGTAAAACGTCCCTGTTTCTTTCTATTTTTATATCAGTCAAAGCCTCCTGTTTTTTTCAGGAACCTGAACAATTAAAAGGCAGAGGGATCATAACTGCCTTGCTATCTTATAACAATCCTTATTTTTTTAATGCCCAGAATAAGACCTAATATACTTCCCCAAACTGGATTAAAATTTAGAACTTTTGCTCCTGAAGATGTTTCACCTTCTGAGTCAGTGTTATAAATCTTACATTTTTTTGTAAAGTGATGTAATTTTCTTTATTGCTATTATTTGCTCCTCAGCATCTGGATTTTGAAAACAAGGTGTTATATACCCTAAGAGTAGAAGCAACCAACACTCATCCTGATCCTCGTTTTCTTCAGCTGGGGCCATTCAAAGACACGGCTTTAGTCAAAATTTCTGTTGAAGACATTGATGAACCTCCAGTGTTCAGCAGACCCTGGTATCTAATAGAGGTAGATGAAGATGCCAAGGAAGGAAGCATTATTGGGCAGGTTGTAGCCCAAGACCCAGATATAGCAAAGAATGCAATAAAGTAAGCCATTACACAATATAAAATTCTTTAGATGTGGGTCCAGTCTCATTCATGGAGAGTGATGAGAATGCAAGGTATTAAGAGGCTGTTTGGGTAATTAAGCACATGGGAGCTGTTGAAAAGGGTCAAAGAGAAATATCTATGTGAGCCTCTGAAGGTAAACACAATTAGCACAATGAGTGGTGCAGACAATGCTTCTGAAGAACAGCCAGGTAAAAAGAAAGGCGATGTCTGCCTTTAATTGCCTGTATGTTTTAGTATTTTCACCAAGCTGTTCTTAAAGTTATTCTTTTATGTCATGTAAAACACTCAAAATGGTGTATTTCTATGCTTCCCGATGCTTGATAACAGTCACACGTCTATACATAACATCCATATTCCATAGCTTAACTATTTAATGATCACAGTATATTGAATAAGAAATGATTGCAAGTCATAGCAATTAGAAGTAACAGTTCAGCGTTGTGAAATTGCTATAATTGTTACCAATCTGCTATTATTATCTGCAGTGATAAACACAGCACTTAAATTTGTGTATTTACCGTGCAAGTGATTATGAAAATTGATCTCTGCATATCTGAACAAACCTTCTCTTCTATGTCCTGCAGCAGTATTCTTTGAGGTAGGAGGTGTGAGAAAAGGAAGAAAATAACATATTTTTAAGTAAAATAGGTATAAATTAAGATTTAACCTGATAATGACTGCCAAGTTCTAGGCTGATTAAAAAACAGCTGTAAAACAAGTTTTTCCCTGCTGGGTAAGAACAAAGCAAAAGCGAGTATCATAAAACAAGATTTTAAGAAATTTCATCGTAAAAACCAACTAATAGAAAGAGTTTTCTCTTGAGTTTTATGATCCTTGTGACACCTCAAAAATAGATTTTATAAATTGATACTTCCTTGTGTCTGCAATATGTGTCCTTTGGTGACAGAGTTGTCTAAGAAACAATTAATATGCAAAATATCTAATCTAAAAAGGTTCACTTTTAGGTATTGTTCCAAAATTAACTTTATGAGCTAAAATATAATTTCTATTATCATTCTAAAAACTGCACACATAATAATTTGCTCTTCATCCTGCTCACTAGACTTAAAATTGTTTCTAAGTATTTGTAGCATGCAGGTAGCTATGTGATTGTAAAGAAAACATTCTTGATTAAGCGCAGTTAAAATTAGAAAACTTTTAGAGGTTGAGGTGAGCTAAACTGGAGACTGCAATGGGAGATAGTGATGCTCAGTTTTACTGTATCTTGACAGATATTCTGTAGATCGACACACTGACCTTGACAGAATATTCAACATCTATTCAGGAAATGGATCCTTATTCCTCTCAAAGCCACTTGACCGAGAAGAAACTCCCTGGCACAACATCACAGTCATAGCAACTGAAATCAGTAAGTTGAAGATAAAATTTTTCTCAGAAGAATATTTGAACTGAGAAAATAATTAAATTCTACAGTTTCTATGACTTACATTGTTTCATTAGTTTTGCCCTTATACAGACATTATCAATAGACAAGACATCTTTAAGCAAACTTATAGAAGACAAATTTATTATTTTAAGATATGTTTTGACTCTTTTTAAAAAGATATTTAGGAACTCTCAGGCTCAACAAAACCATGTATGGCATGCATTAGATAAGTTAACTGGTTCCATGAGAATTTACGTAAAATAATTTGGTGCAGGTATGATGCACAGGCTCTATTACAAGATTACAAGCTAAGTCTTTGGGAAAATCCCTGAGGAAAGGGGAAAACAAGACATAGAAATCCATCATCAGAATAACCTCTGTAAATGGGAACAAATTACACTTTACCTCAGCTGATTTAACTTATCTCAGAAAACGGCTTTGTTTGAAGCCACGATGAGGGAAATTCTCTTCCCTCCATGTCTGAAGTAAAGTCTGGGCCTAAATCTTTCACCTGGATTCTTTACTATTCTGTTAGATACTTTTAGGTATGGATGTCTCTTGCCTAGATCTTTTCTGAGGCAACAATCATCAAAGGGGGACACAGACACTGATTTTAGTGAAAAATTTTTCTAACTTCCTTTATTCTTCTATAGATTCCCCTGGAGTCAACGTGCTTAAGAGTCTGGGAGTTGGGTGATATGGAGAGATGAATCATATCCCCAGTTTCAGAAAGATTTATATATTTTATCTTTTCCTCTTAAATTTTTTTTCATTGTTTGGTCAAACATGTTCTACATTTTCAATATGCACAGTGTGAGGATCCTCTCTGGCAATACCTTGGGTTTGGAGGTTTGTGAAGAGTGGTGGATGATCATACCCTTCATATGTCATTTTATTGTTTTGTTCTTTACACTTTGGAAAGGACAACTTTGGTTTGATTTATTTTTTCTGGTTTTATGTTTGTGTGTGTTTTTGGTGGTGGTGTTGTTGACTGACACTGTTTTAGGGCTTTATTGATTTGAAAAGGTAAATGTTCTTAACAGATCAACCTCATGGAACAAATTTTGCAATGAGTCATTTGCTGAACTGATATATAGAATACAACTCCATAACAACTCACTGACCTGTTTTTAATGGAAATCAATTTAGGGATACTTTATATTATTCATATATATATATATCTATAAATAGATTTTAAAATTATATTTATATATATAAATATAAAACCTTGCCTCTATTATAAATAGGATTTTTATGTAAATGTAATGTATGACATCAGAAAAAGAAATATAATTGTTTTAGTATAATCAAGAAAATTGAACATTTCTAATATCCATTGGAAAAAATATACTGGATTATTTTCATACACATATCTCGTTGTATTGTAACTTTTTTTTTTTTTTTTCAGATAATCCTAAACAAAGTAGCCAGATACCTGTCTTCATACGGATTTTAGACATAAATGATCATGCACCAGAGTTTGCCAACTATTATGAAACATTTGTTTGTGAAAATGCAAAAGCAGGACAGGTAAACCCACACTTATATTACCAAAGATCTTATAAGGAAACTATCCTGCAGTGCCATCATGAAGACTTCAACAAATCTTAGTTTGAACAGAAGCAGACTAACCCAGCCTCTTCATTTCCTATCTTCTACAGAAAACACAGTTTATTCAAAATGGGACATAAAGTATGAAGGATATTATCCTAGTACAATAACAGAGTATATAATAAAAAATTATACTTTAAGGTGGTTTCTCATTTCTAATATCAGAAAATATTTTTCAGAAGTAGTTTTGCATAAGGCTACAAAATGCTTTATGCTGTTCAATAATTCCATTTATGTCTGGATTTTTATCATTGGCTCAGTTAATGTAGCCAGACCTTCAAGTACACAAAGCAGGAGAATCTTTATTATATCTCAATAAAGAAGACATGGAAACCAAACTTATTCAAAAATAAAGACCAATGCAACTGTTTCCATTGTAGATTAAAACTCAGTTTGATATTGAGTTGAGTCTGGTCAAAGGTCATGTATATATCCCTTTCTAAACTACTTCAACAATTCTGCAAAAATCTAAGACAAGAAAAAAAATTGAAGATAAAACAAAGGGATAATTTGGAAATGAGTAAGCAGATAAACCAACAGAACTCAGAGATAGCATATTATAGAAGTGTCTTAATATTGCTGCCATTAAAACATCATCTATGTATGCCAGTCCGTCCTTCAGTTTTAAATCCCATGAAGATTTGTAATTCTGAAAGTATTTACAAAAGAACTGGATTTAGTAGCAGATAGAGTATTTAAAGATTATCTCTTCAAAATGGACCTGAGACAATGCTTGAGCCTCTTCTCTAGACTGCTTCATTTTTGACTGGAAGAAAAGTCTTGAGATCATTATTTTCACTAGCACAAACATGAGTGCATTCCTACTCTAGGAGAGACAAGCCAGGATGAAGCCCTTAGAACAGCTTAAGTCTCTCCTCATGCCTCACCAGGTTTAGGCAATCATCATCCAACCAAGGCTGGCTGGCTTCATGGAAAATATGGGGAAAGAATCCAAATGTATAATATTTTGTTTCTCTTTGGAGTACAGAGACCATGCAATATTCAAAGACTACGAAGATGGGTGATATGGATACACCTCAGGAGCTATGCTCATGGTTTACCTGATCTTCTGCCCAGTGTTTATTTAAGTGACAGAGGCTTCAC
Organism: Cinnycerthia olivascens; assembly: GCA_035048155.1. NCBI lineage: Eukaryota > Metazoa > Chordata > Aves > Passeriformes > Certhiidae > Cinnycerthia > Cinnycerthia olivascens. The sequence continues at coordinate 72,698,892 of JAWWMU010000106.1, forward strand.
TGAAAGTAGCATAGACAGTATTTGAGATGAGTTTAGCTTTTCAGGTACTGCATAACTCTATACAGAGCAAGAAGATAAGATACATCCGTTGCAATTCAAGTGATGTTTTATGAATTTTTTAACAGATAGAAAAAGCAAAGAAAAAGGGAGAAAAAAGGGGATACAATAGATTTTTGGGAGACTGCATTAGATTATATTTGTTTTTCATTCATTACACATAATATCAAAATTCAGGCAAAATGAGTTAGAATGGCAGAGGATACTTTGAAAAAAAAATCACTCCCCTTTGAAAAGATATTTGGCTTTCTTTTCATTTTTTTCAAGAAACTTTTACTATTTTTTGTCTAAATTATATAAATAGATGAATATACATATCAAAGGCAGTAATGAATTAAATTAAAACAGTGGAAGGAATTATCATATAAAAAAAAGGAGAAAAGAGTGCTTTTCGCAACAACTAAGGTTTATGATCACATCATCTTTTCTTAACCAGTGACATAAATTGCCACTTAAGGATTCAGTTCAAGCCTTACAGAAGGTGCAAAAATTCTCAAAGCTTTTGGCTATTAGACCCATAGAGTTTTAGTTTCTGACTTATAAGCTGCTTTTTTCCTCTTGAATACATTCAGATGATTCTAGCCATTAAGTTAAAACAGTTGCTGTAGAACTTAAATTCTGTTAGTGTAACAATGAGTCATTGCACAAGACAAAATTGCGGTAAATAAATCTTAAAATCTCAGTGTGATGACTGGTAGAAAGGTGAGTAATGTGTTTTAATTACATAACACAAAGAAAGGTTCAAAAGCTTAGAAATGAAAATCTAATTGAAATTAATCTTGCACAATTTTGGCAGTCAGCAAGCACAGGTTTTGTCATATATTTGAAGAAGTTCAATCCAGGCATATTGGCTGTCAATTTCTTAAATCCAGTTTTCATCTAGTCTAGCATACTTGATGAAATATCCATGACTGTATGAAATTTCATTTACCTTTCTGGTAAATTCTGTGCTTACCTAACAACAGATATGACAGAGACCCATTAGATAGGCATTTTGTTTTTCAGACCTTCCATACATCTAATTTACCAATGTAATTGCAACAATTATTTCCCCTCATTGAAAAAACCCACAAAAATACCAGAAGGGCAGTGTGCACCAAGTGTAGCTACAGAAAAATGAGAGATATATTTTGGCTTTCTACTTGTTAACAGTTAGGGTCCTCAAGAGAGGCACTTGAGTTCATAGCTGGACATTTACACATAATTGACTTAGTATTACAGAAGACAGATTACCTTCAATACATGACAGTACTTTTATTTTGGTGCTTAAAAATAGTAATGAATATAGAAATACAAACTTGAAAGTTTTGGCCAAGGATGCTAAGTTCCAGAGAACCTGTATTACTCATGTCTAGCAGTCCCTGTATAATATAAGAAAAATAGAAACATCTGTTCATTTAGTACTATTCCAACCTATTTTAGAGATCACCTAAAACAGCTTTTTTACTATAACCACTATTGCTTCTTGATGCATCACAACACTGCTTCTACATCTGGCACCATAGCAGAAGAATAAGACTGAGAAGATAAATAAATTCAGTTAATTTATATTTTTTTCTTTAACCAGGACCTGTTATTAGTCACACAGCTCTCTAAGTCTCAGCATCAGGTAGCATCAGAATAAGCAAATATTTTTCTCTGGCACCAAGCAACTTTACTCATTGTCATCATCAACAGATATTAGAGGTTTCATTCTTGCATTTCATATAGCCTTAGATGGGTCGGAGGAAAGAAAATCCTACAGTTTCTACTACTCTTTTGTCTCCAAACAACAATGGTATGACTTGGGAGAAGCCTTATCACAAAAGGTTAATAAAAACCTCTGCTCATTAGGCTGAAATACATTTGTAACCATAAGATGCTTATTCCATTGGCTAGAACACAGGCTAAAGAAAAGTAGAAAACAGCCTTCCTCTCATGCAATTTAGAAACCCCTAATCCTGAAGCCCCAGAGACTGTTGTGGGGAAGGCTTTGGTAGAAGTTCTCTCATGCCCTTGTCACAGGATTTAATTGGTTTTTTATTAGCTGGATTAGAGGATGAGTACTCTCCATGGAAACCAGGAAGATATACTTGAGTTCAAGACTGATTTAACTGAACAATTTGTTTTTAAAAATTTAGTTCCATAGTTTACTGCATAGTTTACTGTTGGCAAAAAATTAGCTAATTTCAACACCCATCCAGAAAACAACCAGGGTCACTATTTTTCCCCTCTAATGCTGTATTCTTTCCTGCCATTCACAGTCTTTCAGATATCAGAATGTAGAAAGTTTGCTTCCTCCTTTAGAGATGTGACTGTTTTTTCATTATTCTCCATACCCTCCCTCGCTTTTTAAAATAGAGAGAGAGATCTTTTTTTCTCAAGTGTGCATTGCTAATTATCTGTCATGACTTTTTATACATTGTTGCTGCTTCATTAGGTAGACACCTTTTGGCTTATTTTAGTGAGATACCCATGCTAACAATTTCTTTTTAAGTAAGAGTTGAAGTGAGAGCTTTCTAACTTTTGATAAGCATTCAGTCCTGCTTAAAACTGCCAACACATTTGTGGAACAGAGCCAAGATCTGGAAACCAAACTGCTTTGCATTACTGAACATGAAGTTTTGTTAAGTGGCAGGCATCTATTCAAGTTTGCACGTGCGTGATGGGGGCTGTTTACTGCAGCCAGCACCTTACACCTTACACCTTCCACTTTACCTTGAATTGTGTCTGTACAAGTGTGATCGCTCAGGCCACATAATGACCAGATAAACGTCCACTGACAGCTGGATTGATTTTGAAACACTCCTATGGGCCATATCATCACATCTTTTACACAATCTTTTTCCCACATATTTACACTTCCTGTTAGTAATATATTCTGCTAGTGGCTGACCCTACCAGATAATGCAGGCAGGAAAACGGGCAAGAGGAAGAAAGGATAGGAGAAATAAAGCTATTCTCCCATCTTTTCCCATAACATTTGAACATGCTGATCTCATGATTGCCAATCACAGGTTTTTTTCCCCATAGTTTCTTACAAAGTGGTGAGATCTTTCCAGATTCCCAGAGAAACTCTTGCAATGCCAAACAAGTTCAATAACTCTCAAGAAAGCCAGTGCTCTGAGATCCAGAATTTATTCTGTTCTCTTCTATACTACTTCTAAAAAATGTTAGAAAAAAACCAAAAACTAACATTTCCCAGACATTCTTTTCTCAAGTGCTTAGTAATATTTTTTAAGTCTATTTCTCTGTTGTACAACCAGGTTTAACTAAGAGCATGATTTAACAAAAATGAAACCCCAAATGATTCAAGTGGATTAAAGGCTTACTCCTCTTTTCTGTTACATACAGAAACAACAAAATTCAACAGTTGTTACTGTATCTCTATTTTAACAATATCTTTTTTCAGTGGCCTTTGTGACCGGAATTAGAAATTTTATGCTGTATGATAATCATGTTGTATTAACACTTCAGAAAGGCAATCTTCAGAAAAGCAATCTACAACACTGATCATTAAATTTCTGTGAAAGTGACATTATTTTTCCTCATTTATAGTGAATTTTGAAAGAAGAAATTTTTAAAAATAAAAAGGGTTAGAAATAAAATAACAACCACCAATACATTACTGTATTAAAAAGAAGTAGCAGCAGAATTTCAAATGTTCTGTATATATCTGGTTTTGTTTTATTAGTAGATATGTTTAACCTGAAAATATATTGTATGTGTCCACCCATGGACCTCATCTTGTTCATGTTTCTCCAAGGAGCTTTTTGAAGCATGTGACTGTACTTTTAAAGAGTACACCCTGGAGCCAAGGTGCAACAGCCATTTATTTGCATGACATGTCAAGCCTGCACGCTCTGAAAAACCCATCTTAAAAGCCTCCAGATGGTGTTGACCCCCGTGCTGATAAAGCTTAACATTTGCTTTAATGGCTCCTATATTTCTTTTAAAGGCATTCCCAAGACTGAACTGATGACCAAAGCCTTCTACTTGCGCAGTTCTCTGTGTATAGAAATGCAGCCTCAGGAATGTTAACAGCATGCTCTGAAGTGCGCAGAGACCATTCCTATTTCATAATTCCCCCACCTAGCTTCTACTTGTTCACTGTCTTTTAAACAACTTGAAGAGCAGCCTTTGCCTAAGGATGTATGAGATACATATAAGGAATCTGTTTCTAGACAGTCCACTCACCCCAATCACTTTTTTCAGACATGAGTACGAATAACTATAAAATAGTCTGAACATAAACTACAATCATAGTCTTGACTGTGATGTAAGTCATGGCCCAAAAATCACAGCATCCAGGACAAAAGACCCAAACAAGATGAGACAGGATTATAATTGAACCATTTCCATGTTTGAAAAAAAATTATTTCAGTAGGAAATAGGTTCAAACCCTTTAGCAGAATCTCTGTCTTCATCATGAAAGAAATAAATAGAATAATGGAATCATACAATGATTTGAATTGAAAAGGACGTTAAAGACTACCTAGTTCCAACTCCCTTGGTCATGGCCAGGAATGCAATCCACTAGACTGGTTGGGTTGCTCAGGGCTCCATCCATCCTGGCTTGGAACACTTCCAGGGATGGATCATGCACAGTGTCTCTGAGCAATTTGTTTTAGTGCCTCACTGTCCTTTGAGTGAAGAATTCCTTCCTAACATCTAACCTAAATCTTTCCTCTTTTAGTTGAAAACCATTTCCCCTTGTCCTATTCCCATCTGCCTGTGTAATGAGTCAATCTTCCTCTCTTATAAGCCCTCCTAATGTACTGGAGGATGACAATAAGATCTCTCTAGAGCCTTCTCTTCTCTGTGCTGAACAACCCCAACTTTCTCAAGCTGTCTTATAGGACGAGTGCTCCATACCCCCAATTATCTTTGTTCCCCTACTCTGGACTCACTCCAATAGGCTCACATCTCTATTATAGTGAGGACCCCAGATCTGAATGCAGTACTCCAGGTGGGATCTCACAATGGAAGAGCAGAGAGGTAGAATCACTTCCCTCGACCTGCTGGCCGCTCCTCTTTTGATGCAGCCCAGGATACAGATGGCCTTCTGGGCTCTGAATGCACATTGTTAGCTCATATCCTGCTTTTCATCCATCAGAACTCTCAAGCTCTTCTGTGCAAGGCTGCTGTAAATAACATCTTCTCCCATTCTGTGCTCCTGACTAGCATTGCCCTGGTCTAGGTGCAGCACTTTGTACTTGGACTTGCTGAACTTTGTGAGACTCTCATAGGTCTACTTCTCAGGATTTCCCAGGTCTCTCTGGACAGGATCCATTCCTTCTGTTGTGTCAACCACACCACTCAGCCTCGTGCAATCTGCTAACTTGCTGAGGGTGTGCTTGATCTTGCTGCCTATGTCATTGATATAGATATTAAAGAACGTTTGTCCCAAGACAACAGTCATTGTCAGAGCATTGGTAAACAGCATGGCTAAATGAGCGCTGGTCCCCAGATCTTTAAGAAATGTTTCCATTAGGAATAATTCTTCTTGCTACTCATTTAACATTGTCAAACTGCTACAAACACCGTGTCCTGAATGTAAAAGAAAACTTCATGTCAATGCTTATGTTTAAATTTTCATTACCCTCAAAGAAAAGTGACCCTTAAAACTTGAATTGACCTACTAAGATCCACTCAAGAGTGATACTGTTTGTTTTAAATAAACAGAATTGCTCATGCACATGCATAGGCAGACTCAAAATAGTGACAATACTGCTATATTTTCTAAACTGTGCCCATTCAATGTGGGAAAGTATGAAAGAAAGTAATGAGGATGGTTTTATCTTCTCTAAGCTTTATATGCTTGAAATATATTTGTGTAAAAGTAATTCTCTTGAAATAATCCTTTTGTCAAAAATGTTACAGCATCAGAGATCTTGCTCTGAAATCCTAAAGGAGTGATTATAACTCAATGTCCATTAGTGCATCAAAATGAGTGAACATATTTCCAAAATGAAATCACAAAATACACACTAAAGAGTACTAAATTTTCTTCATGTAAATAAGACACTTAAAAATAGCCAAATTGCTTTCATTTCTGTGGTGATTATCATGGATGTCATTGTCTTTTATTTACAGCTGTATAACTGAAAAAAAATTCTTAATTAGATAAGATTTTTAATTTCCTTTCACCTGTTCATCATTTGAAACAATTCACCTGCAATCATGGTTTCTCGTTGTTCTTTTAATCTCCCGTTTTTTTCTGGTAGGTGAACAGCTGGTTCTCAATTTATGTTGCAAATAGTTAGATCAGGTAATAAGGTTGGGTTTTTTTCTTCTTCAGCCTTACTCTCAACAATAATTTTTTGTTGTAATTAGATTCCTCTGTGCCTGGTACAATTGTGCTTCTCCATGTAATTTGCACATGAAGGGAATCAAATCTTACAAACGCCCACTGATTACATCTCAAAAAGACCCAAGATACTCAACTACAGTTTCTGATAGTTATTACAGCAGGATATTTTCTCCTTGAGTTTTTCAGCAAGTAATTGTAAACTGCACAAATGTTGTCACTTACTCCAATTCTCTCTTCTCCCTGGTTCTTTTCTATTTCTTCTGGCTTTTCAAACTTGTGCTAATATGAAAGTAATATTTTCTCATTTAAATTTGGTATCTTAGCCTACTGAAAATGTTTTGGTGCATTTTAACAATATTTTTAACTGTGGAAAACTAAAATCAAACCCAATCCTGGTCTTACTTTCTGTACTAACACTCTCAGAAGCAGATTACAGGAAAGACAAAAGCAAATGAACATTAGAAAGTTATTGATATAAGCTGCAACTTAGAAACACACTGAACAAGATACTTCACCATAAACAGGGATTTGACTAATCTTATGAAATAGCTAAAAATTAAAAAAAAAAAATAAAAAAAAATCGAAAGATCAATGATCGTTAATTGCTTTAAGAGTGAAGAAATTTTTATAAGTTGTTATTATTCTAATTGCACTTAGAAAAACTTTATAATCCTACTTTGAGCACAGTCACCTTATTTTGCTGATGTTAACAAATTAACTTTCAAGTTCCTCAATATGCCTCAAAAATAAAAAGATACCATAAAAAATATTTTGTGCTTGTTTTAGAAGGAGCTACTAGAAAGTGAGTTAAACTCAGACCCCTAAACTGTTTCTGTGTTGTCTTTTGGATTTGTTTTTTTGTTGTTGTTGTTGTTTTGGGTTGTTTGAAGGTTTAAAAATTATAATTGAATATTATTAACTGCAACCAAATTATCCCAAAGTTAACTACAAAAAATGAGTTGGATATTCATGGTGCAGTACAGCACTAGCAGCAGCAAGTTTCTGAATGATACAGCAAAAACCACTTTAGTATATTTTGTAACCCTACAATTTTGTTTGCCTGATATAGTGATCCATCCTATGAGATACTACATACCTTCCAAAATTTAACTGTATCTTCAAGTTCCACTCAAAACAATGTTCAGAGACAGTATAAAAGAGAAAGGAATTCCTTATTTGATTGGCACAAAGCTTACAAATCATATTAGTGCTGCTTGTCCATTACTATATTTCTGGAAGAAATCATGCTGCACCTTCTCTGGAAATAGGAGAAAAATAAGCTCTTTGATAACACGTGACTTTGATATCTGTGAGATTTCAAGACACTGTGAACACTGGAAACACCAGAAAACTTGAGAGGCATTGGCTCCCTCTTGACTTTGAAAGAAAAATGTCTGACGGCTGAACACATTCTGCCTTTACGTTTAGGTGCCGTAGAAATGCGCCTGTTATAGAGTCCTCAGTTGAGACTTCTGTTCTTATGCCACCAGTTTTGTCATCTTGTGATTGAATGCAAACGTGTCCTTGCAAGCCAAGGTGGACTATGGGTTACTCTCTAGTGTCACACCCACCAGGAAGGGCAAAGGACAGAACAGCCATTCACAGAGCTTTCTGGAGTTACTGTGACTCACACAGTGTGGCATGGTGTTAAATGTTGCAAGTCAATTCATAAACAGCAGCTGTTCCCAGGTAACTTGTCCTTCCTCGGTTTTGCAGCTCTTTCCTTCAGCCTCTCTGTCAGTCCAGCAGCAGGTAGATAAAAAAAAGAGTCAAATTGTTAGCATTTATGTGTGTCTACACAAACATAAGTACACACATTCACATGTTTTCATGCAACGGGAAAGCTTATGCAATCCAGAGGTACTGCTGAAGCCTCTCTTTTTTCAGCCCTGCTCTGACCCTATTCTGGCACCATTATCACTCCTTTCCAGCTGGGCTTGAGTGGCCTTGTTAGGGCAGCTATTAAGCTCCACAGCCAGAGGTTTCAATTTAGGAGGGAGTAAAGCTTCTTTTTTATTACCCCAGGAGAATTGAGAATTCTGCCAGTGCAGTACTCCAATTTATCGCCAGGAGCAGATGAGGTGGATTGAGAATTAGACCCACTTGACAACTGGTTTACACAGTACTCTCTGTCATTGCTACATGAAGCCACAGGAGGTTTATGGCTTATTCAGAAGGGCAAATGTTTCTGTATCACTGCAAGATACTGAGTACAAATCAAAGCACATGGCTGTTCTGCAGTGAGGACTGGACCCTTTTTCATCCTTTGTTATGTTTAAACGATGAGACAATTTGTTACTGTAACTTTTACTGTGCTTATATGAGAAACATTTGGCTTAGGACATCAGTTTTTGTCTTCAGATAGATATTGGATTTTTACTGGACATGAAAAGCAGAGAATTGAAACACAAGATTTCTAAAAGAGCATTAAATACTCCTTTCTTTATAGCTCATACAGACTGTGAGTGCAATTGACAAAGATCAGCCTCCTCGAGGACACAAATTTTTCTTTGAGTTGGTGCCAGAATTTGCTGTTCATCCAAATTTCTCTGTCGTAGACAACAAAGGTAACTGCTGACCCTTACACCTCTCTCCCCAGTATCACATAAAACTTAATTCAGAAACATTTATTGATTCTATGTTTCCGTTCTAGATAACACAGCAGGAATCATGACCAGAAGAAATGGATACAGCCGTAGTAAGACAAGTACCTATCTTCTGCCAATCATAATATTTGACAACGACTACCCAGTCCAGAGCAGCACGGGCACGCTGACCATCCGGGTGTGTGCCTGCGACAGCCGGGGCAACATGCAGTCCTGCAGTGCCGAGGCCCTGCTCCTCCCTGCCGGCCTCAGCACGGGGGCACTGGTGGCCATTCTCCTCTGCATCATTATCTTGCTGGGTAGGTACCCGTGATGAGATGTTTACTTCACCAGACAAAGATCTATGGGCTTTATGGGATCAAAGATCCAGGTCTCTCTCACTTCGAGAGCCCTGATATTCTTAAAACCCTTATTCACATGACCCTGCAGAAAATATCATTACTCTTTAGAAGAGTGTGTGAGAAGAGTGAGACTGTGCTATTTAGACTAAATGCAATTGAAAATATAGGGTTAGTTTTAGTTATCATGCTCATTTGAGTAGTATTCATACCATAATCAGATCTTCACTTAGATCCAGAACTTTAAAATAATATTTCTGAAGCTGAGTGTTAAGTTTTTCAATGATTACATATTATGAATTATATTATCTATTTAATGATGAAAGATCTTGGTTTTTCTGTTCAGAAAATACTTAGCTAAAAAGCATAGGATAGAAATATTCAGTTTCTTGCAGGTTATAGTGAGAACAGCTGATTAAATAAGCGTAAGCACAGAAGTCAGATGAGTGTTTGGAAGGTAGAAGCATTAGAAATATGTAGTGACATATGAAGGAAGTAGAATAAATGCTACCTCATTATATGGTGTTAAGAACAAAAAAATTTCAGCTTACATGTTTTGCAAGAAAAGTGCCATCACCTCTACTTTCCAGTAAAACTCTGCAGGAAACCTCTTTCCTTTCCCACCTGTCCTAGTAAATATAGCTTGCCAAGGGGTCAGGGGGAAGCTACTGGTGTCACTTTATATAATTTTAAGGGAATTTTTTTTTTTCAGCTCTTACCCTGGATTCAAGATAACAGTGGTCCTTCTAATATTTGTTATAGGTATTAGAAGAAGGGCAATATCTATAAACTATATCTGTACTGGGCTTAAGGGAGAGAGATTATTTGAGCTCTGAGAAACTGATAGATAAACTGCTTAGGTTGAGGCATTGCTGAGGCATCAGCCCCCTTGAATACCCCAGGATGTTGCCCAGGCATAGTCTGAGAGACAGAACTTGAAGGGTCCCGCTTTCAGGAGAAAATTATGGTTCAAACTTTGCCAGACCTAGCTCTTCACTTCGTATTGTTCTTAACATCAAGCTCTGCATCTTTAAAGCCATCCTGCACACCCCAAAACAGAACATGAAAAAATGGAGCACGAAACACATGCCTTTACTCGCTCACAATGAAAACATTGCTCTGATTGGCTGCAATGCTTTAGCACCAATTGAACAAATTTATACTAAACTTTGAACTTATAGAAACTCAAAATGTGCCTTAGGGCCACAGCAATAGCATATGAGACTCAGAAGAGGATCAGGGACCGTGGCTGTGCAGAACAAGTATGACCACTTTGTGTCTCTCAGCCCCTGTTCTGCTTAATACCACTGACATATATTAAGTCAAAGAAACATGTGGCTGTTGAGCATCTAGACACAATTTTTAGTTTACAACTAGTGTGATACTCAGCATCTTACCTAATTTGTCAACAAGGTGTAGTGTGTTATGATAGTAAACTGATGTCAACCTGTCCAGCATAGGTGAGACATATTAAATACCAGGCTGTGAAAGACACTTTGTAATAACCCTTCAGTAATCTGCCCTTTTCTCCTATATGGAGTTCTTAAACTTATTAAAGTGTGTAGTTTCTCATCTAGCATTATGAAAAGAATGGCCTCTATAAAGATACAAGGAAGAAAACCCAATTAAACAGAATGGAACACCCTTTATGTTCACAACATAGTACCATGGCATATGGAAGCTCTGTTCCCCTCTCCATACCCGCAGTATGTCCAATCTTATCTTTTATTCATCAGTACGCAGATGATTCAGAGTAAAAACATAGCTCTTAAAACTCAACAAAACCATTCAGCACTCAGTGGTAATTTATGGTTCAGTAACCACTGTTATGTCTCATTGACAGATGATCTTTCTGGCCTCTCTTATTTACTCCAGCTACAGGAGAGAGAGTCAGACTTTTAAATGCACTTAAGCAGTGAATTGCTACTGAAATCAATAGCATTTAGACACCAGAATGTATTTACAGATCCCAACTTCATTTTTTTATCTCCCTTTTTAGAGCTTCATTTTTGTATCAATCCTTACCTCTTCAGAAGAAAGAGTTATTCAACTAGCACTTCATAAACTAAGGGGATCATGTTTTTTCAAAAGAAACATTTAGTAACAAAGACTGGATTTCAATTCTTGTAGTCATTGAAGCAAAAGTAATTTTGTCAATAATATTGATAGCCTAAGGTCTTCAGGTTCTTATTTTCACAGGGTCCAGTAGATCCCATATTCAGAAGTGAATTAGACTCTTGGGAATGCCTAAATCACTAGCTTTCAAGAGTGTGAATAACTTTTGCCAAAGAGATTCAACTAAATTTGATGGAAGGACCCTTAGTGACTGCCAGAAAGGTGGTTTTTACAAAATTAAAATTAAATTCAAACCTTAGTAGGATAATATTGTATGGTACTGTTTATGTTTCAACTTCATCTTAGTTGCAAATTTATTTAAAATATAAAATATTGTGATCATTTCTCCCATAGGTTTAAAAAGAAAAAAAAAGTTTTTGATTGCTATCAAATCATTAATATTTTCCCTTGTTACCTTCAACTTGGAGATATATTTTATCACTATGTTCCTACTAAAATTCCCATTCCAGCCTTAAAACCTGTCCAGGTCAAAAGATGATGTAAAATTTCGGCTCATTTATTTACTTTCTAACAATCCATATCTTCATTTATTTTTTGTTTCCTTTTAGTGTTAGTTGTCTTGTTTACGGCTCTCAAGAGACAGAGGAAGAAAGAACCCTTGATCATCTCAAAGGATGATGTTCGGGACAATATTGTGACCTACAATGATGAAGGAGGTGGGGAAGAAGACACACAGGCTTTTGACATTGGCACACTGAGAAATCCAGAAGCAAGGGAGGAAAGTAAGATGAGAAGAGATGTTATCCCAGAAACAATATTTCAGATAAGGCGGACTGCACCTCTTTGGGAAAACATTGATGTCCAAGATTTTATTCATAGAAGGTTAAAGGAAAATGATTTAGACCCAGCTGCCCCTCCTTATGATTCATTAGCAACATATGCCTATGAAGGAAATGATTCCATAGCAAATTCACTCAGCTCCCTGGAATCACTTACCACAGAAGGCAACCAAGACTATGATTACCTCAGTGACTGGGGACCTCGGTTTAAAAAACTAGCAGATATGTATGGTGGAGAGGACAGTGATCGAGACTGAGAAAGCAATCTGTGACCTGGTCAGTGTTAGTGGAATTCCTGTCTATGTTCCTAGATTAATAAAGTGGCCTACTCTCTTTCTTGGGAATAAAAATTTTACAAAAAATAGGTGTTGTCTTAGTAAGGGTTTGCTTAATCAGTAAGTCAACATTAATGAATATGAAAGGTTGAGATTTAAAAAAATAATATAATTCATCCTCTCTGCCTAAAAACCTCTGATGACAGGGTTTTATTGGGAATGAAAAGAAAAAAAAAAAGGCTTTTTGTGCCTTTAATAATGACATGGAAACTCCATATTTTTAAATTGCTTTGCTTTACTTTTCCTACTATGTTGGATAGTGTGCATCTGCATTGTAATTTAATCTCAAAAATATACTTAAAAAAGATTAATATTACTGCCATATTTATTGAGTTAAAGAATGTCTGTGTGTTGATTCATCCTGATATTTTTATATATGTATATTTATATTTTTGTATTTTTATTAAATAAATTAGAATTTATAAAAACACTACTTATTCATGTACTTTGTTAATCATGAAGAACTGTCCAAACTCTCTGAACAAAGGAAACTTCGTATTGTTCAATAGTTCATTTTTGAATGCATCTTCTTCTATCGGATTAGCGGTTGCAATGTGCTGTGTAAGAACCATATGGAGAGAGTGCTCTGTAATGGGAATGCAGTGTAGAAAACAGAAAAAACTATTTTGAAAAGGTGATTATAAATAAACACACTCTGACTTCCGATGTGTACTACTATATGGCATAATAATACAGTTCATGGTGAAACTCGCTCACATATACCTTCATATGTGAACAGATAACCACTGAGAGGACTTAACAGATTGATGCCTGGGGATCTTAGAAACTGTTAAAGTTTATTCTGGTAGATGTGAAAACAATTTTTAATCTACCTTCAAAGAAATTGAATAATTAGCTAACATCAATAATGAAAGGAAGGTTATCATATACTAATCTTATTTTGGAGCTTTGAGACAATTAGAAAAATAAGGCATATTACTGATAGCTTCTTTTAAATAAAAGGGAGCTAAGAAATAAAAACAAAGTCTAACCAGCATTTTATTAAAGGTATTAATGTTCTAGTCCTTCAAAGAAGTGTGTACATTTTCATTAATTCCTAAAGCCTTAATGAGAGTCATCAAGTACATATTTTTGTTTAAAATATATTTGCTGGATATGAGCACTTTATTCACAACACAGAATAAAAGGAATATAAGTGGATCATGTGATCTAACAGAGTTGAAGGATTTATCCACATTTGTTTAAAAGAGAATGCAAAACCTCAAAATTATGAGGAAAACCCTCAGTTTTGACAATATAGAAAGTATGTTATCCATAACATTTCCATTTTTAATATTGACTTTAAGGAAAACCAACACCTATAGATGTCCAAAATAATAATATTTCAAGATTTCCTCTATATTAGTAATTTTTCAATTTTTTTCATAAAGAAACTTAAGATACACATTGTCAATGTTATGTGGACTATTGAGGCACTCATCTCTTACCATAAACAAAGAGGCTGCAGCCTCAGAGACCCTTCAGCAAGACATAAGAACACACTCTTAATTATCTTTCCACTAGGCTGACTTTCAGATTATTTATCAATATATTTCTTTATTATTCTGTGTTCTGTCCTTCTGCCATATTCTTCTGCCAGCCCCAAGGATGTATCTCAAATTTCCTCCCAATGAATTCCTTTTTCTTGGGAGAAGGAATGTCTGTGTGATTGTGGTTCCAAACAAGCACCTGAACAGCTTGCTGTGAGATGTGCATCAGATCTGTGACACTATGTTGAAAACAAAAAAACTGTAGTGTCGCAGAAATGTCAAAATAACCTGCAAATATGTGGCAGCTATTTACACAGACGTGATGCAGTTACAGGGCAAGCGTGTATAACTTAATGACACAAGAACGCATATTTCTGGTTTATGTCTTTTGGAGGTGAACACAGAAGAGTTATAGAATGTATGTTCCCAACATGTTGCTGGCAAAGTGAAAGTACACAGGAATTCATTAGTCTCTGAATTAAATTTCCATAACTTTAAAGCATTGCCTCAAGATGGGACAGAAGAAAAAGTAAAGGGACAATAAAAACCTATGACTCTAAAGAGAAATGACTGGGGGAGAGGGGAGGAGTGAAACTGAAATAGAAAGAAAATATAGGATAAGCTTCTCTGACTTATAGAAGTTGTACACCAAACTTCACCTTAGATAGTAGGGGAGGTATTTCAGCAATCTTGTAAATTGTCATCAGAAGTCTGAAAATCAGATAGTGAAGTAAAATGACAGGGAAGAGGACAATAAAATCCTATCCTCAAGCAAGAACTGATACAGGCAAGGTATTTGTCTGTGGAGTTGACTATGTTTTTTAAGTTTTCAAGACCTGGTTCAGGGTACATCAAAGAGTACTAGTGTGACTTCACAGAGGCTACTAGCAAAGGCAGGATAACAGGGACAAGGTGTGAGAAATTCTTCCTTGAAGACACAAAAACACCTTAAAATTATATTTTCCACATAGAAATAAATTTACTTCTGTATTTTGGTTTTGTTTTGTTGTATGAGGTTTTTTGTCTTGATTTGGTTTGTTTTGGTTTGTTTTGGGTTTTTTGTTTGTTTGTTTTTGTTTGTATTTTTTTGTTTTGTTTTTTTTTCAGTGACAGAAAGAAGAAAGCAGAAGTCACCTCACAGAATGCTCTGGTAGAGACATGTGCTCAGTATCATCAGGTCACAGTACCACTGTGGCAATTTGGGAAGAGCAGAAAGTCCAGAAAATCAACAAAAAAGGTATCTCCCTCCCCTTCTCAGACCCGAGGATTTTTCAACCCCTGAGTCACAGCCACTAAAGAGAGAGACAGAGCCTTTGTTTACAGGAGGAGAATGAGACTTTCCCATGCTTTCCTGTTAGTTCACTAGTGAATCCAAGAGCCCTGTAATTCTTGAAGCAATATGTGTTTAAAAATTACATGGATTTACAGATCACAGAAATTCATGTAATTGACATCGTAAAATGAGTAATTTCACAAAATTACTGGGAATTTCAAGCATTCTTACAATGAATAAAAGTAGTTGACAAAGTTGATTCCCAAAGGCACAGAGGAGGAAAAGAATGTTATGAGAGGCCTCTTAGAGTTTGATGGCTATTGATGGTTTTACAGGTCCTCACTTGGAAAACTTGGATGCAGCATGGATACTCCTACCCTACTGTGGTGGAAGAAGCTAACTGACATAGAAAATGCTTTTGAATTGTCCCATACAAAATTGTACTGACAAACTTGTTAGCTTCCTTTGGCATTTCAAGATGAACGACATTGATGTGTACAATTTACAGACGGTCCAACAAAAAAAGACCAGTAGAGACCAGGATTCAGCTGAATAGACAGATAATATAAGTTCAATAATGGGCAGAAGTGCTGATTGACAGTGGGATATGCCATACTGGTTAGGCATCAAAAAGTAAAGGGAGAGACAAGAGGTCAGGATTCCTTCCAGAGAGGTTTCTGTAGATTTTTCTCTGTGAGAGAACTGAGGCACTGAAGTGCTGGGAACTTCATATTTAAGCACACCTTTATCCTCTGTGAAGTCAACTCTGCTTGTTGACCAATGTTCTGGGTCCATAAGACTGACTAATATGTCAGACATCTCTCACTGGGGAGTTTAAGGCCTTGGGACCATAGAAGAGGCTCAAGAGAAAGGAGAAAAGTAATTTTTATTGTGCTAATCTCACCAAGGATCTCTTTACTGCCACTCAGAACCACTCTGCTGTGGTTCACTGCAAAGGACAAGAAGCAGCTGGGAAAACTTTAAATTTACAAGACTAACTCAATCTCTAGCAGAAAATATACTTGTGATTGCTAAGGACCAAGATAAATTTAGTAACTCCCAAGGAAATACTGTTAGATTTAGTGATCATTCTGAACAGACTTAAATCGATTTTGAATGGGTTCTCTCCAGGGTTAAAAACAAATAAGCTGTGAAAAAGAAGTAAAAACAAATACAGAAAAATGTCAAGTGAATGTTCCAAGGGGAAAAAAACAAAAAAAAGAGACAAACAAAAAGCCATTCCAGCTTGATGTAGGTTTTGTTTTGTAATATCTATGTATTTTATATTTCTTTTCACTTAAACTGACTTTTGTGCTACTCTCATAGACTTACAAGCTTACTCTGATAAGTAGTCTTAGTACAAAATAATGCTGGAGATGATCTCCCACAGACGGTTACATTTTTCAGTGAAATACCAAAACAGGCTCCTCATTAAAGCCAGGTTAAGCAGCCTAAATGCAACCACAATCATACATAAAAATCTGTCATTTTTTTAGTCCTTTCACTTAATGACTGGTTTTAGAACAGAATAGTCACATATAGAATAATAAAAAAAAAAAGTATATGAAACTTTCTTCAGCATATTCCTTATGCATTGATGACAACAGACATTAGCACCTTTTGTTCTACCAAAGGCATTTCAACTGCTAGTGGTCTAATTTACAATGAAAGTCATATTTTAAAGTTACATTAACATTTCTCACTTGTGTTAAGCAGACAGATAGTGCACATAAGTGTCTGGGTCATTGCAAATTAGAGTATTGTTGCATTTTATGTTTTACAATTGATTTTATAGACAAACGAGAAGTTTCAGAAACAAAAATAAAAATCAGAATGGGGATAACACATTCTTTGCTTCTGTTAAGGGAAGATGAATGGGAAAGAGAGGAATTCTAAAAGAATTTTTCAGGAATAGGCATGGATTTTATTTGATAAGCACCAGATTTTTTTTGTTCTATATGCATGTATGAATGTATATGTATGCATATATTTTAAAAAATCACCACTTAATTATCTAAAATATTTGCCAACAGCAACCTTTAGGTACTACACCTCATCAGAGATGCCCATCTAAGAAGAAAAAATCCATGGCAGAACACAAGACACATTCAACTAAGTGCAAACTGGAGGATATAAAATAATCTGATTTTACATTTTTATGCTGTTCTAGCATCCTTTTGTTAGAAGGTATATTTTGCACTTTGGTTCAGTTTCAGTTCATGACTCATAATAATTCAAACAAGGAGAGATCTGGCCTGAACTCTGCTTGAAAATCACTTCCAAATTTGGGATTTTTCATCTTCATTAAAATCTCACAGGATCTAAAAACAGAAAAAAGTGTTGTGAATATCAACATTATTGTGTTCCAAAGAAATCGTGTTGACGTTATTTCTATAGGGGAAATGAGTGCCTTTGCTTGGAATCAGCCCACTGGCTGTCACAGGGGACCCTGCAGCACAGGAAATCCAAGAACATGTACTTTCCTTTTACTTCCCACCACCCATCATCCCCATTCAAAGCAAAGCACCTTTCTCCCACTACAGCAAAATTCGTTAGAATACTTTTTAGAAAAAATTCAGATTAGCAGTAAGAACCGAAGAAGTGACAGTGTCTTGTCATAATTCCAATGTCTTTTTCTTGTGCAATGTTTTAGCAGGAAATACATTTTCATAACAGTCCTGTAACTTAAAATATGAGCACATTCCTGATTTGTTCATTTTATCATGGAATTTGACACAGCTCCTGTCATAACACATTTTAATATACCTTTATCAAGCTTGGAATGAACTCTGTTATTTTAAAAGCATTTGCTTTTAGAGTCAGCATGGCAAGTATTTCTCCCATCACTTCTCACAGGGGAATGACAGGCTGTACAAAGTATGCCTGCACAAACACACATCTTGATTTTAGTGGGAGTAAAATGATAGCTTTGTTCACTGTTCTGTCCTTCATTTTACTTTTCGAATTACAGGTAGATATTTAGCCCAGACTAGAAACAGTTTATGATCTGCTTGAGTAGTGCAAGGATATCTTTGGAGGAACACAGGATCCAAAAGCCTGTCTGGGATCATTACAGCCTTCCCTTCCCTCCAGCAGCTGGAGGCAGAATGACCATCCCAGCCACTTAATCGTGTAAGTAGATTTTTGGCACATAGTAGTGGAAGAGGGGGTGAAAGAGTTTCATAAGTAAAAACAGTGAGAAGAAATTTAAGGCTGGGATTTTTGTCACCTGAGATTTGCTCTTTCAGCTGACAAGAAGCAGGCTGCTAGTTGCTAGGGGCAACGATAATAATACTTATTTCTTATATAATGCTTTTATCCCTAGTTTTTAAAGCTTTCTTACAAAGAAGGTCAGCATCATTATGACTGCTTCACAGGTAGGAAAAGCTCTTATTTGTGCACTAGTTCCCCCAAAAACACTCAGCAGGACAATACTGAAGACAGACGCAAAAACCTGTTCTTCTCTCCACAGGCCATAGAGCCTTCAGGAGAGCTAATGATTTAGAAGACATTAATTTATGGACTTTCACTGATAAAAATAAGCAGAAATTTTGCTTGTAATTAGATTTCACTGTCTCACAAATTTTAGACATCTTTAATGAAGAAAACTTACCATGTGATTGTGCATCAAAGATTATATCCAAACAAAGTTTTCTTTGGACAAGTATGTGTTTTGGAGCCAAATCCAAGACAGTTTTAAGAGGACAAATTCAGTTGCTTTCCTGGGCTTGCCTTGAGTAGGCAAGTGAATGAAAGAGGCTTTTAATTCCAGACACAAAGGAAAAAGGATAGATAAAGAAATGTGCAGTAAACCCTAAAGACAGCAGGAATATGCTCAGATTTGAAAAAAAGTAGCTCTATCCCTAATCTCTCATTTAAATCAGATTACAGTGGTACAGAAGGCATGGACAGTAGAAGAATATCAGGTTGCAGTACCCAACACCAGCTGGTTTTCACTCCATCAGAACTGATTGGGTTTTATTCCTAAGGACTCCTTCCATGCCTTTTCATTTGATTTCTTGATGAGACATCATCTTTTGATTGCTGAAAAAAAATTAATTTTTCTCCAGCAATTCCAGATTTGTAATTTAATGACAAATCTTTAGGAACAAGCCTGAATAGCACTCGGCAGGGATGTAGAGAAAAAACAAGACATGAAGAGGCTTTTCAACCCCATCCACTGTGTAAATGAAGGGCTTTGTTTCAACTAATGCTCAAATTAGGATACAGAATGGGCACCAGGCAACACAGCAACATCCAAGGGGAACCAGTGTGAGAGCCAAAGAGAGTAAACAGCTTCCCCACCTGCTAATACATATGCTGCCATCTGCAACTTACTGACCAAAGGGGAAGTTTGATCTTTTCCAAAGCAGTGCCTGTGTGTTTTCTTCTGTGCCATGGATGAGTGCCTTCAGCCATCCTGCACAACAGTGCCAGAATATTTGTCACTGATGTTCAGCCAACCCTGTACTGTTTTAGAGCCAGCAATAGCAGTAAGGACCAGATTTCACCCATTGCAGTTTTTGCACAGCAATAGCAGTAAGGACCAGATTTCACCCATTGCATTTTTCTTCCCAAGTCAGTGATGTGTTGTTGTACATACCAACACTAAACTCATTGCAAAGTATTATGAACACTGTCATTTTTTAGAAGATAAAAAACCCCCACGTGTTAAAGGCCTTTCCCTTGATTTTATGAAAAACCCTTAAAAACAAAACAAAAATGAGATTTGCATTACGTCATCGATACAAACACATTTCTACTAGTGATGCAATCTGATTTAATTCGTACATGTATACATTTGCAATAGAATGAACGCCTGAGGAAAGAGGTAGTATCTTTTATCCAACTGTGTTAACTGCTCTAATAAAGCCAGACATGCTTTTAGACTTATGAATCCCTTCTCATAGTGGTATATTTCTGCAGTTTTTAGGGCTTACTGTACATTTCTTTGTCCATCTTCCTTTCTGATAATTTTTTACTTTCATACAATAATCATACTTGGAGAAGGAGCAAGACAAAGAAAGACTGTTTATATAAAAGTTTTTTACTAATTTCTGTGGATCACAGATTTTAAGTTAAAACTTGGGAAAGATCAGAATACATCATAAAAGAGATATGTATATCAGAATGATTGCATGAAAAAGGATAGATATGTGGGAAGATGAAAGACAATGGAAATTTGGGAGCAAAAATAAAAATCAAACATTTTGAGCATATTTCAAAACAAGTCACTGAATACAAACAGTCTGATAAAAGACCAAGAGTGGTTCTGTCAGAAATACGTTTAGTGGCAAAGAATAGAAATTGACTAACCAGAAATCTGTTTATGTGTCTGCATTAGGCTCTCGGTTTTAGCAATAAGGGGAACCACAAAACTAGAAAAGGCTAAATTTGTGAACTGGTATTGTTTATCATTTCATCAACAGTGATTGTTTTCAAACCCCTTTCAACATCAGTCATGGTTGAAATATTATATTATTTGTATTCAAAAGATTAGTAATTTTCTAAAAACACAATTTTTTTAACTAGCTTGGGGTTTTTTTAAGGATTTTGTGTAGTAACTTCAAAATAATTTCAGGTATAATTTGTCCTTCTTAGAAAATATCTTGTATTTTGTGATTGTTAGCAGGCAATATAGTTCTAGCTTAGCAAATAGTTTAACAAAAATGGGGATTCCAAATTTATTAACTGGCAGTGTATTCAAGATCATATTTTCTCAGTATTCCAGTAGAAATATTGTTTTCGTTCTTAGTCTTGCCTCAATTGCAGCACAGAAGCAGAAAGTCAATCTGTGTTCCTTTCTGCTCATGCATCACCCATAGCTCTGCAATTATAACTTCTGGGGTGACAAGTGAAACATAAGGAAGGAGAAGATTTTGTGGAATTAAAAAAACTTGTCAAAAGGTAAAGTTTCTTCTGATATCACATAGGTTACGAAATAACTTGGCCTGTTTGTGAACTATAGAATGCTTAAAATAATTTAAATAAATGAAACAAGAAGTGTTATTAAGCCCAAGCAATTTTCCACAATAGAATTACATCATTCAAACTTGAGAAGAGTAGAGGGAAAAAAGTCTAAATAATAGATGTGGTCTACAAGATACTTCTCTTTAGAAACATAAGATATTCAACGTAGACTCATCAATAGGGATATATAGATGGACTATAAGGAAATTCAATATCAAAGCACTGATATTTCTTAAACTATAGAATTATCTCCCCCCAAAAAATGTAGATGCTCATTACCTCCTCACAGTTTAAATTTACTATGAAAAGAGAAAATAGTAATTCAGTAGCTGTCCTGGTTTGATATTGATTAGTTTTTTGGTATAGAGCTGTTCCCTGTTTGAAGCCTTGTCAGCCCCCTGTGAACAATTTTTGAATATTGACACATGATTAAACCAACGAAAAGAGTGGATACACCTTTGTGAACACATATTTTAAGATGAAAAACCACATGAACAGCTCTTTCTGGTGTCCAGCTTGGAAGAGGCAAGAGAATGATGGCCATGCTAGTTCTGCCACTGCCCACATAGCCTGGCGGGACAGAGTTGGCCCCCACTGGGGGACAGGAGGAGCACGGCCACTCCATCATAGACAGCTCCAGCCGCCGGCAGCTAAGGCCAAAAGCAACCCTGGAACCCGTGCAGAAAGTGGCCTGTGGCTGGAACGGAACACAGAGGGGGCCAAAGACCAGCCATGCAGCCAGTTCTGGCTGAGCCCCTTAAGATCCTGGCACAGCCCCAGCGTGGTGTGAAATCCATCACCGTGACCACTGCACCCAGAATGTAGCCCTCTGCAAGCCTCAAGTGGGATAATAACTCTTTCAGTACGCAAATAAAACCTGCAGGCCTCAATCCTCTCTCAAGTGAAAGAAATAAGACAAGTGAAGAAGCATAGAGGAGCAACTTAAAGACACCGAGGTCAATAAAGAAAAAGTCAAGCCCCAGATCAAAAGGAAATAAGAAGATGCCTTATTTTTAGGCTAAAATTCTCTTGTAAGCCATAGTAACATAGACTATGATATATTCAATATCCCTTTAAATCTTAAAGAAGTATGAGGGAGATGGAACATTCAAATTGTAAACCTGAGCAAAGGTATTTAGTGCTAAAGTAAGCAAATATTGAAGTGACTATAATTCCATAAAAAGTTTAAACAAAGAAATAAAGCAATAAAAACTCTTTACCCCAAGAAAAGAAGAAAATCTCTATTCCCTAAAATAAAAATAATCTTAGCAATAAATGAAAAAAAACCTTTACTTTTAAACAGTTCATCCTTAAAATAATACCCCAAAAGTTAACATAACCCAAAAAGACAGCTGTAAGAAGGCTGTAAAAGATAAGAAAAACTTACAAATACAAATTCCTAGGCAACTGCTGTTCGTAGAAATTGAAGCCACAAGAGAACTGTTTTCTTGTAGAGAATTCTCCATAGCACAACAAGAGATACTCCTCTCCCTAAAGAAACTGAAGAAGGACTATTCTAAAGGTAAAAAACTAAGTAAGAATTCTAAGTGTTATTTCTGTACATTGTCAATAAGAAAAAAAAAATGTGAAGAGAAAAAGAAAAGTGTTCTGAAAGTTCTATTCTGATTCTTATTATTCTTTTAGTGTTGTTAATAAATTTTCTTTATACCTTTCAAAATTTAAGCTTGCTTTATTTTTTCTCCTAATTCTAACTCACAAAAAAATAAGAATAGACCCACCATATAAATTAGTGCATCAGCCAAGAGGTGGTTTAGCAAACCTAAACCACTACACAAAATTTGTGTTTCCACCTGGTTTCAAACTGAAACTGCCACAGTAGCAAATCATAGTGCTAGGACATAAGGAATGGAAACAGAATGAAGGAGTAAGAAAATTCTTCTGTTTTACAGAATATCTTCTGCAATATTCAAATTTGTACATATATATATTTTATTTTTTTTTTATTGCATAGTTTTGAGAAGCAGGCCTGATCCTGAAGAGCTTCTACACTGACAAACTTTTCTATACATCCAAAATGCCTCTATTAAATTGTCTTTACTGGTCAACATTCTTAAAAAATAAAAAAAATAAAAAAAAATCTCCATTTCTGAGCACTGGTACATAAGCATAAAGCCTCTGGGGCATGGGAATGTCAAACTTACAACCCTGCTGTGATTTTTATGCGTACATTTTCAAAAAGAAATGTCTATGCTAATACAGCAATATGCTTGAATCAGCCCAGTATGTGTCATTTATAGGTTCTCTTGCCCTCCTAAGGAATATTAAAAAAAATATGATGTTTCATTTGCTTTAATTTCAGCATTATACAGAAGAAACCACAAGAAAATATTAAATATTTTGATTATGTTTGAAAAACATTAAACATGACATTCAATGTATCAGCTGTTAACAGCATACATTTCTTGTGCTGCTTCTCGGGATGTAATCAAAGAAAAACAAATCACCAATATGTCAGATATGGAAATTTAAATCTCAGTAGCATAAACACATTTTGTACACTACATTCATATATAAATATTACCATTCCCATGTGGACTTTTCCTTTATCCTTTCCGATTTTTTTGTATAATATAGCACTGAAATTATTGCTGTACTGCCATTATCATACTGAGATGAAATATAGAGAACAAAAGCATGAAATGAAAAAAAAAGGAAGAGCATTCCATTGTTTTCTGTCGGAAAATCCTAGCGGGCATAGGCTTCTGCTGTTTCCACTTCCTCTGCCACCCAGAAGGCTACCAAAAAATATCATTTACAGACAAAACTGCTAACCCTAACAACAAGGAAGGATGGGCTTCTACATTCAGAGAAATAGACCCAGGGCTCACTGCCCTGAATCACAGTCTGCACCACTGAGGAGGATGGTGAGAAAGGTGAAAATAAAGCAGAACCCGAAGAACACATTTAGGACCATGGATTGGTTCTTCCTGGAGCTTCCCACACTGAGAGCTGGGGAAAATTTTCCCCAGCATTTTTTTTGCTGTTAGCTTATATTGACAATAAAATCATTGAGGCCAAGTCCTTGACTTTGAAGCCTTTTTGTGTGGGAAATGTTGTTACCCACCCTGGAAGACGAGGGTATCTCAAGTTCTTGTTAATTGACTCCTTAGGTAGATTAGAGTGAAATGACACTGAATGATCAGTGTTGATAAATATATACATATATATGTATATATATATGCTTATTTTAGAAGAATTTGTTTGCAATGCAAAGGAGGCATGCAATGATTTTGATTATTGCTATCTAAATAATAGATATTTAAATAGATAAATAAAGATCTTGCTTAAGAAAATACATATGGAAGAGACAAATTATAGTAGTGGAAAGATCTGACCACTCATGGATCCAAGAAGAAGAGCTAATTGTTACAATTTCAATGTTTGTTGGTCGAAGTGACAGTCACAGTCTTGATCCACTGAGGGCAAAAAATCTAGAAAAATTATCTGACATAAGACATCATTGAATAAGAATGTGATTTCTACAAAAACTTGTGTTTAAAAAAAAGCAACTGCTCAGAAACTTGCCATTGTCGTATCCATCAATTGGATATAACTATCATATGACATCATGGCTTAGCATATAAAGCTGGGTGAAGAAGAGGGGGACACTTGGATTGATGGTGTTCGTCTTCCCAAACAACTGTCACACATGATGGGGCCCTGATCTCCTAGGAATGGTTGAACGCCTGCCTGCCTATGGGAAGCAGTGAATTAATTCCTTGTTTTGCTTTGCTAATGTGCACAGATTTTGCTTACCCTGTTAAATTGTCTTCCTCTCAACCAATGAGTTTCCTGCCTTTCACCATTCCTACTCTCTCCCCCATCCAGAGGGAGAGGTGACGTAGTGAGTGAGTGGCTTGTGTGGGGCTCATTTGACAGCTGAGGTTAAACCACAGCACAGAAAAAAAACACAGGCAAGACCTCAAGCACCAATTTTGAGCTAAAATGGATGCATTTAGGCTATTTCAATACATTTATTTCTCTCTTTTAACCTAGTCTCTAGTCAAGACTACTGCTTTCCCATACCCTTCCGCATTATTTCTGAATCTTTTTTTGACACATTTCTTACCAGAATCCATACTCAAATCTGTGATATTGTATCCCAATACAGCTTTCCAGTAGAATGAATATTTAGATAGGCAGGCAACTTCAGAAATACACTGCAGAACCCACTGTGCCTGCTGTGCTCCTCAGAGACATTTGGCAGGATATGACATTCCAGCCTGCCAGTTTCCCAGCTTCATGGAAAAGGATGTAGTTGCCCTTGGCAGGGCTGTTCTGCCCACCTGGAGCAGCTTGTCTAAGAAGAGGATACTAGCCAAAGAGTCTGCTCCGTAGCATCATGCAGCTTAGGCAAGAGGAACACCAATTTAGACTGTAGTTACATCATGGTCAGAAATCAGAACTCAGATCCCAAACAGTTCCTCCACAGTCAGTCTTTACGTCTTCTCAAGACACATCTTTTTCTGTAGAAAAAGGGTGTTGTTTTGCATTTGCTGCATGAATTTACATGCCACTTCTCTTTTCCACAGGTGGTCAGGACAGATTTTGTTGGCTTCAGTCTTGTAGCTGAACTTAATGGTTAGAGAGGGAATCTGATATTAGGAGATAGGTTAATACAGCATAATATGGTACAGTATGATATAATATGATCTAATATAACTAATATAATAACCTAGTTGGGATTTTGTTAAATTGTGCTACATAACTTGTTGACTCTTCTGGAATTTAAAATACAAACCAAAACAAAATGAAATTATGAAATCTGCATTTGTCAAGTGAAGTTACACCTAAATTTTTCTATAAAATATATCTGCATTCTTCTTAGAAAAAAGTCATGTCCACCTGCCTTTGCATCATGTAGACAGCTCCCTTCAAATCTTCATGCAATATAGTTTTTGCCAAACTTTCTTATTAGAGAAAGTTAAATTTAATTCTCCACTTAGAAGGACAACATCTCCCAGTACACCAGGAAGTCTGTAGATTTGAGGATGCACCAATAAAACACTTAGTCCTTATTGGTTCAGCAGGAATTTCTCCAGTGTCCTGATGATTTAGTAATACTGATAGGTTTTGTAGAGTCAGCCACTAAAACTGCTAAACCTATGCTGTCATAATCGTTTACTGCCAGAACATTTATTCCAAAAGGCCATTTGACCACTAATTATTACTTATCATGTTGTATCATACTAATGTATTACTAAAATTGTATCACAGTGGTTTGTCCCATGTAACTCCTGAGTTGATTTCCCCCCTCACTGTCTCAGGTTAAAGCCCCTCCCTCTCCTTACCGGTTCCATTAATTGTCTCCTATTGGCCCTTGACCAGCTCCCCCCCTCCCCTTTTTCCCTGGGCATAAAAGGGACCCACACAAGGTATCCACTCTCTTTGCCTTCCTGACCTTCTCTCTTCTCTCTGCTGTCCTGCTTTCTTCTCGTCCCTCCCCCACTCTACACCTCGTGGCTCTCTTTGCCCCCCACCCCCCCGCCCCCACTCCTGCTTTCTTAGGACTTACTTGCTATTAAACTTTTAAGACTTCTACTGCCAGGAAAGCATCGAGCTGTCTCTCATTCTAGCCACCTTAGTGTCCTGTTGAATTGCCCCGGGGTCCGAGCTAGCCTAGCTCTTGAACCCCCCCTTAAGGGCAATTACAACACTATCACAGTAACTCAATCCACCTAGATAAAAAAAAAAAAAAAAGAATAAAAAAAAAAAAAAA
>JAWWMU010000106.1:72726007-72749578 GCA_035048155.1 Cinnycerthia olivascens
TAACACCATCCACCTACATAAAAAAAAAAAAAAATAATAAAAAAAAAAAAAAATCCCAGTGTCTCAGTTCACAATCATTGTATAAATGCAGCTATGATAAAATCACTGGGATTTTCAAGTTTTTGAAAAATTAAGTAACCACTTTTTATCTAGCTGTTTTACATTATTTTCACAAAGTTGCCAAATTTTTTATGAACTCAGGTCTTAGTAATAATTCCAATGCCAACAGTTAAACTTGTAACCTGGTACTCCTGTCCTTAAAATGTGTAACAAACCACTCAGAATTTATTATTGTGAAACAATAATGGGAACCTACTAAATGTACACAAGGAAATAGAGGACAGCTGTATAGCTGGAATGCACAGTAGACTTATGGTCATAAGTCTAACTTTGTTATGTTATAAGCAGAAGGTTTTTCAACACAAAGAGGCAGGACAAAAATGTGTTAGATTAGTAGGATAACTAGGATTCCTATGGAGATAATTAAGGAAGATCAGATTATCAACAATGCCAAATATGGAAATCAGGTCGAAGATTCTTCATTAGCAGAGACTAAGAGGACATTAACTATTTCAGGGAAAGTGGTTTCTATGGAAGCCTCAGCAGAACGCTTATTGAATTTGGACAAATAATTTGCCCCAGGGTAAGAAAACACATCTAAGAGCTGTGATGAACAACAATAGATTTCACACCCCAAAATATCCAGAAGTTCCACATGAGAGAACTTCGTGGTACTATTGCACACACAAAGTATCCTGAGCATCATGAGGAAGAGTGAGAAAGGATAATAAAGAACTTTTTCCCACGTTACTTTGTTTTCTTCTTGAACTTTCTTGTCATGTCCAGAATCAAGAGTATAAGCAAGACAAGGCAAAATTGTTAACAGATAAATTAAGAAAAAGAAAATGTAAGAGGAAAAAGAGGTAAGAAGGAAAGGGGCTGCAGAGAAAAATGGTGCAAGCTCTTTGTATTTTTCTGGAAGATGTAGCTATGGAGAAAAGGTGGGCCAGAAATAAGTCATAGCAAGACAGGTTATTTCATTTGCCTTTTTGAAAGACTTGTAAATTAGATTTTGTAGTTCACAGGATATATCTGTGGGAGATTCTGGTAAAAAAAAATCACACATTACTTTCCAAAGCCAGTTATTTTATGTCAGTATGAAAAACTAAAGGTCACAAAAGCCATATACATTAAATATATTTACTGTTTATTACCCATTTGTGAACCACAATACAAAACATAAGGAAAATCATTGTCACATGATCTCATAGTTACAGTGAAGTTACAGAATTTTTATATATCGTTTAATATTTACTTTTAAAAGGCTGGGAAAGTTTAAAACTGATGTGTCAAATATTGCCTTTGGTTTCACCCTCAAGCATGTTCTTTCATGCACTAAGTGAGAGGGTAGCATACAGGAAATTCTGGTTTATTGGTAAAGCACCATGGGAATGTTCTCAGATACCGTGAAAACTTCAATTACTTCTTACAGTTGAGGGGTGCAGTCTTCATTTACTGACATAAATCACAAAACCTAGTGTTTTTTAACTATCATTAATATTGTTATTGCTAGAAGAAAAAAATAGTAAAAAAGATGAAAGAAAACCTGCTACACTTCTGAAACCGTGGATAAAAGACTTACTATGTTGCTGCTTCCGCCGTTAAGTAGCACATTAAAACCGACTAACATAAACATACTCAGCAAAACAGGATCTAATTTTCTGGGCTAGTTAGTTAAGTGGCAGCAACTTTATTGATATTTTGATCAAACTATGACCAGTATTGCTGACAGCTGTATAACTAGATAATGACATCAAGGTTACACTTCATTTTTAGGTGTTTTTCTTGACTTAGGATGTTCTGTTCTAACAATAAAGAAAAAAATGCAAATAGAAAACCATGTTTTGTTTGAATTTTCAAATTTCTCTTAAGATATATTTTACCATTATACTGAATGGCATGAGTAAGTTCAGGTTTCACAAAATTTGAAATCTAAATTATTTTAGGAACATATCAATATCTGGGAGCATTTTTGTCATAGTAAATGCACAGTTGTGAATGTCCCTGTGTATATTAAATTCTCCTCTGTTTTATCTAAAAGTATTGATCTGGCAGAAATGTGTTGCAAATGTTTATCAAATTAATGATTTTACTAAACAGCAGTCATTAGTACTATATTTCTGAGAAAGTGTCCTCTTTCCCATTGTGTCTACAACTGGCATATGTAGAATTATTTTTTTACTTTTAATAAAAGAAACATAAAATTTATTGTCAGACTACTCTAAAAAAATATAGAATAATCTGCACTAGCATTATGGATTGCATACTAAAAAAAATAAAAATAATAACAGCATAATTTAAAGTGTAGATGTAACTGCTGTGAATACAAACACAGCAGAGATCACTATTGTTTTCTTGGGAACAGCTTCTTTTACCATCTTTAATACAATGTAGGCAAATCTATTAATGTAAAAAAGAAAGCTATTTCAGTTTTCTCTGTAATATATATATATATTGTGAGGGGGATGGGGCACAGAAGCAGGTTGCCCAGAGAAGCTGTGGGTGCCCCATCCCTGCCAGTGTTCAAGGCCAGGTTGGAGGAGCTCTGAGAAACCTGATCTAGTGAAAAGTGTCCCTGTCCATGGCAGGGGGATTGGAATAAGATGATCTTGAATGTTCCTTTCAATCAAAACCATTCATTGATTACAGAAATTGCTTATTGATCTTGAACAAATTTACACTCATGGAGAACAAGGGGATGGTACTAAGAATGCCTGCAGAACTTATATTTTATCCCCTAGTATATATTCATTACAATACAATATTTAATTACTATTTATATATTATTTTCCCAAAGGACCCTTTCTACCTTCTCATTTCATATACACCATAACTAGCTTCATAAAAGAAGAACTCTTTCATATTTTCTTGTACTAATATTATCTAATATTTGCCACAAATTATCTGCTGCATATTCTGCAGATAAAACGCAGAATTTTAAATTTTCTCACTCTTGATTCTCTGAGATGGATCTGGCATATCAGATAGTATTTTTCAAGAATTCTTACACAGTAGGAACCAATACTTTAGGTTACCATTGACAAACAGTACACTTTGTATATTATGCACTTCTCTATCTATAGCATACTAAGTGCAGTGTACCTCAGCTGTAAGAATCATCTTTCCAAGAAGGTTTGCATAAGCACTAAAAAATACAAGAAAAGAGGACACGTTACTGCACGATGTTGCTGTGAATCCATATGATGTGACAGGGAGTTACTAGATGTTCTGTTTTAATCACTCAGGGATATAAAATCAAGGGCCTTGCCAAATAAATTAAAAAGAAAAAATGTGATGATTTTTTTGTGACTTTATTGAGACACTATTTGAAAAAAATATAGAAATTGTTCTGAGAGAAGAGAAGAATATGAGCTTGTATTTTGTTTAAACAGATGCTCTAAAAAAATACACTTCTTAAACTACACTCCCTTCAAATCACTCTCTCCATCTCAAGGAATTTAGTTTTGGAGTGTTTTTTGTTGGCTTTCTTTTGATTAGTACTGGTAGAGATACAACTTATTATGTCCAACTTGTCTCATGTTCCCTCCTCAACCTTTCAAAAGTTTTTTTGCTATAGCAAGAGATAGAAGATACAGATATGGCAATTCTCAGCACATGGAAACATGACCTGGCCTTGGAGCCTGGAAAATTCCCTATTAGCTTTTGCTTATTTATTTATAAATATATGAATGTGTATGTATGTATGTATGTATGTATATGCACACACATCTTTAAAAGCTGCCATTACCTATCTTTTAGGAGAGAACTAAGATCTCTGTTCAGTTCTGTAAAAGAGCATTTAACAGATGACTACCTTCTCAGCAGAGGTGGAGGAAGCTGAGACCTCCCAAAAATATATTTCCTGTTTCTCTGCATCCCAGTGCTGTGAAACTGTGTTTCACACTGCATTTGTCAGGTTCAGAGCTAGTTGAAGTCTCTATACACACACCTTTTTGGACAGAAGTTTAAAACACAACTGAAAAGTTTATAGGAATAGAGGTGTCAGATCCACCCTACTTCCTCTTCACACTCTTCCTCTACTCCCCTCCTACAGGAGACAGTCCTCTGTGAACTTCTCTAGTATGACCCCTACCCATGGGCTGCAGCTCTTCACAAACCACTCCAGTGTGGGTTCCTTATACAAGGTGCAGTTCTGGAGGATCAGATTTCTTCAGCATTATTCCCCACAGGGTCACAAGTCTTGCCAGCAAACCTGCTCCAGCATGGGCTCCTCTCTTTCCAAAAGTCCTACCAGAAACACATTCCAGTACGGACTTCTCAAGGGGTCATAACTTCCTTTGGGCATCCACCTACACTGATGTGGGACCCTCCAGAGGCTGCAGGTGGATGTCTGCTTGCATGTGGATATCCATGTACTGCAGGAGAAAGTCTGCCTTGCCATGTTATGCACTATGGGCTGAGCAGGAGAACTTCTGCTTCAAAATCTGGAACATCTCCTCCCCCTCCATCTTCCCTGACCTCCATGACTGAGGAGTAGTTTGTTTCACATGTTTTTACTCCTCCCTTCTCTGGCTGAAATCTCTCCTGAGCAGTAAACTCTCCCCTTTCTTAAATCTGTTTCTGCAAAGCATTACCACTAGTGCTGATGGTCTTGGCCATAGCCAGCGGTGTGTCCATCATGGAGCTGGCTGGCACTGGCTCTATCAGACAGGGTGAAGCTTCCAGCAGCTTCCTGCAGAAACCATCCCTGTAGCCCCCTCTGCTACCGAAACCTGGCCATACAAACCCAATACAAATCAATGGGTGGCATATACGCACTGACTAGTGCTATATAACTCTAAAAATTGTCATACCATTTTTGTGCTAATGGAGTTAAAATATTGTCCATTATCTTTCACTCTGCATATACAGTGAAAGGATATTACAGGAATTTGGCTTGATGAGAAAGGAACAAAAGGCATGAACAAAAGGCAAGGGTTCCTTACTGTTCCTGAACACTAGGCTACCTTTCACTGAACTATAGTTTGTTATTCTGCCTGTTATGTTTGGGAAGGCTGCTAAACAGTTGTATCTCAGAGTGAGAGAAAAAAAATAACAAGAGCCATTTGGGTTGTCTTCTTGCTACAATTGATTTGTGGACTTTCAGATTTGCAATATGTCAAGAGGCAAAACTTCAAGCAGCTATTCAACACTTAAGAATGATTGTAATGATGTTTAATTCCCTCTTGCATAATGTTGTTACTATGGCAACTAACAATTCTTATCTGGTGAAGCCAAAACTGCTTTAAAATTTCAAAATATTTCAATAGTATGTTTGCTATTTCATTTTTTTAAATAATGCATTTAGACTTCACATGTTTCAAAATTTATGAATAATGAGAGCATAGCATTATGTGGACATAGTAAATAATCAAATGATACCTTGGGATAGAAAGATTGCAAGAGCCTCTGATAAGACCCTTTGTTGGTAATTAGGGCATGCAGCAAAAAAAAGCATATGCCTAAGCCAAACACAAATAAGAATACTTAGTCTGTCATCTTTGTAAGGGTGTACAGTCTAAGGAATTAAAGCCACATCTTAACACAGGCAGTATATTATTTTGTTTCCTTTCTTTCTGCCTATTTGTTTACAAAAATCACTTTTTTTTTCCCCCAGAAATCCTCATCCAATAATTTGGTTATGAGGCATTTGATGAGAAGTGAATTGACTTGCTTCTTATGCAGAGAACTCCTACTTTATTGTTCACTGTACTCTGTTCCCCTTTTCCTGTAATGGTTATTACTTAGAGACTCAAAACTTTGTTGTAACTTTTAAAGGCAAAACTAAGTATTCCCTCAGCATCCCCTGGCTTGGTCTATAAGAAAATATATTCACTTTGAGTCGGAGTCTGCATTCCTTGTAAAAGTAACTTGCTTGATAGCTTCAGTGGGAGTCTTACTTGCAGAAAGAATTCAAGATAGAGCTTATAAATATGATGTGTAGCACTTCTATATTCCTCATAGGGCAGTCAGAAATATGGAATTGTACATGCACATACCTATTTTCAGAGGCTACCTAAAAGAATAACATTGAGTTTTAATAAATCCAAATTATGTCATTTACAAAATATGTTGGGATCACTCTTGAGGAAGAATACTGTTGTTTTTTGTTAGATAACATTAAACACAAAGAGAGAGGAAATGAGAGAGGAAATGAATGGCACCATAAACCAATGTACATCTCTTTGAAAACCTCAGTAGATCATGAAAAGCCTCATGGACTAGTTAAGTGTACGAAGTATTTAAACACTTATAGGAAGCTGTTACTAATTTCAATGTTCTGATAATATTAAAAACTCAAAATACAGCTCTTACAGGTTAAACTATTTTGATATATGTGAATTTGGAACAGACAGTGAAAGTAACTGGATTGTGTTCCTTATTTGTTTCTTTATAGTTTCACGTCTAGCTTGGATTGCTATTGTCTCTCAAGCAGCTCAAAAATCTTCTTAGACTCTTCTTGGCTCCTCATTGCAAAGCACCAAAGGACCTTATCTTGAAAGCAGTCACCGCAGACAAATTAGAGGATCTTTCATACTCAGAGCAGTGTATGGTAGGAGTTATTATGTGACTTCAGCTAAGAAAGTGGTGGAAGAGGCACCCCACTGATGGCCTGTGTAGGTTTCACAGGAGGACTCCAGAACTGACAAGACAAAATCCAGTAAGCAGGTACAGAAGGTTTTAGGGTGACAACATGGGAAACATAAAGAAGCAGAAACTGGTTTTTTTGCAGAACAGAGTAGCAGCAACTGGTACTGACTGTATGTGTTTGGGATAAATTGAATTCTGAACCAGCAAAATTCTTTCTCTCTCTGGGCAAAGATAATCTGAAGACAAAACAATTGTGACCTATCTGAGCACAAGCCACAAATGGTTTTGGAAAAACCCATAAATAACAGCAATCAGAAAGCGAAAGAGTACACAGAAATAAGTTACCATGAGAATTTCGCTGCTGTTTTTGGCAAAGGTTACTTGCATCCACCTGCTTGGACAATGAATATTAATTATTTAGTTCTCTATTAAAAAAAAAATAAAAATTAATCTCTTTTTCACACTTAACAGTGTAATATTTCAGTTACAAATACACAAGAATTTCAAATATAACTTTAAGGTTATTGCTTTGTTTCGCATCAGTTTGGGTGGGGCATGTTGTAGTGGGTTGACCCTGGCTGGATGCCAGGCACACACCAAAGCCACTTTATCAGTCCCCTCTGCAGCTGGACAGGGAAGAGGAATATAAAAAAGGATTCCTGGGTTGAGATAAGGACAGGGAGACAACACTCCCCAAATACAATCATGGACAAAACAGGTTTTAATTAGAGATTAATTGAATTTATTGCTAATAAAATCTAATAATAGAGAAGGATAATGAAAAGTATAATAATAGTTTAAAAACACCTTTCCCACAACCCTCCCTCCTTCCCAGCTCTATCTCTTTTCCCTAGTGATGCAGGGAGACAAGGAA
Source organism: Cinnycerthia olivascens (assembly GCA_035048155.1). NCBI lineage: Eukaryota > Metazoa > Chordata > Aves > Passeriformes > Certhiidae > Cinnycerthia > Cinnycerthia olivascens. The sequence continues at coordinate 72,733,533 of JAWWMU010000106.1, forward strand.
TGAGGGTTATGGTCAGTTCATCGCATTGTTTCTGCCACTGCTCAGGGAGAGGAGTCTTTCCCCTTCTCCAGCATGGAGTTCCTCCTTTCCATGGGAGATTGATCTCCATTAATAAAGGTGAGACCATCCCATGGGCAAAAGTTCTCCACAAACTGCTACAATGTGGGTCATTTTCCATGGGTTGCAGCCCTTCAGTCACAGCCTGCTCCAGCAGGGGCATATCTCTCCATGGGTCTGTAAGTCCCTGGCAGGACTCTGCTCCAGCATGGGCCTCCCACAGATTCACAACTTCCTTTCAGGCATCCATTGCTCAAGCATGGCTCTCCTCCATGGGCTGTGGGTATATCTCTGCATTCCTGTGGTCCTTCAAGGGTGTCATCAGGGCCTGCACCATGGGCTGCATGGGAATCTCAGACCCAGCACCAGCAGCACCTCCTGCCCTCGTCCTGTAGTGATCTTGGTGTGTGCAAAGTGTCCCTCTCACATTATCCTCACCTCTCTCTTCTCTGGATGCAATTACAGATGCACAATAACTTTTCTTTTTCTTCTTTTAAAGTCTGTTATCACAGAGGCATTACTGGCATTTTTATTTGGTGCAGCCTTGACCAGCGGGGTGTCCATCTTTGGCACTGCCATGCATTGGTGCTGACAGACATGGAGGAAGTTTTTGGCAGCTACTCACAGATGTCACCCCAATAGTCCCTCTGCTACTCAAGTTTGGCCATGCAAACCCAATACATGGTATGATTTTGTTTTGGTTTTGTGGTTTCTTTGTTTTATATTAAAAAAAAACAGAAACCAGTTCACAAACCTAAAACTTGATTTAAATTTAATCTGATGTCACCCCTTAAATTAAGGTGAAAAAAATAAAGAAAGAAGACAGGAAAAGGGAGGTAAAGATGCAAGCTGAATAAATAGCTCCTTAAACACCCTGAAAGACATTGTAATTGCTTAGGAGGGAGTGCACTGAAATCTCAAGGCTGGCAGTACACTCACCATAGCAAAACCGAAGGAACTCTTCGAACTGTCAAGTGCCACAGTGTAAGCCTGTTGTAAATACTCCATGCAACATTTATAAAGGGGCCTTTAGAAAATATCTAAATTTCACATATAGCCTTAGCCTAAAGGCAATGGATGTTCTGTTGTTACTTTTAATGATACACTATATCATATGCAAGTTATAGGTACATATCAACATCTTGCATTGTATAATCCTACCATACTTCACTGAAATGTTAAGCTTTCAGCACTTTCGCCCACAATATGATAATTACAGCCATTCAAGCACTAAAACTGGCACATTTCTTTTCCACAGAATATCATGGGTTGTTCAGACATTTCACACTCCACCTCCTTCTACAATTTTCTAAGTAGCACTAGGATAGATATAAAAAGTGAAGATGGCAAAGAGTGTGTGCCAGATAAGACTGTGAAAAGCAGACCTTTATCCTTAGTTCTATTCTTCACCTGCGACCACCAAACTCCAGAAACTTGTTCTCCCTTCTCCCTCCCTTCTCCTTCTCCCATGATATGATAATGTCAGATATTCCTCTTTGATCTTTCCAAACATATTTCAGGCTCTTTTGATGACTGTGCATACGTAGTTTTTATAAATCTTTAAATGTTTTATAGTTTTAAAGGCTACCTGAAGTATAAGAAGCTTTTAAAATTTAATGTTCACACACCCCATCCTCTAGTGTCTACCTTCCAGAAGTCTGTGAAAAGCATGCTGAATGCCCTTGTTCTTTGTGTTACCCTCCTGGAATTTCATGGCTCCCTACAGGCCCAGTAATACAAATTTAGTTAGTAAGGACCACCTTGAATATTTTCTGCTAGGAAGTATGCTTCTATAATAGATATCCACTCTGAATTTAGAACGCCTCAGGAAAGAGGTGTGCTATTTCTAATTTTATTGTAGCAGATACATGGGTTTACCAAAATATTTTTCTCCTTTCCTAAAAAAATAAACAAAAAACCAAACCAACAAAAAGCCAAGAAACTCCATATCACTTTTAATAAAGCGTTAATGAGTAGCTGGAATTGAGAAAAGTCCTCGATATGCTAAAGGCTTAGAGAAAAGAAGAATTGTATTAGTCTTACTATTAGCTCAGCTATCATTTAAGTTTGAATTATATATTTAGGTGTTTTAAGTTATACAAAACAATATATTCACAGAGATTCAGAGAGTCACTTAGGTTGGAAAAAAACCTTTAGTATCACTGAGTCCAAATAGTGTCCCACTAAAATGGACCATCTTACAATGTAAAAACATCTGTGAGGAATTTTAGGTGTCATATGCAAGGCAGAAGAACTGGGGTTAGGGAAATAGTGAACTGAAATTTTATGTCTTTTGGAATTTATGAAGATTTATCAACAAAAACTTGTCTTAAAATCTTAAAATAATAATATCAGACATGAATATGATAAAACAATTCCTTGCAGCCTGACATCCACAGCCCACACAAGAGCATAATGCTAATATTCTGCTTTGTGATTACATGGACAGATGCAAATCAAAGATGATTATTTTATATTTTTTTGACAGAAATATTTTTGCCTTCTGCAATATCCTTTCATTAAATTGACTGAGCTATAAATAATCACATATATGCAATTGAAAGTAAATCACTGGTCTTGTAAAGAAGTAGAGGACTGAACCAATGAAGGCTTTAATGAATCATACAATAGTTTTTATATCTCACTGCTTTTACTCTGACACTTAACAGAAAATTAATTAGAAAGTTAGAACCTGTGCAATGAAGAAAATAGAAGCTGTTACAGCAATATGTATGGTGTGTTGATTTCCTGTTTCTCCTGAGAATATACTGTTTAAGTCATTTTGCTATTTTGTAGAAGTATTTCAAATGTTTACAAAAGCTCAACATGAAGGGAATTTCTTCCTGAAAAACATCTCCTCTATGCATAAAATAAAATTTAATAGAGGTAAAGGGACTCAAATAGTAAAGTACAGAGAGCATTATGCACTTAAATTTGCAAAGAAAATTATGTATTTTAAAGAAATAAATAGAAAAAATCTGCTTATATTAATGTAATTTAATATTCAAAACCAGCACAGGACAAAGTGCTTGGATATTCCTTTCTAGCTGCAAATGGAGCAGTTTTCAAGGGTGAACATAAATAATTGGTAGAGGACTGACCAGTATGAGATAACACTTTATCATTTGAAGCTGCCATTATCAAAGAATGCTTCTTCTTACAAAAGCATTTAAGTCATCTACAGATTATTAAATTCAAGGGCATCCCATTACATATTAAGAATAGCATTAGGTTAACTTGATGAATACATTCTCTTTTTCCGTTATACAACATATGACACTAGACCTACATAACAGCTTATTTTAGCTATTAAAAGGAAAAAGTAACCACATCTCAAACAAGAAAGCCAAGTTTACAGGATAGTGCCAGTATTAATTTTGTAATCTGTCCTCACATTAGCTGTCAAAGTCGAGGTGATTCCTTGTTATCCTAATTATCTGCTGTGAGCCTGCTTATGATTTTACTCCTCATTATCTCCATGCTTAGCAAAGGGAACCAACTGGCCCTTTACTAATGACTTCCTCTCACTCTTACCATTCCAGCAGCTTTGGGAGGCTGCACACAAACATGGGGCTGCAGGATTACAGTCCAAATAGTCAGGAACCATCTTTGCTTTGCCCTGCTGCCTGCTAGTCAAAACTACTGTTAGTCCCATGCTGATTTAATGCGTAACAGACCAAGTAAATCATAACTTTGCTTCAATCCAGCAAAAGCTGTGATATTTGTTTCATTTTCTACTACTTATAAGAAATCTCCATATTCCTCATTTGTTTGAGGGACTCCTTCATATTGAACTATCAAATCAGAAGGTTCTTGATGCTGTTACCATAAGGGAATGGTAATTTACCACAAGGCAACAGAAAGTTATTTCCACAGGAGTTGTCTGAAATATTTCAGGCCACAATGATTGCTTTTACTTTGCTGTTAGGGATTGCTGTCTGTCTTTGTAAGATGAATCCTGATTTTTTTCACCTCTCTGTACAGAGATTTGCAATGTGTCCTTTGCTTCATTACCTACAAGCGATACTGACTCCAGCAATAAGGAAAGTGGAGATGGTAGGATTTTCCTTTTCAAGCTTGGCAGCATCAGAATTGCAAGTATAAGCTCTATCTATTAAAAGAGCGCCTTTCTTTTGTGCTGAGAATTCAGCCAACATTTGTCACTAGAGTAACGCAGAGATGGGAGCTACTTCTTTGTTGCTGAGCATTCAATGGTATCTGTTTTCTTTTCAATAGGTCCAGCAACTCCCACTAAAAATTAATGAGGCTTAAGCAGAGCCCTACAATTTCTTTCTAAGACCAGTATCATTTCTTAACTGGCCCATGAAAGAATTAGTTACTTTTGTGTTGATTTCTTTCAAAAATTTTAAAGAAATCATTTGGGTTGACCTAGATCAAAAATGATGCATTTGCAAATTAATTTGTGTGGATAAATATATTAAAAAATACAGGAACTAGCTATTTACAGTATTTCTTAGTCATTTTCACTTCAATGATGTCCCTATTAAATAATATTAAAAAGACTTACACATATTTTAAAAAATTACTTTTAAAACTAAGAAAAAATACATGAAAGAAATATAAATTTATTTGAAGAATAATCCTTGAAGAATTACTTTGCCCCATTTAGATTAGAAACATTAATTTAAGGAACCCTCATGAACTGAAATGAGACTCAAAAACACATCACAAGGATGGCGTATCCATCCACAGTATGGATATTACAAGGAATCAGGGATGTAAGAAGCATTTTTGTTATTGATAGGGTTCCGTATTTTATCTGTTATTAATGCAGATGTTCTTTTTAGGTATGATGATGGAAAACAGGGGAGACAGAAATTTAAGTTAATGTCTATTAGTTTCAAAGGGGTTTTATACATCTTTAATTTGGTTTATTATTTCTCTATCCCAATTCTTGCATTAACTTTTATTTGCCTGTCCTCATTTCCAATGAGAATTGAATATATTTGAGATTGTTTACATATCTCTTCCTCATCAGAGTTGGACAGGGCAGAGAAGAGCTCTCTCTACAGGGATAAATAAAAATACATAAGAGAGAAAAGAATAAAGAGAAACAAATGAAAATAAATTCTGAACCTACTGCTGGATAAAATATGAAGAATTTCAGGCAATTGTTTGTAGAAAATAGTGAAATACCAGAAATACTCTCTTATGGTAAGCAAATTATAATTTTCATGTGTATATTCCTTAAAGGCAATATCTCAATACTTTGAGAATCATGCAGAACACTCTTCTGATCTGTTCTCGTACTCTATGCAAATATTTTGCAAGCCTAAGAGAAATTGTTAGTAAGGCTTCAGCTGAATCAGTTATTGGTAGACAAAAAATCAGGTTTGTTCGACTCTTATGGGATTCAAGATTTCCAGCAAAAAACCCCCAAATATTTCCAGTAAAATCTGTAATGGTTTTCTGCCTAAAAAACCCCATGATGCGTTTTAGGAATAGTTAGTGACACAACCAGTTTGCACAAGATCATTGGAGAGGCCGTACAATAAATGCAATTGTGATTTTCACAAAATGACAGGAAAAAATTACAAGGTATTGGGTGTAAGTGGAGCTGTGGAAACTCATGCAAATGTGGCAAAGACTAAGGTCTAGACTGGAAGGTTTTTGGAAGTAAAGACTATATAAAAATAGAACTCTAAAGGAAAGAAAGGATCTCAAATCTATAACCAAAAAAAAAAATGGAATTTGAGAGTGGAAATATTTGACAAAAATGACAAAAAGAGAGTCATTCAGCTATTCAAACTTGCTCACTTATATGTGTCTACTTCCTTAGTCTTCGTTTCAATTGCTTTAGCATTAAATCTTCATCCTCAGAGACAAGGAAGAACATTACTGCCAGAGATAATTATGCCATAGTTTGTTGGAAGCATGGACTTGTCTCTGAACATGCTGAAGAAGTTGAGCATCTGGAAACAATTGACAAAATTAATGGATGTTTGACTTTTCCTCATGGGTAGAACTGATTGATGATTGTCTGTCTTCCAATCACATCTAAAATCTGATTAGAATTTAAGAACAACAGTTCAAAAATTACTGATAGATGAAATATGAGTAGATAACCTTAGTGCCATAAGAAATCAAATTTAAAACCCTTTGGAGAACAAAACCAAAACAGATACCATGCAGAGACCTTTAATTGTACAGTGCAACTGAAGTGATCATCTTGGCATTCTTATGGTACTAACATGTAAAATTCTTCAGTTTATAATCAGTGCCATCTATATATTGTTGAAACGTTGAAACAGGTGCTTTTCAAAGGTACCTGGAGAAGAAAGGAAAGGAAAATAATAATAATAATAATAAAAAAAAAAAGCATTTACAGGAAGGCAGTAGAATATTAACAAAATTACTTTGGGAAGATGGGGAGTATGCGATGCTATACGGCATCTTTACAATTTCTTTTTTTTATTCCTATATCTTCCTCAAGATTTCTATATTATCCTTACACTGAAATCTCATCTTCAAATAATTAGAAAGTCTTAATAATACATCTTTCCAACACATCTCTATTCCATTTGACAGACAGGCAAACCAAGGCAGCATGACTTGAATCAATATAAGATTCTTGTGTCTTGCAGACCACAGACACAGCTAGATAACTGTGTGTCAGTTTTGTGCTGTTACAGGTTGACCAAAAGATTTACCATATATATACACTAAATATTTTTAAGTATAAACAAATAAATAAAAATGTAACAAGATGCTACACTGATACAACAGAACAAAAAGAGTCAGAGAGAATTAACAAAAGAGAACAGATACATAGATTTTTCTGTCAGGAGCAGTTTCCAATAGGGCCTTATCCCCTTCCAAAACAAGGGAGCTGTTTTACCTTCAGCTCTCAGTATCTTCAGCTTCCCTTCATTTGTAACTGCAATAATTAGCCTGTCTCTCCGCAGCAAAACAAACACCATTTGAAAAATCTGGTCCCACTCCCTCTTGATCCCAAGAGACAATCGTCTCAAACAGGTAAAAACAAAATGAAAAAGCAATCATATAACTTTCATAATCCACTTAACATCCTGCTCCCTAGCACAACTAGTGCATCTCCTCTTGCAGGCAGCAAGCAATCTGTGAAATACTTTCTAATGTGTGCTATGTACAAAAGAGTTTTCTGGGAAATCTTGAGCTTCTCTTTGGTGTCATTTCAGGTACAGATATCCGAGTGGGTCTTGCCTTGGCCAAGTAGAGAGCTGCTCTTGATCAGTTGCTTCAGCATAGCAGAAAAGGTGTCTCACTGAGACCAAACATAGTGGAAGAAGAGAGATATCAAGTTCTCTTGTGAAAGAGAGGCTATATTAAACAAACTAAGCAAGCAAATTTTAAAGTATGGAAAAATACTTCTCTTCAAGAAGGAATATACCTTTTGCATAAACTAAATTAATGTCACTGCTCATTAGAACTGCTCCAAAAATTAAATTTTCATCTCTCAGAAAGACTAGGCTTTTGTTTTGCTTTTACTTTTCTTGAATCATAACTAAGCATTGCTGCTGAAGAATTTCTCATGGAATAGAAATTCCAAAGCATTTAATTCAGAGCCATCAAAATATATTGAGTCAGCATTGTTGGAGTGTGATCATAACAGAACCTAAATAGAACTTATTACTTAAAATAAAGCATTACCATTTCCTCTATTGATAGAGGCATTTCCAGAAAAGCCAGCATATGCAACTGATCAAAATCCTGACTATTGCAAAACCTGAGCTGCAATACCATCTGAATGAATCTACATGGCAGCGTGTAAGTGACCTTGAGGCCAAGATTTATGTTATTCCATAATATTTACCCTCAGAAACACAAGGGTAAGACTTAATGTGAATTAGATTGTATGCACAAAGGGAAAACCCAGGTTACATCCTGTGTTTAAAAGGGCACGCTGTTACCTGCCACATAGGTAAGGTTCTGGAATGCATGATCATGTACATTTATAAAACCTTCATGTGACCAATATCAAGCAAAAATACAGTCTGGCATGCTTAATGTAAAGGCACAATCTCATTTGCTGTGAGGAGTGGAATTTCAATCTTCTTGCAAGAGCAATACTCATATCTGGAGCTGTGTCTTGGGAGTACAACAGGACTTTCCAGCCCAGAGACCCAGAAATAGTTTATTTGTAAGCAGTCACTTATATTGTTCAGTAACAGTATATTTTTTACAACTATCAACTGCAATGTACTCAGCCATTCTTTCTGGAACAGTGATACTTGAAACAATGAGGATTAGGTCAAAGCAAAAAAGAAACATGTTGCATTGAGCTGACCTTTTCAAACGATATTTCACCACGTAAACAGAACTCATGATGTAATTAACCTGGAACTAAAGACTTTACAGCAAAATTAATGCTACATTTAATCCTAGTTTATAAGATAGCTGCTTTCCTGAGGTATGTCATAGTCTGAACAGAAAAACGAACATGCAGGAATTGCACAATATTCCTGGTGGAAAGAAAGAAAGTTGTGCACGTGCATGATTCTGCACAACTTGTGTTAAAGTGTGGTAGGGATTTGGAAGAAAAGGGAGAACAGAAACTTTCACCCTCAGCCTATGGAAAACCTCAATAACCACTGCCATTGACACTGGCAAAAATACTCAGCTTTCATCTTAGTTTTAGAAGTGAGTCTTCAAGCACATTATTACAGTTCAAATCAATGCTGCACAGCCGGTAATTCTTCATGCAACTTTACTTGAACTGGAGTAAAAAAAGAGAGCCGCTCTAACAAGACTGAAAAGGAATTGCAGTTGTTTTTTTAATAGTATCCTTTGAACTGAATACTTTTGCAGCTGCTCCTTGATGATGAATGGTCAGCTTGTTTCACAAGGTCTGAATATGAATGGAGTGAGCAGAAAGTGGAGTAGCAGACGCGTTGCAGACCGACACACCCCACCCACAGAGCACCGCAGGCCACCCAACCACAGGAGCAACTTCAGAGGGAAAACTGGAGGACCATGAAGTGTGACCTCAAATTACACAAATCAGTGGACACAAAGTCACAGCAATTGTCGACGGTGCATAAACTGTGGTTTCAATTACAGAATGGCTGCATATATGTCTGACTGAAGTGGGTGAACAGGATCATGAATAAATGAAATGGTTCAATTCTCTGTGCTAAGTGAAAAATGTCTTGCAAGAACTACTGATTCTTCTGAGTTATATGAAGGACAATGACTAAATTATTATGACTAAATAAAAAAAACCCAGAAATTATATCCTGAAAAATATATTCACAACTTGGTATCTTCTTTTCCTCTTCCCTTGTACAATAGACATGCGGAGAAAAAAAAACAAAAAAAACAAACACCAACTCCACATCAGCACAGTTTTAAAGATATTTTGGAGTTATGAATTTGGGTATTTTGATTTTTGGGGGAGAGAACTGTAGGATTTGGATTATTTCTTAGCTTGGTTGAGATTTTTTGGGGGAGGATGTTTATCAGATGAAACGGAGGGTGAAAACGAAAAATTAAAAAAAATTTAAAAATTAAAAAAAAAAAAAAGACAGAGTGAAAATTTGATTTCCACACCAAAAAACCCTGAATATATTATGTTATATGACTTAGTCCCCATGGTATTGGATTATCATGAGAGTGAGTGAATCTTCCCACATCCTTTCTGACAATATCTTTATTATGAATGACATTACCACAGATGGTGATTTTTCTGTTTATGATCATATTTAGCTAGTAAGCTGATAATGTTAGAATTAAAAGGCAAATGTTTGGCACAGAGTCAAAAACTTAAATCTAAGGAGTTTCAAGGCTTTTGACATGTGCTAAACTTTATTGAAAGAAGAAAGAGTGATGTCTCTTAATATCATAAGACAATGACTTTGATTTCCACAACACAATTTATTATTCTTACTCTGTCTCTGAAGACTATCACTACCTCTTTTCTTTTTTCTCCTTCTTCTAAATTTTTGCAGTGCTATTTAAATTGTAAGTAAGAAAAATAAATATGCTGATTCTTTACATCTATCACTGGCCTCAAGTGGGGAGAGTAGAAAGGAACTAGGGAGGGAGAGAGGAGGGAGGAAATTCTTCTACACAGTAACAATTATTTTTAAACAATGTTACACTCAATTGCAGAAAACATCCCTCATTCTTTAACACTGAAGCGCACCCTGTATTGTTATGACTGATTTAATGTACATTGTATACTTGCTGCATGCTTGACAGCAGCTGAGTGCCACATTTGGACCCAATCACAATATCAACAATTCTAATAATTATACTGTAGGTTGTAAAATATTTGGTCTTCTTAAAAACAGCTCCCTGAAAGACACTGTTTCCATGAGAGCCTCATTTAAAACCAAACCAAGTGCACAGTCCTTATGTTTTCAGAGAAAATGTTCGAAACATGCTTATAATCTATTATAAAACTTCAAAATAAGTAAAAATAACTATCAAAATCCAATGCAAAAAATATTTTATTTAAATTTACCTTGATATTTTATTATACCCTGATTACTTTCAAGTCACTTGATATGTAGATTATTCTTCAAATTTAGTGCAACAGAAATCAGTAATTAAAACTTATGAATCCAGATATTTTGTCTTACTCATTTTGTTGAACTTTGTTGTTTTTTTTTTTGTAGGGACTTTTCCATTTGTCAGATTTCTTTTCTCCCAAATATGCAGAAGTAAGTAATATCAAAGGTGTTTGTTGCATTCTATTGAAGTGAGGGGCCAGTAGAAGGAAAAAGCCTCAAAGATGTAACATATCCTCATTTATCAGCCATTTAGAAGTGGAGGGTGTGGGTGGATGTGAAAATCAATTAAATAACAAGCATTACAGTGTTTCATAGATTCAGATATTGTTTATGATTGGTAAAAATCACCAATACTGGCTTGTCTATAATAAAGGAACTCTGTTGTGAAAAATAGAGAAAAATGTGCCAGTTACTTCAGTAAGCAAAAGGCACTGACTTTGTAAAAGCTGGCAAGTTGCATTGCTTAAGACTGTACTTAGAGTGAACACTGTAGCAATTTGATCAATCGCCTCCTTTTAATGGATAGTCAGTACTGTGAAATTGGAATTCTGTGGAAAACAAGGGGAGTTAAGATACTTGAAATTTTACATAAACACTGTCTTAAACTCAGATAATTTTACCAGTAGAGGGCTGCCAGTGCCTCTAAACATAAAGTGTCAGAGTTTCATTGCTGGGTCAGCTTTCTTGGCTCTTTGTCTTAATCAGGATAAAATGCACGATGTCATTTTGAATGACAAGCTTCTTTGCTACTGAGATTTATTGTGAAAGCAGCATAATGAATTGAACAATTCTGAAGTCAGTTGTAAGCACAAAGGCTAGTAATTAGTGCTTCCAACTTCTGACTCTAAGAAATTTACATAATCATTGAGCTGGCATTCAAGCTTTCATGGCTGAATTAAAATTAAACATTTACAATGAGGTTGTTTGCATGTAAGGCAAAAATTATTGTCCTCTATAAAACTCTATTTACTTGTAAAATGAAATAATCATAATACAATTTGTTATAGATTTTTGAATTTTTCATCAGCCGTATACAATTGGCTGCTCACACCAGGAAAATACCTTTGCCAGTTACAAGCTGCCAGAAAATAGAATAATGCCTTAACATCCCCAGCAAAACAAGTATGTAAAATATAGTGTACTGGTTTATTGAAAAAAATAGGCTTTTAATATTACATAAGCACATTTTTGCTGTTATTGCAACATCTATTTAGGATTATCACAATAAGCATGAACTTTAACACATTTCTTGACTTCATATCTATGACACCAAATGTTTAGACCTAAATTTTTCAATTTTATTCTCTCATGATATCAAAACAAATGAAAAAAAAAAATAAATTCACCAAGTCACAAACTATGCTCAGTCAGCAAAGTATATTGATTTGTGCAAAATGTCAGACTGGTTACTATTTTCAGGAGATCTATTTGTAAGTGTGACACATTAAGATGTTCTCCATAATCAAGAAGAAAAGTGGCCTTTGGACAATGGTGCTGAAAAATATTTACAAAATACAGAGGTATACAAGCAGTATGAACTTGTTTAAAGTAAGAAAGGAGCAGAATTGATAATTCCCTCTGTTCTTCTGTAAAGTTGTTTGATAGAAGAGTTCAAGCAGTACAGCCTTTGACAACAGCAAGAGAGGGGACAGTAGCCACCTTAGAGATGAATTTCAGAACAAAGGAAAAGGAACATGTTTTCATTGCAGACGTGTTTTTCCTTGGCCTTCTGGCCTGCATTCTACTAGAGTAAAAAGAAGTTAAAAAGAAATCCAAAAAGGTTTTTCAAAAGGGACTCAATATTTTTTTTATAAGTGGAAAGCTGTCAGCAACAAGACAGCTGAGGTGGCTTTCACCCAAATCCCAAGTTTAGCAAACTGCTAATGAAAACTCCTGACCAGTACCCCTCTAATGACACCTGCCTTTAACATGCAACTCTCACCTGGTTTAGAGTTGCAGTCCAGAAGTATCTGGCTCACTAGATGCAGCTGTTCATGCTACTCAGTAAAATGTATCACTTCTGTTTCTAAGGCCACTATGATCCTCAAAGTTGGAACACTTCGATAAGAAGTATCAAGATGTATGGAAGAGGCTTCATGTAGGAATGCATGAAACTTATTTCATCAATAATTGTTTGATTGTTACCAGCCCTTTCTTTCATTCTACCCATCCTGAAGACCTTGAGCTCCTCTTGCATTTCTTCCTCCTCATACTTCCAAATTTAAGGGGTTTTAGTTTTTATGCAACAATCATCAAGGCATAATTTCCCATAATCTCATGACAATGTACGAACATATACTTTATCTAAGGCAAGTCAATTATCTGGTTTATGTCACATTATTAATTCTTAATCACATAAGACAGACTAGGCACCTCCTGAAGATAAATATCTTGTAAAGCATGTTATACTATACCCATCTTGCTGTATTAGGAAGACATTAATTGAAGTGTGTTATCTATCTTTCTAACCAAGAGTAATTCTGATAAAAAATAAATTATGCTGAATAGGATGAACTCTAATGAAGTAAGTTAGGACTTTTTTTTGTATAGTCAGCTCTTTAAGGAATCACTTAAAATTTCTCCTAATATAAAAAGACTTGGAGTATTCTTATGGGGTTAATGACTTTCTTGGCAAGCAACATCATGACATTAGAATATCTCAGTAAATGTCCCACAGGTCATATGGAATTGTGCTTTTTCAGATTCATATAACCTGATGTCAGCCTTTGGTTATCCTCCTTTTATCAGCCTGTACACAAGTTCACACATGTATCTCTCAATATTGCTAACTTTTCCAGAAGAGACTAATCATACGCTTTCATCTCAATTATTTTCAAATATAAAAACACAGAAGTCACAAAAGAGAAATGAAATTCCATTGAGAGGGGAAAAATCCATTTTTCTAATTTTTAAAATATATTTCTTAACCATCATTACTGTAATAACTAAATACCTGTTTTGGGATAATTTGGTCTCCCGGCCAATGCACCAATTAATGTCATAGATTTATTTTGTGCAGTGAGATAGAATTAAAAGGAAAAAGCAAAGAAGGTCTAAACTTGAAAAAGTATAAAGAAATCTTTATTAACAGAATTAAAGGGAAAAAATAATAAGAAAATGAGAATAAATTTTCAGAACACTGCTCTTATACACTCTCTTTTCTTTCTCACTGACAATGTAAAGATAAAACTTGCGACTTTCAGTCAGTTTACCACCTCTAAAATAGTTGTTTTTTTGAGTTCACTTAGGGAGAAGAGTTTCTTTTGCCGTGCCATAGAGACTTTTCCACAAAAAACAGTTTTCTCATGACTTTAATGTCACAATGAAATAACCCCCTGGAAAAGGAAAATCTATTCGCAGTGTGAAAGTCCTTTCCCTGTCTTGCAGCTTTCACACAGCTGCTTTCATGGACCACGTCGACTTATTGGGGTGCTATTTTGAGGATGAATGGTTCTAGTATAAAACAGTTTTCTTCATCTATCTCTGGGAACAGAGGTTTTTTACTACAATCTCTAAGGCAGATTTTCTCATCTCTCTCATTTCTCTCTGTTCAAGTTTCTCATTGGATCACAGCAATAGCTATTTTCTTCAAATACTAGTGTTTTAACTCACAGTTGTGCTAGAATGCTACATCCCCCCAATGCATTTCTGTGAGTCACAGGGAAGAAAAACAAAGTCTGATCTATCAAATAAATCTTTGCCAAAGCCTTACAAAAGAATCTTAATCCAAATTCAAGGCATCTCCTCAATCCCCTCATCTAGAATCTAACTTCTTCACTGACCTCAGAGTCAAGATTTATCATTGATTGAAACAGTTTTTATAGGGTCCTGCAACTCCGAAAGGTTAATCTGGTCCAAGCTTTGCATCGGGAACACGGCTCTCTGTGCCTCTCTGCTGGCCACGTGGTCTCTGCCAGCACCACGTGAGCCGTGCTGGCTTGACTCTGCTGGGGTGCTGAAACCAAGAAAAGCTGCAGCTGATGCTTTTGTCCTTCTGTCCATATCAAAGCTGGCTCAAAGAGGCTGAGCAAATAAAGTTCGTTGTGAGCCATGCTGAGGCAGCTGTGGCTGCCCAGCACTGCCCGGGCCACTCTGATCCTGGCCACATGGCCACTCCCAATCTGGAGAGGCAGTGGCCACACAGCTGCTTGGCCTTGGGACCACACCTGGCACAGACCATGAGGCCACTCTAGGTGCTGGTTTCTGTTGCATAGTTGTTCCTGGTGCCGATATGGCCTCTGGCTGGCATGGCTTGGTGGCTCTGCTAGAAAAAAGAGTGGCAGGCTCTGCTGGGAAGGGGTCCCAGCTGCCCCCCAGGACAGGGCCTGACGGGCTCCCCAGTGAGGGGCTCGACAGCCCCCTCACCACCCCTCTGGAAGCAGAAAGTCTCCACTGGGCATGGGGGACCGGACCAGCCCAGATCCAGCCATGCAGGCCAAGCAGGACCAGCCTGGACCCAGCCTGCCACCTCCATCAAGGCCGGAAACCAAGTGAGCCACCCTCAGCTTTTCTGTCTTAAAATGTTTGTTCACAAAAGTCATCTCCATCCCCCATTGGTTCAATTACGTGTCAGTATTGAAGACTGGCTACTGACTGGTTCTCTACTATATCTGCAAGGCCCCAAATAGGGAATTACTCTACATCAAAAATTGAATTAATGCCAAACTAGGACAATACTTCACAGATTTTAACACAATTGTCTTCACATCACGACTCTAAAGCTGTGATATTATTTCTGTTTTACAACTGGGAAACATAGAAACTCTACATAACCTTGCCATACTACTGGGTCAGATTAAGAGAGTATTGAAGTCCTTATAGCCAGTGGTAAGCACCCTCTTGGATGTCTAGTGAACTGGTCATCCACCTTACCAACAAGCAACCAAGTAGGTTGAATTTTAGAGCAAAGACTACAATAAAAAATGAGAAATTAAACTCCACACATGCAATGATTAGCTTTCTGAAGAAGTGTTTTGTCCACATGGCTCTGCAACTCTTGCCAAAGAATCCATAAACATAGTACATAAACCAAGGAACAAACTTCCACTTAACCCAACATCTTGTTTCTCTTGTACATCTGCCTTCTTTTTCTTAGTTTTCAATATATAAATGGAACATATGGGGAAGACTGGGAAGCCTGCAGTTTTTAAACATGTCAAGACCAAAGGCAGCCGATTCTGTATCTGGGTATCAATCACCAACCCCCACAAATGACACATGAAATGCTTTGTATACATAGGGCCCTAAAAGCCTGCTAAATGACACTGAAAAAAAAAAGATGTTAATTTTTTTCCTTGTAGTCTGCAGGAATAAAAAACAATTAGAAAATAGCTTCAGTTAAGGACGGTGCCTGCTGTTCATCAGAGCACAAAATCTAAGATTTTCTCTTTTTCTTTTCTCTTTTCTCTTTTCTTTTCTTTTCTTTTCTTTTCTTTTCTTTTCTTTTCTTTTCTTTTCTTTTCTTTTCTTTTCTTT
>JAWWMU010000106.1:72755647-72773281 GCA_035048155.1 Cinnycerthia olivascens
TGTTGTATCCATCCCTGGTATAAAATCCCCTGCACGACTGCGCTCGGGGCCTTTCTGCTCCTGACCCTTTCAGCTACGACAAACCTGGGCTAGAATCTCACAGTGAAAGGTCTCCTCCTTCTTTGTTCAACCCTTGTCGCCCTCACTGATGTCTCGTAGTGGAGCTCATTCCTCTAAAGGTTCTGCCACAGGCACCCCCGTTCCCCTGGGCACGTCCCCACACGTGCTGCAGTGGGGAAGCTCCCAGGGGAATGGGAATTTCTCCAGAAAACCCCCTAGCTAGCTGGGATCCAGTAAGCTGGATCAAAACCATTGTTTAGTATTATTCATTTTTCCATGTTTGTGAGTACTTTCCTTGTTAAATAAACAGGTTTTGCTGCTTTTCTCGAAAGAGGTTTACCTCCCAAACTGATTGGGAGAAGGATGCTTGAACCTGCTTTCTAAAAAAGACCACCTCAGAAGTTTCATCCCAAAATTTGCCCTAAACCAGGACAAGGCATTACATTGTTGAAATTAAGAAGCTTCAAAACCCTGAGTATGCTAAAGCTACCTTTGAAATTCTTAACTGGAAAATGTATGGTTACCTACTAGAAAATTTTTACCTTTTTTTTAATGAGAAAGAATAACATCATAAAACAATTAGATTGGGAAATAGTACTTAGAAAAACCTTGTGATCACTTGTAGGAAGTTAGACTAGACTCTCCTGTCTTCATACTTCATAAAACATTCCTAATCACATTTTTATTTCCCATAATGTATTCTGGTCTTGTCTTTGAAAACAAATCATAAAAATCACAGAATATTTTGCGTTGGAAGGAATAGAAGGATCATCGAGTTCAGCTCTTAAGTGAATGGTTCATACAGAGATCAAACCCACGATCCTAACATTATTAGCACCATGCTCTAAAATGGAAAACAGCAGATATTTTTTACAAATATTTTCCTTGAGCATTCAAAAAGAGTCACTCAAACAAAACATTTAAATTTCTTAAAAAAAAACCATGCAGAGGTGTAGTTTTTGAAAGTTAATTATCTCACTTATTTCCTGTAGTTCAAAACTTGATATTGAATCCCTTCTTTCAGAACTAGTTTGAGATAGGGATTACAATCTAAATGTGAGGAATTACGTTTATTTTTAGGAAAAACTCTATATTCCAAAATAGGCCTAACTAGACATCTAAATTGTATATTCTGACTTAGAGTGATAAACATTCCATCGGTTTTGAAAAATTAAATTAAAATTAAATGACGAGCCTTTTCTCTTTCAAAGTACCTTAAAACATTCTAATTTAAGGCTTTGTAAGATTCAGATAATGGATTTAAAAGATGTCTCCTATAAGCTAAGTTACCAAAACACTTGACTAGCATATAAAACCCAAAAATTGGTCTAGTTCAAATGAAGACTAGACTCCTGATTTCCATTGGCTTTCCTTCTACTGAAAGTGCCTGAAAATACCTCAGCCTTGTTTCACGTAAAATTAAACCTATTGTCAGTGTGAAGCTAATTTTTATATGTACCCATTTCAGCAGGGACACTCCCTTCCTTTTCAGATTCTTCCCCTCAGCCCACAAACTTAAAGAAAACTGACATCCATCCCATAATCCTAGTGAGAGGCACCAGAACAGAGAGTGGTTTTGTAGCTGTTCAGAAACTGTCAAAGTGAAATTGTTTTACAGCTTGCTGCTGCTTTGCCTCCAAGCTCACTTGATTTGATTCTGTGCTAGCCTATAGCATGTCAAACGTGGTTTAACCTGTTATAACTCAGCATTTTGTCTGTATCTGCTGTTCCTTCTCGCTCCCTTACTGCCCTGTCATGCTACAGTGTCAGATCTCTCATACAGTTCAATCTACATGCTGTGGACACAATTTGTTTTATGTGCAGTAGTACACATCAATGCTGTGTCAGCTCTAGGATCGCACAAAAGAACATTAGAGTATTATTTTATCTTCACAGGTTTCAGGTGGTTGTTTCACAAGAAAAAAATACAAGGAAAATATTATACTCCTCTAAGGAGATGTTCCAGGCCAAAAGGATCTGCACCACTGATTTGAGACAAAATGTTAATTATGCTTTTATTTTTGAATGAAAAGATGAGTGCAGACCTAATAAACTCATCCCATCTGTGTCTTTCTTTCTTCTATGTCCCTAGTGAATGGAATTTCATGTCCCTGTACTGTCAGAGGTCCTTAGGGTTCAGAA
This sequence comes from Cinnycerthia olivascens, assembly GCA_035048155.1. Lineage (NCBI taxonomy): Eukaryota > Metazoa > Chordata > Aves > Passeriformes > Certhiidae > Cinnycerthia > Cinnycerthia olivascens. Next base: position 72,757,850 of record JAWWMU010000106.1, read on the forward strand.
CTCTTGTTTTTCCTTCGTGTTCATCATCATTTTAGATGTTAAATCTATACAACTTTTTGATAAAAGCCTCTATGTTCCCTAGTAAACATAGCTGTTCAATACTGAATCTGCAAGTTCAAAGAAATGCATTGAATACCTTCACTTTTCTTCTCTTCAAAAAGATGCCTATTAAACTGGCAGTGATAGAATGATGGCACATCACTTGCATATATTTATTCAGTGAAAAGATCTGGCATACCATTTGGTGAGAAAGTAATTACAATCTATGTTAACACAATATGCCTGGTATGTCACTGATTGAACATTGAGTTATGTTTGGTGTCAGTCATTTCTGGATTTTTTTTTCCCTTTACTGACTCCATATATTATGAAAGCACTGAGAAAAAGTAATAAAACAAAACTAAGATGATAGGCATTTTATTTTGTTACATATTGTAGCAGTTTTGTGGGTTTTTTCCTTCAGATTACCCATTTGAAGGGAAGGAGAAAATATTGTTAACAGTGATAATAAGTTATATTTAATTACTTTTTCTTCAGAAGATGTAAACAACAAATGTAACCTCAAAACATTATTCCAAGGGAGGAGACACCCTACTGTGAAGCACTCTAATACTTTTGTTTCCCAACCACCATATGTGGAATTCTTTGCAATAATTCTCTGCATCCTAGGAACAAGGCTGGAATGGTGCCATTTCTTGGACATCAGAATGCAACATGAGAATTTCTCAGAACTGCAGATTTCATGCTTAGTCCTTAAAAATATTTATAAATGTCTGTTTACTGGTAGGCCTGCTGTTAGCAGTGCCCATTTATTTTATGAAGAAAACTCTATCTGGCTATTTATCTTGTTATGATAAGAAAAATATCATGTACACTATTTTGACACTGAATTAGTTTTCAAAGTAACAATTTCAAATGATAGAGGAAAAAATCACCGAGAATGAAAATATCTCTCAGTTTTTTTTCAACCGAGACCTGTTTCATTCTTGTTCATAACAGATAAGAAGGCAAGCATTGTGTACCTTTTCAATTTTCATATTGTTTAAACTAACCAGTCTCTTCAGAGATTTCAAGGTTATAGCTGTTTTCTTAATTACTATCAATACCTTTGTGGCCAGCTGATTCTCTGAGGATATGTGGTGAGCTGAGATATACTGAAAGGGAATACATTTTTTTATCATTTAGATGCTGTGGTGGTGTCTTTGTCTAACCACCTGCTGCTGAGATGGCAAGGAGAATGATGAAAAAAACAACAAACTTGTGGGTTGAGCTATGGAGACATCAATATTTGAAACAAGGAAAAAAAAAAACCCAAAACACACAAAAAAACCAAAAGAAAACTTCAACAACTACTGCAACAACTATCACTAGTAATTTTAAAAATAAATTAAAACAAAAAAAAACAAAATCCAAAAGACACACACTTAAAATTGCTCACCACCTGCTGACAGATACTCATCCAGTCCCAGGCAGCAGCTGGCTCTTCCAGTCAAATTACCCCAGTTCACATACTGGGCATGACATTCTATACTATGGAATAACCTTTTGACCAGTTCAGATCAGCTGTCCCACTTATGCTCCCCCCACCTTCTCATCCAGTGGCAGACCATGGGGAACTGAAAAGTCCTTTACTTACGGTAAGCACTACTTAGCAACAACCAAAATGTCAGTGTGTTATCAACATTTATCTTATATTAAATGTAAGACAGCATTGTAACCCACTACAAGGAAGAAAATTAACCCTACACCAGTGGAAAATTAACTCTGCACACTAGAACAGGTGGGTTAACCTCGGCTGAATGCCAGATGCCCACCAAAGCCACTCTATCATCTCCCTCTTCAGCTGGACCGGGGAGAGAAAATGTAAAAAAAGGTTCATGGGTCATGATAAGGACAGGGAGAGACTATTCCTGATTATCGTCACAGACAAAGCAGACTTGACTTAGGGAAACCTGTTTAATTTATTACAAGTCAAACCAAGGTAGGACAATGAGAGCTAAACTCAAATCTTTAACACCTTCCCCCCACCCTTCCCTTCTTCTCAAGATAACCTTAGTCTCAAATTCTCTACCTCTTTCCCTCAGTGGTGCAGGTGCCAAGGACAGGGAATTGTGGTCATTTCATCACACGATGTGTCTGGTGTTCCTTCTCTTTTCTCTGGCTGCCATTGCTCCTCTTCTTATTTATTTTATCCCAGAGACCCTAACAGAGCCACAATTGCTGATGGACTCAGCTTTGGCCAGCAGGTCTGTCTTGGAGCCGGCTCACAATCATCCTGTCAAACATAATGGAAATTTCTAGAAGCTCATCACAGAAGCAACCCCTGTAACCCTACCAGCAACAAAATCCTGCAACACAAGGCCAATACAATTGAGATACAGTTTATGGCAACATTCAGTAAAATATCTTTGAAATATGACAAAATGGGATATTTTTTTGTCCCTACATATGTTTTTTCTCCTGCAAGCTAGATTTTATTAGAAAATCATGCTTTGGTAACTATGAAAATGTCTAATTCTCAGTAAAAAAAATCCTTAATTCTTTAGGTGCTCCAAATAATTTCACTTTTAAGCAACCAGACCCAGTCTTCTACCACTTAAAAAGTCCTTCAAGAGTCCTTGGCCACTTAGCATTACTACTTTTCCCATATAATGAGATTTCTTTCATATCACTAAACTCCATTTCCCTTAAGACAGCCTTATGGGATTGTCTTTTTCCTGTAACTGGGCATTTTTCCAAATATCTAACAGAATGAGTTTCAGACTTTCTGGAAAACAACCACTAAGCATATTTTCCTAACAGTCCTGAGCATATGCAGAACATGTAGTTAAACTGGTTGTACTTTCCTAATTTTCACATAGCATATAGTTTATCATTCATTTAATAAAAAGTCCCAAAGCTGTGCCCAGGACAATCAAAATTCTTAAGCTAAATTTGCTTGGTTTTCAAAAATTAAGACTTATGATTCATCTAAGACATGATTCATCTATTATACTAAAAACATATCATAGCCAATTCAATTGGCGATGGAGATTTCTTTACAAACTGAGAACCTCTAGGATTGTCATTCAAAGTGAGACATTTATCAGACTATTTAACTCTGGTATGAGCTAATTGTCTAGAGTTATATACATACATTGGAGTTTGAGATCACTCTTCAAACATATGGAATATGTATTTGTGTTATCTTTTGAGTACTTGTGCATTAGAATCTCAGTGTACTGTGATTGACTGCCAACTGACCTTATCAGCAACTTTACTGTTCAAAACCTCAGTTCCTCTGATCTTGCCATTTATTAAAATTCTCAACATTTATTAGAAAGATGGGTGGAGAAGGCTATCAAATTTTACTATTTGAGCATAACAAGCACTTTACCTTGGAACACTACATTAGCATTGTTGCTTCTGAACAGTTCATTTCCTTTCACCTCCTGCATTTCTTGCTCATACACTGCTACTGTGGTGTATCTCTTGTCTTCCAGAACATTTTGCATGTTAGAAAGGTGTATCAGAACAACACAAATTCCAAGAGCCAGGCCATTTTGGACCAAACACATTGTATTTATGTCTCTGCTGCAATTGTACCTGCCTTGCTCACTCAGGGACCAGTAAGATAGATGGTAGCTTTCCCCATACTTACATTTTCCTTCAAAATATTTTTCTTAATGTTTATCTGTGTCCAATGCATTATTCAAGCTGACCCCTTGAAAATACTTGATGTTAATCTCTGAAAGTTCAGTTTCTGGATGTGATGAGCTTCAGGGCATAATTACAAGACACTTGGCAAGAAACTAAGTACTTTATCTGAGTGATTGCTGTCTAGAGCTTCACAAATATTTTCTCTGCCATAGATATTGTAGATCTTAATTATGCTTAGAAATATTACTGAATGAGGAATTGCTTGTTCTGCCTCCTGGGACATTAACACACATCTGTATCAGTCAGGAACTATTAAGATTTGGCTACTTTGGCACAGCATGACACCAAATTGGCTCAAAGTTTAAAAAAGGATTATATGTATTTATTTCACTAGCAAGTTGCACACTAATAGCAGTGGAAGACCCCATAACTCAAAAAGTGCTGTAGTGCTACTAATGACTTATGTTTTAGGTAAATGAAAAAACTTTCATACATTCATTGACTAAGAAATACATTCATTGTTTCATACATTCATTGACTAAGACAGCAATAGTATGCAAATGGGAGTTTACAAGTTTCAGCTAAAATCATGTCAATAGTCTTTATTTTTAGAGTAAATCTTTAGCTCATATACTTTAGTATAATTTCTTATCACTTAATGGTTTTAATAGCTATAATTTTTTTCATACTCATGTCTTGATTCCCTAGCAAAACTTCCAAATTTTATTGTCAGCAAGGATATTATGAAACATCAAAATTTCTGTAGAGACTATAGTCCCGTAACAACAAGGTTTACTTTATTAATGATGTTAAAAGGACTCAGATTCAAGGCAGAGCTTCCAAAAAGCCAAAGGTGATGTCTGTGACACCTAATAAATTTGAACTTTAATCTGTTAAAACACAACAAAACTTAGAATCCACACAGATGATAAGCCTCTACATTTTATCTTCATGAAGGTCTTGAACAAAGTCTTTCTTCAGCAGCCCCAGATAGTTTTTCTCGTATGATGCAGACACATTTCTATGTGCAGCAAAACCTAAACTGTGAATTAGTGAGATTTGACACATAGTCACTTTTTCATGGTTTCCAGATATCTAAAATGTGGATAGAAAGGGCAAAATGTGGAAAGGAGGTTTAAAAAAAAAAAAAAAGACACTGATTTCATAACTGAATAGAAACTACTGCTACAAAAGAGAATATTTGGGTCATTAACACTTATTAACAATATGGGAGAGAATATTTGAAAGGAAAGGAATTTATAATGGATGGAGATGTTTTATTGTAATATAATTTCAATTTGTTTTAACTTCAGAAGTCCAATGGTACGTTTCTTTATAATATAAAGATTATAAAATACTGTGAAACATCTAGCTAAGTATTTGTTATGGCTAGGTTCATTACTATAAATCCTATGAAAGTGTTCTATCTTATCTTCATTATGTGCATATAATTGGGGTTGTGTTCTGTAGTGTTATAATGAAATTAGTAAGGGAGTTTTAGAAACATTAAAAACATTTTAAATACATATTAAAAAAAATCTTAACTGAAAATAGAAAACATCAGAAATAAAGATAAAATTTACCAAGATAGGAGACTAGCACTATACTTGTGCACTGTGCAGAAGATCTGACAGATTGCTGTCCTCAATTTCAAGGTATTGATTATATTGTATTGTATAGGGACTTGTAAATATGCGTGCATATATCTCAGAAACATGTGCATATATTTAATTAAAGGAAATGAGTGTGGTTGTGTAAATACCCAGAAGTTGTAACTGCATGGTGATGTTATGTTTACCATCTACTTTAAAAGGTTTATCTAGGCCTTCCCATGTCACTTCAATGCATGGTGCAAGGCTGTTCACACAGGTAAACAATCATAGAGACCAAAATCATGAGGTGAGCAGCACGTGTGCTGGCGTGATCTGCAGTGGGTGATGTAAGGCAGTGCACAAGGGGAAATCCTGAACCAGAGGAACCTCAGTGGCGAGGAGACATTCATCAGGAGCCAGTGGTTCATGCAATAGGGGCTCACAAGATGTAGGGGAGGCTAGGAGCAGCAATGGGCAGCAAACTCCACAATCATGGCATGTGAAAGAAGCCCCTTGGGAGTTTTAGGGACCAGGGCAGACAGACAGGGTGTCTTATGTCAGCCAAGGTTGTAGGGCAGCAGTTTCCATAGGAGTTCCCCTGGAAGAGTATGCACAAAGGGTGCTGAAGCCCTGCTAACTCAACAGAGGAGCAATGGTAATCATCTGGCAGAAACCATGGCCACCCTGGGGTCTATAACTCCACAACAGGCGCAGATTTTCCAACAGCTCCCACGGGAGCGTGCAGGGCACACCACAGTGCCAGCTGCAGGGTGAGCCCTGCTCTTACACCAGGACAGTCTGACAGCCATGAGCACCCCTGTGGGAGGTGTGCCCAGGTACAGGAACTCCTCTGGTCAGTGTCAGAGCTCCAGGAGCAGGCGAGTAGGTTCAGGAATATCAGGGAGTCTGAAAGAGTGATAGACTACTGGAATCATATCCTACTTTCCGTGGGAAAGGCCTCACAGGTAGACAGGATGCATAGAATCATTATGGGTGGAAAAAATGCCACTGGTATAAATCCTATGGGAAGCAACTGAAGGAGCTGAGGTTGTTAAGCCCGGAGAAGACTTGAGGGGAGCTTATTGCTGTGTACAACTGCCTGAGGCTGTAGTGAGGTCAGTCTCTTTTTTTCAGCAAAAAGCAGTAGGACAAGGGAAAATGGCCTTAAGTTGCACCTTGGGAGGTTTAGATTGGATATTAGAAAAACATTTTTTCACCAAAAGGGATATCAAGCCTTGAAACCGGGTCCCCAGAGAAGTGATTGACTGACCATCCCTGAGTGTATTTAAAAGGATTGTAGATATAAAGACATGATTTAGCGGTGGGCTTGGCAGTAGGCTAACAGCTGGAATTGATCCCAAAGAACTTTTCCTACCTACATGATTCTGATTCCAGTTTCATCTAAATTGTTTGCAAGGCACGACAGAGCAAAGTGGGTGTACTTGTAAACAACAGAACAATGTTGGTCCTTTTCTGTTTTAAGTAGTATAACCAGGTCAATACAGTTTGAACAGTATGTTAATGATTCACAATGTTCATTTAAAACCTAAAATAAAGAACAAAATCAAAATTAGGTAGAATCAAAGGTTTTTGCCTTGTCTTTATTTGTGCAATTGTCAGGCTGATAGTGTTATCTTCACAAGCTACAGGACAACTAAATTATTCTCTCATGTTTTCCTTGTCATTCAAAAATAAAGAAAGAGGGGTAAGATGGGTATTATAATTGAGGTATTTTTTCAATATACAGATATTATCTGTCAAAATAATCCTGTCAAAAGTTTGATTGTCTCAGATAATGCTCAGCTAATTTAACCATAGTGCTAAAACTGTCAGTGGTACCCTTTGTGCAGTAATTGAATGGTTCTAAGGAGCTTCATGACCTTTGAAAATGCCAGCTCCCAACCAGGACCTGATGTAAAGTCTTTGCAAGCACACACATCCTTCCACAAGATGTAACTGCTGCAGCTGTCACACTCAATTTTTTTTAATGTCAAATTCAGTTTGTCCTGTGTTTGGTATTTTGAATTCTATGCATACTGGTAGATGACAAGTCTTTTTATTTATTTCATTTAATGGATTTTTGAGACTTAATCAAAACCGTAGTGTTGGAAAGCTTTTGTCTAAAGGGTGAAGGATAATGTCTTGTTTCTGACTATTTACTGAGGCTTATGTATTAGAGGCCATGACCTGAAATGTCTGACAGTTTCCATTTTCTGTTAGAATAGTATTTCACCTGAAGAATTTCAGCATTTATTTTAGAACAACATATAATGGAATAGGTTATCTGTGTCCTAAAACTGTTTATATTCCCATTATAATGACATTCAAGAGGACCTTCTAGATGAAGAGGTTTAACAGCATAAAAGATCTATTTATGGTCCTATTTATTAGTATCATACACATATGTTTCTCCACATTACTGTATAATAAACCAGTATTTCCACACAAAGAATAAAATACAAAATAACAAAAGAATATGAATTATAGATAAAAGGAGGTGATATTTCACACATCAGATTCTGAGCTCAGCAAGAGGTGTTTTAGGTAGATCTCAGGGACACTGAAGGAGTCAATGCCTGCTCTTACACACTGATACCGCTGACAAAGATTATGAATTACCCTTAAGAAAGAAGTAAATAGGCACGTGTACTTAACAATAAAATGTATTTTACAGAGAAGTATTCTGGCAGCATGTGAGAGAGACTTCAATAGAAGGCATAAAAATATACAAAAATAAACAAAGCTAAAGTATACTTTTATTCAAAATTATTATTCAAAATAGATTTATTATTTTACATTTAAAAATAGGTAAAATATACTGAACATAGACACATTTAATTTCACTCTTCTAATTACTTTTTTTCTTGTCTTTATCCCAACCCATGAGTTTTCTAATTTTATTCTGAGGATTCTCTTCCCAATTTCACCAGACGGGAGTGAGCAAGTGGCTGAGTGATGCTTAGTGACCAAGCTGGGGTTAAACCATAACATATCCCAAGTGGAATTCAGTGGAGAATTAGAAAAGTACTAGAAAAATTTCCATTATTATCTCTCCACACAACACATTCTCTAGGTAAATAGCTTAAGTACTTTATTTATGGGTTGTTCAGTGTTCCTGAGTAAGATCTCAGATTTTGTTGTGACTACAACCTAGAATGCCAACATCATTTCACAGGCCTTCAGAATAATTTACAATCTATGAAAAAATTCTTAATTTTTCCCTACCCCACCTAGTTCTTTTCAATTTTTTCTTGGGAACTATAAAATATTTCTTGTGTACTATTATTACTGTATGTCTATATAAAATATTGATACATTTACTCTTTAAAATGAACTAGATTCATATTCACCTTCCTTCCTTACTTGCAATTGTCTTTGAATTAGGCTACCTATCAATGACCTAACCATGTTGATTCAGATTTGATTGACAGTGGTACTATTTTTTAAAAGTATTAACACTCTCTGCTGGATTGCTCAGCAGACTGTCTTCAGTCATGAAATCACGAAGTCTTTTTCAGTTTGAAGAAAAAACAACAAAGACTCTAAAGGGTTTAGAGAAACACTTTCAAGTAAGGAAACTATGTGACCTTTATTTGAGCAGTCCATGCCATGATCTAGCAGTAAAAAAATTGCTTCAGACAATCAGCATTTTAGCTGAGATTTCTCAGTTGTATTGTCCTTTGTTGGGTTAGAAATTCCGGCTTAAATTTTCCTTTAAGCAACGACTTGCATATCTTCTGCCTCCCACATATATTTTCCTACATTACATGTATATGTAAAGAGATATAGGTAAAAATGCAAGCATGTTTGTTTGTTCAGTTTGGAACTAAAACACAAATTTATTATTATAATTTTTGCCAGATTAGCTGTATATGTTCTTATCTTAGTATATGATTTGTGGTACAAAAAATATGTAATGATGTGAACAAAAGAAGGTAAGCCTAAGCTAAACTCTGGAACTGTACACTGTGCAACAATGTCATTCAGCCTCTGTTGTGAACTGAAACCTAGCACTTACTGGAAAACAAGAAGAAGGGACCTGGATTTGGAATTTTATTTATTAAATTTTTGGGTAAAACTCCCACATATATGTTCTATATGTAAATTTTGGTCTGTGCCAACTTCAGAGACGTAGTAGATACACTAGGATTATGTGCTGTTATGACAGCGTGTATCCAGACTTTTGGCTGGAAGTCATGGCCTGAATATTGCCCTAGTATCTTCTCTATAGCAATCAAGATCAGAGAACTAATAGGAACATGAATCTCCAACACAAAACTTGATCACTAAAGCATCCTTTTTTTCATTTAGCTTGACATATTATGGGCCCAATAATATTTTTAATATCAATAATAATAACATGTATTATCTCAAATCCAAGACTCACAATGATGCAAGTTATTAATATTTTCTACTAGGAGGGTCTTTGAAGTTGTTATTTGGTTTAATCTATATAAGAAACAGAAAACAAAAAATTTAGCCATTTTATATACAGAGACATATAAGCATCTGCTAGAACAAAAAATATAAAAAAGTAGAATAAAAATAATCAGTCTTAGGCAAAGTGTAGTTTATAATAGCATACAGTCTCTGTGCATTAACAACATTACTGTGTGAACTAACATGGAAGCAAAAATTGTTTATGATGCAAACAGTGCAGGCCTAATCAAAAAACTCAATCAAGTTAATCAAAATGCACTCATTGATTTAGGTATGTCTTAGGTCAGTCCTTTTGTTTATATAAGTAATACTTTCATAGTTTTGCTCCTAGTCTTTGAAAGGTAATTTGCTTGTTTCTTATCAGAAAGGTTGATGTATTAAAATTACTAATTTCTGACACTAGAATTTAATTTGTAAGATTTTATGAACAGCAAAATGTAGTTCACAGTGAATTTTTCGTAAAGTGACACTTTACACTTTATTTTCCTGCAAAAAAATGCAAATTATACTCTCTGTGTCTGTATGTTTTCATGGTGACATCTGGGAATTTAGTAAACTGTAGAATGGAATTCTGCTTCTGTTGTTTTGCCAAGCGGTTATTGTTTTGATATTTACCTCTGAAGGGTTTGAATTCTCATGTGCTGGACATCAGACATCATCTCCAGAGAGAAAAAAGAACATTTCAGAGTATTTTAGAAAGAATTTTTCATTTCTCCGTAGCCTCAGAGACCATTTTCTGTAAAACATAACTGGAAATGAAGAATGCCTTCTGAACAGAGTCACATTCCTCTGTTAGTGGTCTGAAAGCTGTAGAGTTGAGAATGGAAATATAAATTATCTGATTAAAGGTATTCTCCCTGTGGAGCACATAGGTAAACAACATACCCCTGAGAATTTCTTCAGAGGTGACTGCTGAGGTAAAATACCTGCTGTTGAAGATTTAATTTCCTTGAATTTGGATTTCCTTGAAATATTTTTTCTCACTTACAAGCTTAGACTGCTACAATTTTGCCCTGATTCCTACTTCAATCTCTGTTTTACAGACTTGATCTAGTTTCAAATAGTAAAAAAATTTAAAATGTCTTTCTACGAGTACATCTACCAGTAGTATTAAACCAAATATATTCAAGATAGGTAACAATCTAAGTTTGAGCCCCCCGGTGGCATTACCTGATGCAAGACTACTGGCTGGTGGCATGTGCCCTTGTTCTGCCCTTTCTTACTGAGGTTAGTAAAAAAAATAATTAAAATTTTTAAAGTTTCCAAAGCCACACCTTAATATGTGATGGTGATGCCTTACGTTTTTGCTTTTATATTTTTTAGATCCTGTGCTGTTTCAGTGGGCAGCTTTATGTTTCATATTAAGTGCTACTGAGTTCTCTTCACAGAGCAGGAAGACAAAACAATTCCTTCTCTAGCTTGGGACCAAGGACAACTTTCAGGCCCAAGAACAAAAACAGTGGTGAAGTGAGAAGAAAAAAACAGGAGAATAGAGTTTCATAACCTGAAATTATAATTGGAGAATTGACTCTAATATGCTAAAGGACCAGAACTTATAAAAATGTGGGACTTCATGATTGGGTGTCCATTGTATGACCATTTTGGGGCATCTTGGGTGTGGCCCAGCCAGGCTTTTGTGCAGCCCAGGTGTGCCCATTGAGGCCTTTTAATAAATATCTACTTTATCCTTTTGCTCTGTCTAGTCTCTGTTCCAGGTCATCCTCCAGAAGGCATCAATGGGAAAAATCAAATGTCAGTGATAAAAGGCACACAGGATAATTGCCTCATGTTGCATATCTAAAATTTGAAAAATAAAACCCCAGAGTTTGAAGTATAAGGCACAGGAATTCTATATTTTAGAATTTTCTAAAGAAAGGCAAGTTTTTAGTAATTCTAAATTAGAAATATTGTTCTTGACACAGATGGCATCCATTGTAATTTTAGCACCATTTTTCTATAGGTAGTTTTAAGAAGGTATCAGTCTTCAATATTATACTAAGAAATTGTAACAGTAGACTTTCATATAAATCATTGCTGACTTTTGAGAAGGGCTTGCACAGGTTTGACAATTTTTTTGCTTGCTTTCTCAGTAAACTATTTCAAAATAAGCCCTACATGAGTTTGCACATCTAAGACAAAAAAAATCTTTCAACTCCAGCTTTAAATGGCCTGTGTCCTGAAGCTAACAGTGCTCAGCCCTGAATAAGATAAAGGCCAGTGCTAATATGAGTACATGAATATGAAATGAAGATGCAGCAAAAACCAAAACCAACAAAATAAAACAGGCACTGTAACTGTTTCAGAATACAAAAATATCACTGAGACAAAATATTCTGTTACCTGTGTGGTGATTATACCTTCAGATCAGGTAAAAATGCACATAGATGGGCTGTCAACACTGATGATAAAGATGGTACTCCTATTCTCTTACAGTTTCTCATCACCATCATATTTACTATATGTGACCTGATACTCTCTGCTAAGAATTAATCATGCTCCACCAGAGAAAGTCATTTGGGCCTACCGATCTTCACAAAAGAGTCTTAATCAAGAGCATAGGTACACCAGATTAATCAATGTTCATGTTATGCTGAAGAAAACATCAGACATTGCTGTGCAGCCATGGGTAGTTTTTTTTCCAGTTATTTATTTGCTTCTTTTTTTCTTATTTTACCCCTAAGATATGGAGTTTTTTGAGTTCTGAATGCAGTCATACTTTCTCGTTTTGGAATGACGTGTGACCAGTTGAATTATCATTTGCATGTATCAGACAAAGCTTATGTATTAATACCATCAAGCTCAAATTCCTAAAGCTTTTCTGTAGTTCATTATAAAGAAGCAGTATAATCAATTTGTATTTCAATTCTAAGTCACAGAAATATTTGACAGAATGCAACAAAGATTATATGAGGATTGACTGAAGTTGGCTAGGGAACATAAACCCCATGGCTTTTAAACTTTTCTGGAAGTCCAGACAGCATTGTTTTACTTGATTGCTTCTTGGTTTCTGTGAAGGTAGCGTAACATGAATACTGTGTGATTATTCAAAGTGCAGACCTCCTTATACTGCAATGTTAATGGTCCTTAGCTGAGATATAAGAGTGAAAGCACAGACAACCAAGCCAGTTTCTTTAAAAACAATTCCACTGAACAAGCCAGAGGTAATATTATAAGTAAAATGCAAATTTTCTTGTGTAGATAAACTGATTATTATCTTTGAACACAGCTCATCATATATTTATTGGATTTTGCTGCTATACTGAGGAGAGGACAAAAAGAAAGTGAAGAAGATGACAGAGGAAAAACAATAATTCAATAATTTATCTGTCCTTTTTATTTTTTTATTTCTTTTTAAATTAGTAAATAAAAAAGGAAGAAAAGAAAAAAAAAAAAAAAGAAATTGCATACAGAAGCAGTAATTAATGTGAAACAATATCCACAATGTGTATGTACCTCAAAACCTATCTTGAACGGATAAGGTTTTTAAATTAAAGAATAGCTACACTTATGTCAGTTTTTGCTTTAAGTATATACTCACCTGGGCAGTTTCTGGATTGAAAGAAATTACTTTCAGGCTGGAAAATGAAAAGCACCAGCAGCAAGGCACAGGTCACCATCAGTATGATGGATATTCAAACTTCCTGACCTAGTGATAATCTCTCATCAGTCTTCAGCAGCAGAGAGAAATCTGGCAAACAGCTTCCCGCTTTCCTCTTTTAACTGGCAAAATTTGTGAGACAATTGTGAAATTTATAGCAATAATAAATTACTAGATGGTTTTTCCAGTAAATACCCTTTCCAGTATTCCAAAAAGTCAGTCGAGTCAATGTGTTGATACATTGTTTATGCACACACACAGAGGCAAATATATACAAACATACCAATGCACCTCAGTGGGCAGGCTAAGGACTTCAGACAGCACTCAGGGTCTTTCTTTCTTTGTCTCCTTTTTTGTTAACAGGCTTTAAACACAGATGGGGTGAAGCTAGAAGGTTTTTTCAGCACTGGCTTTGTCTTGAGTGACAAGTGATATATAGTAACCTGTTAAATAATTTTCATTATGTTTAAGTATTTTCTATTTCTTACCAGACATAATCTACTATATTTCTACTACTTTTTGTAATCAGTTCTTATTATGTATTTTAGTGTACATGAATAGAGCTTCATTAGCTCTTGATTTAGAGCAGTTATAAATTACCTGAAACAAGCATATGTAGATATGAAAATGTTTCATGGATCTGATACTACATAATTACCCACATTGTCCCTAAAAAATACTTTCCTGATTTGAAAAGTAAATTAAATAATATTATTATGACTTAAAAAGGAACTAGCATAAAAAAGTATTACAGTTTGTCATTCTTTTAATGGTTTTTATTCCTTCAATAAAGACTGAACAATTTATCTTGCTCAAATTAAAAATAAAGGCAAAAAGCTTACTAAAAGAGTTGTCAGTGCAATATAACATAGAATATTACAGCTTTCTGTGCTACTCTGTATAACACACACAGGTGAAAGGCTTCGATATAATTTCATTTGTCATTTATTACTAGGCTGGTCTTAAGTAGTCTGAATGATCTTTGTGTGAACAGATAATTGATAAAGGGGATTTTAAGAAAGATTTTTAAAAATTTGTTTTCTTAAGTGGTATTCTAACTACTGCATGTTAAATACTGTAAAAGTTCATTAGAATAGGATCTTTATGCATAGATCATAACACGATGAAAATAATATGCATCTTTTAGCTGAAATTAGGTATAACATTCTAAAATAGGTGAAATTAAAAATATCATTAATAATCTCTTTAAATAAATTATTCATAGTTGGTTTAAAAGCACAAAAGCAAATGAAATGTGAGGTGAAAATGAAAGAGCAAAAATACATTAAAAATAATTATCTCCAAAGTTTTAGAAATGTGTTCAATTTCTTATGGTGAAAACTTGGAAACTGACTCTATGATACTGAGAGGAGTGTAAAGCTGTCACACACAAGTCAGAACTGCAAATGTTAACCTTTAACCTTCTCAGCTGAAATGACTTCAAAGTATTCACTTGACCAAGGCATAACCTGAAAGCTAAATGGGTTGAGATCATTCTGGCTCTGATGACCTAAAAGGCACACGCGGGTCATGCTTCAGCACTTGGTTGTTGGTAAAGCTTCTTAGCACACATGAAACTGTGGGCATTGAAATCTTTATCTCAAAAAGAATTTTTAAAATTCCCCAGACTGACAGAGTTTCTCTGGCTCATTTGCTCTGCTTCCTTGCTCTGTGCAGAGAGAGAAAGATAAGTAGAATTCATGCAAACTGTGCTATGCTATCAAGGAAAAAGTGACTCCCTGGGACAACTGTATACATTCCTTTATGGTTTTAAAAGCCAGCTACAATTTTTGCACTCAGTAAAGATCCCCTGCCACAGCATAGCCCCCATTAACCCCTCTGTTACATGGAGCACTTATGCGTGGGGAGAGCAGGGCCTGGAATAAAGACTTGATTACAACCTAAGGCAAGTGAAATTATTTTCAGTGTTATACAAGACTATTCCAGTATTTTCTTCATATGTTACTGATGCTTTGAGCTGTATTAAATTATATCGCTTGCTCACTGACCTCTTAGGGGAAGGGGGGGTAGAAGCAAGACCCTGAGGGATGGACGGACGGATGGACGGACAGACGGACGGACGGATGGATGGATGGATGGATGGATGGATGGATGGATGGATGGATGGATGGATGGATGGATGGATGGCAGAATAGAAAAATC
>JAWWMU010000106.1:72783980-72814948 GCA_035048155.1 Cinnycerthia olivascens
TAAAAGGAGATCAGGTTGGTCAAACACCACCTAAACCCATGCTGGCTGGGTCTGATACCCCGGCCATCCTGTAAGTGCTGCATGATGACACTCAGTATAAACTGTTCCATTACCTTACCAGGTACTGAGGTCATGCTGGCTGATCTATAATTACTAAGATTCTCCTTCCTATCCTTTTTGTGAATGGGTGTCACATTGGCCAGCTTCCAGTCATCTGGAACTTCACCACTGAGCCAGGACTGCTGATAAATGATGGAGAGTGGCTTCATAAACTCATCTGCCAGCTCCCTCATCACTCTGGGATGGATCCCATCTCTTACCATAGATTTATGAATATCCAAGCAGCTCAGCAGTTCTCTGACTGCCTCCTCTTGGATATCAGGGGGGCCATTCTGCTCCCTGACACTATCCACCAGCCCAGGATGACAGTTGTCCTGAGAACAAGACATCTTCCCACTAAAGACTGAGGCAAAGAAGGTATTATGTGTTTCCACTTTCTCCTCATCTGCAGTTACTAAGTTCCCTCCCACATCCAGTGAAGAACAAAGATTGGTCTTACCCTTCCTTTTGCCATTAATATATTTGTAAAAACATTTTTATTATCTTTTACAAAAGTTGACTAAGTTCAAACTGAGCTTTGGGCTTCCTAATTTTTTTCCTACATGCTCTAACAATCTTCTTAAGTACTTTCTGAGAGACCTGACCTGCCTTCCAAAGATGATACATCCTCTTTTTATTCCTAAGTTCCTTTAATACCTCATTGCCCATTCAGGCAGGATGTTTTCCTCACTGACTTGTCTTTCTGCACACAGGGACTGTCCACCATACACATCCTGTGTGACTTTAAGCAAGCAATTTCACTGTTGAAGCTCCATGTAAAATACAATTAAATGTTTGAAGTGCTGTAAGATTCTTAGAATGAGGATGAAATAAAGAATAAAATACAATTTATTGAATTTTTCTGTTTCAAATTTTTCAATTTTTCAATTTTTCTGGTTGTGAAGGACTGTGTAATAGTGTTAACTCTTACTTTTAATTTAGTGGTCTCATTATGTGGAAACAGAAGAAGTAGGTGGGACAAATTGGCAGTAGAGTTGGTCACATTTTAAAATGTAAACATAGGACAATTAAGGATAACACAAGTTTTACCAGATAGTATATTTATTGTTTGGAAATCACCAATTACATTCTTGCTCACAAAAGGAAAAACTTGGAAGTCAAAAATATAGGTATTGTACTGCAAATCATATATTTTCAATGAATGAAGGACCATATTTCTCATATTTATATTACAGTAATTTAAACAATACTTAAGACAAAAATAAATCATAGTTTTACCTTAGGTTCACTAAGCCAGGATTTACTGTCCTGTTCATCTTTTCCTCTTTCCACAGTCACAAACAACTCAGGAATTTTGAGGACTAGCAACTGACTTTCAGTTTTTGAAGATCTCTATCCTAAGAAGAGATTTAGTATCTAATTTCTTAAGAATGGAGAGGATACATCTATACCAGCTTTGACTGAAATAATTCCATGCAAAATTAACTTTATTTCCAACGTGTTGATCTCAATCATTTTAAATCAGTAGTTAATGACATGAAGTAGAAAAATCCTTTCTAAAATATATGTTCACTTTGCACCTAGGAAACCATAATATATCATAAATGTGTGACTGTTCAATTTTTTGTGTCCCTTTGTCCTATCACTGACCTTATAAATATGTATTTATTTCTATTCAATACTAAGCACTTGTGATTGGAATTAGTATTAGTGCATATTTAGAACTGATTAAACAAGTGAAAAAATTAGAGATGTTTGTGATAAAGACAATAATATAAAAGTGACTTGAGTTCTAAGGCAGAAATATTCAGGGGCTGGGGATGAAAATCCACACCTTGTAGGTATTTTTAGAATCATGTTAATTTGGCAGCAAGCCATTTTTTTCCCTGCATATATAGTTTAATAATGTTTCAAATTTAACAAGTAAACATTCTGATTAGAAATATATAATGATCTATACCTCTTCAAGATTTCAGAATTTCATTCTTCGCTGTATATATTAAAGACTATGTGATCTTGAAAGACTGCTTGAAGGACACATATCCAGTCAAGGTGTTACAGCAGGTTAGCATCAAACTTGTAGAACACAGAGCTAAAAATGAAACAAACCAAAAATCCCTTTCATCTAAATTTCTTTAAATATATATGTGAGTGAAAATGTACTTTTTTTGTTAATTTGATTAATGTGAAGGAAAATCCCATTTCTGCCTGTGGTATGTTATCAAAAAAGGTAGAAAAACAAAATATATCTTGTTTTCCCCTAACAGACTTCAACTGTTGTGAAAAATAGGAATTAGTATCATTAAAGGATATTACCTGAAATAATTAACTATGTAATAGTTTAAAATAAAAGGACATTTTAGTATTCTGTACAGTCAGGCTTACTTATCTGTTCACTTCTGCAAGTTAGGAAGCAAAGGAAAAGGTACAAAGAAGAAGGAAAGAGAAGAAAGAAGAATCCTGTTGCAGATTTCACCTAGTAGCCATAGCTCACTACGAAATAAACCAACTAATTCATCTGACATTTTGCAAATCAATCCCAATTCATCAGAACCATTTTTCCTAAGTTTAAATAAATTCTAACCTATTTGATAAGTTAACTGTAAGCTGTTTGCAATTATTTTGCTATGGCTTTTGGCTAAACACAACTCATGCTATGTTTACTCATTGAAGTTTACACTTCTCTTGCTGTACCTGGACCACTTGGGCTGCTTAGAGGTGGAAGCAGAAGTAAGAATTTCACCTAACTTCAGATGCAAAATCACTTTTAAAAATGCATCCTTAATCATCTTGATATGGAAGTGCATCAAATACTGGAGCTTCATAAGTATAAAGCATATAAAAAACATCTGTGCTTCTAAAAAAGATTTGCTATTTCATTTCCACTTAGCTTCTAATTCCTTATCAGTAATACAACTATGCACATGCTATGTAATAGATATAGCTACATAGAGTTAATATGTGACACTGCAGGGCTTTCTTCACCTGCTCAGCTGCTTGCAGCTAATGGGCTGTAGCAATCTTCTTTAGCAAAGTGTTTGGAACTAACCCTCCCACCAAGTCATTTTCTCTCCCACCCTAATACTAAATAGTGCATGACAGCTTAGTTATGAGTGCTGCTTAGGGGCTGCCACGACTGAATGGTATACATCACAGAAGTCTTCTTCTGAACCAGGACACCAGCACTGAAGGTTATAAACATAAGAATGCAGCTCACTTGTAGTGCCATCTGTCCTTTCAAAATAATATGGAACATAAATTGTGTGAATGTACAAGGGCAGAGTGACACCCTTGAGCTGTTACATTTACTGCGCATTTTTGGTATTTTTAACCTACCTCTGTGAAGTTGAAAAGTTACTAACCATTGTGTCATTGGATCTAGCTTACAGAATCAGAGATGGTCGGCTAGGGAAGCAGAATTTAGAAAGAATTTTATGGAAAGTTGAAAGTGATGCTGCTGTCTCTTATGGGTTCTATAGGTCTTGAAGTTTCATTTGTTTTCACCTAAATGCCTCTCGCATTGTAAATAAAATATCTATGTGACTTCTACTAAACTTACTTATAGAAAGTTGCAACATTAAAGGTATTATTAAAAGAATCCAAGGCTTCTTGGTACGTATTTATCATATTATACCCTACAGGTAGTTCCCTTTTGTTTTTATTGGATTTTAAGATATTAACTTGAAACAAATTTATCCCTATTATTTGCATGTTAGTCCCTCTAAAAGGATTGTTTTCTTGAAACAGGCCACAGAAAGAAAATTTTTAATGCACTGTCGAGATGCAAGAGATTTTTGATTGGTTGGAAGTATCTATAAACAGAAAACAATCCATTGATCGGAGACAAAAAATCTTTTAACAAAAGTTTAAAGTCAGTGAGCAACAAGAACCACTCTCGCTGCTCCTATGCCCAGTGTTGTTGGAGGGCTCTGAAAATGGGGCTGGTACCATCTGGACGCTGCAGAAATACTGGGTGCTATAAGGGGCTTGGGAGGAGGCAAGGGCCAGCCCTCACTGACCATTTTGTGACCAGAGGACCAGATCAAACTTCACAGTGGGGTCACCTTCTTTGAGACCTTTCCAAGGACCTCACCCTTTCTTTTGGATGAGATGTCAAACACGGCCTTTTTTGGATCTGAGGTTTCTGCTTGCGGCTCATGCTGCTCTGTGTGTGCTCAGCACAGGGCACAGTTTCCTGGCATGCCCTTAGGGGAATAGGAGAGAGGCTGCTCTAAATTCACACTCCAACAGCTTCCCTTGGCAGCAGGATGGAAAAGGTGAAGTGGAAGATAAGGTTGGCAAACCAGCCCCCATAGAGGCAGGTGGTGTGGAGCCTGCAGGGAAGATTGGTCTGGGGAAGGAAAATGGGAGAGAACAGCTCCCAGGGAGGACAGTCATCATCATGCCACAGGGCCATGGCCTTGCAGTGCAGCTCTGGAAGCAGGACCCTGCCAAGGCTTGAAGATTGGTGCCAGGTGATCTGCGACTGCTTTCACCATGGATATCCCCAGGGAGCAGAACCCTTGATCCCATCTGCAGCCCTGATCTACCACCTTCCCAGGAATGACAGTGAAATCAGCCAGCATGTAGTTTGCTGCAGCTTCTTTCTTGCCCTTGAAGATTAGAGTGATTTTCGGGTTATTTCAGACCTCAGGACCTTTTCTAAGTCACTATGATGCTTTATTTTCATAGAAAAATTTTATTTTCACTTCTATATCAAAGAAATGAAACAGCATAAACGGGTTCAATAATAAAAATTTCACCAGTTGGTCTCAGGCTTTTTTGGTTCTTCAGTGTGCATTCCTGTAGTAAGTTCAATGCAGACACTGTCTCAAGTGAAGCAGGTGCTGCCAGCAGCCAGCTGTTGAGGTGGGCCATGGCTGCAGTCATTAAGCTGAAAGTACTTGCTTGTCCAGCAGCTCTGATGGGTAGGCATCAGCTGGGGAAAGTGCGTGTTCAAATCAAATAGTTCTGATCATTTCCATCTGAAGATACAGAGTGATTGGCTGGCTAGAAATACACCTTTATAAACATCGCAGCAGTGATTCTAGTAGATTGTTCAGAGAGATTTCTACAGAGAGGTTAAAATTAGCTGTCGTTCCACAGCATTAGCAAAAGAAATGAAATCCTTTGGTAAGATTATATGATTTTGTTTAGAAATAGTGAGCTATTGCTTTTAAAAAAACAGATGCCAACAGCATTCAACTTTTTTTAATATCTATCAAAATTTTGTAATATTTAAATGTAAGGAGGGGAAATACTATAAGGTGACATATCATAATTTTTTTTTTCAGTCTTTTCTGTATTACATTATTTATTTGATCTGTTTCCATTCAGTAAAATGAAGGCATACCTGGAGAAAGAGTAACCAGGACAGCAGTAAACTTACCAGACACATTATAATGTGAAGTTTTTCATGGAAATTTTAAAGCACTTAAACTAATAAAAATGTTGTAAACCTTTAAACAGAACTATAATTAATAGTTTTGTCAAGTTCTGAATAAGAAAACAAATATGAATATGAATTATTATTATTCATATATGAAAAATATGTTTTTCATACATACCAAAGATGTCTACTTCAGAAACATATTTTCCTATTATATTAGATTTAATAAAGGAGCCTAAGAGTCTATGCAATGGAACAGAAAATAATAATCCTTCCACCAGGGGCATTCTGAATTATGTTGTGTGACGACTTTCCCAGCTGGGACTCCAGGTGGCTATAAGTATGCCATAGCAGTAATAAAGCAGACTGCATTTACCCACACAAGCTCTGATCTGGAGTACATATTTAAAGCTCAAATTTTTAAAACATAAATTTAAATGCTGTGTTGGCCTGCTGTCTCTAAATGCACACTTATCTTCTTTTAAACACAAGAAGAGCTACACTAATCTCTGCAGAGGACACTGACCTGAATTCATTAACCCTAAATATAAAGAATGGCTACAGTTACTCTCTAACAAGCAATACATCAATTAAAGATGATTTTCTACAAAAGCCAAACCAAATGTAAATTCTATTCTGAAAAGGAAAGCATGTTTTCCTATATCAATTACTTTCAAATATCAGTTTCTACCCTATATCCCATAACATTTCACTTAGATAAAAAATTTATTTTGTTGCAAAATTTATGGTAACTATCTCTCTAACTTGATTACAATTTTCATTGAGGATAAGTATGGCTTTCTGAAATAATAGCTGTCTTCTCTCTAAAACCATAGGCAAAAAATGAATAAGATATCGATTTCTAAACAAAGCTGGAGTAATTTTATTTTCTAAATAGTTACATAGAAGCTAAAATAAACCATTCCTTCTAGCACAAAAGATTATCACAAATCACATCCTCTGATTACAAGAAAAAAAGTTAGAAAAAAATAGACCATAATTTCTTTTAATATTTTGTTTCATCTGGGTGATATGAATTTCTGTATGAAATCAGATGGATCTCTAACATGGATATAAAGTATTATGAGAAGAAAAATGCTAAAATATAATCATTTCCATTATGTAACACATTGTGGCATAAGAATATGCCACATATATGTAGTGCTGTATTAAGTTTTTATTCTAATGTGATGATTGTCATAAATGTTGGTTCTCTGCGGAGATCACTGAAGTATAGAAACTGTAGTAATAGGTTCCATTAAGATATTAATTACTCTCTTCTTAAACACAAGTATTTGTCTTGATTTTGCTTTAAAGCAAAATTTCTCCTTAGTAAAGATCTTTGTAAATTCAGCACAATCATATTGAAGAAGATTAATGGATCTAAAATGCACAATTTATTTCATTAAATCCTTAGTTAAATACTTCTGACACTTTGCTAGTGCTAAAATATTTTGAACATATTTTATTTCATCCAAAGATAAGACAGGGATTCAAACTCATCTTAAACTTTTAATTCTAGTGTTCTACAGTTCAATTCCATTTAAAACATGCCTACTGGAAGCCAAGTCAGCTTTACTCCTCTCTTGTTGATTTCTTTTGTTGTTGTTTCAGTAGGTAAGTTACACAATCTCTCACAGCTTGATAAAGAAATTTGCACTAAATAGAACAATTAACAGAAGTTGTGTAAGGTAAATCAATAGAAATGAAAATTGTTAAAAAAATATTAAGATAAAACCGACAAAGAGTCAAAAATATTTTTTAAGTTCTTCCGAAATTAATTTCTCAAAATAAGGAGACAATATAATTCTTACTTATTTCTCACTTGTTCTTTCAAGTGAAAATACTTCTAAGATCTGGAGAGTTCTGCTCCTCTACTGAAAAGAAGTTTTGTTACTCAACTGTACTGCTCAATGTCAAGTTAAAAATAAACATTATGCTGAAGACTTTCCATAACTCTGTACTTGTAACGCATTGTTCGCATACTTCTCATATCCTCTTTCTATTTTATGATCTTGCAGACACTTTCAGTGTCCTCATAGTTTATTTTCCTGCACTGAGAATGATAAAGCAAATTCTGTTTCTGTTCCTAGGAATACTTATTTTAGTAGAATAAAAGAAATGAGGATTAATAGAGAATCTCAATATTTCACCAAAGGATCCCTTTTTTAGAAACAGTCTAAGGAACACTATATTTCAGGTTAACTCTTACTTGCTTACAGTAAGAAGATTAAAAATATGAACTAAATTAGCAATTATTAAAAGAATTAACACATAGGACACATATGAGTAATATGAACCTTACATATGAAAGGACACTCAATTTTCAGTGAGAGGTCTGCTTCTGAGGAAAGATTTTGACCTTCTAAGTTCTTAGCGCTATTGAATGCACCTAACTAAAGTCATATTGCCTCTGAAAATCAGATCTTATTAGACTGTTTCAAAGACAGAATCTTCAAATCATTTATCATTTTCCAAAATTCTTATTTTTCAGTTGACTTTTCATTTAGTCACAGTAGGTTAGGAAATAGCAATGAAATTAGAAGAAAATTCTCAGGTGACAGAAATAACACATCTTCAGTGATATAACACAGTGCAAACATTCACATCTTTATGATTAGAGGAACATACCTCTCTAAGAGACACATCAAGTGGTGTCACTGTACCTTTGCTTGAAGCTGCCCAGACACAGCACATAGCCCAGGTGTAGATTTACTAGGACAGTTAGGTGTGACTTTTGTTTCCCAGACATCAAAGTTACAGGCTAGATATAAAAAAAATAAAGTTATGCTTCTGTGCAGAGACTGAAAATAATTAGTCTCCTACCAAAATTCATCCTGCAAGTCCAACCCCCCACTTGACTTAAAACAGGGACATGACCCTATTTTCACTTGTGTCACAGCTTAAGTCTCCTGCGATGCAGCTGTACCAGCCTACTACAAGCTGCTGCAAGAATCTGTGACATGGAAGTAAGGTATGCTATGAATTTCAATTTCCATTTTATTTTGGACTATAGGAAACTCCAAAAAAGACTTTAAACATGTTGCAAAGGATGAAAACTGAAAGAACTGCAAATTGCAATCACCATATTAAACCTTTAGTTATCCATCACACAAGCAAATCTACATTTCTGTATTTGTATAAAATTGTATTTACCATTGTAGCTAACTCTTCTAATTATAGTGAAAGCTCTGCTGGTGTTTAATTCACATTAAAATTAATAGTGAGAAAATAAAACTCATTAAATAAAAGTTAGTCAGTAAATAACACCAAACAGAAAAGTGCACACCCATATTAGTGAAATTACAATTGAGACCAAACTGGATTACAAAATTTTGTTCTGCAGACTAAGTCACTAAAAGGAACCTGTCATTAAAGGCATACAGTGACTGCCAGAATCCTTTTAGAGCCTCTGTGTTTAGCACATTGAATTAATTTCTGTTTTCTTTTCTTCTCTTTCTATGCCTATTTTTGAATCTCTGACAGCTAGGCTATTTTCTTTTCCACTGGCTGCACTTGGTACATGTGAAGTTCAGGCAGAAATGGAGGTTTGCATTTGCAAGAGAGACTTTGACACACTGATGTAAGGCCAGCAAAGGCTGACTAACATGATTAGTGCACATGCACAACCCTGTGACATGGCAGGAGAGGGCAAAAATACTGGATGTGTGCAGATTCAAGAGAAGATTATGGAAGCATCTCATGTTATCTACAGCTACTGAAGACAGAGATGCACCTCCAGGAAGTGATGAAATTCTCTCACTATTAATTTTAAAGTTTTTTAAATACCAGCAAAGCTGTGGTTTTAATTAGGATAGCTGTTAGCTATAATAAAGACTAAAACTTTAGACCAATAATAACACTTCTAGATCTACTTGTGTGATATACAGCAGCAGATTTAACAAGGTAACTATATTTTGCAGTTCTTTCAGCTTGGCAAAAGCCAACAAATACCAGTGGTAATAAGGAAAATTCTATCAAGATATTAGAAAGAAATATATGGAGTCAGTATGGTCAGAAACTGAAACATCTGCCCAGAAAGAAGGTGAAAGAGCAAACTTGGCTAGACTACACTCAAAGAAATTCATTGTTGGATGTCTCATGCTAAGACAGGGATTGGTTTGTATGTCTTCCAGGAGTCTTTTCCAACTTAAATTGTATAGAAAAACTTACATTAATCTCCAAGTAGTGTATGTATCACAAAAATAAAATTAAATGTTGTATAAAAAGTAGTTAGGAATTTCTGAATGTGAGATACAGATCAGTGGAAAAATAATTCTAGTAGTAGTTGGAAACAAATCTCAGGAGCATCTACATATACTGAAAAAAGAACTGAATTGCTTTCTTAAAGACCTTAAATAAGGGCTTTAACAAATATTCCTTTTAGTTTTTTCTGAAAAGTTTGCTATGATTTTGTCCACAGAATCCTCACAAATCAACATCTAGCATGTAACACTTGTAGTGCAAATTTCTTTATATGGGCTCTATGTGTTTTCTTAGGGCTGACTCCTTGTAGATGTGAAAAGACAAATTAAAATATTTATTATCAAAAGTGCCAGAGAAATAAATGTATTTTTCTTTGTTTCTGTCTCTTCAAACTATTTCTTGCAAACTTGAAAAAAAAAATCATTCATTTTGATAAGTTTATGTATAATTCTTTATCTTAAATGTTTTTCCTCTCACTTGCTAACAGTAGAATTTAGTCACTCTATCTCACTGAATTCACTGATTGCATCTTTGAGGATGTCTAAAATACCCTTCCCACGTTAAAAAATTATTTTCTTTGCAGAATTTCTTCTCCTTTTTGTTTGTTTTTTTTTTTTTGTTTTTTTTTTTTTCTACCGGAACAGTATTGAAAAAGCACTAGAAAAAGTTTTTCCTACATATTTGAGGAACCATATATTTATAGTTTCATCTATCCTTGTAGTCACTAAGATGTTTTCTGCTTGCATTGTCAATTGTTTGCCTTTTAAGGATGTTACAGAAGAAAGAAGAGAGAAGTACAGTAAGTTAAAAAGGTGTCCATGAAATTATTTGATCTCTTTGTTCATGAAATAATGTTTCAGAGACTTCTGAGACGAATCTATGTTTATTGACTTACCTTTGAAAAACAGCTCCTAACCATTCTGTCTTTTTCTCTAGCTTTAGAATAAACTGGAACATCATCTAACCAGATATTATATATAAGATTCCAATAGATTTCTTTTCCATGAGTTCTTCTAGTCTCCTTTACAATTAGGTTGCTTTTTGGCATCTAGAATGAGAATCTCTTATCCTAATGATTCTTTTTTTAGACTTTAAATCATCTCCTAGTACTTAAATTATTAACAAAGTCATGTACAAATTCCATCAAGGGGTCTTGAGATCTCATGCAATTTAGACAGTACAATAAAATTACACTAAGTCTAGTTTGGCAAGGATGAAAAATAATTGTTGTGTGATGGCATTAGACTGAAATATTTGACAACCTGTAACCGAATTTAACTGCAGACCTGTAGATATGGTTTGCCTAAATGTTTATTCCCTGATTGCATCCATCCTTTCTCCACTAAAAGGCTATTTATCTTGTGTGTGTTGTCTGCAAACAGTTAAGGCAGGTATTTACCTTTAACTATCTACTTTATTACAATCTCTTGCAGTGTCTGCAAGGGTACAGAATTGTATTGGGAAGCTTCTATGACACAATGCAAAGCCAACAACCTAGAAAGATTTCTTGTGAAGGTGTACAGGAAGATTTAGAATCAATGCAGCATCAACCTTCTCTTACTGTCATGAGACTCACCAAGTCCTGCTTTTCATAACAACAATTTAGCTTTCCTTAAACAGAATGAGAGGTAATAATGAAATACAGTAGAGAGTATTCATTTCTTAACCCAGCAGAAATTAGATTTTAGTTGCATAGGACACAGAATTCTGTAGTGATAAATTGCAGTGCTTTTACTAAGGCATTATGTGTTGTCATGGCTGTATTTTTTTGCATAGTAAATCCTGTTGAAAAACCAAACAAAACCAAGCAGGGCCTACAAAATTATTATACTTTGAAGAAAAACACATTTTCATGGATGAGAAGGTTTTCCTAATAAAGCATCTCAAAGTATTTTCCAATACAATTCTAAAGAAAGAAAACAGTGAGACAAAAATATTAAACATTCTGACATAATTAACATGAAGAGATTAATGGGAAATATTATAGCAAACAAAAAATTTATGCTATACAATTAATGAAAAAAAAAATCCTTTAGCTACAGGATAAAAGATCCTAAAATCAAACCAAGTAAGTACACAAAGAAATACTTTATACCAAAAAATATTTTAAAAAGTTGTAGAGTCTCAAGGATTAAACTTTTACAGTTATGATGACAATAAAATGCTATCACTAAGAGCACAATTAAGTTAAAACTTCTGAAATGAAGTTCTAATGCAGATTTTAAAATCTAACTTGTTTTTTTAATTTCAACTTAGTCTAGTTTTCTTAAAAGTACATGGTTCTGTCTGTATTAGGATGGGTGGGAATATTTTCAACCATAGAGTGGATATGACAAAAAATACCAACTTGTCCTTCTCAAGGCTTCATGGAAGAACTCACAAATTATTCTTAGTGTGTTTTAGAAGTCCTTATTGTATAGGTCCTGAAGAAGAATTAAGTACACATAAATAAAAATATATAAACTGCATACACAGGATCACAACAAGCATAAATTTCTATCTTGTTTGCAAAGACTGAACAATACATAAAACATTAAGTAATACTCTCTATTGATAATTAACCATGTGAATCACATTCAGTTAAAGAAAAAGGTACCTCAGGAAAATATTTTAATGCCTGGTCACCCTGTAACTTTTTTTTTTTTTTTTTCTCTCACTCTTAGAACATCCCAGGCTCTTAATTTCCCTGTAACATATTAATTTAGAGGTTAAAAATTACAGATGGTTAAAAAATGTAAAAGTGATGAAAGTTTCCCAAGAATATTGATGGGCTTTTTCTCACTTTCAGTTTCTATTATTTCCTACAGAATTATAATACGTTCATTAATTCTCTTAAAGAAATATCTAATCCTGTGATTGTGCCCTCCTAATCTCTCTTGTTTGATGGGCAAATTCAAAGCAAATTAAAAAAAAGCAGGAAGTTTCATAAATATTTTTTTCCTATTAGAAGTCTTCAGTAGTCAAGAAATTACCTTATGTGATTACTTAATGTTGCTGTGAAGAACAGGTAAAGAACAGGTTTACCTTGACTGTTCTAGAGACAGTATTTTTTAGTATTTCATCAAAATGTTTAAATCACGTCTAACTGGAATTGATCTCTAAAGAACTTTGCTGAGTCTCCTGAGCAATTGTGTGTCAGTCTCTTTTTAAACGTAGCTAAGATGCTATTTTTGTAATATCACTATGTAAGATTGGATTTTATTCTTCACGTGTCTAAAAGTACAGTACTCTTTGAACTCTCCTTCCTGATACTGCCTTTTGCAAAGCTCCTCTCCACTGGGCAAAGAGCTCCAGTTTGCCCGTCCTTCATTCAGGAAGATATATACAAATACTAGCATGTTTAATGCATTCCATATTTAAAATTGAAACAAGATAATTAATTTTTAATATAAAAATGTATATACAGAAAAAACAGACACTACAAAGTCAAACAGATATACTTGCTCCTGTTCATTATTGTAGAGTAGTTGGGCATTTCTCCTTAAAAGAAACCCGAATTGTGTTAGCAGTCAATGGCTCAGGGTCACAGTGGACATCAGGGACAAGTGGTTGCCCTCAGGGGTCTGTATTTGCACCAGTGTTATTTCATATCTTCATTAGTGAGCATGGGATTGAGTGCACCCTTAGCAAATGTGTGAATGGCACCAAGCTGAGTGCTGCAGTTGACACATCCAAAGGTCAGGGTGCCATCCTGAAGGATGGGATGCCAGAGGGACCTGGACAATGGCAAGAAGTGGGAGTATGGGAATCTCATGAAGATTAATAAAACCAAATGCCAGGTACTGCACCTAAGTTGGAGAAACCCCTGGTAACACTACAGGCTAGGGATGAACAGATTGAAAACAGCTCTGCTGAGAAGGACTTGGGGGTGATGGTGGGTGAGAGGCTGGGCATGACCTGGCAAAGTGCACTCACCGCCCAGAAAGCCAAATGTGCCCTGGGCTGCATCCAAAGCAGCGTGGCCTGCAGGGCAAGGGAAACGATTCTCTGCTCCTCTCTGGTGAGATCCCACCTGCAGTGCTGTATCCAGCTCCGGGATCCCCAATAGAGGAGGGATATCAACCTGTTGAAACAAGTCCAGAGGAGGACACCAAGGCAATAAAGTGATGGTTTGCCTGTCATACAAGGAAAGGCTGAGAATATTGAGATTGTTCAGCCTGAAAAACAGAACGTTTTGGGGTCACCAAACTGGGACCTTCTATCACTTGAAGGGGGCTACAAGAAAGATGGAGACAGAATTTTTACATGTAGTGACAGGGCAAGGAGGAGTGGCTTCAAAAAGAGAGTAGATTTATCTTAGATTAAGAAGAATATCTCTACTGTGAGGGTGGTTAGGCATTGGAACAGGTTGCTCAGGCACGGTGTAGGTGACTCAGCCCTGGAAGTGTTCAAGGCCAGACTGAATGGAGCTCTGAGGAATACTTCTGAGAAATTCAAACCCCTGCCCATGGCAGAGGATTTGAACCAGGTGATCTTTATGGTTCTCTCTAAACCAGGCCATTCTATTACTTTCAGCATGGTGATCAAAGGCTGTTGTCTCAATATTTGCTGTGTGCTTGACCTATCACAGGTGAGACTGCCCAATAGATACTTTTGGGTGAAGTTTGCAAGGGGGGGTGCTAGAAGAGCTGTCTTGAAACACAATACCAACCTCAGTTTTACTAAGAGGCCATGTATATACAAAAGCATGTATATATCAAATGTGTTCCCAATGAGTAGAATAATATGCTGTGTCTGCCAACAAACATTGCTGCTATGCATTCCATACTTATTTGTTAAGAGTCTGCAAGACAAGGGATTAACTTTCAGTGAACTCTCAGAAGTTGCACAAAACACTCTGGGCCACAGCAAGCTAGCAGATTTGGCTTCTGAAGATGATTTTTTTAAAAATAATTTTATTTCCTTTAACATAAAACCCAAATAAGCCAGGTCAGAATTAGGCCTTTCAAATCTAAAGAGGGAGCTGAGATATAGGAAAGGGAAATATCCCCTGAGGATAAACAGCTGACTATCTATAATGAAAATCTTTGTTGTTGAGTTCTGGAGAAAAAAGATTCATTGTCTATAGAAATGCCATTCCTGTTCATTACTTTTGCAACAACATAATCACATTTATAAAATTTTGCTTACATGCTCACTAGTATAGTCCAACCCTCAGCAATTAATACACTAATTGTTTGGTGCAGATAGCTAAAAGTACACTAATTATACTGATTGTTTGATGAGAAAAGAAAATTATTTCATTCTGCAGCACATGTGAAAAAGATGCTTAAAATTGATGGCTTTGCTTAGTACAGAACATAATAGGAAAATACTGTTCGCATTTTGAAAAGCAGGGAAGTAGGAGAGCAATAAAAACAGATGTTCATACAATTGCATGAGAGTGTTATAAAGTTCACACCACTGTAGCTGCTATAACCAGTCATTGTTATCTGTATTGCAGCCTGTCTGATGCAACTGTTATAATTGATTTTAACAACATGTGTGTTCAATTTTCACCAGCAAACTTAGAAAATTTCTCAGGTGTTCTTATAAGTCAGGAACTCAGCAAAATGTATCTGTGAGTTTGTGGAACAGAGTACATACATGTAATGTGTCTCATACAGTGGTTGCTATACTGCCATTCCTTAACCAAACTGCAGTCACAACCATTCAGCTAGATAAAATCTTTGTGGAAATATGGTATAAGGAATGTTTTACAACATGTCCATGTCTTACAGATATATTAATTTCATACAAAAACATAATAACTCTGGAATTTAGTTGGGGAAGCCTTCAAATTAGACTAGAATATGTAGATAAGTAGATATCAAATGAAGACAACAAAAAAAATTGCTGGATCTGAGGCAAAATGAAAGCTGTAAAGGATAAGAGATAATAATAGATTCCCTCTAATACACACACAAAAAATAGTGCAAACGAAACATAGGTTTTTGTCAAAATGGAGACAAAAAGCAGAATTTAAATTATATAATTTCTAGAATTTCAAAGACCTATGTGATAGTCTATGTAAAATGTTATCTTCCAATTTGCCTTGGAATTTAAATAGTATCTTAACTATCTTAATATACTTACTTAAATATTTGTTCTTATTTACATATTATAATAGAAAACTGCATAAACTCTTTAGTATTTTTCATTCAATAATGCTTTCTCCATACTCTGTATTTTTAAAACAGGATCCATAGATTGCCAATTGACATTTTAGAGAATTCTATTTGCCACCTTTGCTCTGGAGAGGCTGGCTACACTATAAAGGTCATAACCAAGGACATCATGGTCCTTAAAGAAGCTCTGCAACTCATGTGAGAAAATAAAGATGAAGCAGATATTCTTTAGTAAGGTTAGCCCAGGATTTCTGTGGCTCTGCAGATAACTTTTACTGGAGTCAAAGTATTGCAATTTATGTTTTTCCACTGTGATGTTGAAGGCTTGTGCTAGTAATGCATGTAGTCAATTAAATTTTTCTCTATCATGTTCACTCCCCAAGATAGATGTGAAAGATAGCACACAGCAAGGCACAGTGGAAGTGCAAATTCAGGATGAAAGCTAAACAGGCAGAAGTAAAAGCGAAAATTTTCACCAGCAAGCCATAAACAGTTTGTTAAAGGCAGGAGTTGTTTTTATTTCATATGTTGTCATGATTCCAGCCCGCATAGGGTTAATTTTTGCAGTAGCCAAGATGGTCATGGCCCAGACCTGGAGATTATTTAGACCATCTCACACCCCACAGAAGAGGTCCCTTCTGCCTGGGGCTAATGTCAGACTCTGCATGATGAGCAATCGTGTGTGAATCATTCGCCTCTTTTCTTGTAAACCCAGTTATTAATATTGCTACTGCTACCATTTGTTTTCCTATTTCATTTGCTGTTTCCAGTAAATTGTTCTTATCTCAGCCTGTGGTCTTTATCTTTTGTGCCTCCAATTTTCTTCTCCATCTTATTGCAAGGGACAGGGAACAGGGAAATGGGGCAGTTAACAGAGGGCTCATGGTTTAGAATGTTAAAGTGGTAACACTAAATTCTGAAATACCATTCCTAAACCACAATACATGTTTTATAAAATTCCCCGTTCTGAATTGTGTATGGGACTTGATTATCGTAGTGTAATTAATGCATTTTTAATTGCAATATTTCTGATTTATTAACATGTAAATTGAATGTGCTATATCTTAATTGTAATGTTTTTATTGAACATGCCACGTGCAGTAACATATTTTAGTTTTTGGAAATGATCAATTTCATTACATATCAACCAGAATAAATATAAGAGTGATCAAATGCTTTAAATGTGAATTTGATTGGCTTTGCAAGCAGACAGCTAGACAATAATGATTTGGGGTTATACATGAGTGTTTTTTTTTCCTTTTGGCAGCCTAATGTGCTAGAAAATAAACCTGATTTACACACCATATTACATGTTAAATTTACAATAGCTAATAATAAAATTGATAGTGATAGTTTAATGCAAATTATCTGAGTGTCATGTTAATAGGGTTAGGCATTCCATTTTAGATAAGAATATTAATAAATTGCCAGTTTATGAGAAAAGAAAATGGATCATGTTCAATATTGCTAACTACTCATATGCTTTACCCCAATTCTTTGATTTAAAAGTTGTCCTCAAAAAAGATTCAATCTAGACATTAGGTAAAACTTTTCCATTACTAGCAGATCATAAGGAAAACATACTCTTAAATCCTTTCAGAATTAATACTTTCCTCGTTTTCTTGTCTTTCTCTTATTCAGAAATTAATATCATGAGGGAAGCCAGGTCAAAAATTTGAAACATAGATTGGGTAAAAAAAATTGCTGTAATTACCTTCTATTTTTTCTGACCTGAAAATGGTTGACTTCTACACTCATATATTGGGTACTGAATTGTAATTATGTACCCATAGCTGTACATAATTACAATTATGTAATTGTAAGCTGCACCATAGCTGTGAAATACTACAAATGTCAAAAAAATCCTGAAAAATAAAGTAAATTATTTTACCGTTCACTATCACCTTCAAAATGTGTGCCCTAAAATACATTAAAATGCTACATAGTGCTGTAGCTACTTTAGCCGAAATTACCAACAACTCCAAAGACTTACTGAAGCATAAAAGCTTATTATAAGGTATTTTTTGGCAGTAGTACTGTATAATTGCCTAGATGAACCTTGTTTAACGTTGTTAATTTAGCTGGATTTAACCCAGCAAACTGTAATGACAAAATTTGTAGGTAAGAACACATGACCGATGAAAGTTGCCTCATGACACCGGAATAAAATGCAATTAATTAGGTAAGAGAATCTTTCTGTTCTTTATGACACCTTCAGGGAAATCATCAGGAATTCACAGCCAAAAAACCCACAAGCAATTAAACAAAAATACCCTACCAAAAAAACCAGTAAACCACCTGCCTCATGCCACTCCCTGTTCAAACAATATTGTTGCAGATTTTCACTTTGGTCTGTGAATGACAGCAATGAAAAGCTGCATCAGCATAATAAACACAATAATCTGAAAAAGGAGTCAAATTGTCCATCTCAAAATGCCAAATCAATGTGCACTGGTCTTTTAACACCTTATTGCAATGGGAAGCTTTGCATTAGTTCCATTGTAAAATTCAAGTTGTAGTAGAAATATTTTACTTTTCATTTATTTTAAAGATGCATGAGTATTGTATACAGTTTCTAGAGGATAGTTTGAAATTATTTCTTGGGCCTGGAACTTGCCTGAATTGTTCATAAATTTTTGCACACTTTAGAGAGAGTAAAACTTAGAATCACACAGATGCTTTATAGTTTTAAAGATAGACACACCAACAAAATATATAAAACTTCAACGCTTAGAATTTCTTTCATTTATTTAAGGAAACCACTATTCAAACACAGATTGACATGAACATATCATCTTACTTAATTATCTTATTAACAGAAGAGAGTTTTGCTTATTTAAACATTTTTTATTGAAAAAAATGCAAAACTTTTAAAACACTGTAGAAGTTAACTAATAGTTTTACATTTCACAAGACCCAAGCAAGTATTCTCTTACATGTGAGATTCTTTTTGATGGAATTTAAAATTAGCAGCTTCTGAAACATCTGCCAGAGATAGATGCTTTGGACACTGGTAATTACTAAATCATGTGCAGCTGTACACATTTTTAAAAGCCCTTATAGCTCACAAAACTGCTTCAACAGCAATAAATCTAAACAATTCCCTCTATTATAATCAGTGTTATCATATTTTATACACAAAAACAATGCTTGCAGGTTTGAAAGCAAAATTTCAAAACTATTCTTTTCAGATTACAAAGATTACATCTATTTTAAGATACAGTCATTTTTTTTGAGATTGTAATAATGCGGAAAACACAGGGGAAAAATAAATCAAACTTGTTCTTTGGAGATTAGTGTCCTTTTTGCAACCATTTCTAGAATATGCCAAAAAAGAAACTACTTTCAAATGAAAAGGTACTTGAATTCTTCATATATTGAGACAAGCTAGTCATGAAATTCATACTAGCTTCATACTTTGTTGGGACATCAGCAGCAGAAAATTTACTCAAATCACCATGAAAGAATAGCTTAATCCAGTGGAAAGAGAAGATATAGAGAATGTGTCTAAAAGAGAATAACCCAATGATATGGGATCTCAGTTTTAATTTTCTGGATCCTCAGCTTGACCTATGCATTTTAGAGAAGCAGATGGACTTCCCTGAACACCAGTCACAAGGTGTGATGAGAGAAGGTTAACATGGTATGAAACTAAATATTTCAGAAGAATTGTAGAAACAAAGAAAACAGTCATGTTCAACCAGGGGTCTACAGGCGTTCACAGACTTCAACATCCATGAACTTCCATGAACAGACTTCATCTGTGGATCTCCTCTTTCTTGTGACAGGTACTAGGAAATGGAATGAAGCTGTATGAGGGGACATTCAGCTTGGACACTAGGAAAAGGTTCTTCACTGAGAATCTTTTTGGTTGGTGACTGGAACAGGTGCCTCAGGGAAGTGGCCACTGCATCAAGCTTGTCAGAGCTCATGGAGCATCTGAACAAAATCATATGATTTAGTTTTAGGTTTTCCTATGAGAAGCAGAGAGCTGTGCTCAATGATTCTCAAGGATCATTCAATTTTTTCTATGGTTCTATAAAAATACACAAAAATATCAGCTGACAATAAAAACAACTTAGATGGCACAATATTTTCTATATCCTTATATCCTTGGTGCTGTTTCTGTGCACTACTAACAGTAGGAATTTTTAAGAAATCAGATTCCATCTAGTTTATATTTGGAATCAAAACCACTGACTGACATCAGCTCCCTGAATCTCCAGTTTTCTAGCAATAGATTAGAAATAATAATAATAATCTTTATTATATGGACATTGAAATAAAATTGTCATAAATGTTTTAAAAACTAAATCTAAAATCATACCACCAGAACAAAATCCAGGGAGAAAATTTATTTTTATTCAGTGTAAATATTTGTTAGTGTGCATTAAATGAAGTTTGATGTGACATGTTGAAGGGAGAGATTAAAAAATAAGAACATCAAAGAACACTTATCTGCTGAGTCAGGTAAGTGTACTCGTGGAAAAAAAAAGGAATCATAAGAAAACTGTTTCCTAGGAACACTCTATCTTAAATACTTTTTTTTTTTACTTTGATGGAAATGTCATTGTTTAGAGTGTGTTCTATTTTGTCCTGATTTTTAGTTTGGTTTCAGTTTAAGTTGGATAGAAGTCACTTTTCGGTGAACTAGAAACCCCTGAGATACTGAAAGTACTGAGTGAAATTTAGGATCATGACAATCCCGATGGCAATGAGAGTGATTAAGCTGATCATGCACTTGACCCCCACAGAAGTACAGAAATGCTGTATGAGCAAGCGCTCTCTGGAAAGACCTACCAGGTGCATCCGTTCCAGGGTCAGGCACCTTGCAGGATCCATTGAAGACATTTGCCCCAGAGGGAACAAAGACAATTTTATGGTTCAGAACTCATGGTTCATAGCATCATTCCTACATTCAGGAGGGTTCAGTAGAAAGTTGGACAAGATCTGTTCAAAATCTTTCAAAAGCGTAATTGGTGAAGAATTCCTCAGTAAAAATATTGCTTCACCCAATGCAGATGAATTTCAAATCTCTTTTACCTCATGAGAAGATGTTTTTGTAGCCTTCATGGATTTTTAAAACTGTTTTACATACAAGATGGTAGTTTCTTGGACAATATTTATGGAAACTGGAAATTCATAAGCTTTTCACTGAATAGATACAAGACATGCATGCAAAAGAATAATTTTCCTAGGGATTGTACTACTAAACACACTGTAGCAAAAGAAATCTATACATGTTCACAATTAGAAAAAAGTCCCAAATCAAGTTCTAAAAACGTATATCCAAGTGTGACTGCCTCTATGAAGATGTCCACAATCCCATTAAAGCATTAGGAATTTTAGATAGTGAGGAAGACACCAACCAGAGAAAAGAAAAGTAAGAGTTAACATCTTGTTATTTTCAAGCTATCATTGACTGTTTCTGTCATATTTAAAAGCAATATATTAGGGAAGATAGTTTTTTGTACTGACATAACACTGAACTAGCAGAAATTCTGCCTTCTATCTATTGAAAAAATCACTGCTTTGCAAATTACAGACAGGCAAGTACACTTAGCTTTTTTATAATGTTGCTAAATATTTGCCTCTCCCATTCTACTCAGAAAGGTAGTTTTGGGAAGTCAATTTAGTTTTTTAGACACATATTTTAGCATCATGATTTGATACCATTGACCTTAACCTTTAACATAAAAATCACATTTAGATAATGTTCTGACGTAAGAATACAGCTGGTGTTTATTCTTTTTTTGTTGATTTGTGGGTTTTTTGACATTTCAATATAAAAATTGATTTCTTAAGATGTCATACACATGTGGAATACAATGCCATAATACAGAGCTATAAAGAGTGTGTTGGTTAACTCTAAACAAGACAAATTGATGCTAGGAGGAGTACGTCTGCATTTCAGCAGTTTTCTACTTGTGCTAATTTACCCTTCTTCACCATTTCACAATTGGGTCTCAGCACAGTAGTAGAGGAATAAGAACTCTTTAAAATACCCGTGATAAGTTTACAGTTTACTTCCATTAAGCAAGAAAACAAAAGAGAAGTTTGGTGTTTTGGGAACTCTTTTTGTCCATTTTTTTTTCCTCAATCCAACATTTGCTAAGAATTTAAAGTTCTTTTACCTTGAACGTGTCACAAAGCAAATAATAAGAAACAGTTCCTTTGCTCAGAGTTTCAGGAACATTTTCAGTCAACACATATACCCAAAACGTTTGCTCTCAAGCACAGCAGTGCTCAGAAAAGAAGAATTAAAGAAGTCATTCATTTTAAAGGAATGATAAGGTCAAGTCTCTGGCTAGATTACTGAAGAGAACAAAAACTCTTCAGCAGTATCAAAAGACACCGTAAGACACACAAAAGCAGTATTTTCCCTAAGCTTTTTTGGAAATATTGATTGCTACCTGCTCTTCTATTCTGAAAAGGATGGCAGTTATCTCTTCTGAACACAAAATACAGAAAAAATACCATGTAAAAAGGGAAACATTACAGCTGAATTTCCTGACAAAAGTCAGACCTCTGCTTTCTCAATGAGAGAATTAGATCTATGAAAAGAGCTTTCAAGGAGAGAATGTAAAGAATAGCTTCTACTTTTATAGTATTTATATAATACTGATCTTTGTTGTGGCAGTACAATTACAGTATTGTATCATTACCTCAAACAAAACCAGCTTAACAAAACCAGCAATTTTCATTGTTTCCTTTTCTAACATGTACATGTATTTAGCAGAAAAATAAACTTCTATGTGAAAAGGAAGAATTACTATATTTCAGTGAGAAAGATGCAACAGATTTTATAAAAATCTGCATTTTTTTGTTACAATGTTATGTTTTCTTCACTTTGCTCACTCGTTAACATATCAGTAAAAAGCACTATTGCTAAGAGCAATATGGTTGGAAGGTCTTTGGTTCCTTGATACGTTATGAGAAACCTGAAGATGGAAAAATATCCTTTGACAGGATTTATTCTTGTCAATAGCTCATTACATAATCTTGGTTTAGCCCTTTATTTAGAAAGAAAATCTAAAAAGATCTTGTACCATTTATAAAAGCTGTGATATGCTGAGACATTCTTCTGCTCCTGAATTAAATGAATTGCAATATATAACAAAGCAAAAATAAAAAAGCAGTCAAGTAAAATAAATTAAGTAATTCATCCTTGATCCTCTTTTTGGGCTTGACCTTGGGCATAGTTAGCCTAAATAGTGTCTAAAATTGGACATTTCACTCATTTATAAGATAAAACATTTTGAAGGAGTAATGCACTTTCAAGAGTAAATGTGAGAAATGCATCTTAAGTGTATAAAGTGATTAGCTTTATATGAACGCATATTGGATCTGTTCACATATGTTTTTAAAAGAATTTACAGAGTGCCACTTTTGTAATCCATCTCAAAATGCACCTTCAGGTTCCTGTGTTTAACTCTGAATCATTTCCACTCAAATATACGGGCAAAAAATAAATGAAGGAAGAAATAACAACTAACAATCAAGGAAAGTTAAATCTGGAATTTTGGCTTATTTTGCTTTTACACAAGTGGTTAAAACACCATGCCAATATAATTTTATAACAGAAAGTACCTCTTGTATTTCTCCAATATGCTAATTTCTTGTATTTGTAACTATCAGCATCCCATCTTCTTCCTTACTTTCTGTTTTTCTATAAGCTTGTTTGCTTTACTGCCAGCTGAATAAATACTTTATTTTGTACAAATTAATCTGTGTACTCTGATGAGTACTGATTGTGTATTGTGTACTGATGGGACATGCCACTTGTTTTTTCTTAGAAAAATATAGAAAAAAATTTTCACTAGGTATTGGGACACTGAGAAGTGACCATGGGAAATTTCTGTGCCTAATTTAAGAATGGCACCTTTGAAACATATTTGAAAGATACTACTGCAACAAACTACTACTTTCAAACTAATTTCTTGAAGAGGAGTTTTAATGAAGTGGTGAGAGTGTTCAAACATCACCTCCCAGAAACATTAAATGCTATGCAAGGGGTCTCTCACCAACTATTTTGTGAATATCAATTTTTCTATCTTTCATAAGAAAATAAAGTGCATATTAAGAAACATGATTGCTTACAGTCTAACTTTATTTTTTCACACAAGTGGGCTAGTTATGGAAAAAGTGAAATAGTTGTATAGGCAAAGAGTGAATAAAAAAAAATGTTCCATAGTGGAGTTCTGGATGATTTGAAAAATTCTTATCTGGACTGAGGAATACTGGAGAATATGCTTCTAGTGCTAAAAGTAACAATTAAAAAGATCTTTTTTAAAATAGAAGAACTGTGATGCCACATGTCCATTTTCAGACATCCACAAAGAAGAGATTTGTGTGTCAAAGCTCAGTTAATTGTTGGGAGAAACTTTGACTTGGAGGACTAGAGAAAACCTGATTTATGATTACCCTGCT
Organism: Cinnycerthia olivascens; assembly: GCA_035048155.1. Lineage (NCBI taxonomy): Eukaryota > Metazoa > Chordata > Aves > Passeriformes > Certhiidae > Cinnycerthia > Cinnycerthia olivascens. The sequence continues at coordinate 72,808,173 of JAWWMU010000106.1, forward strand.
TGTTTCAAAGACTAGCACAGTAATGCAAAAATGTTTATGTCTCTTTCATCACCCAAAGATGTTACACATGTGTGAATGTAAACACATTTCAGATTATTTTCAGTTCAGTTTGGTATCATATGTAAGCCCATCAGCTAAACAGTGTGTTTGAATTAATTTGGTAACATCTGACTGTCCTCATTGGAATGTGCTATTTTAACGCTTGAAATCTCAGAAGTTGAACAGCAGGGATCTGATTTCACAAGAAAAATAATTAGACTAGTCCTATTCATTCTCTTTCTCTTCACCTTATTTGTGTTTGGTTAAGTACGAGTATGTTAAACTTTTGTCAGGTTTTCTTGATAAGGTTGCCCACAGACACAATTTTTTAAACCAGATTAATAAATATACTGCAGAAACCAAACCACAGAGTTTGAGGCATTATCATTATATTTTGGCCCCAGAAGTACTCTTGCTCCATTCACTTAAATTTTTTCAACAAATGTATGATAAAATAGGTGAATATTTCAATAGAAAGTACATAGAGAGAAAAAATATCAATTAGTGTGAAAAACAAATTCTATTTCCAAAGGTCTCAAATTAAACTGCAAATACGTTATCATCATCTCCACAATCTTCCTTGTGAAATCTACTTTTAGTCTTTTCAAGGACAAGGAAACAAAATTACTTGAATTTATCAATGAAAAATCTGGAAGAAGAATATATTCAGAAAGTCAATGTGTGAGACAGTTAGGCAAAGTGTCAAACCAAAATTCAGCTAAAGGGCTTCTGAATTGCATTGTGTTCCTTAAATAAGAGATTCTCCATAGTGCCACTAGTTGTGCACTTGGGTGTCAAGCATACAGTGGTTTCCCTAGTTTCAAGTTTCCTCTTTGACAGACTTTGTTGAAAGATAGAGAAAGAAAAGAAACTATACTGCAATAGTAGAACAGAAAATACTGTCCGTGTATGAATGCATTATTTTAAAAATGTCCATATTCAGTTATTTTCAAATTATAACCCAAAATAAATTCTTTTCAGAACAAGAATTTGATATAGTTTAGTCATTACTGTGGTTGTATCTGTAATAAGATCTGCTTAGTCAAAAATATAAGACATTTTAATGGTGCATTGACCAACAGGTCATTTTTCACATTTCATTTTTTGATGAATGCATGAGAAAACAGTCAGGTAGAGTTCTCTCATTACCTGTTCAACAGTAGCCAAGCTGTTGCTTACTGCTTGTTAATGAAATCTTGCTAATGGTAGAGAATCTAATCTCACATGATTTTGGTGATCAGATACAGAAAAACATGCACATTACTGGAGACTGGAGGGGAAGGAAAGTTAATCCCTTAAGTACCTTTAAGTGCCTGGCCTTAAATGACCTCAGTCTCCTCTGACTTTGATATGAATTGAACCTTCACAGTCCCTCACAGAGTACTAAGGACTTGATTTATTCTATGACCTCAGAAATTCTGGTCATTATTTTCATCTCTCTGGGTCAGACAGGTTAAATTTTGTCATAAACCCAGCTGACACTGGTATCACATTAATTGCTTTCTCTGGGTCAAAGTTGATGACATTGCAGCCCATTTTACTGTACTCTTTAACCCCATATTCTCTGTCAGATACTGTATTTCAGTTCTCTGTCAGAACGCATTTTATTTCTTCAATAAATTGTATTTTTTGTTCCTTCTGTAATGTTTGCAATCATCCTCCTCCTTTTTAACTGACATTCCAGAAAACATTTTCTTTCTAAATGCATAACTTTATTTTTTGAGAGAAATCCTCATGAATATTTTACTGCCTATTTAATTTAAATGTAGCTAAATTATGAGGACCAGAACCTTTCAGAAACAGAGGTGTTTTCTCCTCAGCAGAGGTGCTAAGTTTCTGCTCATCACTATGGGAACTGCAGGAATGTGCAGAGCTGGAGACATGCATTGCCTGAAGTAAAGGACAGTGCTTGTTGCAGGTTACTAAAAGAGGATGCTCAACTGGCTCATGACTTGTTCCCTGCATCCTCTTTTCTTAAGAGGGCAGTAGTTTGCTGTTATTTCTGTTTGCTGAAATAAAAAAAACAAAACAAAAAAAATTTCACCTTTGGGTGGTCACTATCAGTTTGTTGATCTTTTGGGGATTTACATGTATTGAGATGGAATGTTCACCCTGTAGGAAGTCTGAAGGGAGCTGCATCATCAGCACTCTACTTGCTGTCCTTTTTTGGTCAAAATATCCAGATATTGTTCACAAGCTAATAAAGGAATTGAATGCATACACACTGTACTTTTCTGAGGAGGCTGAGCAAAACAATGAGTTTGAGATCAAAAAATTTTATTAATTCTGTTTTTATCTTTCTGTGTGCGTGTGCATGTGCGTGTGTGTTCATGTTTATGTGTGTGTGTGTGATTTTTTTACGTTGTAATTGTGGAAGCTTTGTGAAAATTGAGACAACATGGTTTCTGATCCTAATTAATTTCTTTTGCCAAGCAGGAGGACAATGCTAATTCTTCGTTTTGAGCGAATGGACAGATTCCAGAGAAAATTATGTTGGCAGTGTGTAATTTGCCAATGAACATATATTCTCTTTTTTTTTTTTTCCTGAAGGGAAAACAATCCATAGTCTGGATAAAAATTTTCCTTGAAATGTAAGTCAAATCCTAGATTTATGGAGGGAAGAGTGTGAAACACATTGTGTTTGAAATAACTGATAGACTTTTAGTCCAACAGATTACTCAATTAACATTTATGAGTAAAATTAAACCTTGTTTACAAATTAACAATTAAAGTCAGCATTCTTGTGATAGATTGCATAATAGAATCATAGAATAAAAATTTGTGAGGGGAACTCAGGGATCATTTGATTTAACCTTTCTTGGCAAAATGACAACATCTCAGATTGTACTTTTGAAGTGTTTTTCAAGACCCATATTACACTTTTTTAGAAACAAAATTGTGACAGTCTAATTGTATGAACATAATAGTTTCACATATTCTACTACCAAATGGCTCAATTTATTTAAAATAGAACAAATATTACAATGAAAAGGAAAAAAAAAATTATCAATGCCTCATTGAGTCATCAGTAGATAACTCTCAGACCAGTTTAAGATATCCAAAAATCCATGCAGAAAAGTAAGAAATAGTCACTTGAGTAGTATTAAAATAATGGGATGTATTATCTCATCTGTTTCATGTATCTCCCTATTAGCTTATTGAGTGGTGCTAATTGATGGATATTTCTATTGATGGTCTGGATGAGGCGATTGAGTTCACCCTCAGTAAATTCATGGATGACACCAAGTTGTGTGTGAGTGCTGATCTGCTGGGGGGCAGAAAGGCTCTGCAGAGAGACCTGGACAGGCCAGATAATGAGCCAAGGCCAACTGTATGAGGTTCAACAAGGCCGAGCGCAGGCTCCTGCACTTGGGTCACAACAACCCCAGACAGCACCACAGGCTGGGGTAGAGTGGCTGGAAAGCTGCCCAGAAGGACCTGGGGGTGCTGGTCAACAGCTGGCTGAAAACAATCCAGCTGTGCCCAGCTGGCCAAGAAGGCCAATGACATCCTGGCCTGTATCAACAATAGTGTGACCAGCAGGATATCTGAATGTTTATCTGTACTTTGGCAAGTCTTTTCCCAAAAAGGTGCATGTATAACTGTGGATGCTGCTCTGCAAGAGAGCCTTCCTAGTGCTTTATCTCTTGATTCACACACAGGATGGCATTGCAGTGCAGGAAGTACTACAGCTTTTCTCTTTTCCTTTGTTGCGACTATGTACAAAGCAGACATTACTTGAGGCAGAATAAGTTCCTTTTCTGCCTTTTGATGACAGGCAGTTTTCAGGAAGAAAGGAAAAATATGACACAGTTATGGCTACTTAAGTTACCAGTAAGGCAGTCTTGAAATCATATATGCTCCAGAATTAGACAACAACTAAGATGAAGCTCTTTGGGTTCCCTGTCCTTATTTTTCCTTCCGCACAAGCTGCATGAGAGCAGTAAAATAAGTCTCTTTCCTTCTTTGAAAGGAAGGGGTCTTATCAGTGCTTACTTGTACTTATTAATGTTTTAGATCTCAGTGATGGTCCCATTTATTTTATCTGACATATGATTACATATTTTTGTGGTGATTTTTGCTCTCATTTATTGTTTTTTTTTTCCTTATGAACACTTCTAGTCTCCTATGTCTGCAAGTAAAAATTAATTAGCTGTAGTTTACAAAGTGCTACAGACAGAAAGGTGCAGAGGGAATATTTTTCTTCTTGTTTTCTTGTTAACTAAAATGGTCTTTCTGCTGACATGAATGAGTTCTGTATACCCGGGAAAAAAATATTGCAATTCAATAATGGTTTTAGTACACCTCAAGAAGAATTTCCTGAATTTCAAACATATTCTAAGTGCTTAGAAATAATCTAAAATATATTTTTCTTGAAATTTTACTCATGTTTCCTCTTCCTACTATCTTGTGTAAAAGAAACAACAACATTAAAATATAGGACAGGAAATCTTAAAAGGACATTTGCCATTTTTCTGAAGCTTGATAACATCAATAAAGAGTAAAAGGTGTTTCAATATGAGTTTCTGCTTGGAATTGTGCAAAAATATCATGGGATTTTCACATGTCCTGGCATGTGTAGGATATTTGCTTAAGAAACTGGTAATGGCCAATGCCAAAATTATATTATTAGGAACAGACATCAGACAACCCCTTACATGCCCTAAGGAATATTGATGAAATATGTCCTGGTTTTGGCCAAGAACAGGGTTAAATTTTTCTGTAATTGTGAGGGGGTGGAGCCTGTAATTGTGTGAGCATTATTTTACTAATGCCATGGAATACCATCTGACCTCATTGCCTCATAGGGGAAATGGACTGCGAGTCTCTTCTGAGAAGAAGGAAGTTCCTTTCCAGTGGAGCAAGTGTGGAGACAGAGTGATGGTGTATCAGTGGTCCAGAGCAGAGGGAGAGGATTGGGTGGTGTGGTTTCAGTCAGATCAGCCTCTGCACTCTCTCTTTTGTCCATTTTTTCATTAAAAGTGTTGCTGCTGCTGTCCATTGTCTTATCTCATTGCTGTTTCAGGTAAGTTGTTCTTATCTCAAGGTGTGATCTTTGCCTTTTGTGCTTGTAGCTGAAGGGGGAAAGGAAGTATGCGGAGATGTGGATTTTTAGGGGGACTTCTGAATTGGAGAATACCATTACTAAAATATGACACCATATTTCCTACAACACTACACTAAAATGAATATGGCAAAGACAGGACAGAATACAAGCGTGCAGTACTTAACCCTCTATTATACGTGTATGTGTTCCAAAATATACGCTGATTGTTATGAATATGTGGGGTTAGTTGGAAAGCTGCTTCATGCTTCTATTGGTCTGTCCTAAGACTAAGTTTCCAGCCTCTGCCCACCATCTCTTCTCTCTTTGGCTCAATCCCACAATAAGCACAGGAAGCTGCCACAGAGTATATGAAATGAAGTGTAAGGTTTCTTCCTAGTTGCCTTTTAAACCAGAGACTCTCCAGTGTTGTGGGTTCCAATGCAGGATCATGCTGTCCCTGTCTACTCACAGAGAAAATGTCACCCTGTCCAGGGACAGTGTTTCTATATTATGTAATAAAATTGCAGCCAACATCTCTCTTCACAGAGCATTTCCTCACATTTACACAGAGATAAAGACCTCTGCTTGCTGTTAGCTGTTTAGCCCGAAGATAATGAGATGACATGGAATCTGCAAAGTGAAAACAACTTTTCCCAGGCTGCAGACTAAGAGTGAAAATGAGCCCTGAGTAAGACTTATGCACCACGTAACTCTTGTCAGGATAACTGAGACTTAAGTGGCACATAGGTACTGTTTGATTTTCTGGCACAGGGATAAATTCCATTGCAACGGCAACTTTGTAAAGCAGGTTAAAAAGAAGTATTAGATTATTCTCTGTTCCCTGGTGCATTGCCTTACATGTGTCTCAAGAATTACCTTGTGTTCCAAGTAAAATTAAAAAGTCAGGAAAACAGAAATAAGTCTAAGGCATGGAATGAAAGAATTTTATCAAGAATGTGCAGAAGTTAGGGAATTATTTCAGTTGTTATTTTAGTGCTTATTAGACACTTTTGGGATGCTATTATTTATGATCCTAAAGTTTTGCACAGTAATGTCATCCTTAATTAGAACACAAGCTGTGCACTGATTAAGCAAGTAATATTTTAGATTTTACAGTTTGATTCTCAGGATTTTTAACTTGTAGGTAAAGACAAATTGCTTTTTGTTAGCTGTAAACTAAGTTTACTTTATAATTTGCAACTTTTTGGAAATCTTTTTTCTCAATGTTACTGTTAATGATGCTCATTTTTGCATACTGTTTAGTAAACTAATCTGCATTTTTAAAATGCTTTTGTTTTTTACAATATCCAACTACATCTGAATAAACTTCCTGTTGAAACACTATCATCAAGCTGTGTCCTTTGACCTCAGATGAATAACATCAAAGATTGAATGTGCCATTTGTTAAGAACTGAAACTATAGATACTATCATACCCAGAAATACTAGATTCTGCATTGTTCTTGATTCCAACACTCAACAACAATCACTAATGAGCCAAAATCACAAGACACATGGTGTCAATTTATAGAAAAGTTTTTAGAGGTTATAAAAATAGCAGTGAAATGGACAAAACAATATAAGTCACTGGACTAAACATGAGGATTCTTTTCGGTATTTTGTTTGCTGTTAAATTTCATTGCTTAAGTGGCTAAAATGTTTTAGACAGCATCATATGGGGAGTGATAGAT
>JAWWMU010000106.1:72815875-72831699 GCA_035048155.1 Cinnycerthia olivascens
GACTCGAGGAGACTCGAGGAGACTCGAGGAGAGGAGACTCGAGGAGAGGAGACTCGAGGAGAGGAGAGGAGAGGAGATTAATTTTTTTGTGTGCTGTAAAAAATTATGCCAGTGAAATAGCTTTATTTTTGCAAAATTCTCAAATAGGCTTATTTTCAGTTATTTTTGTCCTTTTTTTTATGATAACGTTTCATATCTTTTTTATGATAACGTTTCATATCACAATAACAAGAATTGTGGAGATATTTGTCCAGTGCATCAACTGGTGCACTACAAAGCTTCCCATATGCTCTGCCTAGACTCTGAAAAGTGCAGTAAATGCCAAACATATACAAAAGATCCTACAATGCATGCTTGTAATGTATAGCATAGGTGGCTTTTAAGCACTAAAGACAGGTCAGTTGGAATGAAAGCCTCAAGCTAATGCTAACACATGGGTATTTCTCACTCATTTCAGACTCTCTTATGCTTCTAGAATATTGTAAATTATCTCATATTATTTGGGACTCCGTAGAATTCTTCTCATTATGCAGCCATTATTCAGGATTGATCATCATTGGTTAAAGCTTGTTATTTCTGTCAACATTAGTTTCTGATTCAGTTCCATGAGGGCTCATTACCTAAACACATTCAACTTGGTTTGGCTCTCAAGTATTGATTTCCCACATTATTCCTCACTATATTCCTCCTCAGAATAATCTCTGTGTCAGCTCCCCCTCCAAAGTCTTTGAAGAGATTATTTTTGAATGCAAAAGAGTGCCTGTAGATACTCCAAGTTTTCCTGATGCTGTGCACAGATGACTAGGTGCCATGAAGACAGAGACATACAGAAGCTAAAATATCTGTAACTAACACTGTGACAGAAAAGAGGATGAAATCAATAAAGTATCATCCCTTTCAAAAGAAATACTCTGAATTCTGTTGCATATTGCTGATGGATGTAATATTTATTTCAGTGCAGCCAAAAAAACTTGTGATTGCTAATAAAAATAACAATAGTTTTTTGAAGTTACTACATAAGACCTCTAGATTAGAGTCTTCAGGAGGATCAGAGGGCTGCACATTCTGTATCACTAATATTACAAAGATAAATGTGACATAATCCTGTCCCTATTATTCCCACCAAGAAATAAAACAAACCCTTCTACCCCTTTACTTGTACCTTCATCTCTAGATTAAATAAGCTAGATCTATTCCTCCAAAAATGGCCTAAGAATGTAGGAAAATCTTGATTTTGTTTGGTTTTTTTTTTGGAGGGTGTTTTTTTTCAATTAATTTACAACAATCTTTTTATGGGTTAAAATTACAAACAACTTTCTAATAATTCAGTATTATACTAAGGAAACTTCTAGAACAGAGACCTATTTCCTATACATTTTGAAAGTTTCTTTACAACTTGACTCGTTTTGGCATCCAATATTATAAATAATGTAATACCAAAGCATCTTTTACTTTCTTCACCTTGGATGCAAAGTGAAGATATCTGTGTACAAAATGTACTACAGATGTGAATGTGCTGAACCACAGACTGGCTTCTTCTGAGTCTATGTGATTTTGAAATTATGGTCCTCACACACAAGACAGATAAGAGAGATGGAAGCAATGCAGGAAAGTGTCAAAAAAAGTGGCTTCAAATGCTTTATTTTTCCCTCTTAGGTTTGGGTACTAGCCACATTTGAAGAGCCCCATGGGAGAAACACATTGCTGATCACAGAGTAGTTAAAATGAGATAACCCTTGCAGTGAGTTGTATAAAGTATGTGCTTCACTGTCAAGCAAGACAGCATAAAGCTTTCTCTTGTTCTGATAAAAGATCTATCCAATGGGAAACACAATTTTAGAAACAGATCATAAGAGACCATCACATTTAAGACATTTTTCCTGGTTTTGTCTCCTTTGAGGTAGACTGACAGGCAAATTTGAAAGTATGTCTTTTCCTCTGAGTCTTGGAAGGTTATCTTTTAGGTTCATTTTATGTTCTCTGAAACATTGATAACAACCTGCCAGAGCTGATGTGTTTACATTGATTTTTCAGAGGTAAGAAACATATATAACTTAGGAACTGAGTAGGTCATAAAAATCATGGTAGAGTTCAGTAAAAATCACTTTGCTGCAAACAATTTGAGTTAAAAAGTCGACTGTGGAGAAGTGATATTCTGAAAAGTGAATTCTTAGAAAACATTATACTTTTAGATAGCTTATGAAATTTTATGCTTAATTTAAATTATTTTAAAAAAAAAACAAACAAGAAAAGAAACCAAAAGGCTGAATGTCCTTCTTCTTTCTAAATATTTTATCTTTATATTTTGGTAAAGTAATCAATGTCCTGATCTGGAGTGAAGAAGAGCAAATAAATATGAAATGAAAAAGCAAGATGTTACTATTTTTCATCTGTGCTGAGAAAAATAAAGAACCATAAAATTAAAAATGAAACTTTGCATAAAATTATATATTATATGCATAACATTATTAATAGAATGTGCAACAAAATATTTATGACCCTTTCTAATAATGGCATTTACACGAAAGGCGATGTCAGACTTTGGGTCTTACAATGCAAGGCCACAGAGATATTCTGTGAATAGTTATCTCGGATGTAATACTGGATGCATGTTAAATCCAAATACACATGAGGAAGTTTCTGTACAAGCTTGATTGAAACTGAAGATGCATAAGGAAATGAGAGCTAGCAAAATTCAAAGACTCATTTATACCTTTTTCATCAGTCTAGTTGGCTTCTCACTTGACAACATACCTTCAGCAATCTGGAAAATTCTTCCATGCTGTGCAGACATTTTCAAGGCTCTAAGTGGTGTGGAACATTACTTGGACTCTCAATTGAGAATTCTTTATGACTGTACATTCCTTCCAAAGCCCTTGATACCTCATGTTGTGGCTACTTAGTGGGATGTTAGAAAGCTGGTAAGTAATTTTTTTTCCCATGCTGCTTGTACTGCAGAAGTGCAGACAGTTTTAAAGCTTCATTTTGCCTCTCTATTTTTTGTACTTACATATGCAGCATCAATATTGATCTAGAAATATTTATTAGAAGCTTTCTACACCTATGTATAACTCTAGTTTTAAATGAATATTGAACATTAGTGCAAAGATTTTAGCTGACAGGGTGAGGAAAGGTCAGGTCTTCCTCAAGCAGCTTTGCCGCCTTACCATTATTTGCTGGACATACCTCTCAGAGTTGTCCTCAGAATGATTTCTATTTAAGATCCTATTGAATGATATCAATAAAAGAAAAAGCATACAATAGGCTTTTTTTAGGTTTCACAGATTTATCGACAAATAAAAATGGTTTTAAAAAAATCAAGATATTCAAATAAGTACTTGAAAGGGTTATTGTTCAGGTGTATTCTAACCCTTTCCTTCACACATGATTGTAACCAGCAGCATTTAGATAAAATTGTTTTATAAGAATGCAGGTGCGAAGAGTTTCTGGGGAATGCCTGATCACGTTTACAGTTTCCTCTTTTTTTCCATTTTGTCAGGCCTCCTGTTCATTGACACTTTTCTTTGAACTCCCTTCAAAATGTCATTTTCATATTCTAGTAATCTACCACAGTTCTCTTGTTGACTAATGGAAAAAATGAGACCCTTCTTTTTCAGAAATCTTCAAATATGTGCTTTAATTCTGTAAGGGATTTCAAAAACTACTCCAACAATGCTAAGACTTGGTGTTATAAATCTCTATAGATTGTGGCTAGGGACTACATTCCTTTTGACATTGTGCTGGTGGTGTGTCAGCTGTATCAGCCTGCTGAAAATATCCACACTCTTGACTTTCTGTGACAACTGCTGAGTGCATTCCTTGGCGTACAGAATGCTGAAGTATAGGTTTAAGTTTCCGTCAGCATTCCACATCTGTGAAACTTGATACATCTTAACAGCTTTGTCACATTCCTTGAAAGCAACTTTCAAGCGGTCCTTTGCCTAATTTAAGTAGGTCTTTATTTTAGAGGATAATAAAAAGACGTATCTTTTAAAGATATTTCCTTTAATTTTTCACTTTAAGTGTACAAGGAATTTTAGAGAATGGCTTTCATGACTGTAAATTAGATTTTACAAGTTCTCTGTATTTAAATCACATGATTAAAACATCCATGCATTTATCCTATGAAGCAAACAATCTACTAATATTAGTGCTCCTTATAGGTTAATAATTTTCCAGGTTCTTGAGATTCTTACTTAATTTGGTATATGTCAGCAGATCTTTACTGGTTTTCAATTGGTACATCGAGTCTTGGGCTTATCTATTTTCTTCTCCTTTTATTTCCTGCTGGGTCACAAACTTTTTACAATTTACTCTTCATAAGTATGTTTTTTTTAATATCATGTTTTGAATGGGTCTTCTGACCCATTCAAATATCATTTTAATATCATGTTAATGATATTAAAATGACCCATTTTAATAGCATGTTTTGAATGGGTCTGCTCTTTTAAGGTTTTGGCCTATTTTACATCTAGGAGGAAGTATGACAAGTCTTGGGTAAGGCATATAAATTAACCAAAAGCACTGACTTCTGAGGGTCTTCATCACTTAACACATGTCTAGCCAACATCTCTTCCTGCTCAACTGTCCTTAAAGAAAATAGAACATAACAGAAAAAATTTGAAATCACTTTAAAATACCAATTTAAGAGCAATTTATACACAGTTACCCTTCAATTTTGACAATACTACAGATTCATTTTTAGATATTCAAAAGAATATTTTGAAAGTTCTCAACCCTGAGAAGTCTATATACTTCAAGCAAAAAGAGTAGAAAAAGACTGCTTCAAATTTACAATTTTACTTTTTTCTCTGCCTTAGGAATAATGTCACTGCAGTTGACATGTTCCCACATTCCAGCAAATGTTTCTGCATTTATTTCATTGAAGTAAGGTTTTCCAACAGAAAAATATTTCACAGCAATATTTTACTGACGCTAGTGATTTCTGTTTTTTTCAGATAACCCTGCTGTTTCTTCCTTTATGTGCTTGGGGACATTTCAATAATTGTTCCCCTATAAAGACATATTTTCTTTACTGGATTACTTCAGCCCTCATATTCTGAGTACAAATCCAGTTACCAGAGAGTGCAGTGTGGGAGGAAATGCTACAGAAGAGATTCCTTCTCTGTAGCTGCATTGGGAGTCTTGCAGAATATATTGTAATGAGGAGCGATGACCTCGAACAGCCCAAGTCTCCTGTCCTGGGGCTTGTAGTCCAGGCTTCAGAAACCCAGACACAGAACAAGCAGCTGCAGGGGAGATGCTGGTGCACCCCGTGCCAGCTTCTGTGGGGTGGTACGACAGAGGTGACATCCCAGACTGTCAGGAAACCCTCTATTAGCTGAACAACTCCCTCATGGAAACTTGGAATGTGTTTGGGAATAGCAAAGTTGGATCAAAGGGTGCAACAAGGTGGCTCTGACAGGCTGTTGTGCCTCAAGGAGTTGGTGGCCCACACTGCAGCTGACATGAGCACAGGCAGACTGGTGCTGGCTGGGCCACTTGTTCAGTGTGGCTTCAGGCCGTGTGGTGCTGCACAAATTCTTGGCCACTGGACAAACTCAGCCAATGTGTTGTAGCTGGGAAGCCTGCAGGCAGTTCCCACCCACTCCTCACACACAAGTACATGATGTGCAGTCTTGAATCTATCCAAGGTGTGAAGCAAGAAGCTCCTTGGATGCAAACATCCGTTCTGTTTGACAGTAACACTGCTGAATAGTTCTTTAAGAAAAACATAACTACTCAAAAGGCCAAAATAGAAGACAATTCACCATAGACAGGATCTGTGCAGCACACAGTTGGGAAATCCATCAGTGGACTTCAGATGATGCATACATGCAGAGTGCCCTGCATCTGATCTGATGTAAGACTTCATTGCTGTCTATATTCCTCTTTTTATATTATCTTGTTTAAACAGATACTTTGTTAAGCCATTTGTCCACCCTTGCTTTCTGATATCCAGATAGAACTCTACACCATCTCTCTACACCTTCAAATATCAAGTACTAGGGAGTAGAGAACTCAGAGACAAGGATCTTTTTCCAGAAAGGGTTTGAAAAATAGGACAAAGAAAATGTGTTGGTGTTAAACAATATGTTGGAAAATTTAATTAAATATCAGTGACATTATAAACTAGAAAGTATCATCAAGTTTCCACATAATGGAAATATCAGTTTAACATTGGATAAAAGAGACTTTTCACTTTGGATTTGGACCAAAGCTTAAAATTCACATTATGAAAAAACTGTGTTCAGAGTCAAGAAGGGCAAATTTCTTAATCTAGTAAAACACATTTAGTAACTTGCAGCACAGCCGCAGAACTGGCAGTCTGCAAATGGAGACTAAAAGACCAAGCTGAGAAGGAAATTACAGTGCATTCAAGAAGGAGCTTATTTCAGTGAAAAGAGGGAAGAGCCTGAGATGACTATTTTGCCTGCTACTTGGCTGCAAGTCACAAACCAAGATATTAAAGTGCATTCTCAATACTTCTTGCTACACAAATAGCAAGTTAATTGTGTTAATACAAGCACCCTGTGCTTGCAATACCAAATTAATATTGCCTTTAGAACACATAAACAAGTAACAGAGGCAGCCTATCAAGGCTTCACAGACTTAATGGCAAATTATTGCTAAATCCTTGGCTTAGGGGAAAGTGGAGGTTGTAGATACAGCCTCCTGATCACCACAAAATGTAAGAATCACATCTTGAGGATGGGTAGTAATATGGTAATATCAACTGGATTAGGAGTTCTGTTATATATGGAAAGCTTAATTATGGATGGTATGATCAGATTAAAAGTGACCCAGAACTGCCTGTAACATGATTCTGTAAAGAAGGAATGGATTAAATTTTCAGTTTTCCTTAAGGATCATATACAGTTGGACATCAAGGAAGTTTACTTGCTATCTCCTGATCCATTTTTCCTATCAAAATCAACTGGGAAACCAATGATTACCAAATATTCATTTAAATTTGTAAAAATGAGCTTTTTTCTAAGACTTATATTTGATAGCCTGAGGTAGATAGAGGTACAAGGAAAAATTATGAACTTATGCTAACATTTTAAACAAAGTAAATATATTGAAATATTTGCAGCACATATGAATTTATTCAGTGTAATTATTCTCTTACATAAAAATACCTTTACTAATCACTTATGACATGGACATCTATTGTAGTAAGAAATGCCCAGAAATGCTATTTGAATTCATTTAGTTCAGTACAGACAGAAGAATTTTGAATAACTTCTTCCTATTAATTCCTTTTGCACTTGAAAATACACTCCTGAAATTTTAAGTATGGATTTTCAACTTTAATATCTCATAATTTATTCTAAAACATATATAAATGAAAAATATTATGTTAGTGAAATTACTTTAGAATAAAAATAAATAAATACACTTCAATGCATATTAATAGGCAGCCGTTTTCAAGTCATGATCAAACCTAGACAATCTGGGAAGGAAAAATTCTAATAAATTTCCAAGAGTGATCTATGTCACTACTACCAGCAAGCTTTCCTTGAAGCTCTAGCTGCCTTCAAAAACAATGAAGCAGAATTTCCAGATCCACCATATCACACCCTATGGATCACACTATGAGCTGTTTGTACTCTGCATTTATGGCTGGTTCAGTCTTTCTGGTACACTAGACTGAAAGTACTGCCATACAATTTTAAATCTTGAAGTGATCATGCTGAGGTTGCTTTAATTTCCTCCATTTTATTGCAACAGTAAACAACTTTAAGTGTTGGAATTAAACGGCCACTGCATTAATATGGACCCAAATTCTCAAAGATGACATTTACATAAATGCAAAATACCGTTTGCATGCTTCTAAAATCAATTGTAAATTACTTTCTTATGATACTGAAATGCAAAGCAGTGATGAGGCATTGATGATAATGCTTCCAAAATTTTCTAGTGCTCCATAAAATGATTTTTTTGCACTCTTTCTGTTAATTTGTCATCTGAAGCATGATATGATAACCACATTTCCAGGAGGCAGGACCTATGAGTAAAGGAAACTTGGGCAACAGCATCAGCAGAAGAAGGCAAGATCTCTTTTAGATGACTCTTTTAGAAAGGTACAGATTTCTTTTCAACAAACCACACCTGAAGCACAAAAGTGCTAACATGAGAAAAGAGGAACAGCATCCTTAAATCACACTTTTTCAGCTGTATCTAATAACGTAAGTAACCCTAAACTGATAAGGCAAATTTTGATAGAAACGCTGATATGTAAGATCTTTGACAGAGGAGATTGGTGATTTTTTGCAGCAGTTTAAGATATTGCTGAGTCTTTGTAACAAACTATCATCTTATGGAAGAATGCAACATATGCTAACCCTGAAGCAACTCCCATTCTTAGCTCAGACTCTTGGCCTGAGTCCCCTTCTCAGTAAAGGAAGTTAATTTGCTGAACTAAACTTGAACAGCTGAAATACACACACACTCCATTCTGCTGACTGTACTACATCTGAAAGAGGGGAAATTGCAAATGTCTTGGAACTGCCTTAAAGCGCAGCAGTTGCTTGCTTTGTGAAGGTGATTCAAGCCTTTAAAAACGTGTTTAATTTTCTCTTTTTTTTTTAATTGAATAATCAAATAAGAATATTTATTTTTGCATGTCAATAGTTGCAAAGAAGAGGAAATACTCGAAGTTACTTGGCTTTGCTAACAAAACATGTACTTTAAATTTTTTAGTAAGATTTATTTTAAAATATTAAAATAAATAAGGTTCTTGCAGTCTACCAACTAATTAGTCCAAAGTGATAAATTAACAACTATGACTCTCTCCTCAGGATCTTTAAAAGAACTTAGTTCTCTTTATCATATTAATTGAGAAAGAAAAATTATCTCTAGTCTATCAGAAAAGCTCTTATACAAGTCAAATTTTACTTACCAGTAAACAAAAATTTGATCTTATTTTGCTTCCATACTGATAGCATATTAGAATAAGATAGAGGTCATTTTATGTCATAGTTCTTTTCATCCTAATAGGTCTCCGGAGAACCTGAATTTTTAAAAAGCCTTTTCCTGTAGACTGGCAATAGGAACAGATTCTTTCTCTAGTATGAGACTGATTCTCTCACCAGTGATTAGATCCATTCCCAATTGGAAAAGCCATACTAATTAAAAATTCTCCAGAATGCCACCACTGGGAAATTTGAATGGGGCAGGTACAAGAGCAGAACTATGTCACTCTGTGTCATTTAATCTAAATTTCATTTATTAAGAAAAATAGTTTTTAAAAGTGGATAAAATTTTAATTTAAAGATTTTTATCCTGCAACATTATACATTTTTAAAAACAAAATCTAGACACAAAAATCTGGAAAAACTCTCCAAAACTTCCAGCCTAGTTTAGACCAATTGAGTATTTCCAAGTCCTGTCTGGAAGCTCAGGACGATTCCACACCAGCCACTACATTCTACCTTTCCTAAGAGGTTTATTTTTCAACTATTTATGGCTTCTGCTTTTATATTTTTTTTCCACAAATAGATTGTTAGCATAAGTCACAAGTATTATTCATTGCACTCTTTTTATGACTTTCCCTGTCTCTAATCAGCAGCTCATACTCGGGTTACCATCACTCCTTGGCCTCTCAGCCCTGCCATGCTGGAAAGTAAAGATGCTAATAGTAGTTCTCCTTTCCTTATTTTCCTTTGTTTCTCTTCTGCAAACTGGAGTAATCTTTCTAAGGGGCAGGTGTTGTCCAGGTCTCACATGAGGATTGCTTCTAGACAAGCTTCACCCCATGGGTAGTGTCATAACCACTGAAGTTTACCCTAATAAATCCTGTGGCTACATCTCCCTGAAATTGATGAGGAAAGTATTAGAATCCTTTTCAAGATTGTCACAGAATCATGGAATGGTTTGAGTTGGGAGGGATCTTCAAGATCATCTGATTCCAACCCCACTGCCCTGGGTAGGGATTTCACTAAAAGTCACTGAAAGAAAGAGGAGAGGAGCAGCAAACGGGAAGAAAGAGCTAAATATATCCGAAGAAAGGGAAATAAAAGCAGTTTTGAAGACAATTTATATTTGACATTTCAAGACTTCAGCAGAAATGGAGATATGTCAAACAATAAAATTGAAATCCATTAACTCTTGACAAAAATTGAGGTCAGTATAATTCCCTGAGCCTTATGCAGTAGAATTCAGTATGAACATCAGTTCATAGATGTTTATAATGCTTATAAACCTTTACACAGAAATGGATTTTAACTGACTTTAGAAAGAAAAGTGGAATTAGGTTTCCAGGCAAAAAAAACCCAAACCAAACCAAACCAAAAGTAACAACACAAAGTAAATAGCTATAATTTATGAAAGTTTCTTAGGTTAGGAAAGGTATAAGTGAAGTTGAAGCTAGCTTTTCTATATTATTTCTGGTATTATACTTAGCATGACTGATTTCTTAATTTTCAGAACAAATACAATAATGGGAATACACTTAGTTTTCATATAAAAGAATTCATTTTAGATTAATAATAAAAATTGCGCAGTCATTCTTGTAAAATCAACTTAAGTTGTTATATTAAAAAAAAAAGGCACAGAGAACAAATATTTCCTTATTTGAATATTTGCCTGAGAATAAACTATAAAAATATGTTAATATGAAAATTTGCATTATAGAAAACTAATCAAAAATATCTCATCAATGAATATGCATTTGTTTTCTAAGCAGTTGTAATCCATATCTTTCTCTGAGAGCTAGCAGACTTCAAACTGGACCTAGATAGAGCTCATCAGTGAGATAATAAACCTTTTACTGAGCTAAAAATGTATTTTAAACAATTAGCTTTACTAACTTTCTGCTTGTTGAAGTCTAATTTATGTTATTGTAAATCCAAAGTAACTCTTGATGTCATGTGATATTATACAGGTTTTATACCAATGTAAAGGATAGAGGAATCAATCCATAAGCTTACTCTAGTTCTGCTTCATCATTACTATGCTGTGGGTGGGACTAACAGATAATTTGCTGTGAAAAGCAAATTATTTGAATTACAATGCATTCATTTTCACAGCACAATTTCCATCTGCTTAGCTTCTCTGGAGGGTTAGTTCTGTTTGACACATCATTATATTTTTAGTTATAATCTTTTATTAACAACAAACAAATATGTTGACAGTGCAAAACATTTCCTTTCATGAGCAGTAAGAGATAAGCAAACTACTTAGCAAATAGAAAAAATATATGACAGAGTGGAGGTAATACAAATAATAGGTTACATTGAACATAAACACTGTCATAAGCATTAGATCAAAGTCTTGTTTCTAATTAATTCATCCCATTTGAATGTTTCCCTAAGTAATGTTGTTCCATTGCTACATGTTGCTAGCAGTATTTTTATTCCAACTCTCTTGTGTCTTTTATTGCAGTAAGCCATATTCCTTTAGGGCTCAATTCTGCAGTCTTCACTCAATCTAAATTCCCAGTTCAGTCTGGGGGCAGGATTTGCTTGAACAAGGACAAAAGAATTTAGTCTCTAGTGTGTAGTTATAACAGCATTCTCAAAGCCTAAATGCATTATATTTTAGCAGAGTCGAGCATTTAATATGGAACAGAAGTGTCTTAAATTCTACTTCACTTTCTGCTTCTGAATTTTGTCAGATAAGTTTCCTTGGCTTCCTTTTTCCATTAACATCGCCACCAATAGGATAAGAATAATAACAAACAATAAGATCCTCTGACAAATAAGTTGATGAAAGGCTCTGTGTACCTATTGTATGTCAGATGCTATGAGACAAGTCTCTCATAGAGTATAAAGATCAGATCATCCACTTAACATTTTCCTTTTTATGTGACTAGGAAGAGATTCCAGAGCAAAATTCCTTGGGCAATCTGGAGTCAGTCACAAAGTATTTATAAGACTGATGTTACATTGCAGCTGAAGTTTTAGTTCCCAGGAACCCAGGATTTCTGCAGTATGGAAAAGGGGCAGGCAACTATCTTTGCTTCTCCCTCTCCAGCTGTAGCAAGCATACAAGATTTACACTCTGGACATGAGGAAATATCATTAGTTTCTTTTCCAAGGTCTTGTACATATTTCAAGCTCCACTACCTGGCATGTTTTATGCAAGTTAAACATCTGTCTTGCCTATCAGAAAAGTGTCATAGCTCAACTTGTCCAGGTCAAATAAGATATAGCACAACTCACATTGTTCTGTTCCAAATATTAAACTGGGGAACAAATTAACCATCTGTAAGAATATATGCAATTATCGTATTCCAACAGAATTTTGCCTTCTACTTTGAACTTTCATAGAAAATATCCTCTAAATCAACAGCCTTTTACTGCTGTAAAATTCTAAATAAAATTTGAAGGACTGAAAGAGAAGTTAATTTAGATTACCACACACAGTGACTGGAATTACATATAACAGAGCTCAAATGCAATTTTAGACTGCTACAGAGCACATTACAGATTCACTGAAAGAGCACAGAAGGTTTTCTGAAGGGCTGAAGAATGTGAACTCATCCCACGTTACTCTGTGCTCAGGTCTGTAATGTGCATCTTTAGCAAAAGTAGCATATGCCCATAGGAAAATGTTCCTTATACGTGAATCTAGTGCACATTTGTGGAGAGGAACACAGTAAAGTCAGGTCTGAGCTTTAAATCTTGTGTAACATAATCTGAAATCTGGGTCATCAATGACTTTAAGAGCCATCATGAGAATCCCTTTTTGTCTCCACATCTCCTTTTATATAGTTTTAGTCTCTTTCCTGTATGACCCAGAAACACACAAAAAAACCCCAAAAATCCACATACTCATTTATGTCATATATTCTGTTTCTCTAATGTGCTTTTCTTAAATATTTTCTTTCATATGCAACCAAGTTTTTTTAACACCTTCATTCTGTCATCCTCCAAAATGTTCAATTTGCTTTTATTTCTCTGTTACATGATCCTTCTCATTGTTGTATCTTATTTTCCTGCTTGAAGCCCTTCACTTCTGTGAAGTTAAGCTAACAAGTTAAAACAGAATAAAATCTTTATAATGTAGCTAATATAAAGTATAGATAGATCTTTAAAAAAACCAGTGTCCAGGCTTACCATTTTTTAAGAACACTATTACGATGTTTCTAAAAAGATTTCATTTCCGTAAACCTAAGCATAAAATTATCTCTTTAAAAGTGAACAAAAAGCTTCGACCAAGAAAAGGAAATGTGATCCAAATGGACTTAGAGGAGGATTAGTATACTCTTTTCAATCTATAATTTCTGAATGAACTATACATCTGAAAATATTAATCAAATTGTAAAAGTGTGCCTGCATTATAACAGTAAGAATTAAAAAAAAACACTTAAACATTGAAGTGAAAAATGACCTTTCTTATGTTTTGCTCTTTTTATAAGAACAGCATATTTTGACATCAGACTGGAATATCCATGTGCATGTTTTATTTATCATTGTTATTAAAGCGACTTTCATTAACAAAAACTTCTAGAAAAATAGTATGAGAAGCTAAATAATATAAAGCAACCTCTCATTTTCTAATGAATACATTTTTCTAATCTGATCATTCTTCATGCATCTTTAATAATGATTTATTTTTCAAGATCCTAGTCATGGCTTCAGTCTCCATATGTGAGAGCCAAAAGAGATGTTTAGAGATGATGAAGTCCTATGTGAACTCCTACTTAAAACTTAATTATTGTAAACTATCTCTAACCCACATAAAAGCCAATTAAGAGGCAGCATGAATAGCCATATTAAATATAAATAATATCCATGGCTTGTATTCTCTCAGCATGATTCAGTTTAAACACTTAAACTATGAATAACTATGGATTTTTTTTTTTTTTTCAGCACTCCTGAGACAAAATAAAGTTGTTTATAGGAGCATTTCTTCAAGCTATAAAAATTTGCATTTATATCTAGACTAAGTTGTTCTAAGCCACAAGTATCATGAACAATTAAAGATCCCTGTCAAACCCTGTGAGAATGTGAAGCACATGAATATGATATTATTTCATTAACCACTGTGTGAGATTAAGATGCTTTGCTGGATAAAAAACCAAAACAAAACCAAAAAATATACCAAAATATTTGGAACAGACAATTATTGAAACTAACAATAAAAATTATGTCAATGTTTCTATCAGTTTGAAAATTCCAAGGAAAAATACATCTCTCTTAATATAATGTCAGCAAAAGATGTTGATGTACACTTCAATCCAAAAGTTCCTGTGGAAAAATTTAAAATAATATTTTGTTTATTACTCTGTAAGTTCAGACAATTTTTTTGTGTAACTGAATCAATGGATAAACTGTTGCAGAGGACTCTTTCTGCCATTTACTTTGAGCCCTACATGTCAAGTATGACTGTCTTTTAGCATTACTGGATTTCCAGATTTCTTATTAAATAACCTGGCTGTACAGAATTCCACATTAAAGAGAATAGCAGAGAAATGAGCTAGGATTTTCCACCTGAACTGGCAGTTCCAGATATTCTGGTCATTTGAAACACTGTGACTGGGTATGTAAATGAATACAGAACAGTTTTCAAAAGCGACCATTTCCATAGGTATAACAGTAATTCACAATAAATGTAGGCCAAGGGCTTTGGTTTTTCAAAGTATTGGCTTTCAGCTTCCTGCTTTTGTGCCAATCAACAGCCAAATTCAGAGAATAAACCAAAGTCTGGTGCTGCTGGGCACAACTGCAGATAAAATGATAACATAGCCACCCTTCTCCAGAGTCCCTGCTGCAACTGAATAAATAATAATGCATACTTTCACCCTGGATCGGAAAAGCAGCATTAAACAGCTTCTGGTACTTGGGTTCTGGCCTTCTAAACTGTGGCGTGTTTCTTCCTTTAGAAATTACTGTATCTAGATTTATATAAGGTAAAAAAATGCTTATTAATTATCTATCTCTCAACTATTAAGATGGTGATATACAAGCTTCCTAGTCTATGTATATCTTTGTGATTTAAGGAATGGATCCAAACTATGATGAAGAAGAATTTTGTATTTGTTAAAGTAGGTTGTTTAAACAAACATCCTCTGCATAAATGCTACAACAAAAATTCTAATTAAAATGTAACCTTAAATGGTTTCTCCAATTCTAATCTAATGGGAACTAATCTCTGTTTTAGGTAAATTAATTTTCAGGTCTTAAGTTGCTCAGATTTCCTTTAGAGTCTTCTTTATTTAAGGAAAGAGTAGCTTGCTAGAATGTTCTGGCCTTGTGGACCAGGGGCTTCATCCACTAAATATTTGTCTATACACATTCAATATCCAGTATTTTCTATATTAAACAACAAGATGATTTTTTGAGAGGTAAATACCATCAAAAGACTTATACAGGTGAGGGTGCATGGGCTTGTATGTCCCCTCGTTGTGCCCCCATGTGAGTTGTCTTAGATTCAATATCTTTTTACTGGTCACAGTACATATGGCTGTAACATTAGAAAGTAAATATGTTGGGACCAGTCTATATCATAACACACAGTAAGACATATGTCAGTCATCTCAAGTAAATTCTGAATTGATAATAGAAGTCAACAAGACAATAAAATTAGACCTATTTATATGTGAAACATTGGAAAATACTATGGAAACTCAGAAGATTACTTGATATTGTTTATGATTCCTGCTCAAAATGCAAAACTGTCGTGCTGGATCGGCCTGGCTTCCAGAGCCTCCACCTGTCCAGGGAGTCTCCCAGGGCGATCAGAGATGCCCGCAGGCACAATCCTTAGAGCCAAGGGCTCTGAGAAACGCAGCTTCACCAGCCGACTGGTTCAAATGAAAGAGTGAGAGGAGGCTTTTCGCCATGAAGTTCCAGCAGGTTTAATGCAGCCGAAGG
>JAWWMU010000106.1:72831799-72854643 GCA_035048155.1 Cinnycerthia olivascens
CGGAGGGAGGGGGGAACTAGGAATGTATCAACTGAATATAACAGCGAAACCTTGATATCAAAGTATATAAATAACCATTGAACACACACACCACCACATCAAACCTCCTGGGATTTCGAAAGTTATAGGTAATCTCAGGGGATGTTTATTATTAAAAGTATGACTATTCCTAGTTTACAAATTAATTATTCTAGTTCTCACTTTTTAATCTGGTCCACCAATCATAACCAGTCTGCCATTTTACTATGCTGGGCAACAAAGTTATAATTTTAAAATTCCTTTTTAAGTGACCTTTGTAAGAGTTTTGACTAACCCCAGGGAGCAATAGAAATGGAATCCATCTGAAAAAGACTGGCACACAAGGAAAAAAGAAAAAAAGCCCGACCAAACCAAAACAAATGACAAAGCACCAAAGACAGCCTAATCAGATTTGCATCCAAATAAATTACAGATTGCTTTCACTGTGGTTTTGCTTACTGCAATAACCAGTATCTGAACCATAGGAGATAAATAACCAAAATAAGAATGACTTGATGCTTGATGGATTATATATTTATAATTAATAATAGAATATTTATGTCCTGATATCATAGTCAACACATAAAATGCTCCTATGTTGTTGTGAATATAGTTTTTACAGTAGTTTGTCACCTGTGAACAGTGGGATTTCAAGAGAAAACCAAAAAAAGTGACACTAGGATCAGAAAGCAATAGAATCAGCAGATGTGTGAGAGATATTTAACACTATGTTTAGAAAATATACCATTTTGGCTCTGTTTGGTTTAAAAGAAACACAGAAAATTTTCAAGTCTATAGATAATCAATTTTAATATTGCTTTAAATCAAGTTCTGTTCTTGAAGTTGTCTATGACTTCCCATTTTAGAGAGCTGGTCACAAGAGGGCAACATAGTTACATACATATGGAGCAGCCCTGACACTCCTCCCAATGAAAATTAATAGTATGTAAAAATAAAACAATAAGGCGTGAAAGCTGGTTAATGGTCAATGTTTCTAACAGAGTAAATATCTGATTAAAATTACAAAAGTTAACCTTAACACTTCCTCTGTACAGGTTCCACAGTACAATCTAGTCACAGTGTAGTATGGTATTTTAATGGAATAAATAAAATGTCAAATTTTCCTTCAGTGTTCACTACATTCTTAAAGGATGTGTCTGCTCTGGGAAATCTGCACAGATTTTCCCAGATCTGTGCAAGTATCTCTCATATGTTACAAGTAAACCAGAACAGTCTGAAAATGCCAATATCATTGGAATTTCATCTCCTACAATATTCTGATGCCCTTTTTTAACTCTCTGATTATAAATTGTTTTCAACTGTAGAATGAATAGGTCTCTTAGTGATTAGGGAGTATGAGCTGTTTTGGGTAGAACATTCAACTTTAATTGTTTCATTATTTTATTAAGTTCTTAAGTGATCCAGGTCTTAAAGTAATGATTTGTCTGTTTCAAAGACTGTCTTTTTAAAAGCAGAGAAAAATCTTCCAAAAATATTTCCTAATTAGTTTTTATGTAGAACTAGCCTTACCAATATTCTGATAGAAAAACCTTTATAGATCTAATCTGAAAAGACGAAGGCTATTTTTTAGTGCTGATTGTCACTCTCAAGGCATTTCACTCTGTACTAGATTAAGTAATATAAAACACAAAAGAGCCATGAGAACTTCCACTATAGGTACAGTGTTGATTGGCAATATTGTCATTATTAATTACTACAGCAACATCACAAATTGTGTACAGGAAATCAACTGGAACAAGCCTTCCAAGGACTCTCTGACAATGTCAGACAAAAATAAGTTCCAATCACTATAGTAACAGCTGTGAGCAACATTGTGGTTGTGTTACAGTTAATGGCAAAGCTCCCACAAATATCAGATTTGCCTAGAATTCGCTTTCTGACAGTCATCCATGAGCTGCACGACTAGAATTGACATTTTAGACATGAAGTAAAAATATTGAATTTCTCTACAGCTTGCTTGTAGATGAGTTCATTTACATTTTCTATAATGCTTGAGTGCCTAACCAATATACTGAATATTCTGTAAAGCCAAAGTCCAAACTTCTTTGAGGACAGAGGCTTAAATATGCAGATCTCACTGAATAAATTTCTGAGGGAGTTTTGTAGATTGTTTTGTTTTCTTGTCACAATCAGCCTATCAGTCTTCTCCAGTATATTCAAAAGTTTTCAAATTTCTCTCTTATCTGAAGTGAAAAAGAATGGGAAGAGGAGACAGAGGAGAGAAAAAATAAAATTTGAGATGAAATTACAGAAGAAAATCTGGTCATACATATTAAAAAATGAAGTATTATATTACTATGAGAATTTAAAAAAAATCCCTATATCAACATTTTAATTTTTCTAAAATTCTATAATTTTTACTTTAAAGAGGAAAATGCGGTTTAAATAAGTTTATTTTTTTTTCATTTCTAGCCACCTGGAGCAAAATTTGGACTAATGAGAATTTCTCTTGTATTGCATTTTGTTGTATGGAAAACTCATTGAGGTTGTAATATAGTGTGATAATTCTTTTGAAAGTGTGGTCTGCAACACACCAGTCCATTTTATCTTAGACCTTCAAATGCCATGATCATTCTCCATATGTAAATCACAAAGCAAGAAGAGAAAGATGAGGTGTTATTCATTTTTA
The DNA here is from genome assembly GCA_035048155.1 of Cinnycerthia olivascens. Taxonomy (NCBI): domain Eukaryota; kingdom Metazoa; phylum Chordata; class Aves; order Passeriformes; family Certhiidae; genus Cinnycerthia; species Cinnycerthia olivascens. The sequence goes on from JAWWMU010000106.1 coordinate 72,834,468, forward strand.
TTGCCTTTTTCATCATGGTGTCACTGCCTTTTCTTCATTTCATTTACCTGTTCTCAGACGAATTCCTGAAGACTTACCCTAGGTTTTAAAGAAGAACCCAAGCTGCACAGGTACTGACCAACTACATGAAATAATTACATTAACAGCCAAAAAGCTGTTGGACTATACTCTCTTGATTGATCACCCAAGATGAAGTGAAAATGCAGCCACATTAGAGCATCAGGTAAAATAAAGGCATGTCCTGCATATGATCAGTCCCACTGATGGCTATATATCTGTGGAATCTATACTTAAGACTAATGATTTGTGTGAGAAAGAGCAGGTGATGCACAGTAGACAATCACAACCTAACAAAATGCATGCCCTGACAGCTGCAGTCTAAAGGAAGAGTAGAATGTGATGAAGACTTTTCAAAGCAAAACTCTTATCAAGCTGTAAGACGGAGAATTAAATCAGAAAACAATGTAAAATTTTGCCTGTATAAAGTAGTATGGATAGCAAATTAATTTTTTCATGGCAATAGAGTAAAAAACTAAGAAGCTGACTTTTGCTTAGTAGTTCTTACTAAAACCGATTTGAAATGGCTCCCGAGTGCAATAATTGAACCAGTCTTCAGTGCTTAAATTAAAATATTCCCTTAACCTACAAGAAAATTGTAGGTAGGTAATTCCAAAGAATTTTTTCTTTCATTTTACAATTTTACTTTGCTGTCCATATCAATAAAAAATAAATATTATGGCAAAACATACTGTAAGGTTTAAGAACAGTAGTAGGCTGTGAAAAGTAAATGTATGAAGTATTCAGTTTTCCATATACTGTAGAGATTTACTTTAATCCTTATATATTCACTTTCACTATTTCTGAGATAAATCTTTATGTGCTTCCCTGTGGAACACAAGCCATCCTCCAAGGACAGGTCAGCTAGCTCAAAACTCCTTCCACTGCTTTCTTCAAGGAACACAATAGGAGTGAGTAATTACAGAAATTTCAACAACCAAGCCTCTCCTCTCTCCTACTGGTCAGGTCTTTTAAAGGTACTATTATCCCCTAATGACCTGTTACGTCTCTGAAAGAATTACAGCACATAAAATTCCAGCTGCTTACTTTTTCTGCCTAGCTTCAGCATGAAGGAAATCAGGAACCCCTGACTGTGTTATGGCCCTGTGTCAACTCTTCTGCTGCTGCTGTCACCCACAATAGCTCTCTTTTCATGACAGGTTTCTCCTCATTAACTTTTGCTTTCCTACCACTGGTGAAGTCTACGAACCCCTTCTGCTGTTCAGCTGTATTTCAGGCTGTCACTTACTCAAGACTCAGGACCTCATTCAAAGTCCAGTGAAACTCCTCAAAATTTTATTTGTATCTGACCTGAGACCTGAAAAATGTGAGAGGACTTGGTTAATTGCTTTTTTATGTTTCCTGCGTTCACTACATTAAACACAATTTTGACACTCCTTCCAAAGAGCAAAGGAAATACACACTGACATGAACCAATTTCCCATGTAACACATTCAGAGGAAAAATTGTTTCCTTGCAAGAGGAAAAAAAAAACATTAGAAATTTCCCTGTGGAAGAACTGAGAGGGCCAAATAGGTGTAACGGTCTACATATGTAGGTCCTGTGGGAAGTGCTAAAACACTATCTGGTTAGAATTTTTCGCTAAAATAAGTGAGTTATACTAATTCAATCTCTAAATAACAAAGCATAGAACAATAAGAAGAAAGTTGATAAAGATCTTTTGAAAGATATATCCAATAATAGTTGTTGAAATTTTAGTGGCATTAACAAAAAACTATTTATTTTAACATTTTCACACAGAGCTACAAAAGCCTGAGTTCTTTCAACCAAATCTTCCTTTTTTCATAAATACTCAGCCTCTGCAACTTCTTATGAAGTCCAGTGGGAGCCAGATGCACTCATAATCATTAAAACCAGGACACGTTTTCACATTAGCTACAAAGACACAAATTTCTGAATTGATTATTAATGTCACAAATTGAAATGTTGATCTCAATGAAGCAATCAAATTTTAGAAAAACCAGCAGCTTATCTGAACAAAATTTAAACAAGTCTCTTTATTATACAATTTAAAATTTAGTATATATGTAGAACCAGAAGATGTCTCCCACGAAATATATTCAAAGTATTGATAGGGCCGCTCCTTTTTAAAAACATTTTGTGGTACATGCAGTTTAGTAATAGTACTAATGAGGAGGTTCAGTTAATAGCATGCATAAACAATTAGCAACGGGACTCCGCTTAGATTTTTCGGTGATTAGTTTTGTGGTTTTCTCTTATAAATTCTGAAATGTCAGCAAAATATGTGTGCAAGCTGGAAGCTTTTTGCATGAGGGACATAGCATGGCAGAACCTCCTATTCACTAATACAAACAAATACTAACCAGGTATTCCTTCTACAAGACTTTCTATTCTACATAGCCTTAAAACTACTATTTCCTTAATTTCGTTTCCTAACAAAACTCAATAACGGAAGCAACTCAATAATCTAGGAGAAATATTTTCTTACTGTTAGCAACCACTGCCTCATACAAACAGGGACCTACACTTACCTGAAGAATCATAATCTTCAGAAACATTTGAATCAGTAAAGTTCCACTCAATCCTGGAGTTCAAAATATTTTCATGGTTACAAATATTTTGATTTATATATATTTAAATAAAATTTTATAATTCGATTAACTGTATTCTGGGTCAGAAACTCAGGATTTAATCCAAATGACTTCAATGAATTCCATATTTAATTGTCTTGAACATGTGCTTTGGACAAGTTGGGACAATAGGCGAGAAAAAGTTTCTTTTTCTTTAAATAGCTGTAAAATGGGAAGATAGTAGATATCACTTCTAGCTATACTATTCTGTGCTGTTGCAATTTTGTAAAGATGATAGAACTTAAGCACAAAATCTGCTTGAGTACAGAAAAAGGCAGCAATAGTTCAAGTTCTCCTCATAAGAACTGATGGAGATGAGCAACACCCATCTGTAGCTCCTCTGTCTCCAAGATATTTTAAATATATTCATTTTCAGTCTGAAAACATTCTGCATATTGTCAACAAAAATAATACTGTGTATTGTCAGATGCACTGCATTTCCACAGCTCTGCTTTTTTGTCAGTAAAGACAAGTAAATAACCCCCAATCTCTTTCTACTTTGCTTAATTTGTTTCTGTTATCTCAAAGCAGACTATGATTGTGTTTATAAATCAAAGCGTAATGCTTCTTAGCTTCATGACAATTTCAATTGGGTTGAACAATTTGGGGGACTAGAAGCTTCACACACATCTGCTGGTGAGGCACAAAGATCTGTAAATATGCAAAACTGGCAATCTGGACCATCTCCCATGCTTCCCTATCGTAAACGCTGCAGCTAGTGCTATATTGAGACATTGAATTTAAAAAAAAAAGAAAAAACTAAGAAAAATACATCAAAGTTGAAAAGCAATTTAACCCACAAAAACTGAAGACTTTCCTAAGATTAAATTATGCAAGCTCCACAATGGGGCTGCAGCATCAAGCAAAGCCTTTAGTGATTTAAGTGGAGGGAAAGATGGTACCTAGGATAGTGCCAATTAAGGAGTTCATAGGGCTAGATGGCGTCCCTCAGAAAACTATCACAGCTCCTGAAGCAGTCTAGAGTACTCCAGCAGAAGGTAAACACACATAGACCTAGGAAAATCTTCAGTGTTTGCTTGTTTCTCACTGAGCTCTGGAACACCTGGTGGAAAGTCTAGGTTTTTCTCCAATTCATGCTAGCAAGGCTCTGAACCATAATCTCCACTCCAATGGAATAATCCTCTACTGCTGTTCTAACTTCAAGAGTAACATATCTGAATATCAGTTTAACTCCTTTAGACAAGCATGGGTGTAATTAAGCCTGCAAAAGTAATTTTTGTCTTTAGTGGAAGACTTCATTAAGGAAGAACTGCAAGGGCAAAAATATTTTCTAATTATGCTTTGAAATCCAGAATTTGGATAGATCCTGCCTCCTCTTTTTCTGGGTGCGTGTTCCCTACTTCTGTGTTTAACCTCAGTTATATCCTCTAGTCCTTCAAGTGTTGCCTTTAAGATACTTCTAATACAATTTCATTGTTTTAGTTTAACAGACATAGTTTTAGTTTAACAGACAAAAAATGGCAGATTGAAGCAGAAATAAAAACTTGAAGTAGTGATGGAGGCAGTTGCTGATATCAAGTAGAGGTATAAGGGGTTTATTGTTTTTTTGCCTGTGTAAGCAAGAACTATTTGCAGCACAAAATTGATTCTGGCCTTCCAAGAAGAGGAGATTTTGGATGCAGCCAGCAAAAATCCCAAGCATATTTGCAGACAATTGAAGAATGAAGATGCTTGACTAAATGTGGAAACCTGAATATACTATCATATGATATTACTTCACAAATTGAAAACAGTTGTTTAAAAACATTTTTCTTCTTCAGGAAAATGGTGCTTCCTTTGCATTTCACTTGCACAGCAAAGCTACACTTCCCCTCTCTCTATTCTCATCCCTTCTCAAAATAAAAGAAAATAAATATAACATTAGCAAGATGAAGACTTGCATCAAGATATCAAAGACTGCATTCTAATTTAAAAATGTCGGGAGAGACATCTGCATGATGTTTCTATTAAAGATTTATGTCCTTGGTAATACTGTTAGTTCTGTGTTCCATGGCAAACTATAAAAATACTTTTAAAAAACTTTGGTTTTTTCTTTGCTAATGGAAAAAACTAACTTATCCAGCACAATAGTTCAAATGTTCATTTACTTGAACACATTCATTGAGTAAAAATGTTAATCTATTTAGGACTGGATTTGTTTTAATTTAATTTGATATGTGATCGTACTAAAACAATTTAGGAGTGGTTTGGACAAAAAAAAGTGTACCCTATAATGCAAGAACTTTAATCTATTTACTAATAATTCATCTTCTAAAACTAGGAAAGACTTACACTTTGAGATTTCCATTTCCACTAAATGACACAGAGGAAGGTTAGCTTTGTCATACATTTCCACAGGATTATTGAAGGATATGAACAATAAACACTATTATAATAACTAAAATTTTCATTATGTCTATAATACCTTTGGCTCTCAAAACACTTGTTCATGTCTTGGGAAAACATTTTCTTACTTTGAAAAAGAGCTGTAATGAAATAATAATCCAATAACATGAAAAATATGAGTGTGGGCATTTTGAGAAGATGATTGATGTTAAACAAAATAAATTAATCTCAGCTCTAGAAAAATTACTCATAATTTTTATTTACTGAAAAAAATGCATGTATTTCATCCTCATTAAATTTGTCACAGGAACTTTAATTTGAGTTCTAGAAACTAGAGATTAAGTGATATAATACATTAATGAAAAGTTTGACTTCATAGTGTTATAGATATATAATTGTTATAGACAGAGCAAATACTTTATTAATGCAGTTGGTGTGTCTAGTAAAAATAAATCTAAAACCAGTGACCTGATATAACATACCCTGGAATTATGGAAGGCATCTTATTAATTTTAATGGTTATCAAAAGATCATAGATTTCAGCGAGGTTTAATTGTCGTTTCGGTCTACTAAATAGCCATGAAAAACTTCACTGCTAAATCTGTGATTTCACTGAAGTAAATTGAAATTTAAGGTGATTTAATAAAATTGGGTAATAATTCTTTATAGCCCAAAGACTTTCATCATTTACTTTCATGCATTCTGTATTTGTCAAATACAAGATGCTTGAAGAGCAATGGGGAAGATGATCTAGCTTTGATCCTATTTTGTGTTCTCTCTACTTGTTACAGAGCACTTCTGTTTGCATTCTTCATGACTCAGGGATTCAGACCTCTCTATTCTGTATTCAGTGCTGTGGGAATTCAGCAAACGTGCTCAGCTCAACCGGGAGAGCTTTTCTGGGGTTTGTTGATTTTGCAGTCTGCTCTCAAATATAGCAGGAAATTTTGGCTGATGTTTTTAGGGTTGCATAAGGGATTTTCATGACCAATTCCTATTAAAATTAATAAGCATTGAGCATACAAATCCCACTGGTAATCTCACCCTTTCTGGTATTAAAACAATAAAAATTGGAGAGGAGTGACATGTAAAATAAAATTTATGTTGCATTAAAAAAGAAAATCTAGCTATCTATAAAACCCTTCAGCAGTTCCTTTCCCTCAGTCTTCAGTGAAATCATTAATGGAAACTCCATGAAAACCCTTTTATTACAGCTCTAGATGCTCATACTTGGACCTTGGTTTATGTGGGTTATTTGATTGATATTTATTTTATATTACAGTATATTTCTGAAACTTTGACCTCTAATTTATTACAGGAAGGAGCCATAGTAATAATAAAAAATGGCAGCAAGAACTTCAGGTTTTAAATTTTTTGCTGATGCTTTATATCTTTCACATTACATTTTCATTGACTTATTAAGAGTTTCTGAGCACTAGACATATCTTTGTTCTAACTGTTTAGGAATCCATTTTGTATGATGTGATCCTAGAAATGGAAAGCAGAGAGGACATACTTGAAGCATTTAGTGCTGCCAATAAAAACTGTATTCTGCAGGGCAGGTTCACTGTTGATATCACAGAAGACTGAGAATAGAAGAGATATATTGATGTACGGCAAATGCATTCAAAAGATTTCTTAGTGTTAGGACAGAACCGAAAGATTTTTAGTGTCCAGCTCAATAAAGCAGCAATGGATCTTAAGTTCATATGACACGTGAAAATTACTAGAAAAATAAATTTATTTTCATGATACAAAATGAAGAGAAACAACAAAAAACCCAAAGTATTTTTGAAAAATATCTATCCAAAACTTCAACAAAAAGTTTTAAAAAAATTCAGAAAACTATCAGTGGAGTTTCTTTTTGTCTGTCATTTATTTGATGGAATGACTCTTTAAATGTCACTTTTTGCTGTAGGAAGGAAAATAAGACATAACTCTTCAGGAATAACACTCACAAAACTATCATTTAATCTTCTTGATGGAATTTTAATTTTTTGAGAAAAAATTTTTAGTTGGAAAAATGATATTATGGAAAGTATTCTACAGTGAAAGTATCTCAAAAATACAAAACACTGCACACAATTTATTCCATTTTTATTTTTGCATATTTTTACTTTTCTATATCATTATTAAATACAATTCCAAATAGTTATATGCTGACTTATATGATTTTTTAATTATTCACACATATATTTTATTATTATCTTTTTTACTTAAGCTAAATCTTTTATAAAACTATATAGGTTCTGTGTCTATACTTTTTTCTGTCCTCACTTACTTCAAGAGTATCTGTATGCTTGCTTTGCAAAAAAAAAGGACTTGAAATACTTGGTGGAAAAGCTAGACATGATTCAGCAGTGTGTCCTTGCATTACAAATGTCCAGACATATATACAGAGATGGAATCATAAAGGCAGACTGGAAGGGACCTCAAGAATTGCTTAGTCCACCCTGTTACACAAAGCAGGGTTGTCTGTGCAGTCAGACTAGGTTACTCCGGGCTTTGTCCAGTCAGGTACTGAAAACATCCTAAAACACACAAAAAAGGCACAGCCTTTCTGGGCAGCCTGTTCTACTGTCTGCCTGTTCTCAGGGTGAAAAAGTGTTTCTGAAAAGCTAGTCTGAATTCACACTTACCATCTCTTATTTGCCCATCTTGCACCAGTTGGAAGAGACTCCTTTCAGCTTCTTATTAACCCTCACGTAGATGCTAAGGCAGTCTTGATAAGCACTCCTGAGATGATCTCTCCTCCAGGCTAACGAGCCCCAGTTCCTCAGTTTCCTCCCACAGGACAAAGGCTACAGTCCCCAGCCAGTATCCTCTGCCATACTAACTTAGCAAGTTCTTTCTAATATTGAGCAAGTCAAAAGCAGATATAGCATTTCAGATGAGATCTCATGGATTTCAAGTAGCAAAAATTAATACTTCCCCTCAGTGTTCTGATAATGCCCCTGTAAATACCTTCTAGGGCACCACTGTCAATATATACTTTCTAAGCCTTATTTGTTGCAATTTATGGTTCAATTTCCTGATTCTCTTTTCCTAGTTGCTCTCTTCTTTAGTGCTCATCCTCAGAAAATTGGCTTAGTCACTTCCTGTGACATTCTTTCTTCAATTTTTATTCCTTGAATATAGATTTGTGAAATTTTTAAACAAAACTGACTTTTCCTTCATTTATGATCTTAATATTATCTCTGTCACTCTCTTGAGCTCCTCTCTTTAGGAATTAAGCCCAGTTAACCCTACCTAATACTCTTCTTGGCTAATTGCAAATTGCTTTCTCTAAGTTCATCACTTGGTTTCATGTGGAATTTCTCCTACCCATTCCATAGCATACATCCTATGCATTCGTACATGTCACATGTCCAGGAAATGTTTACCTTGAGACTGGTTCTTTTGACAAACAAAAACAATTTCCCAGTTTTCAAGAGATAAGCTATATTCTCAAGTTTGCACTACCTGAACTTTGAGATGCGCTCATTATAGTGTTAAATCCAATCCAGTAGGGCCAAATCTTTATTAATATATTCTGAATCTCAGCATGGTTTATAAAACTCAGACATGACTCCCTTTGTTCAGGATTCACATAGTTTCTCTGTAATAAAAAAATAATTTAAAAAATGGTTCAAAACAAAGGTTTCTCATCTCGGAAACATTCATTTTGGATGGAAATATTTTTCTTTTCCTTTTTTCTTTTTCAATTTCTTATTTTCTTGACAACAAAAGCAAATAGAAAGTGGACCAGTCTTAAATTTTACAAATTGTGTATAGCAAAGACTATGATATTCTACAAAATATGAGCACCAGTATGTATTGATTGTAGCTGAAAATGAAAGACGAAAGTTTAGGAAACAATAAGTAACATTTGTTCTAGTGAAATGAGCCATAAGTATTCCGACTGAAGATCAGAATGTGTTTTTCTTTCAGAACTATTAAAATCCAGTCAATTCTTCTGGAAAACTGTTTTTAAGGATCGAAAAAAAAATTACAATGAAAAACTTGTCACGTAACTTCTACCATTGTCACTGTCATAGTAGTTTCGTGTAGTTGAGGCACGCCTCAGGGATTGTGATTTTTTTCTTAAGTTAGGAAAAGAACAGGTATGAATGAAAAATATTGCTTTCCACAAAAAGTTAAGGATTTTAAAACAGTAAACATAGAAAAAAGTAGATTGGAAAGGATTTTTGAAGATCAACAATGCCCTGTTCTAAGCAGAATTAACTTCAAAGTCAAAGAACTTTACTTATATTTATGTACACTTGGGCTTTGAATATCTCCAAAGATGAAGATATTGCATGCTCTCTGGGCAACTATGCCAGCGTTCAACCACCTTTTGGTGAAACCACTTTTTTAAAATATTGTATAGATGGTGTGGGCAGATTGCTTGTTTACAAGTGGGGAGAAAAGAGGATAGAATATTGCCATAAGGGAACACTTACAAGTGAAATCAGATTTCTTGGACAGGATGGTCAGATACTTGTCAAATGGCAATGGGAGTCCCTGTTACAAAGATCCTTCCAGCTACATCTTCACCTGGCTCAAACAAGACCCTTTTGTGCTCAATTCTAATAATCCATCTGTCCCACAGTTCTGCCAGTGACTATGGTCCACGCATAATTAGTCACTACTTGCTTCTTAAACTTTTTAAACTATTAAAGACTGTTCTACCTGACCATCTGTGAACAAAAAAGTTCTACTGTCTACCACTATCTAAACAGGATCATTTTTTAGGGAGTCTGTGGAGTGAAGGACCAAATTCTCCCCATAGGAAATTAACCAACGCACTGACACATACAAATTGGACTATACACAGTGGAGGCTGACTGGGGCAATTTCTAAAGCTCCTATATGTCAGTAAAATATTTAATTATGAAGGTGACTTGTACTTCAGTCACTCATCCAATTTCAAGTCAGCTTTTTCTCTCATATCAGATCCTTACCTCATCTACGTAGACAAATAGTGAGACCATCCAGGAGTTTACTGATTGAAGTGCACTGCCTGTCCACAGAGACCCTAATACCTAGATAGTCCACTCATACAAAAAACTTAATTTTCATGTCTAATTACGTAGCTTATGTCCCATAGCACTTGCTACATATACAATTAATCAGAATTCTTTGCTCCTTGCCCTTTCACTGAACTTTAAAAATCGGCTGACTCTATTATCTCCATCATCTTTAAAAACCCCTTTCAGGCAGTGGAAGAGTGTAATTAGGTCTCCTCTTAGCCTTCCTATGTCTTCTTCAGACTAAGAAAATTCTTCAGATTCTTCTCATTTTATGTCCAGTGCTCCAGTTTCCACCTCAGCTTCGACTTTCTCCTTGTAATCAACATCTGCTTTGCATGGGACATACCAAAGCTGACTCTGTACATCAGATATGGTCTCATATAGCCATTTCACTGAGAACCCATACAGTTTCATTTTTCCTTGAGGTATTCGATACCAGGAGGTTTTATCACATCAGCCATTGAAAGGAAATCTGTGCTGTGCAGTTTCACAAACACCATTGCATTGATTCTAGAGGTCCTATTGATATCAACCCCCTCAAGATTTTAGCCCCTCAGGCTTTGAATCAAACATTGAAATATATTTTTAGTTGTTAATTGTAGCCAGATAATAATTAAGTAATTGCACTGTGATCATGGTATGCTTGGCTAGACTTTTGTTTTAAGGAAAAGGGAAGACAGTCCCAACATTAATGGGCAGTCTGGAAAATAGCCATCAGTAGTGAACTCAGCAGAACTGAGCTGTAACTGGGTGAAAAGTAATTCCATGGTGGGAGATGCTGAGCACTCTCATTGACCACCCACTCAAAAGAGACCCCAGACTCAAATGAAGGGAAGAATTGCACATGCAGACTAATTAACATGAAAATTTATATCTATAACAAGCAAATATGGTAATAATTAATGAAAAAGTTTGTAATGAATGCTGATGCCTTTATTTGTTAAAATGTGTGAATATCTTAAAGTTTGGATGATGGAGGAGCCAGCCTTCTGTGGATTACAGCCTAGATTCCTAATCTGTGTAAACTAGAATTAAAAAATAGAAATACTTCTCACCAGGTAAGGAGACTGTGTTCAGAACACCGTAATCTTACACAGAAGTTCAAGGCACCTTGAGCACCCAATTCACATCAGTTGCCACATGAAGTTTTTGCACACACCATGATCGCAATATTTCTGGTTACCGGCCTCTAAAGATTTAAATCTTTTCAAACCACTGAGATTTTGTAACTTGACAGGCAACTGCTCCCACTGCCTTTGGTTACCAAATGTGTGTCACTCTCCTCATGAAGACTATATCAGGTGCATACTTTTTTCTGTGCTCCAAAAAGGAAGTAGACACTAACTAAAGGAGTCTTTTAGTTGGAATGTCTCATTTTCTGTACTAGGCATCAAGAGACAGAGTGCAAACCACACTTCCACACCCAGTTCTAAAAGTTCAGCTGCCAGGGCTTAGGGCCAGCAGTTGGTGCTTCTGTGTATCTGTTAAGTCAGAAAGAAGAGACATTTGAGAAAGAGCAACAAGAAGTAGGCACATGGGCAAATACAAGCCAGGACAAGCAGCCTTGTTCTTCTGACAGGCAACTTTACCTGTTCCTGGTCATGTAACACTCTGCTCCTGCCCTGCCACTTTTCTTGTTATGACAGCTCGAGCAGACGATTGACAGCACACGAGAGACCTGAACCCTGGGCTCAGCTTATTGAAGGGCAGTGGTACAACATCCTGGCAGGAAGGGACAGGAAGGTCTCTGCTGGCCTGTGGCTGCACATTCAGACCCCAGGTACTCAGGTGTGTAACACAACTGATAATTCATAGTGGACCAGAACATCTGCCTCCCCCCACACCAACCCCACAGCATTTATTTCAGTTCCATTTTCATGAGATTATTTAACTGTGGTATGGATACAAGGTTAAGACTGTTTTGGTTTGTTGTTTCTTTTTTTTTTTTAGCTGTATCAGGACCTTGAATATTTTATTATATATATCACAAAACCACAGGAAATAGTGCAGATTTCTGAAGTGTTTAATGAAGTATATCACTGTTATCTTTTTTCACCCCAGTTAAGAGAAAGTAAAAGATACCTGTATATGCAAATTGCAAGATACAATCAGTAGCAGAAATAGATCAGAACGTTCTCTGTTGTTCAGCCCTTAGAGTTTTCCTATCAAATTCCTTTACTAAGCCAAATAATTTTTCATGATTCAGTAATGAGCAAAAAGTACCAGGTTTTAACCTTCTGTCTTGATTTGTAATTATCCACTTCATCCAATTATCTAATTGTTGACCTTGGCCTTTTTGGCTTTTGTTTCAGAACACTTCAAACCTTCCCAATTATCTCTGAATTTTAAAAAAATATTTCAATTTTACTCTTCCTCTTGGTCACAAATTAATGGAATAACACTTTTTATTGTCTTATAAGTACTCTGTCAGACATTGCACCCTGCTTACATTTTGATTTTACATGGTTTTGAAGAGTTAGGGGTTTTGTGTCAGGATCACATAGACAGCATGGAGGATAGACATCGGATCACTGAAAATTATCAAAGGAAACAAACTTGTCTCTATTATATTTATTAAACAAAGGGAAAAGAGAGGCAGCAAATTTAAAACAATCACTTTCCTCTGATTATTACACCATGTGCAAAAAGTCCTTCTCCTAAGTTTCATATTAATCATAAGACCCTTGCTAGTTTTATTTCTTGGACATTGGTAAGTTGGTCGGCTCTTTCTTAACTGGTCACAGCAAAGAAAAGGTGCAAAGAACCTACAAGCAGTCGGTGCAATCCTATGGAGTGGCTCCCCAGTTAAGTCCCAGCACAAATAAACTCTAATATTCATCATATTGGAACAAATCCTGCTTCTTCTGAAGCAGAGCAAGGGTCGTTTTAGTGCAGAACTGTTGGTAGAGAGTGATTTTGTTAATGCCAACAGAGATGTATTTAAATATACCCCAAGCACTAAATCACTCCAATGAGACAATTTTCATAAAATTACCAGGGTTACACTGAGTGGCCAAAGAGGAACAAAAGTTTTATTAAGAGTTTACATCCAAAACTAATATTTTTCATTTTCTTTAAAAAAAAAAAAAGTATAAAAAGAAAAATAATCTAAACCTTAAAAAATATAAGGGTGTACATTAAATTTGAATAAAAAGTAAACAAGAAGGAAAGGGAGCTATGAATGTTCAGTATTCGTTTGACATAGTCAAATCATTTATGGTCGCATAAATCCTCCCTATGACCACGTCTCATTTTTCATGTAAAAAAATTGACTGATTTTGAAGCGAGTTGAATAAATTGTATATTAATAAATTCAGTCTTAGGAACAAGCGTATTGAAAAAACGTCCTGGACACCACCGTAAAGTAAATCCATTTATATTCATCTAGTGCCATACACATTACTGCACATTAAACACAGTAAAATTTTTTTAGTTTTGTGTTTCCCATTGATTTTACTTAAGTAAAACACCTTGACAATTTATTAATCACAATAACAGATGAAATAAAAAGACTAATTGTACAGATCATGTGGGGAAAAAAATCATTTTTTTGCTACTCTACAGTATGTTACGTTTACTTTTCTTTTTGTGGTTAGCTATGAATTAAACATTTTCAACTGCTTTTAATTTATAACATTTAAGTCCTTTCTAATCAATGCTTCTTTTTTCCCCCGACTTTTAATGGAAAAAAAATCTGCCTCCCTTTTTCTTACAGAGCTCATTGCTCTGTATGTGGAGAAGAGAAACTTTATTCAGTCTTCTCTTTTTAACATAGAAGATAGCATATTTTTAGACCTTTGGACTTCTTTTTTTTATTAAATCATAACTCTTCATCTGGTGGTTTCAAGCATAAGAGAGACCAAAACTATTACTGTATAAAGTCTGCTCCTTGTGTGCCTGACATGTCAGTCTATATGACTAGTACTTAGAACTCTATGCCACAGGTTTGAAAAATATCAAGACTACACTAAACAAATACAGCGTTAATTTGTTCTTCTGTATATATATTCTTCTATATATGTATGTATTCTGTTGATTTATATCTTCTGTACTGAAGAAGTAGGCTAGATGTTCAACCTTTTGCCTACATATTTCTCTTATTTCAGTCCAGAGAAGGAGATGGATGATTTATTACATACTTAGGGTTTCAGAGCCTGATTTTGCTTCTCTTATGGATCAAACACAGAATTATGAGTTGTGAGGAGGATTTGTGAGGCTATGCAAACCACAAACAGCAATACCTATTGCAACAGCTGATGCCTAAGCAGACATCAGTTAGAGTTTCATTTTTTTTCAGAAAAGAAGTCATGTGAGGATCTCAAGGAATACAATGATTTCCTATTAATTTCTTGATTTAACATTACAGTGCCTAATGTTGTAGAGGATATTAAATCAAGTTTTTCTGACAGGTTCTATTGTCACCTGAAGGAAATTTAGTATTGCATTTTTCTAGTGGGATATTTAGAACATGAAGTCCAGTTTTAAAACTAATTATTCAAAATTGGCTAAGTTTTATATCTCATTGCAGTGCTCCTTTTTCTCCTTCTCCTTCAGTAAAGAGTAGTGACATAAAAGTGCCAAAGAAATTGGCAAAGACTTTTCAAGAATTAATTTATCATAATTGTAAAAATAAAAGAGAAATATGCTGCAATAAAATCATTAAAATTCATATGATAGTGTGATATAGTATTTACATAGACATGGATTTATTTGATTTGGCATTAAAAAGTCAGATGTATATTTCGAAAATTCCCATGTGAACACAAAGTACTAAATAGAGAGTCTTCCTTCAGAGATATAAATATTTAGCTAAATAGATTGTTCATGCTTGCTTCACAGATTGCACTTAGTAATAAAATCATATGGGAGCAATACTATTTAATCTATCTGAATGCTGTTACCATCTCTTCATTTTCACTAGTGCTTTGCATAATGCCCATAAAAGTGTTTAGAAAAATAATATGCCATCCAAGACCCATCTGATCTCTGGATCCTTTTCTGATGTTCTTCTGTACCTTTTGTCTTCTTCTTAAAGTTGCAAGAGTTCTTTCAGTGTCAATGAATGAATTAACTTTGAATGGTACTTTCTTGAAGATTTACAATGAGAATGTAGGTTAAAGGAAATTTTGACTTAAAAAAAAAAAATATAAAAAAGATATTCATATCTAGGACCTTATACTTGCATTTAGTGGATGCAAGAGTACCAGAGATTCAGAATATATAAAAAAATTATTCTCTTCTTTACCCCTTCCTTTAAAATTCTATGGATTACTCCTTTTTTTTAAAAAGGAACAGAACTGAAGGGGTTTTGGACTGATTGCATATTCTTTCAAAAATTAACTTACAACTGTACCAAATTTTTAATAATGTGGTTAACTTTAGAAATAACATATTTGCTTCCTTAAAATAAAGGATGCTACTTCTCCACAGTGTATGCTAATCTTCATGTGCTATACATATATAGGTATGAATATCTATATTCAACTACAGGAATGTAAGTCACATTGATTCAGTGTTTAGACAATGAAATATATAGGCAATAATCTTTTCTCTAGTGTTCTCACAAAATAAACAAGGGAGTTTTTGAGTGGAAATGTTACTATTTTCCTTCAAAAATAGCAGAGGGAAAAAAACCCCAAAACTAAAGCCATTGAGCTGTATGGTCACTATTAAAATGGATGGAGATAGCAAATTAACCTAGTTACTCCAATCTCAGTTTAGTTCTTTGGTCATGATCCAAGTTCTTCTACTGAGAAGGAAACCAGGAGAAGTTTCTCAAGAGGTGAAATCATCAAATGATCAATCGAGTAAAGAAACCCATTAAAAGAAATTTGCAAAAAGAAGTTTGTGGAGCCATCTCAGATCACTTACTGGTGGCCTGAGTGCAATGCTAATGTGTTTGAATTATTTGTCTTTTGATGAAAAACCCTGTTTGTTTCTCTGTGTGCCATACTGCAAAGGCCTAAGAGAAAAATATTTCAATCAAAAAACCGTAACTCATTAGTTGATGCACAAAAATTTATCAAGCAAATAAAATATAAGTGATCCCCTAATGGATTTGGAGCTCTGAAAAACCTGGTCTAGTGAAAGGTGTTTCTGCCCACATCAGCGGAAGTTGGAACTAGATTTTCTTTAAGAGCCCCTCCAATGCAGTCATTTTATGATTCTATGCTAATTTATCCATTATTCTCACTCAAAGCCTATTTCCTATTTTGAAACTCTTACTGTCATTTGCAATGCATTGATTTTATGAAGGGTAGTTCCATCTAATGCCATTTAAATTAAATCTATAATACATCCCAAACTAACATCTTCCTCATCCTTATTAACTGTTTAATGATGAGGGCTTTTCAGACAAAGTTTTAACAGCTGCATGACACAATATTTTAAGAAAAACCAGAACCAATCCCACCAGTTGCTTGGTTGAAAAACCTTTGCAATACTTAAATAGACTTTATAAAAGCACAAAATTTAAACAGCCATAAGGCAGGCATCCACTTTTCAGAAAAAAATGTGCTGTAGTAGTAGCAGCATAAAACTGGCATATCAGAAAATATTAAACTGTTTTAATTCCTGGGCCACCAGCAGAAAAGGAAATTCTGAGAAAATATCTGCAAACAAGACACTATGAGACACCAGGGGCAACAATGTACCTTTTCCCATCACCTGTTTATGTGTGTCACTTTAAAGAATTTCAGGAAGATACTAAGCGGACTGAGGCAAAGCCTCTTAAACTGATGCTCTCTACTTTGAAAGTTATTTCAGGGAAATGATTAAGTAGTAACATTTCATAGACCATCACATGTATCAAAAGTTTGGAGAAGAACTACATTTCATTTTTTATGAAAGTTGCACTAGTTCTAGAAATCCTGACAACTGGATACTAGTTCCAAAAGAGCTGTGATTTTTTTTTCATTTTTTATTTTGCTATTTCACTGTTTAAAAACTGACAGTTATACAGTTCTCCCCAAAGTAAAATGATCAAAGAGTAAACATCAGATGAATTCAATTACACACTACAAATACTGGATAAAATACAGTCTAAGTGGACAATTCATACATACCCCCTAGACTGTGAACTGCTATCTTAACTGTTCAGATTACATTCATGCATAAAATTCACATTTAAGGAATGAAATTCATTTGATAAATGATTGTCTAACAGAATAAAGAAGGTGTAATTGCTTAGATAATTTATTTTCACAGAAAAACAATTCAACCATTTCTAGAAACTATATCATCAACCTCCTAATGCTTGACAGCCCACTAAGTCCCTTGATAGCAATTCTGAAAGCAAATGTCTTACCTACTAGTACAAGCATATCTGAATAAAAGCAGTATGTTTTATAAAATTAGCAAAAGTTTTTATCTGCTTAATTTTGGAATAATAGATTTTCTTCTTGATCTTGTTACAGAAAACAAAATCTGTCAACAATCAGAAAAGGCAATTAAAGAAAATGTTCCTGAACTTGTGTTATTATGTCAACAATATATAACACTTATGAATGAGTTTTTCAGGGGCCATTACACTCTTAAATCAGCAATATGCTTCCTTGAAGTAAACTCACTACTTTTGTCTCTATCACAGCATCTGCAGTGACAACGTGTTCTAAACTCTCTACATGTATACAGCACAGTCCAGTGCTCAAGTAATTAATTGAATATAGCCATATGTCCATTCAATGAATCCATGTTGCTATTACAGCCGCTGCAACAGTTGGACAGTTTGTAGACCAATTATTATTATAAAGTGTTTAGTTGGCTTTTTTTTTCTTTAATGAGATAATAATTTGTTAACAGAGGCATACTGGGGAATCATAATGAGTATTATAGATAGCACTTCTGGAAATACATAAAGCTTGTATTTACGTACCTGGAGAAATGCTGGTGCATACAGCTGTGAACACTTATTGTGATCAGTTATTTCAAGAAATATTTTCATATTTCTTTGGAAAAGATACTCAAAACATAAATATATGCTCTTTTGTAGCAATAAAAATAATTTTAGTTTTTTAGACAGCCCATCATAGTTCTAGGTACACTTAAAAAGTCGTAACTCAATGCTGAATACTTACTGTGACAAAGTACTGGCAACAGAGGTGACATCCAACACCAATTACTGTTATGTTCCTGAAATTTTTAGAATATTGTTGGAGTAAGCACCCACTATCAAAGGTCTCTATTTACGACTTTTTTGCATGCTTTCACAGCTGTCCTGGTTTCAGCTGGGGTAGTGTTAATTTCCTTCACAGTGGCTGGTGTTGGGCTATGCTTTGGATTTGTGCTTAACAAAGGCTTGATAAAATAGATATATTTTTGTTATTGCTGAGCAGGGCTTACACAAAGCCAAGGGCTTTTCTGATTTCTGTACTGCCATTCCAGTGAGGAAGGTGGGAGTGCTTGGGAGGTTGGGAGGAGACACAGCCTGGACCCGTGACCCAAACTGGCCAAAGGGATATTCCACACTATACAGCATCATGTTCAGTATATAATGGGGGAGGAAGAAGGAGAAAAGGGAGGGACATTTGGAGTGATGGTGTTTGTCTTTCCAAGTCACTGTTGTTTGGGATGGGGCCCTGCTCTCCTGAAGATGGCTGAACACCTGCCTGCCCATGGAAAGCAGTGAATAAATTATATGTTTTGTTTTGCTTCTGTGTGAATATTTTGTTTTCCCTCTTAAACTGTCTTTATGTCAACCTACAAGTTTTTTACCTTTTACCTTTCCAGTTCTCTCCATGATCTCACTGTTGGGGAAGTGGGCAAGTGGCTGTGTAGGCTTTGATTGCTGGCTGGGATAAACCACAACAAAAATCTTTTTTTTGTGAGTCAGGCAGGAATTAATCTGTTGAGATAAGTTGATTGATAGGGATATACCATGCTGCATTTATATTTGTTAGTGCTGTTTAATGGTAATGAGCAAGCTCCTGTGCTTGCCATGGGCCCACTTTCCTGACTCTATATTAGGGTCTAGTGCTTGTTGGTGCCTGTTTTAATGTTTTTTGCTGCTTGCTGGAGTGCTGCACTGTTAATTACCTTACTGAATTGTATCTCCTTTGATAACAGCCATGGCAATGTGCCTGGGTTGGCAGGTGGCCAGGACATTGCTTTGTTTTCTGAGCTGCTGTACTGGACAGGATGGAGCTCTACTGTGGACCCAAGCAAAAGTGACTGTGGCATGTGAATTAGACCATTATGGAGCAGAATCCACCTGCAAAGCATGGAGGACCCCACATCAGAGCAGGTGGATGCCTGAAGAAGAGTCTGGCATGTGATCCCGTGACAAGCAGGGCCTACAGCAGGTTTTCTGGCAGATCTTGTGACCTCACAGGGGACACATGCTGCAGCAGTTCTTGGATAACTGCAGCCTGTGGTAAAAATCTGTGTTGGAGAAGTTCAAAGAGGACAATTTCCAGGGAGTGGGACCCCAGGCCTGAGCAGGGGAAGGAATATTCCCATGCAGCCCATGGTGCAACCCATGGTGAAGCAGGCTGTACCCCTGCAGCCCATGCAGGACTATAATGTGGACAACACTAATGGGGGACTTTAGCAGGAATCTCTTGCTACAGCCAAGCTGGGGAAAAAGGGGAGGCGTTCATTGCAATGCCCAGAAGGGCCAGGGGTGGAGATTGCCATGGATGTGCCTTTAAATTTTTGTACAGCACGATTTGGGCAGTAAGGTACAAGAATTACTGTAGCAGGAATCACCGGAGCTAATGGAGGAGAAGCCTCACAAGAAGTGCAGCTGAAGTGCAGCAGTGACCCAACCTGAGTCAGTTCAGTGCCCAGGAAGCTCACAGAACACGTCAATTCTTCTGTCCCTTGTGACTGCCAGAACAAATGGAACCCAAGGTCATGAATGTAACTGTATAGACAATTTTTTGGACATTTTTTGATATTTTGCAGGGATGATTCATAGACTAAGAGAGCAATATCTTTATTATATCAAAAAATGGGAAGCGGTGTGGTGGGTAATGAAGTTGGGTGAGAAAGTTGGGGTTGCTTGGGAGGTTGGGAGGAAACACAAGCCAGGACCTGTGACCCAAACTAGCCAAAGGGATATTCCAGTATATGCTCAGTATATAATGGGGGAGGAAGAAGGAGAAAAGGGAGGGACATTTGGAGTGATGGTGTTTGTCTTTCCAAGTCACT
>JAWWMU010000106.1:72854743-72865106 GCA_035048155.1 Cinnycerthia olivascens
GGATGTGGAAAGGAGAAATGATTGACAAGCCTGGCAGGGAATCATCTGGGTGAAGCCTGGGGTATCCTTAGACGCACAGCAACACTTCACCAGAAGTGCATGCTTCCGATAGTATTTGTCAAAGTATGAATATGAAAGTAGGAGTTTGGTTCACTGAAGTCAGCTGCTCAAGAGTCCAGTTACCCATAGCTCTGTAGAATATGAATAATTTGGGTAATTTGCCATCCCTGCTACATGCCATGATGTCATGACTTGAAACTTGCATTCTTTCAGACAGCCCTGTTGTGTGCACAGACATGTCTTGTGTTCCTGCTTGCATACCAGCAACTGTTACCAGCATTCACACACAATAAATCCCCAGAAATTCTTTAGCTGAAGACACAATCTTCCCACTTCATGGAGGGGGAGCTGCTAATGCCCTTCCCAGTGTTTTCTCCTAAAGACCTGCATTTTTCACTGAAATCTGAGGTAGGGTTAGTGGAGAGGACAGCCAACTTTGAAATTCTCAGTGCAGAGGACCAGCGAATATACCCAGGAGAAATACTGTAGAACATAAGGATTGCTTATGTGCAGGCTAGATTGTTAATGTAGTGGAAGTCAGTGATGTAATATATGCATAGACTGAGGTTGCTGGCAGCAAAATATCAGTGTGGCCAGCTGTGCAGCCAGGCACTGTCCCACAGGGCTGTGATGTGTCAAGCACCAGAACTGTAAAACTGAAGGAGTCCCAAGAAAGGCACTGGGGGGATCAAAAGTGGAAGAGCATGCCCTGTTAAATACATTAGGACATGTTAGCCTCAGATGATAAGGAAGAAAAAGGGTGTATGTTTTGAGAGAGTACTACAAATTCATGAGTGATACGAAGAAGATCAAAAGGGACAAAAGTTATCCTTGAGGTGCTGAACATGCAAAGCAATACCAGAGAAGCTTTACAAATGTGTACCTAGTTCTTAAGTGTTTTCTTCAACTTCTCGCTGATTTGCCACTTCTCAGAAGCAGCATACTGGACTGTCAACCTGTGGTCTGGTCTGGTACAGCAGCTCTTTAGTATGCTTTTTGATGCAGGAATCTACTTTAAGATGGGAAAAACTGGTTTTATTTTTTTTTTACTGATGTTATTCAGTTATATTAGGGTGACTACTCTTTAATTCTTCAAATTACATTAATGATTAAATTTCTTGATATGTTAAGATCTTGGAGTCCACAAGCAATTGTTGAGAATGTAAATGAAATTGAATGAAAAAAAAATGCACCAGTGTAACTCTTCGCTTGAACTGTGAAATATTCTGTTACACAGATGGTGAAGCCATGAAAAATGACAGAAGTAATTTTCACTTTCATTTATGAGACTATATGAGTAATATGCTGTGTAAAGATTCAAACAAGAATGCTGTATAACTGAGGTATGATTTTTATGAAGAATTAATACAGAATAGCTTTACAGCTTTGGAATCAGCAAATTTTTTAGCCTGTGTGCTGTTCAGGGGTGAAAAATAAGCCATGTGTTAAATGGAATAATGCAGTGTTGATCCTTTTCTGTCAGGACAATTAACATAATTAAAATATTTGCCCTATTTTAAACAGATGAAGAGGTACTGCATTGTGTTCCTCTTAAAATTAATGTTTCTGTGTTGGCAGCAGAGAGCATAAGATTTATTTGTAGAGCCTCATGTAGATTTACAGCTGTGCCAGTTACTGCTTGAAGGCTTATGCTCACAGTGAGTCTTTTTGTGTGGGTGAGTGTTAGTGAAAGCGATCATAAGAAGGATGTGCAGACATTTTAAAGTGTTAAGTAGAATATGTGACACATACAATGCCTTTAAATTATAAATTTTCTCTTGTCATGACCCCTGATTTCCTTTTTTCATATGTGCATATGGGGGCATGCATTTGTGTGATATAAATATAAAGAAGGTATTTTATCAAAATGCTATAGAAGCAGCATTCTATGCTGTCCTGACTTCCTTAGAGAATTAGTAGTGTTTTTTCTGTTATTATTTGATGATTTAAAGCAAAGAAAATTACACTCAAGGAGAGAACAACAGTCTCGAGAGATATGCACTTTCCATGTAACCATGCTCTGGACTCATAAACATCTATGCAACTCCTGTTTATTTAATAGAATTGCATGGGTGAAATTCAGAGTCCAAGATAAGGAGTGAATCTGCCTTGGGCATGGGAGAAACAGACCCATAATATTAGGAATACTATGAAAATAAATCTCAAAATGTTAGAGCAATTGCTGTTTCTCTGTGTGACTGAAGCTTTCAGGTTTGATAATTATAAGCATCTCTAATTTCAGTCAGTGCAATTAAATTTTGAGTGTGTGTAGATATGAGTGAAGATTGTCTGGTAGATACATTTGAATCTTCACTTTTATTCTTTTGCAGAAAAACTACAGGGAGAAATTAATATAAAATGAGTAGTCTTAAACCAAATATGAAATACTATTGTTAGAAAATGGCTTTTCATTTGCAGAAGTTTTTGACATTTAAGAAAATTGTTGTACACTTCTTGATGAACAAGAGAATATGTTTTTATACCAGTTGAAAAAGAAATTAGAGGCATCTTCACTTGAAGAAAACGGAAGTTCATCTGTCAAGCCTCTGTATCTGAACTTATAGTAAAAAGAGGAAAGAAAATTAGATCATTGTGGGAGGAGAGGTTAAGAGAAAAACATTTAATCTTGTATCAGGGTTTTCCAGATACCTTTTTCTTCGCGTGAGTTTTGTATTTTGAACTGGGCTGAAATTCTAACCATTGCATTCATCAACACTTGGAGTAGCTTCAGCTTCAAAATTACTGTCTGTGCCTCTGAATTACTTTTGATCCCATCTTAACAAATTGCTGTCACCAGTTGACTCAAATGCTCTAGCTTGGATTTGTCATGCTACAGACGCTTGATTCTCTACAAATTTTACAGCTACTTGCTTTTATATTGAGAGAAGCCTGCTAAATAAATTGCTGAAAAAGTATGAAGTCACTTGAACAAGATGTTGTGCCTGGTGCTACAAACAGAGATACCACGTTGGGTTATTAGTCCAGTGCATGACCAAAAGAAAAGTGTCTCCTGAATGGAGTAATACCTCCAGGTATTACTGAAATACTAAAAGACTTAGCTATACAAATACTTATTTAGTTAGCATGTTGAGATCTGCCAGCTATGCAGATTTATCTGTGTTAGTGCAATTGATAATAAACATTTATCCGTGTTTATTTTCACCTTCTTCGTTTGTGGACTGGAGGTTCTATTGCTTAAAGTATTAGCTGTATGACTGGAAAAGAAAAATATATTCATGCCGTTGATGTTTTTTTAACAGCTCTGGTTCATGAATGGCGTATCTTTGTGCTGTTATCCTTGTAAATAAGCTTCATTCCAAAGGTAGTTGTTATTGGAAGGGAGTTTGAGGCATCATGCAGTCTTGCATAAGGTTCTCTGATGGGTAGCACTAGATGTGAACATTCAAATAACTCGTATCAGTTGGAGGATGAAAGGTGATGGAGGACATTTTCCGTTTCTTAGTTCTCTGACACTGCTTTTATCTTGCAGGGAAAAAAAAGCCCTCTACTGATTTTCAGTAATGCAAATTGTGTTTTCATGTTTTTCCAGATAGAAGATGTTATAAGTGGAATTTTTCAGTAGGTGATTTATATCAGAAAAATTTATATCAGAAGAATCAGAAGAGTTACACCAAAGCAAGCAAGAGCTATGGACTGTTTTTAGAAATGGGCAGCAGTTTGTTAGGATAGAACATAGTAATTGTGCTTGAGACTTTTCTTTGTTCAGCATACTTTCATTAAGAATCTTTATATTAATTTAAAAAACTTAATGATGTACTGAAATCCAGATAAGCAGATGCTTTTTTTAAAGCTATTTCTGCTGTAAAAACACTCCTCTAGCAGTGTTGTAGTAACTGTTGATGTACTCACTTCTTTGTAACATACTCACTCTTAGAGATTATTCATCACAGAGCCTTATCAGGGCTGTATTTTGCAACAGTAATTGTTTTCTTTCCAATTTGTTAAAATTATAATTTGAATAATAACATCCAGTGCAGTGGAAAACCTCAGTAGAAAATAATGCTAACTGCTCCTGCAGTTTGCTATCCATTTGCAAAGCTTTCATTAAAATTAGTCAGGTTTTTCCTGGTGTATTGACCACATAATAAGAAAGAGGAGGCAGTGAAAAATGCAGGATTTATGATTGAAAATGCCAGAATGCACTGGGTGCTTCTTATGAGAGAAATACTCAAAGATAACTCACACAAAGGTTTATGGCATGGAGCTAGAGGAAAATTTTGGAAATTTTCTGCAGCAACTGAAGTTATGGTAGCATAAATAATTTTCCTGGCTAGGATCTGCATTAAGTCTGAAGAAATTAACTATCCTTGGAGAAATTGTGCATCAAGTTTTGGTTGGTTTGTGAAGACGACTGGGCAAAAGAACTAAATTCTCAGGAGGTGTATTAATTTTTTTCTTGCAAGTTTTAGAAAATTAAGGTAAAATAAGGTAACTGGCAAATTTCAAAGCAATATCCAGACAAAGTACTTGGCTGGAATTTTTTTAGTTTGACTTAAAGTATATTTCAAGAAGAGAAGGTTAGGAGAAAAAGAGAGAGAAAGAGAGAGAAAAAGAAGAGAGAAAGATATATAGAGTCATCACCTTAGATCGAGCATAGACTCAACAGGTTGTAAATCCAAGGCAGTGGTGTGTGTCTGCTGCACACTCTTTTTATATTCTCTGGAATATAAAAAGAGCCAGAACCCTCCCTCAGGTGTGTGCCTGTACTTTAGTGTTCCCCAGAGGACCTATGTCACTGGCCAGCGGTATTTTGGGGTTTTCAGTGTGCCACATGACTTGGCAGCAATTTCAGAACCAGACCAGAGGTTCCAGGGGCAGATTGTGGAGCAGTGCACTACTCTCCCTGCCTTCCCCCTCCCATATACACTTTCTCCCTAATTGTTTTGAGCCAGTAACCATTCCTCTCTCCTTCTCCTGGAACGTGGTAAAAACAGATCTCCCTAGGTCATGGAGTTAAATTAGTTTAAATACTTTTACCAGTGCTCAGTGTAGACCTTTTTTCTATTTATAACAAAGTAGATTTATGACAAGCATCACAAATTCTTTCATCTTCTACAGAGTAGATAAAGGAGGTCTAGTGCTCTACTTTTATGCCATAGACATATATCTCTTCCATGCTGTTTCTCATCTTTTCAAAACAAAGCTATTAGTATTGAAAGATAGTCAAAATATCACAGAAACTTTCCTTACTCATAAAAAAAAAATAATTCAAACTTGAAATATAACTTGATTCTGAGAAGCTTTGGGAGAGTTTTAATACAAGGGAAAAAACTGTTGAAGCAAAGGATCTGGACTGCAGCACCAATTAAAAGTCCATTAGCTGGCCCATCTTCAGCAGCTCTATCAAGTTCAGTTCTTCTGGGGGAAAAATCTTGGTAGGAAGTGTAGTCACTCTGCTGGGAGACAGGCCTTTCTTTCAAGTCACCCTTTGCTTTGCTTGGCACCTTTCTTTCCCTGATTACTCCCTAGTTAATCAAGAGCAAGAGCCATGTCTACACCTCAGCACTTAACAGTGAATGTATGCTGTGGCAGCTGCTAGAAGCAATTCACACATAGAAATATAGTAACTGCATTGCTACTGCTGGCTGCAAAAGCAATCATTAGGCCAGAATCCTTTCTTATTTTTTTTTTATTCTTTCAGAAAGGAGATATGCGCTCATTAGGTTCTCAACACTCATGAAGTACTATTAAGGAAACACATTGCACTCAGCTATAGCCTTTGTAGCATGCAAGAAGAAAATGCCTTTTTTCTACACGATTAATCTATTAATATTGGATTAACAAGATAACTCACACATGAAAAAAGAAAGAAGAGTAGAAGACAAGCTTTTATTCACTTTTAGATATGTCGAGGGTCAAATCTTTCTCACATGTGAAAGGTCTTTATTCTATTGGACTTTCTTGGCTCAGGAGTTATAAATATGGTAACAATAAAACACATATCATAGAACCTTAAACTTAAAAGATTATAATAGGATTTATAATCTCAATAAAAACACTAATTTGGGAGCATTTAACTCCTCCATTCCAATAGTTTCCAGATTAAACTGGTCTGATAAAAGGAATTTGTAGTAAAAGAGAGTATCTTCTATTGCCTGCTAGCAAATTATTAGCCAGAAAGTTCCTTTTGAACTATGTTTAGAGAAACAAAAGTCCTTTCTTTCAAGAAAGTTACTAAAAATTTTAAGAGCTGTTGTGAGACAGGGATCCACTTTTGTTTTATTTTACTATGTTTCTTCTTTAATTAAAAGTCATAAATTTGGCCAAGTCCACTCCCTCAGCAGAAAACCAGACCAAATTCAAAATAATTATGAATTGTGATTTTAAAAGTATTGTCTGGTGAAATAATATGCTTGTTTTCATGGGGGCAGTCATACATCTGTGCAGATAACCAACAGGAAAGCTCTGGCTGCAGTTTCTTCATCCAAAAAACACCTCTCTTTCTGTTTTTTCAATTCACATTGTCATACACTAATGCTTTTTACTTGACTTCTTATCATTTTTCCATGCATTCAGTTTTCTATTCACTTTCAAGAAGTGTATGTATAGACAGACAAAACAGAACTATGCAATAAATATTACAGCCATTAAAAACATAGCCTTCAAAAATTGAACATTATAACTCTGTCTAATTCTTAATAGAAAAACTTTTCTACGAGAAGACTGGTGTATAATAATTTTATTTATTAATATTTAAGAGATATATTTTCACTTTCTCCAAATAAATTACAGGGAAGGAATAGGGAAAAAAAAAAGAAAAAATTTAAATGTTCTGTAAAGGACACTACAGAAAAAACTGTAAATATTATTTCAGGAAAGTAAGTTCCTGTAACTGTAAAGCTGCATGCAGCATACATCTCAAAAGTATCTTTTCTAGTTACTATTCTTCCATTTCTATTCTTCTATTTCCATTCTACTATTCTTTATTTCTAGGGGTGATGGTAAAAACACAAACACAAATTCAAAACCAAGCCCGAAAAAAATTAGTTGGTGAACCCAATATCAAATGCTGTGTATTCTTTTAATTCAGTTTTCATTCATGAATTTAAAAAAACAAACAAACAACAAAAAAAAAACCCAAAAAGCCAAAAAACCCCTCAAAATTCTTTTTCTTTTCAAACCTCCATTAAAACACTATGGCAAAAGTGACCTGGAAAGTTTCTGGAACAGTTGAAACCAAGTTTTAAACAGTTTTTAGAAAAAAAAAATTTCTATTAATTCTTTCACTGATGTCTATGACATGGTTGTAACAACTGAAGTGAGTGTAGGATTTACTATATTAGCCCATCCTTCTGGGTCTAACAAAAAATAAGTTCCAGTTGAAGACTTATTCAATATGAATGCAGGAAGTAATACTAGGGAAGGATTGGTCGTGGTGATATGAGATAAATCTTAAAT
This sequence comes from Cinnycerthia olivascens, assembly GCA_035048155.1. Taxonomy (NCBI): domain Eukaryota; kingdom Metazoa; phylum Chordata; class Aves; order Passeriformes; family Certhiidae; genus Cinnycerthia; species Cinnycerthia olivascens. Next base: position 72,862,223 of record JAWWMU010000106.1, read on the forward strand.
TCAAGAAGGAAAAAGATTTTTCTCTGTATTTTTAAATTTTGTCATTTGTTACTTCCTCACAACCCTGAGCTTCCTGTTTCCCAATAAATTGAAACAAGATGTGTAGGGTCCGTCAGAAGGGAGGTTCTTTACATATTCTATGCTGTTTAAGCAGATGCATGGGAGTCTATAGAGGAAGAAAAAATACAACTTTATGTTATAGTCTATGTTCTAGAAAGTTTTGTCAAATTGAAGAATGTAGCTTGCTGTTGCAGATTTTGTCTGCTATGACAGTTTTGTAAGCTAAATAACAATATGCCCATGCAATCAGCAACATTCAGGATTCCAAGGAGAATAAAATTATATACAGTGGGAAGAAATTTTCCAAAACTTAATGAAATTTGCAATATTATTGCAATTTCCTTTTTTCAGCTCAATTTATCAAAGAAAAGACCTAATGGTTCTGCAGGAACTGGCAGTCCATACTGATACTGCCCAGCCTGCCTACATCCATCCCTATGGCCCTGCTTAGCCATTCCAGGGATGTGTTTGACTCTGTTTTCCCTCACCAGCCCTGATCCTGTTGCCCACTAACAAGACCACATCCCTGTCCAGCCTTTGCCATTCCCCATCACCATGCCTGGTGTCTCAAGCTGTGCCCTGACACTGAGCAGCAAAACTTCTTGCTGAAAGGTATAAAGTCCTGTCACAGCTTCTCTCTTGCTTTCTTCCATTTAAAATTTTCTAGTTTGTTTTATGAAATTCTTTAGAGTTGTCTTTACTGTAGGAAATTACCATAACAAACAACAACTGATTTAATCAGATTGGAACCTATGGACAACAACAAAAAAACAAAAAACAACAACAACAACAACAACAACAACAACAACAACAACAAAACAGGTTAGGAATACCTTCCAGTGAAATCTTCCCAAGACACAAATCAGAAGTTAGTATTCAAAGTTGGTGGAAAAAAACTTTACATATAGAATGAGAATAACTATAAACATATTTCTTTTTAAAATCAAGAAAACCAAAAGTACACATATGAAATAAAATTTAAAAAAAAATTTAAAAAATCAGAGTAAAAATCCTTACTTTTTAATCTAAAACTAATGTATGTTCTACAGAGAATCTGTAGAATATTAACTAAAATTGGCTTTGCTTAAGTTTACTTCAGATAACATATTACCAAATCAGATTGCTGATTTCTTGACTGCTATCAGAACCTCACAAAAACACTGAAGAAAATATTTTAAAATATGAAATATTTCATGGAGATATCTCAATTTTGAATAAATTTGAGAGCAAAGGCAAGTGCCTTTTTATGGTCTTGAAGTCAGATATCTCTTATCTAGAGTGTTCCATTTCCCTTAGTATTACTCCAAATATAAAATAACTTCAGAGTTATAAGTGTAGTAGTACTAAATGAACATAGTAATAAATGTCAAATGATCAAAAGAAGAAATAAATAAACAAGACTAAAAAAACTGGCTGTTCTGATGATGAAAAATTTTTATCGCTTTTTGATGACAACTTTGGCCTTCTGCTCTATTTCATAAGGAAAAATGGGCATAATATACCTTTTTTTATTTTAGAGTGTGAATTCTCATTTCTTATTAATATTATCCTAAATATGTAGGTATTTCCCAATGTGCATTTAATTTTCTTTATCTATGTATGAATATAGATATGCAAATACTCCATCTCTTTACCAATATATTTATCAAAAAAATACTTTTTTATGTGGTTTATTTACTTGAGTATAGATTTACAAAAATCTAAATAGATTTATAATTCCTGAAGAACAAGGTAAATATTCTGTGGTCCAAAGAAAAGAGACTGTCCACCAACAAATTTATCTTTGCTAGTTTTGAATATCAGAATGAACCTAAACACAGCAATCAAAAATAATGTATAGACTAATTTACTGTTTGGGTTTTGAGCACAAAATAAAGTACTTTCAGTGCTTGAGGTAGCTATTTTCAAGAACTGAACACATAAAGTAAGACATAGTACTAGTTTGGTCTTTTCAAATCTACATTTTGTTTTCAGTGACTCAACTCATTTTTGTGTGGTTACCTTTCAGCAGCAAATCAAAAGAACAGGCTTAAACTGCCTTAGCGTATAAAGTGCACAGTGTAGTCCAGTAGAAACCACGGGCACTGCAGAAATAAAGCCTTTTCCAGCTGATGGTGCTTTATAAGCCAATATTTTCAAACTGAGGAGACCAATAAAAATCAGCCAGAATGAATTGCAGTAAAGATATTTTTCCCCAGAGAAAAATACAAATTTTGGCCTAGGTGTTTTTTTCATGTGAGAGTGGGCCAAAAATACATCTTTTCCTACTTGAAGGTCAACTGTGTACCTGATTAAAATTTTATTTATTTAAAATTCTGAGATGCCTTTAAAACCGAAAGCTAACCTGAAAGATGATGCTTGGCTCTAATGAAGCTTTGAAATGAATTAATATCCCCCCTGGAGTTTCAACAGTACTTATTTGGTAGAAGGCTGAAAGACATGGGATTGATGATTATCTTCATTGGCGGAATCTCCCTCACCCTGTAGGAGTAGTTTTACACATGCATTCACCTACCACACATGCATAAGAATTTGCAGAAAGCAAGAAAACCTCTCTGATCAAAACCCAGCGCACACTTTGCAGAGTGAGGATGTTGGAAAAACCCTCTGCCACTTACAAAGGAATTGAAGATTTCAAAAGGATTTAACAGCTTATATGGTGATGACACTAGAGCTGCAGTCTCAGTGGAATTAAATCTGACTTGATTCAATTAACAACATAGAATAGGAAATATAAAAGTCTAAATGGAAGGAAGGAAGGAAGGAAGGAAGGAAGGAAGGAAGGAAGGAAGGAAGGAAGGAAGAAAGGAAGGAAGGAAGGAAG
>JAWWMU010000106.1:72865113-72878521 GCA_035048155.1 Cinnycerthia olivascens
GGAAGGAAGGAAGGAAGGAAGGAAGGAAGGAAGGAAGGAAGGAAGGAAGGAAGGAAGGAAATCAAGAGAAAAGAACAAGAAAAAGCTCTCAGAAGAACCAGAACTGTGGATTTTTCCCATTATCTGATATGATATAATAACTGATCTGATATGCTGCCATTGAGATTTAGACTTGTCATGGAATCTAGATAATGATAGCCTGCTGTAAACACTTTCTTCCTCTTTTAAGATCTAAAGTCTTTGTGATCACCAGTACAGTTCAACTACATTTGTTACATGGAAAGGGTAGGAAATAACAAAATTAAAATCAAAGAAGAAAAGGAATTTTGTTTTAATGATATTTAAACTAATTGCGTATATAGTTACAGTTTCTTCCACTGTTTCACCATTGCTTATTTTTAAACATATTTAAGTTGCTTTAATCAACACATTGTAACTGATCTTGCAATGAAAATGAAATTTTCTTGACATTTATTAATATCTATTATCAGGTATTTTAATTCCTCCTAGTCTAGACTAAGACAGTTTACATATAAAGAGCCAAAATAAAATTTCTGTATATAATTTTTGAACATCCTATCTCACCTTAAAATTCGTATTTGTTCAATGCTTGACACATACTGAATTTCAGTTCTGAAAACCACTGTGGATTTTTTGTGTTCTATAGAAGAAATGTAGACCTTTTAGAGGGATGAAAGCCAATAACCAATTCACAAGTGTCCTCACCTTGGCATCCTTTCCCATCATTGCATATAAGCTTGTAATCCCTCTCATTCCCTAAACAGGTAATTTATTATTACATTAGACAGTTTTCTGTCCTTTATCTCTCACATTCAGGCTGTTACTAAATCCTGTCATTTCCTCTTTAGAACTTAGACAAAATCTAGTCTTTTCATTTAATTTGGGTTTTCAGGGAGGAGTAGTCATTCAGGAGATAACTGAGGCATACTGGGGCACTGACATGTCTATCATGTACTTCACTCCTTTCTTCCCAGTACTTCAACTACTCCTTCCTTTGGCTCTGCTTCACCTTCTTTCCCTCTTTATAATTCCTTATCCTCTGCCCTGAAGGCTTTTTTGTTCTGTGTCCAACATAAGTCAGTTATGACTTAAATATTCAAATCCTTTTAAAAGCACTTTGGTGTCATGTTCAACACTTCTCCCTATACACAAGAGTTCAATCATTATCCTTTACATAAGACCTTCTTCTCTTTCAGACAGGATTCTTTGTTTTCACACTTCTGTAAACAATGAAAACAAAGTACAGTATTTAAAGCATTCATGGCACTCTATTTTTTCTGTATTTTATCTGTGAATTTTTTGCAACTCTTTTTTTTGTTGTTGTTCTGATTTTGATTGTTATTAGACACTGGAAGCACTGACTTTTAGCCCTGAACCAGAAGTACAACAATACAAGAGATAGGCATAACAGTTATGATATATTCATCAGTTTCAAATTCTAATCATCCTATCTGGTAGAGTATATTCAGTAGATTTAAGGAATCCTTGTTTGTCAGTCTATTTAGGATGTCCCTGGGGTTCTAAGATCCTGTTACTAAGCATTATGAAAAAATCATAAAATGAGTCCAGATAATGAGACAAGTTGCACACTTTACAATGTGCACATCAATTTAGAGTAGTTAAAATTTTGCATTGATCAAGAGAGGAAAATATTTACATGATTGCCGCTGGAATGAAAATAATTCTATATCGTATATTTTGCAGAACTGCAAGAGATTAATGGTGTAGGTGACATCTTCCTGCTTTATTAATATCTTTACCCTTAAGATGAACCAGATTAAAGAGGATACTGAAAGAAGATAGAATAACTAAGGCTTTTTGTGTTTGGAATCCATGATAAACTTTATAAATGAGATGTTAGAATGTATTTTCTGGTTTAGAAAACTTTCTTATATTGTGGGTCCTTTTTTAGTGTTCAAAAAGTAATTTAGTTATCTTTGGTGCAGTATTGGCTGTGAGAAACCGATGAGACTGGGAGAGACCTAATTACACAAAATTAGATTGCAGTCTTCCAAAGAAGGGGAGAGAAGCAGTTAACTCCTGTTATGCATTTAGAGTCATGTGAATATGATGACTGCGGTTTACTCTTTTTTCTTCCCTTATTTTCTTCCCTGCAGTAGCAACTGCACATTCTAAGACTAGAATATAAAAATAACTGCTTCTACATGGCTTACGCCTTTGTTTATTTTCCTTCTAGGGCAAAAAAAAACAAAAAAACAAACAAACAAACAAAAAAAAAACAAAACAAAAAAGGAAACACAGTTACCACTGAACTTTGTTAGAGAATGAATACCAGAGCTGAGTTTGGTTTTGAGGGTATGCATTTCTCTAATGAGGTAACAAATTCCCAGTGTCATAATCTAAAGTTGTTATGCTTGTAGTACAAGACTTTTTCTCCCTTTAGGCAAACGTTTCAGCAATAATCAGCAGGGGTTATTTCAAGATCTGAAGTATTTAGGTTCAGTAATATTTGGATTTTAGTCTCTTGACAGAGTATGCCAAAATGAACATTTTGTTTCTGAGAGCTTTTAGAATTTCCCATGATCTTTTTGGCAAACTTTTAGAATGAGAACCCATTTTAAGTTCAGGAACACTTTGATCACTTTTTCAGACCAGGTTAGAAAGGTAATCCAGTTTTAGACTGTTACAAATCTGGAGTATCAAATGTATTTCTAAACTTCTTTCAATTGTTTTAGCTTTAGATTTCATCACCGGGATTTTCATACTTTTCAAAGGCTAGAATTTTTTACATAATTTCAGTAGTAATCTAGTACCTTAAAGCAAATTCTAGCTGTGATTGGTGTGGTATCCATGAAAGGCAAACAAAAACAAAAAAAAAGAATCAGCATCCTTGCTCAGCCCAACTTCTTCCTGTGAAATTATCTAAACAGTACATTTTATTGCTTTATGTCACATGATAATAGAGCTAACACTAATGCCAGGAGGATAAATAATGTGCTTAGCAAGCTCTGCAGAGGATGGAGGGTAGATTTTTTGTATGAAGAAAATTGAATCACACCTAAATTTCTTTACCCTGACAAATTACCTCTGCTGCATTCTATGTCTCTATTCAATTAAAAAAATATTCTGTTGGTCCAGCATTATTTAACCATGATTAAAATCACTTAAAATAAAATTATGATTTCTTCCTTATCAAAGGTTCTTTTGTAAAGAGCAGCACTTTGCAGCTTTCTGCCTTAATTTATTCTTCATTTGTGCCAAAGGAGCCAAGTTGCATTCTAACCTTGACCAAATTAGTAACTGAGACTCATTCTGAAGAAAAAGTTTAGTCTCAGGGGTAAGAGGTTGACATTAAGATGCTGTCAGAATGTAATGTGATAAAAGAGAAAATAAATCCCACGCTGCTTGAAATGAACAACACACTTGAAGCTCTTTGAAAAATGTTCTTTATATTTTTGAAAAGATATAATCACATCATAATGGACTTGTGCCAGAGCTTTTGCCAACTATAAAATTTTCAGTTGCATTTTTATGTGCTAATTAAATGCATTGGTGCAATAAGATGAAGGCACTTATGATTAGCCCTTCTGGTTGCATTCAAGGATTTCCACATTTTTCTTAAATGGCGCGGCCCAGAACAGCACAGAGTGGTGAAGATGCGGCTGCACCGAAGCTGGGGATAATCACCTCTTTTGAGTGACTGGTGATGCTGTGTTTGATGCACCAGAATGCAATTCTTTCTCTTGGCTGCCAGGACACATTCCTGGTTCACACTGAGCTGCTGCCGACCAGCACCCCCAAATCCCTTTCTGCAGGGCTGCTCTCCAGACACTTCTCTTCAGATTTATACTTATGTCCAACAGAAATCTGTCCCAGGTGCAGAATCTGGCATTTCTTGTTAAATTTCATGCCACACCAGCACTAACTGCTGCTGGTCCTTTGTGTACTTCATAGATTAATATAATTTAGGTGTTAGACCAAAATATGTGTTAGTAGAAGTACATGCTTAGAGATATTATCTTTCTGTTTCCAATGTAATACTAAAGAAAACCTATAGAATAATATTATTTATTTGCAAATAAACCAGTTGCTATATGAATTGTTCAACCTTTCAGATATAATGTTGTCTGTACCTATATCTTGTTGGCCAATGTCTACAGAACAGCTAGAAATTCTACTTTACAAATAATCTCAGACAGAGATTTGCATGCATACATCACACAATTGGTTGTAAAAATTCTCTTCTACACCTGCTTCCAAATCTCATGTAATGGTATATAAATAAAGAACAAGACACTTCCACACCTCAGGTTGACATTTACAAAGCTGTTCAAAATTTTTCCTGCTTTGCCAAGGGGCAGTGAGGGTTGAACAGCTTTCTGTGTTGTTTTCTTTTTTTATTTCCTTTTAACTTTCTTTCCAGGCAGCAGATGCTTCATGCACTTGAACATTCTAGCAGACCTAGCTAATCATAGCAATCATGCCCCAGGGAGGAGTAAAATACTGTTCCTCCACTTAAAATCATTTCTTCATCTGATGCTTGAGAAGGTACTAGTTGCCATTAGAGACTGGAGATTATGGAAGCAGGCTCATAGACAGAAATTACTGCCTGAGCATGCTCTGCAATGGTTCTGGGAGGAAAGGCAACAATCCCAGATGTGTAAAGATCAGAGCAATCAAACCCAGGAAGTCTACACAGTATTCTACCTCAGTGAGGGGGTGAGGGAAGGAGAGCATCTTGGAAGAAAGAAGATCTAATAAAAAGAAAAAGAAGGCAAGACACAGAAAAAAATACTGAGCAACAAAACCATGCATTTGTGTTTGTATTTATAGCTGTATTTGTATTCAGTAGTTCCTACAGGGAGAGAAGAAGGGTACTGTTTGTGGGAAGGGTTGCTTGGTTTATTCGCAGGGTGATTTTTTTTGGTTGTTTGTTTTTTGTTTTTTTTTTTGGTGTAGCACATTATTCATTTTCTTCTGTTGTGATTTTATATTATTCTTTTTGTTCTGTAGTAACTTTATACCTGGAACAATGACTAATCTTATTTTGTAACTGGCCTTTTGGCCTTATTCAGAATTCCTAAAGTTAATCAGAGTCATGGGAATATGTCTTTCTTCAAACATGTCTTTGTTTATGCAATAAGAAATGAAAGATGGGATGACTCTGTGTCTCTAGCTCACAAAGGACATGGAACTGTTGAAACAAGTCCAGAGAAGGGCCACAAATCAGATAAGAAGACTGGTACACATCCCCTGTGAAGAAAAGATGAAAAAGTTGGGGTTGTTCAGCCTGGGGAACAGGTTGTGTGAAGACCTCGTAACAACCATCCAGTATCTGAATGAGGTTTACCAGGAAGCGGGAGAGGGACCCTTCTTCAGGAAATGCAGATAGGACAGGGACAAATGGCTTCCAACTGAGAGTAGGTTAGATTACATATTAGGAACGAATTTTTTATTCCAAAGGTGATGAGGTACTGAACAAGTTGTCCAGATAAGTTTTGGATGCTCCCAACCCTGTCAGTGTCCAAAGCCAAATTGGATAAGGCCTTGAGAACCTGGTCTGCTGGGAGGTGTCTCTGCCCTTGGCAGGGGGACTTGGAGCTAGATGAGCTTTAAAGTCCATTTCAACCCCTTAACATTCCATGATTCAGTGACAAAGCATTTTGCCCGCAATTCCTAACCAATGAGGTCCAAAAATGACAATAACGACTCAAAACTAAATAAAATGTACTGGAGAAGGTCTGAAAAATATTAACTAGAAAAATATATTTATGCGTCTTGGTCTTGAATATGGCCAGTTCAGACAGATTTGTAGTGACCCAAGAGGAAAATGATGAAGTAAATAAGATGAGAGGTAGATTCTTTATCTTCCCACTGATAAGAGAGTGTCTATGATATTAGTGCTGCCAATTTGCAGCTTCTAGATGCCTGTTAAAGAGTAATTAATCCTCATAGGGGCAGTAGTAAAGATAAAGGCTTTTAAAGGACAAATGACAGATGTCCATTGTTAATTATTTTCTTTATTCCTTACACTCTTTCCTGCATCTTCCCAGATGCTGTTACTTAAAATTCACTCTCAGCAACCTGAAGACCAGCCATTGGTTTAATGGAAAAAAAGTTGCACAACAGTAATTGAGTGAAAAAGCATATTGGGTTAAGTTTTCAAACGTATGTAGGGTTTAAAAAGCAAAAAATAAAGATTGTGAGAGAACCTAATTTTTCTGAAATATTTATCTTTTTTTAAACCCCATTATTAAAATAGGAATCATTAGTTATACCTAAAGCCATTTGCGATTCAAAATGACTCCTAAAAAGAAAAGCAAAAAAACACTTAAGCTTTTGGCTGACAGTTGATGATATAATATTATGTCTTATTTTATAGAAATAGTTTTTAATCATTGAATAGCTATATTACTAATTTGCAAAATAGTAAATTGCAAGCAAGACTCATCTATTGTTACATTAAATTTGGTGTATTTACATGAAAGTCAGCAATTTTTTATTCAGCTACACCTTTTTTTTCAATAATCAGAAATTATCTTTAAGAACCAAGAAATGCACTCCGAGAGAACAAAAATTTCCTCAGATTTGCATGCAATTGAAGCTGCATGATTTTTTATCTTGCAGTTAAAAAAAAAATAGTTATTTGGACATCAATACCAATGGTCCAAGCTACTCCAAAATCTGATCATTTTGCTGTGTTGTCTTGCCGTACTGAAATGTAATTGATTGTCTTAGAGTATAGAGAGATGGAGAAAAAGAAAATTGAGGCAAACCATGGCCTGACATCTCTACCAGGCACGCATACTGATAAGGTAATGGATATTGATAGACTCTTGCTGAGGAACATTTTGGGACTTTCAGACTCCAAAATATTGTATTTATTTATGCTGCATGGACAGGAAGATAGAATGCCTTTCTTCTGTGTCTGTTAAACCTGAATGAGAACAGGATAGCCACTAAACACTTGCAAGTATCTGTTTGATTTTTGTAAGGGTTTTGAGTGAGGCCAATTATGATGGAACTAATAGTGGATGGTAGTATTTTGAATTTTAATTGCTACTACTAATGCAGTTTATGTAAACTTCCTGGAATCCTGGAAAGTATTTTGATCTGAATTACTGTAATCATTGTTCTCTTTCTTTATCTCATTATGAAGAAGCCCTCAGAGAATATTTGGCCCTATGCCTTTAGATTCTAATTCTTTTAAATAGAGCCACAAATGCATCTTTCTTGCTCAGTTGTCATTCATCAATATTTTGTTTCAGTTTATTGAGGTGGTATTTTACGATTTTAACTTAAGTAATGGGCATTGTATTTGTTTCTTTGAAGGAAAAGAAGGTTTAATATTAGCAAGGATTCTTGTGAAAAGGAAAAAATATAACTTATAATGGTAAATAAGAATAAAATTAAATTTCAAAAGTGATTTTACTGGCAATAGAGCAGAGGAACCGAAGGCAAATGAATGTGATCAGAGGAGCCAAAGGTAAATGGATGTAAACATCATGTTAGCAATGATCTATTGTAAGAAATTACTAAAGCAGTCTCCAGAGAGAGATAGCTTACATATATAATTTTATAACCCTAATGATAAAAACAGAATAATACTGGGCAGTCTTTGTTCTTTTTTGTTTTCTATTTCATGGTTGCATGGATTATGCTGAAGCTGAAACATCACATGATTTTACATTTTACATGTTTTTGTCAATTAAAATATGGTTTAAATACTTTGGCTAATTCTTTTGTTTTGTTGTTGATCGTCCTTTTGTTTTTATGCATTGGCGCAAAAATATTCATCAATATCAGGATAGCAACTATCCTGGAACAAAACTAAATCACTTTCTCTCTATATTGTCACCCCTCCTTCACTCTTTCATTCCCAACTATTCCATCTCATACCTTTCCCACCCCACACTGAGTAGTTCAAGTGGCTAGGAAATGGGGATTGTGATCATTCTCTACTTGTTCATCTCTGCTGCTCCTTCCTCCTCACACTTTTCCCCCACTCCACTGTGGCTTTTTTCCACAGGCTGCAGCTACTTTTAAAGCAAATCTACATTTTAATGTGTGGAGTCCTCCACAGGTTGCAGTGTAGGTATCTGCTCCAGCATGGTCCTCTCCATGAACTGCAGGGAAATACCTGCTTCACAGGTAAAAAGGCTGAAAACGCTAAGACAAGAAGCAAGACTCTCAGATGTTATGGAACATATATCTCCATCATCTTAATCAAATCTATAACTTAGGCTGAGCTCTTTTAATTTTGTATTGTAAGAGCTGGTTCTGCCCTGTCAGGGATATTTAACTAGTTAAAATTTTCTGCAGTGAAGTCTTAGCACAGAAACAAGGAGGATGTTTCAGGGAGTAACAGAATCCTTTACTAGTTTTACTGTGAGACTGCATCTGCTCATTTCATGTTGAAACAGGTAAGCATCACAAGATTTACAATAATTTAGGAATTTGACATATGTAAATTCTTATTAAACTGTATGAGTATGATAAAAATATAGGAACTTCGAATTCTGTCATGCATTGTTGCCTAACCACTCCCAGAGCAATGCAAGAACGTATTTGCTGCTCTCAAAAGGTGAGTGAGGAGTCACTAACGATAAATTTATATGCTGTCTTTGCCTTTGGAAACAAAAGAAACACACAAGCACAAGGATTCAGTCTTGCATTACACATCCACAGCCCCCTAAAGCCTTCCAATGCATCATTTTGCTAAGAAGCAGGTGCCGTAAACAACCATAAGTCCTGCTGGACATCAGACAACACGGTGCAATGGGAAATATTGGAATGGTGATACAGTTATTTCTACACGTCTTCACAATATATGTTGATAACTCAGTTCAGTTATTAAGACTTAAACCCATAATGAGGAAGAACATCAGCACAGCATTTCACATTATGTAAAAGTAACTGCTACATAACAACAAAAACTACTTTAATATCTCAACAAATTGTGGGTGATCATTTTCTAGGTTGTAGCTGCATAAAATATTTGTCTTCTCTGATTCAGGATTTTAGTGATCCCAGGACCAAAACAGCATTTTACACACTGTTTCTGTGTCAAAGTGTTGTTTTCCATACTTCAAAAAGAAAAAAAAAAAAAAGTTGTTAACTTATTATTTTCTTCCAGAGGAAAGGTATGAGAAAGGCACATTAACTCACCAAATGTTACTACAGTTCTTATTGAGCCACTTGTGGGAGATATTATCAGTTGTACCTTGGGTGTTCTTGAGCAAACAAAACCTCTTTTGCATTCACATTTCCATTTGGTGTTTCCTCTCTTATGCAATTAATTTTTAGATTAAAAAATATTTTACCTACCATGTTTATTGCTCTCTAACACTGAAATAATCAGGAGCTGGCTAAATCTGAGTTTAGTTGATGCAGACATGTTTCTTGGGAAATACGTTTTGTGAAATCCATTCTCTGAAACCACATTTATCACCTTCTGCCCAAGAGTTGAGGAATTATAGAAAGAAAATATTAGGAGTATTCCAAATGCATATGCGAAAAAGTCCTGTTCTTTCACATTGAATCTCTTTCCACAAGAAAGAGAACACTTGCTGAAATAACTGTGCCACTACAAACATACTGGAATCCTTTATACATTTGTAGTAGGTAGTGCAGAGGTAAGAGAAAGGGAACAAACCTATCAACTATAAAAGCCAACAACAAATTTAAAAGCTTACAACTTTAAAGGACAAGAATTAAGGATCGTATTTTCCAGGCATTTTCTGTTCATTGTATATTTCAATGCCTTTATAAGCTAAAACCTGTTCCCTTTAAAAGAGAAGCTGCTATAATCAGTAGCATGATGGATTCATAATTTGCCTTTCAATCAGTTGTACGCAGCACCATCAAGAAAGGTGCTCCTTCATTTAAGTAGTCATCTATGTTCTTTGTGAAATGTGTTTACTCATAAATATGTAATCCACTGGTGTATTGTGCTATGCATCTCTCTCAAGCACCTGGTCCACCGAGATAACCACTTATTTCTGTTACCATCTGTGATAATTGTAACAATAGAGCTTTAGCAGAAGAGATTTATGCTATGAAGCTGTTGGTCCAGTGTTCAGATGCAGACAGTGATGACTGAGAAGAGGCATAAATCTATTTGCATAAGCCCTAAACCAGCAAAAAAGGAGGTATGCATTTAATTCTGAGGCAATGCATATCAAAAAACAGTTGATAAAAATATGTAATTAAGAGTACGGAAATACAAAATCACAAATATTAGAAACAGGGTTCTGTTTACTACATTAATTTTATCCCATTCTATGATGATGCCAAGTTTTACTTCACAAAAATTAACAGCAATTTTTTTTCTAAAACTATTTTTAGTTTTTTAATGTAGATTACACTCGTAAAAAAAAAGAAAAGCCACTGATATTTCTTTTCTTAAGAAAGATGGTCCCAAAGATAATCCTTGCATTCATTTGGGACTCTGTGGGTTCTTAATTATTCTATTTAGCAAACAACCAGGTGCTCTTGCAGCCTATTTATACTATTCTGTGCATGTGTAAGTTTCCCTGACAAATAAACAAATGTACCTAGATAGTTCTTTTCATACACAGCATACTAATAAGCTGTGAATCAACAGATCACACCTAAATCAAATTGCAAATGATCAGTGTTTTACATCAGGATTCAACACAATAAATGTATTTTTCAGTCATTTATAATATTCCATAATTTTTGTATATGAGCAATAGTTTTGTTGGGTTCCTTTTCTTTTCAACCATTGTACTTATTTTTACCTACATTAAATGCTGCAGCTTCTCACATGTCTATAACAAAGTAGCTAGCAGGAGACTGCTTACCACAAGAAAGCAGAATAGTTTGGAGTTGCTTGATCATTATACAAAAAAAATAGCTATTTTTCTTTTTGGGGGTTTACTAAATAATTTCAAAATTGCGGTAAGGTACATGTAAGAATACAAAATTAATTGAGATATAGACAACACTAGTTAAGTCAAACACCATTTTATGGTGTTAGGATAGACAGAAGCGGCTCTAATGAATTGTTTGATACATGTGATAAATTTCAGATTAATCTCATGCTTTCCTTTTTTAAGCATTATCTCCTTTTCTTGAGATAGGTAAGCAATTGTTTTGTTTATCATCCCAGTTAATGCTGATAATTCTGAGAATTTGTAGCTACAGGAACAAATGATATAATGAAAACAACAAATTTCTTTGAACTAACATTTCTATAACCAGCAGATATGTATAAGTAAACCTAAAGCTTTCCAAAAACTGCTTATAAATTTTCTAAGTCATTACAATAGAAGCTTCTGAACACTCTTTCTAAAGATTGGAAACGTCTGCTTCCTGAAAGACTGACACAGTTTAAAAAATATTCTGTCTTATCTTCCTTCCTCACTATAAAATTTTTGTCAAAAAACACCCCCAAACCAAAAATAAAACCAGTATCAACCAACCAATCAACCAACCAATCAACCAACTAAATAACAAACCAAAAAAAAGAAAAAAACCTACAAAAACAAACAAAAAACCCCCAAACACCTAACCCAAATAAACAAACAAACAAAAAACCCCACTACCCTCAACCTGTCTGGACTATCCCTTATTATGTATCATCTCTATTGGGAAAGTATAAGAATCGGGAAAAAGAAGAGAAGATGTGATATTGAGCTGGCAAAGTGTGAATGCATTCTGGTTTAGTGGAAGGTGTCCATACCCATGGTCCATTCCAAACCATACCACTCAAGAATTCTACAATTCTCTGATTCTGTAAAAGAGGTTTTGCATGAAGATGTGAATGCTGACCTACAGACCCTGACAGAGACAGTCCTTGTTTGTGAGAATCTAGTGTATAGAATTTGAAAGGTAATACAAAATCAGTAGTGATTAAACATATTTCCAGTAAGACCATATTTGGGATATTCCAATACAGAATCCAATTTTTATTCCAACACAGTTATTGTGCATGTGCATGGAGAAGCAAGGTGTTGTGCTTTCAGAAGCCTCAGGTAGCACAGCTCCACTCTTCAAATAGGGGAGGGTTGTGTGCTGAGCACACAGGATGCACACTCATATTGAAGTTGTTGGGTCCTGGGTCTCCCCCATTCCTGGGTGTTGGGCTCCCTGAGCACAGGATCAATTTAGATTTTTTTTTTCCTAACAGAGAATGACATGGATAATTTTTCATAATTTCCTTGGCTCATTTCCTTGGCTATTTATTTGCAGAAGTGTAACTTACTTAGAAAGGATTATTAAGACTATGACACATTCACAGGAGAAGTAAAGATAATGTGCCATAATGGCAGTAACATTTGGTTTCTACTTGGCAAAGCATAGACAGTGCTGTCTTCAGACAACTGGCCCCAGATGGACAGCTTTTTGGAAAAGGAAAACATAGTGGTGGGTGGACACTCGTTGGATAATTGTCTTGGTAAGGCACTCCCTTTTCAGTGGAGGGAGGGCTCTGTTTCAATTCTCTCCGCTAAACTACAGAGGTCAGATATTTAAATATATCCCACAATCTAAATGATTTCCCTAACTGTTGGTTTGGGGGATATGAAGAGGAAGGAAAGTTGCCTTCTTTTAGCTTCTGATTGACAAGTGAACATTCCATTAAAACCCTGGGTTTGTTTCTACATTTTCTCATAATTTAAAAAAAAAAGACCTCAAAATAGAACTGGTTTATTTTTTAAGCAAACTAAGCATGTCTTGATTCAAACCAAGTCCTTGACTTCAGTGAAAACAATTGCAAAACTTGATTTTGGGATGATGGAAACTTCTTAATTGATCTATTCTTCAATTTCCTGGTCTCAGCATAGACACATGCACACATATATATACTTCCTTGAGAAGACTTAAACTAGAATCTAGCAGTGGGCAACAATAGGTAAGTTTCTAAAGACTGTATCAGCTGCATATGTTCCATTTCTTTACATTTCAGTGCAAACAGAGAAAAGCACAGTAATTTTCTATCCTAAAAATGCCTGTGCATCTAAGAAACACTTGAGTAGATAATGCTTATTACTGACCCTAGGAATCACTGATTGCAGCAAAAAACAGGAAAAAGAAATGGAAAAAACCAGCAGCCATTATTATTAGTATGGGTTTTTTTTTTTCAGAAACATATAAAACTTTCAAGAATCTTACATTTTCTTTTTTTATCTGCTTGGATGAAAAGCACCCTATGTTACCAAACTTGAACTCTTTTGAAGTACACAGAAGGCATAAATCTTGGACAGATTACACATCTGTAGCTTGAAAACCCCTGAGTGTATGAGTACAGCTACTGTCTGAAACTAGAATTTTCCTTTCTTCTTTTAATTATAGTCTAAAACAGATTATGCATCACCAGGAATCAATCTTCTTTCTCTTTCTTTCTTTCTTTCTTTCTTTCTTTCTTTCTTTCTTTCTTTCTTTCTTTCTTTCTTTCTTTCTT
>JAWWMU010000106.1:72878621-72898098 GCA_035048155.1 Cinnycerthia olivascens
TTTCTTTCTTTCTTTCTTTCTTTCTTTCTTTCTTTCTTTCTTTCTTTCTTTCTTTCTTTCTTTTCTTTCTTTCTTTCCTTTCTTTTTCTTTCTTTTTTCTCTCCTTCTCTCTGCCTGCTTGCCTGCCTGCCTTTTCCCCTTTTTAATGGTACAGTGAAAAAAAAAACCCATATAACTTCAATATAATGGCCAGTTCCAATGTTGAGCTCCAAAAAATTTAAATATTTTTATCAGAGATTATTGACAGCAAGAAGTAATGAAGGCAGAGGAAAAGTGAAGATAATACTAGAAAGAGAATAATTTTCAAAATTCTGCCACTTTCAGAAAGTACTTCATTATTACTGGTGAAGCATGCTTTTCAGAACATATGACAACATATTAAGGACTACTTTCAATGGCTTTTACGAGTATTGGTGTCTAAGAAAACAAAGATGTTTATTTAGCCTTTGCACAGGCTTTGTTAGCATGTTGCAGGTGACATAACAAAGAAAACTTTCTTAGAAATATTAATTTCTTAATCTATGAATTAAAATTCACATTATAGTCTAAATCTCACAGAAGAATAAAAGGTTAGTCACGGAAGATACTGATCTTGAGGTAGAATTCTGTAATTGGCATGGGCTCTAACAGGAGAGCTGCATTGTGTAGGAATTGTTCATAGTGATTCTATTTTTGCCTTTCACAGAAGTATAGATAATTCAGTAATTTAATCTGAATTGAATGAAATATATATATGAATTTAAATTGTATATGCCTGATTGGTTCAGGGGGTAAGACTTGTAAGAAGTAAAATTTTTCCCATTTCGCCTTTTTTTGGAGTGGCAATCATACTCAAATTCAGATACAAGATACATGGCCAGAACTAATCAGAAGCAGCATTAATACCAGCAGTTTCTGGTATAAGTGTTCCCTTATACATTATTTAATCAAATATTTATGCTACAGCATTGTTTCTCACAGGATTGCCAGCAGCTAGTTTTCTTTAATTACAATAATTATGATCTGAAAATCTCCTGTCATATATCTCTGTCCAACCGTTTCTCTGTCCAAGAATATGGATTAGGATTCTTTTTTGTTTGTTTGTTTTTTAATCACAACAGATAGTTTTTTGATAAGTCAAAATTACTTTCCTCATATTGGGAGTTAGAATCATAAAATTAGGGAGAGAAAAATGAAACTACATACACACACATAACAAAGAGTACACTCACAGCCCTGAATGAATAATTATGATAACTCAGATAACCATATTTAGGCAGGATTCATAAAAGAACTCACAAACCTAAGTATCATCAAACTGTGTTTATAGATTCTTCTGTTAAATAAACAGAATTTTTCAACCACCTACAACCCATAGGAAATACCAATACTTATCAAATAGTTCACAGGAATCTGTACATTTCCAGGCATGACGAGAACTGCTTAGGCTGATTACTGAACACAAACTGGGCATTCCCCTTATACTAAAGAACCAGAAGATTTTTAAGAGAAAAATACATAATTTCACACGTACATTTTCCCATGGAGTGGGAGGTGGCAGTGAAAATTACAGGGCTTTGAAATTGCCTCACCATGGATTCAGATAGCTCCTCCAACTTGTGCATTTGGCAAGAACTAAACCGTGAAATGTGAACCTTCACAAGTATTCTTTGACCTACTGAATATTTATTACCCTAGAAAACAGAATAATTTAAAGGTATAATTCTGTTCCACCAAAACCTTTGCATTCTGACAGAGCATTTACCTTGGAGGGAAAAGGAATCTAAAATTCTCTCAGAAAATTTAATCCAGTTCTGTCCCACTTGGGTGACTACTCTTACATCTGTATTACAGCATCAAAGGAGACAGGATCATTCCCTTTCATTTCTGCATGATCCTAATACAAAAATTCTGTTGCTTTTGTGTCAAATTGTCAGAGCAGATAACCCACGGGGAATTGCACAAAAAAAGGCTAAACACCTATGTCAGGAGAAAGTATGGTTCTCTAAGTTTACTCCTCAGCTTCTCATTTCTTATTTGGCTACAAATATGGACAGGATCCATATTTCTTTTATAAATACAACCTTCTACAAGGAACAGGTCAGATAAAACACTACAAGGAGAAGAAAGCGATTCTTCCCTTGGGACACAGACATGAAAGATAACACTTGACGAAGCAGACAGAAGGGATTGTCATATTGAGACAGAGGAGCAGGGAATAGGCAGCTGGGTCTCAAAGGAGACTAAAGCTGTGTAAGAATTAAAAGGAGCAGCATAAGGCTTATTGTAACCTTGAAAGCAACTGAGCATACAGAAACATTCCTGCAAGGTTTTCAGGAGAAAGGATAGATTTTCTCTGTTTGTATTTCTAGTCTCTCTGACTGGTAAGTGGATTTTCTAGCCTTAGAAACTTGACTTGCTTTTTTTATATTCTGCTGAAAACTGATTTTTGTCTAACTCCCTTTTATTATTTTTAATCTACTCTGAGGAATACAAAAGTGTAGACAAAGCCAACTCTGACTGACACAGGCTTCTATCAGACGTATCTATGATTTCTCTTCACCCAAAATACTGTGGTTTTCAGTTCCATTCTAATTTTTGTATATTTTTTAGCAGGTCTTGACACCTCATTTGATGTTTGTATTTCTCCAGGCAAGAAAGACAAAATGGAGGATAAATACATTGCTAGTACCAGGAGAATCACCTTACAGCTGCAGTGGTTTAAGTTAAAGGAGGTTTAACTCATAGAAAGAGCAGACATCATTAAGGAAGCCATCTTTTATGGTAGCAAGCTCCACAAAAGGTGCAGTTACTGATTTACTCCCGAGTGCTTTAGTTAATGGATACGATATGCCACTTTTGTTTCTATTACTTAGTTTCTGATACCACATAAATTTTGGTTGGTTTTGGGGTCATCTTCTGAGTTAAATGCTGCTCAACATAATCCTGTAAAATGAATGTCTAACTTCTTGAATACAATTAATATTTATAAAATGTATGCAAATTCTGTCTGGATTGTTATTCAGATGTATAATAGCCAAAATCCTTTGGCACTTACAACATCTATATAAAATCCACTGAAAGCTGAAACACTTGACATACAAAATCAAGAAAATTACTTTAAAAAAGGGGGAGAAATCAATCTTTTTATTAGTAATTTATCTTTGTGTTGCCACAGTTACAATACCATCAGCTACCTTATACTGCAATAATATTTACAGGTTTTATTGTGCACCTGCTTTAACTATGCAAAACAACAATGTAGTTACATTGTACAGACATGTAGTTACATGTAGAGACATTCCAATATTTTTTTAATAGGATTATGAATGGCTTGGGTTGGAAGACACCTTAAAGATCATTTAGTTTCAACCCCACAGCCATGGCTAGGCATGCCACTTGCTAGATCAGGTTGCTTGGGGCCCCACCCAAACAGGTCTTGAACTCTCCCAGGTACGAGTATTCACAACTTCTCTGGACAACCTGTTCCAGTGCCTCACTACCCTCAAAGTAAAGAATTTCTTCCCGACATCTAATCTAAATCTCCCCTTAGTTCAAGCCATTGCCTCTTGTCCCATCAGTGCCTGCCACTGCAAAAAGTTCCTCTCCTTATTAGCCCCCTTTAAATACTGAAAGATCACAATGAGGTCTCGCTGGAGAGTCCTCTTCTCCAGGCTGAACAATCCCAACTTTCTCAGACTGTCTTCACAGGAGAGGTGCTCCAGACCTGATCATATTTGTAGGCCTCTTTTGGATCTGTTCTAACAGGCCTACATCTTTCTTGTGCTGAGAATCCCAGAGCTGGGTGGAGCACTACAGGTGGGGTCTTATGTGGGAAGAGTAGAGGGGGACAATCACCTCCTTTGACCTGCTGGCCACTCCTCCTTTGATGCAGCCCAGGATGATGTTGGCTTTCTGGGCTAGAAATGCACATTGCTCATATCTAGTTTTTCATCCACAAGAACCACCCCGAGCTCTTATCTGTAAAGTTGCTCTCAATGACTTCTCCCAGTCTGTACTCACGTCTGGGATTGCCCCAACACAGGTGTAGCACCTTGAATTTGGACTTCTTGAATCTTATGAGATTCTTTTGGCCCCACTTCTCAACTTTGCCCGGGTGCCTCTGGGTCACATCCCTTCCCTATGGTGCCTTAGCCACGCCTCTCAGCTCCGTGTCATCTGCAAACTTTCAGAGTGTGCACTTGATCTCACTGTCGGTGTCACTGATGAAAATATGAAAGAGCAGTGGCCTCAGGAAAGGTGCACTGAGTCCATTTGTCACTAGTCTCCACCTGGACATGGAGTTATTGACCACAACTCTCTGGCTCTCCATCCAGTTCCTTATCCATTGAATAGCCCATCCTAAAAATTCCATGTCTCTTCAATCTGAAGATAAGAATGTTTTTGGGATTGTGTCAAAGGTTTCACAGAAATCTCAGCAGAGGAGATGAATTGGTGTTCCTTTGACCATTGCAGTGACTCTATCACAGCAGGGTACCAGAATGGTCAAGCATGTTTGGCCCTTAGTGAAGCCATGCTGAATGTCTTGGATCATTTCCTTGACTTGCATATGTCTTAACATCTCCATGGATATCTGTTCCATGATTTTCCTAGATGGAAAGTTGAAGCTCCCTAGTCTGTAGCTCTCTGGGTCTTCTTTTCTCCCCTCTGTAAAACAGGAGTGATGTTTCCATTCTTCTAATCACCAGGGACTCTGCCTGACTGAAATGACTTTTTTTAAATAGCATGGAAATTGGTAGGGTAATAGCATCAGCCAGTTCCATCAGGACCCTGGGATACGTGTCATCAGGCCCCACAGATATTTTGTTGGCTAGGTTAGAAATATAGGTCAAAATCACAAATCTGTAACATTAGCAGATAATTTTTGAAATAAAAGCTCCCCAAACCCCACCAAGTTAATTTTGAGATCCAGTTCAATGACTCATAAAAAGGTCAGTAAAATGTTGTTGCCTGTGATAGCACAATACTGAATTTGATGACCCTGGTGGGCTTTTGCAGTCCCGTGATCTGACAGAATGAAAAGGGCTGATAAGGAATCAAAAATGTATACATGAGGGAGACCTGGCTTCTAAATGTTACATTTTTCAGACAAAGAATTTTAAGTGTATACTTGATGGAAATGACTGAAAGTTCTCTTTGCATGTCAGAAAAAGAAAGAAAGATTTGTTTATATAAGTTTTAATGTTGTTTTAGGCTCAAAATTCAAAGGAAAAGAGTGCAATAGCAGTGGGAGTGGAGACAGGGAAAAAGAAAGATACTAATGAATTTCAAAAACTAACTCCTTTGATTACAAAAGTTCAGGGATTTCTAAAAAAATTTTTTTGATTATTTTTTAACTAAGTCTGAAGAAAAGAATTGGAAGGCATAAATTTCACTTCCATGATAGAATTCTTGTTGAGCTGGCAGAAAAAAAAAAATCTTTGCTTTAAAATAAAATAATGCTCCCCTTGGAGACAGAGCTGAAATTTTACCCTTCTCATATTCATACTATGTCAGGTACTTACTCTAAAATGGTCTAATGTCACATATTGTAATATCTTGCACCTTTTGGTTAATCTCCACATTGAAAACTGATTTAAAAACTAAAAAATGAAAATAACACTCAAGGAGAGCTTACATATTGCATCCAGCTTGGCCACATAGCAATGATCTTACAGGAGTAATTCCAGCTATTCCAAATCTTCTAAATTTCTAATATCTTATTGATAGATTTGGATAGACACCCTCCGGCCTTTGTCTCGGACATTTATACTTCATGAAAACTATGACCAACTAAAAATTACAGCATTTTGCAGCCATTTCATATGCAATGACCCATGCAATTAATTACTGGAATCAAGCAAGTTGACTTCTAGAGGAAGCAAATCTGCATTTGGACACATAATCAATCATTTTCATGTTCAGTTATTGGAACAGCAATTGCAACTGCAATAATTATAATGGGAACAGAGCTCATATGCATCCTGAGTTCAGGATTTCAGAGAGTTACCAATTAAAGCAGAGAATGTTTGCTTGTCCTTTTCCCTCATTCTTAGCACACAGTCTTGCAACATAAATGTTATGCTGTTAACTACATAAAGATGTAGTTAGGGAGAATTAAATATATAAAAATACTGTCAGATAACCTTAGAAATACTATCTTTATTATGTGTTTTAAATAGATAATCTTGATACATGTATGTGCACTACTGTTTCTCTTCAGCCACATCTTCAGTCTCTTCATCCATTGTGTCATTAAAAATAGGTCCAAACAGTATATTGTTACGTATGGGCCATATAAACCTTCAGCTTCTACTGCATGAATTTTGTCTTATGGTGGACTTTGCTAAGGTGTTCTGCAACTAATTCAATTTTTCCTAGAGAGAAGAAGGGGCAACTGTTAAGGGAAAAAATCATTGCTATCACCAAGGCTTACATATGCCTGAAACTGTATGCTAAAGAAGTGAATCAGGAGAAAAAAACAACTTTTTCATTCTCTCTAAGGCTATGATTCTTTTTAGGGTTGCACATGAATTTAAAGAACCCTCAAAAGCACCATCCAGACTAAAGAAAATAGGGGATACTGTTGCTCTGATTTTTTCAAGTTTTCTGATGCACTTTATAACTTGATGTTTTCATAGTTTGCAGTTCTTTCTCATGGGTGTTATAATTAGAAACATGTTTATGTTAAGATGAAATTGTTTACATACTTTTCCTTGGAGTAAAAAACAATGATGGGCAGCTGTCTTGATCAATGGGATGGGAGAGGTGTCAACCTTCTCCTCCAATCCGTGGTCTGAGTAGAAATACTATAAATATCGAGTCAGATGTTTTAATAAATAGTTTTTGCTTTTCTCATCAGAGAGTGTCCGTGTGTGTCATTGCGTGTCAAACAGCAACAGAGATACCAGAACAATATTGAAGGAAGATATTTCAACACCTATTCTCACATTTTGAAGAATAGGTGAGAAGTTCAGATCAGAATTAAGGATGTCTTTTTGCTTCTCAGATTTTTTACAATAAAAAAATCAGTAGAAATGGGACTGACATGAGTTTCTTCATTTGTGGTGCTATTACACTTTGCTTTCAGTCAATTTTTTTTCATCAAGAACTTGAAATCTCAACATATAAACTGTTACATTAAGTGGAAGGAAATGGAAAGGACCAGCAAAAACAGGAGAGACTTGCAGACACTATGAAAATAAGGTGAGTATAAAGAAAAATATGACGAAGTGCCAGCATCTTTCTGTAGTCACAAGCAAAAAATATCAGACAAACCGTGAGCCATTAGATGGAGAGGGAAAGACGGAAAGAGGCCTAAATTATAAGTACCTTGAGAGAAATACTACCAAAGTCTTGAATCTTCATTCAAGATATATCTATTATTGAATTCAGTCATTTTGGAAAGACACTGATCTCACACACAAATTTGGACTACAAATCCAAAATTACTCATTAGCCAACTAAAAAGCCTTAACAAAAATTAAGATTTTTAAACCAATTTAAGAAGTTAAGATATTTATATTTCTCAGCAAGAAGTTCAAGGCAGAGATCCAAGACTGTGTTTCAGATCTCTCTTTATGGTAACCCTCCTACATCAGTGAGGTTGTTTGAAAAGTGAATGCTGAACCCTGAAGGAGGTGAACAGTGCCACAGAGTCTAGCTGGAAGCCAGTAGCTAGCAGGATACCCCTGGCCTACATGGTAGGTCTAGTCCTTCTTAACATCTTCATTAATAAAGTAGAAATTTTTGCTCCAGGGGAGGAAAAACTCCATGCACCAGTATGTGCTGGGAGGGCACACAGATGGAAAACAGCTTTTCAAAAAAATACTAATTCAATATAAAACAAGATTCATTTCAATAGAGCTTAGTGATGGGCTGTGTAAAAAGATCAAGGGACAAAGCAATTAAAGTTAAACCTCAGGATCTAGTACTTTAATTTCTGTCCCTTATTCTGACCAACATTTAAATGGTATTTTAGAAAGAATCATGACACAGAAATATGACTAAAGAGCACCTTTATTCCTATGTAATATAGCATGGAAGATAAAAGAGCAGCCCCATATGGATTGATATCAGCAAGTCTAAATAGCAATAAAAACACAGTTAAACATCATTTGTTATAAATAGAAAGTTATAATAATCATTTTTTGTGGTAGTGAAGTTGGGTAATCTCTTTTTATGCAAAGACCCCTCATACAGTAATGAATAAGGAGGTTTATGTGTTAGTTATGAATGAGAAAAGAAAAACTGCATAATAAGAAAAGATAAACTGTATCAAAGCAATTATATTATGACTGAAAACTTTTTCTTACTTGGTGTTTGTTGGCTATTTTTAAGGCCACCCAAACAAATAGCTCAGTTTATCAAACAGCACTTTCAACAAGAGTTATATAGTGAAACACTGCTGAAAACAAGATATCTGTTCTCAATTGCTTTAAAGTAAGATTTTAAAGTAAGGTGACAACATTTGCCTTCAGCAAATCCTGAACTGGCCACTTTATAATACTTTTAAAACAGATTAAAGTACTGTCTGACAACAATTGCAAATATATATTTTAAATTTATATAAGTACTACAAAAAATTGCACAGGGTGCTTTTGGAGCACTGTAATTCTCATCTCTGCACCGTAAAAAATGACATCATTAGGGTAGACACAAAAGCCGTGAATGTGCTGAAAGGTTTAGGAAGCATGAAGAGAGGTTTAGAGTACGGAGTTTTAACAGTCTACAGAGAAGATAAGTAAAAGGTGATTAAAATATAAGTACCTTCCAGGAATTCTCAGAAAAGGGAAAAAAAAAAAAAAAAGAAGTTTTAGCTGAATTTTCCTTGTAAGAAATAGAACAACTAACGGCCTGAAATTAAGAAAATGGAGACCAAAAAGTAAAAAAGCACTGTTTAACAGTTAAATCAATTAGATAGTGGAATAACCTTTTGAAACAGCTATTATCACTAAAAGCATTTAAGGCATACCACAGAAGGAACTTATAAAAAAATTTAAAATTATAAGTACATTTGAAAGTACAGATGACCAAATCAGTCATTTCTAATTCTAGCATCTATTATTTAAGATAATACAAGATGATAAAACACCAGCAGCAGAAATAGCAATGCACATAGGTAGAGTTGCTCTTCAAAAGAATATTTTCATATGTAATTGTTGTTTTTTTTTAAGTAACATGGTTGCCATAAACTTAGGGTAATTTCTCTTATATCAATACCCTCAGGATTTGGGATTATCTACAGGACTTGCTTATTTTTCTTTTTTTATTTTTTAAAATTCTAAATAAATGCCTCAAAAATATATTTTTAGTGATTATTTAGCAACATAAATTAACAATTTATTTAGTCTGATGTTGTTTAAAAGTGTCATTGGAAGTTTTAGGGGGTTTAACGTTGAACAAAATGATCTATTACTCTGTGTTCAAGCCTATATTTTCACCTTGATGTACAATTCTAATACTTAAACATACTGATTTATCAAAGTTTGCACATATGTCTCCCTAAAGCATGAGGACTTTGCCATTAATTTTATCTTTCTCATAGTAATTTTTCAAATACTATTTTATTTTTCCTTCTTTTTTCAACGTTTCTCAGACGATCAAATCAAGAAATCACACCCTATTTTAAGAAAATTCTTGCAAGACATCTTGATGAGTTATAGGCAACTTCTTTCAAAGCAGTGGACAGTCTGGATTCTGTTAATGAGAGATTTCTGCTCCATCAATGCGCAATTTCCATGCAAGTCACAAAATGCCAGTGGCATGCTCCTTCACTATTCTGTGCCTCAGATTAGTTTGTGGTAAAGAAAACCAGTGTCACCACCACCACCACCACCAAAGGCCCCACAAACACCCATTTATTTAAATTCACACAAAATGCAGAACAGCACATGCAAAAATGTCTCTTTGACACAAATCATCATTCAATATTATGCTTTCCCTGACTGCACAGAGCAAAACTTGATGTTTTTAAAAGGTCTACTATAAAGTTGGTGATTTTCTCAAAATTTTCAGCATTATATATCAGTTTTAAGCATTTTTGTGTAGTTCTGAGAGGTTCAGAATTTTTTTAAGAAATATAGAAGTTAAGAAATTTGTGTACAACATATGAGCACAAAACTATGGCAATTTTCGTCTGACATTTCCCCATGAAATTGCTAATCTCACCTCTTCAACACTAAGTGTGATGTCTGATAATCTTATTCCTTTGTGATTGTCTGATAACCTTATTATAATTTTTAAGGAATATTTAAATATATTTTAAACATAAGATATTAATAAAGTTATTGCATTTAATTATTTAATAATAATTAAATACAATAATTAAGAAACAGGCATAATACATTAAATACAACCTAGTCCTTGGAGTTAATCAGTAAACTAGTTTCCTTTAATAACATAAGAGAACCAGTATGCTTTATTTTCTTCCATAAGAATTTTGGTTGCAGTTGAGAGATTTCACAGAACATTTTTGAGAATTTCCCCTTCTCCCACAATATGAAGAAAAAAAGTTGCTAGTTGCATAATGAATGTAGATCCAATTATGTTCTCATTATACATTTTTGTAAAATAAATTGAAATTCATAGATGTATACTTAAAAACACCAAGCACTCATCATTTTAGATACACAGAACAGCAGGATGTTGAGAGCTGACAAAGAATATACAACAGTTCTTCCTCACATAGTATATCCATATATTTTATACAGGTAAGTATTCTTCTGGACAGTTCAATCATTTTGAAGATGAATGTGTTAGAAAAGGCATGCTGTACAAAGGTCTGCACAGTATTTTTCTAGAAGTGTCTCTTACAAATCCTACCCAAACCAAACAAAAAAAACCCCAAAATAGAACCCAAACAAACGAACCCCATAAACAAAACTAAACTCAACCTCTCATGAAGACAGATTATTGAGTAGTAAATTGAGTCAGAAAAAGAAGCTAAAGAATTTATGTCAGCAATTCTAGGAGAAAGCATGTTGTAACAATAATGAAGGATCTGAATGGAAGACTTACCTTCTGACTGAATATCAAAATTTCCAGTTCTAACAATACCTATCTCGATTTTTGTGCTATTGTTAAGGATTCAATCTTGTGTCAGAGACTGAAACTTAGCCCACAGAAAATTTAACATTTTGAGAAAATTTAAACTTTTTAGAGAAATTCTCATTTTGTATGGCAGAGCTGACAAACAGGATTGACTTTTTCTTGAAGGCGCTAAGAAACAAGCTCACTTCTGTAGAATTAACAGGGCAATTCAGTCTATATGATGATGTTCTTCACTTTGCTTCAAGACTTCAAGAACTTTGGGATCCCAGCTTCTGCCTAATTTTCTAAACATGCTTTAGTGCTGCATTGAGTAATACTATTGATTCACATTAAAAAAAAAAAAAAAATCTATATTCCAGAGTGCATTTTGCATCTGAGGATTTGTCCACAGTGCTCAGATGTTTGGATCAACTGGTTTAATTATAGAATTCTTATTGCATTTATACAGTGGCAGAATTTAATCCTTTTTTAATTCACTGCCCTAACAGCTTTTATAAACAGAAAGTTCAGGAAGGAAAAGGATTTCCTGAAAAAGTAATTTAAATTGCTATTTCATACTAGTTTTAATATATTCAATTCTTATATATATAAGAGAAATGAGGTAGGAAGGGATGAAGTAACATACTTAAATTAACAAAGCAGCAAACTAGATCAGAATTGACTTATTTACTTGTAAGAATGTGGCTTTGTTCCCCTTCACTTTCATTGCTTGAGAGCATGATGGTCTATTTTGCCTTGCAGATTTGAGAAAGCATCCATTTTTTCAAAATGCAGTTTCTGCCACTACATTATTGCTGTTATTTCTGGTTCATGCACTGATTGTTTTATCTCACCAAGAGTTGATAAAAGGACCCATAGATATTTATTTCTGGGAAAAAAACCACAAAAAAACAAAAAAAGGTAACATCGTTGCTGTGGAGAAAAGAATATAAAATATGTTTGAATGTGTGACTTAAAACATTTGTGCGACACAAACCTGTGTATTTTAGTCATTCACTTCTTCATTCCTTAGTATTTTTTTCTGCATTACTTCTAGGAGTTAAATGAAACTAACTGCTTTGTAGGAACACAATTTTAAATTAAATAAACACTGACCAGATTCTTTAGGAAGTGACAATAGTATTTCTGGTTTGATATATTACTAGCTAGTAATATACCAAACTAGTCAGTGGAAGAATGTCTGAAGTGCTGATTAGCCAGTGCTGACAATGAACTCAATTAAAAAGACTCATGGATAAGAACAAACTAGCTGGTTTTCTTTAATGTAGATATTGATAGAGACTGAAATTATGCTGGGATAAGGAAATATGTAGCAAGATGTGTAGTTGTGCTGACTGGTTTTCCTTGATAATGGTTGTTTTGGTCTCTCTCTTGCACACACACAGAAGCCCAGAGAATCAATCTGTTTTCTAAGGACCCCTCTATGTAGAGAAGTCCTGTTCGCCCGATCTTTTATTTTAGGGAAAGTAGTTACATAGCATCCACAACAGGCTCTTTATAGCAATAGAAATACATTTAAACACAGTTAAAAATTAAAATGGAGGCTTTGCTCCATGAAAAGACATTGAAGCAAGCTAACATGATAACAATGCTAAAGGATAATCCCTGCTATGCTTGCATAATTCTTTTGTCTATACAGCCACATATTTACGAGTACTTCATGAAACAGAAGACAGGAGGAAGGAACTGATAGTTACTTAAGTTGCTTGCAAATTATAAACCTCCAGGAACTATGTGAAACTATTGAAGCTGTCTGTGGGTTCTACACAAACTGACAGAGACATTTTCTACCCAACAGTTTTCTTACCTGACTAATTGTAATTTCTGAATTGTGAAAGGCAAAGAGGTCAAAATCTGTCTTTCCTCACAGAAACCTAATGTCAGTGAACTCCCTCCACTAAATGAACAGAGACATTTCATATCCAGTGAGGTAATAAGGGGAAGATTCGTCCTCTTGCATTTTGTGTTCCCAAGTAGAAATTGGCTGAAAGATTAAATTACCTGGAAAGCATTGTTTGTGTAGAAGTCTTTGGAATAAGTAAGTAAGAGGAAGTATCTGACTGTGCTTGTTCTGAACACTAGTGTTTAATAATTTAATTTTATTGATCTAATGTTCTTAATAGTCTTTGCAAATACAACTGTTGTCAAAAGAATCAAGCCTATTAGACCCCTGCGTCCAATAGCAGTGCTTTAGAGGAGTAAAATGTCTGCAAATTCTATTTACACTGTATATGAAGTGCTAATGAAACAGTCACAAATCACCAGTTTTCAGAATTTGAATTTAGGTCCAATAAATGCAAGCAATTTCGAAACATTTTTAATGATTAAGAAAATAACTCACAGAAATGTAAACACTTGTAGGAAAATTGTTTCTTTATTTCTGTACCCACCTCTGATCCCCCAGCCCCCAAACAAGAATGGATATAAATTGAACCTAAAAATTACTAAGAAAGAATACTAAAGATGTATCAAGACTCTCTTACTACTGCAATTACATAGGTAAATTCTCTGCTTTATTTCACAAATAGTAGCAAAAACCTGCAATAAGATTTTTCCTTCTAACAATGTTTTATATCATGAAAATACAAATTAGGGATTACAAACATATTAGTTACATTTAAGAAGTGGCTGCACGGCACTTGCAGGCTGCCTGTAACTATTTCTTTGTACACATACTCATTACATATAGGGACAGTGATAGGCTTCATTTATCACAGTCATTGAAAATATGGATAATGTAATCCTGAAATGAGGTATAATTGTGATTTTTTTCACTTTCTTTCTTTTAAAACCAGGTACCACTTCTGTGAAGGAAAATCTTGGCAGGAGAAGATTGTGAAATGCATATCATAGATGAACCATTATGATACAAATGACATTATTCACAAAGCAAAATCACCCAAAAGTGTACTAATAAAATCAGGCATGTCTCTGAGTATTATTACAAAGTTCTTAACTCACAGGCTCTTTACAGTGATCAGGAAGTAAAGAACTACTTTTATTTTCATTTATTTTCTCATCTGAAAATAGAAGATAGTTACCATTAGGGTATTTTTGTCCCTATGTTTTTAAGGCCATTAAAGAATTAGGCCATTCATTAAAAAAAAAACAACAAAAAAACAAAACCTGAAAATGAAACATTTACAAATCTCAAACTACAGAGAATAGAAAGAAGTTACTAATCTCATTCAATACAGATATAAATAAGGATTCATAAGGAGTAAGGGAGTTAAGGTTAGCATTATAAGTAATCATGAGTAAATTCAGATCTTTAACATCTCTTTTTGTCCCAGTGGAGCACAGATTCAGTCTCTTCATTGTTTATCCATCTTAAAATTTTGTGGTCAACCTCCTTCATTTTTGAGATTATCTCATTTCTCTTACTTCTTTCTGGAAATATTTATGCCATTGCTTTAAAATATAAGGCCATCGTGCTTTGTCTTAACATTCAGTATATTTGACAATCAAAATGAAAAATGACTGAATGTACTTAAAAGACGTAAATCATTATAGAACCACTTATGTTCTTATATCACCATTTATACCTTTGACATGAAATTAGGCCTTGGATGTGAAGTGCTGTTAGGACACTTTGCTTAACTAATAGCTGTTTAGTTGAAGTCTAAGTGGAAGAATTATATTGGCTCCAATAAGCCAGGAACTAATGACTTGCAGCACTTATATTAAAATACCACACATGTCTTTCTAACTGGATTTCCTTATTCTTTCAGAAATAGTTCCTTCTCTAAAGCATATTGAATAGTATCACACATCTAACCTGAATGAATGCATATGATGGACTTTTATGAAGGCTTTTTTATTATTATGAGGTCTCTTTTATTGCTTTCCTTTTCTCTCCTCTTTTAACCACAGTCTATTTCAGGTAAAGAATTTTATGCAACACTTCGACATTGCTGAGTTACTATGAATTCTGATTAACCAAAGGGGTCAACTTTCATTAGAAAGTGCATAAAACTCAGTCCATTAAATTGTCCATTTCAAGCTTGCAGTAATGGCTTATGGGTTTGATTATATTAATTAGTGCACCTTCTGCATTGCCAACCTAAATGGTTATTTTAAAGAGCACAGGGGCTTCATCTTCTAGCATAGGACTAGTTTATAGGAAAGAAATGGTAGAGGAGGTGTGAGATTTAAAATTTAATAAGTTAACTAAAATATAACAGATTAAAAAAAATAAAGTCATTTCAATAGATAAATTATTTTGTCAAAGTTAGCATATCATATCAGCTACAGTTTAGAAAAATTAATCCCAAATCATTACTTTTTATAACTTCACTTAGAAATTAGGGGCATATGATTTTGTTGCCTTTGGTCAGAGAATTCCTTTTAATTGTTCATAACACAAGGTTCAAACTCATATGCTCATATCTTCAATGACTCCTCTAAATACAAAAACATTTAGTGGTTTTCGAAACCCTACTCTACTTTAAAACAGTATTCATTTTCATTTCAGCAGTTGATAGAATGAAGCATACCCAGCAATTGTTCTATGCAGCTTAATATTCTACACAAAATGATAAAAGCCTTTATTTTGGAGAACATATAAATATGGATTCTCTATATGTCTCAGCCAGTCAATGATCAAAACAGATCAGGAGAAAGGTAGAAACAGCAGACTTTCACAGACAGTTCTCTGCATGGGACCATTAAGTGAGGGCAGAGTCAGCTCCAACAGGAAACAGGACTCTAACTCATTACCAACAGGCTATTTCAGTGATGAATGTGGATTTAAAAAGTGAACTGCATCTCAGAAGACTTACAGTAGGAGCCATATTTATCAAAAGGAACAAAATTAGAGGATTTCTTTTTTGTGATAACAGGACCAATCTAAATGTACTAGACTTTTGTAAGTCAGAGGCACAAATTTGGCCTCCTCTCTCTTGTAGGTTTGTGCAAGAATCCAACATCCAAAAGCTGAAATAAATATTGGCAATAAAATATCTGATACCAAACTATGTCTCTCTCTTTCTGTGCTTCCCATCTCTCCTCAGCTAAGCAACATTAACTTGTCATGTTAAGGATCTGCAACTTTTAGTTGCCTCAGTGTCCCTCCTCCCTTCCCTGACCCTCTCATGTCTAAGGCATACACATCATATTACAGTATAAGGGAACCTGAAACTGCATCAGCTAAGTTTTAATTTGTCCTCCTTATCTTTTTGAAGTTCTTGATGTGACTTTCTGTCCTTACTAAGGAGCTCAAGGTCCATACAGAGATGCTTAAGAGGAGTGCCAGAGAAGACACACGCCCCTCGCATTCTTCCCTTTCCACCCTCAATGTCTTTTCTACCTGGGAACAATGTGTCCCCTTCCTCCATCAGAAATACCATTCAGTGAACATCACTGCTTCGATTAGGGGGCTAACCCCAAGAAACCCTACATAATCCATAGGGACTGAAACTCTTTGAGAGGCTGGCTCAGAGCAGATGTCAGCTTGAGAACTCAGGTCTCTCATATCAGAAAGCTAGTCTCTCTGAATGTGTGGCAACATGGTCTCCTACATCACCACTCTTTTTTCCTATCTTTCCCCTCATTCTTTGGTTAAAAAAATCAGTAAGTCATGTCTTTGTGAGGGAGTGAGGTGGAGGGTCACAATGCTGAGGTTTTTGCATTACCATCCTAACAGGAAAAAAAAAAAAAAGAAAAAATAATAACCTTGAAAACAGAACTTTTTTTTTTTTAGAAAGAGTATAAATTTGTTCATTGTTTTACATTACTGTCTACTAACAGCAAAGTTCATTGCAAAAATTTTCCTTTTTCTGTTCTACTGATTTCTGGTCATATCTGCCCCGGCGAAAAGATGCCAAGTGATCAGC
The DNA here is from genome assembly GCA_035048155.1 of Cinnycerthia olivascens. Classification (NCBI taxonomy): domain Eukaryota; kingdom Metazoa; phylum Chordata; class Aves; order Passeriformes; family Certhiidae; genus Cinnycerthia; species Cinnycerthia olivascens. The sequence continues at coordinate 72,895,487 of JAWWMU010000106.1, forward strand.
ACAGGACCAATACAGACAGCAGTAATGCAAATTTGCTATGCAGTGTCTCAAAGCAGCACTTGTAATATGTAAAATATTCAGAGCTTGAAAACAGAATGAGAAAAAAGGGAAGGTACACAGCTGCACATCTGGACTGCCATTACCTGACCACACTACATTGAACAGTGGTCATAAGTGCCCCAATATACATAGGGGTCTTTAGTCCCCAGCATGCAAGAGGCTGGATCTCCCCCTTCCTTTTGTTATAATATTCTACCTACTCTATGCCTGATAATAACTTTGTGAGAGACTATGTGTAGTATGTGGGGGTTTTAGATTACATCAGTATTGGACTCTGTGACAAAAGCAATCATAAATATTTAAGAGGCAGAAATTCCATGTCTAAAAATGTGCATCATCACTTAAAACACTGTTCTCATCATACACATTATTGCTATAAACTTGGTCTGACTACAAGAGTTCATCAGAAATAATGTAGCAGTCTACTTTTTTTTTTTTTTGGTCAGAGTGGAAATAATTATGGGAATCAAGCATTTTGATAGAACTCAATAAAATACATTGATTTTGTAAAATTTTAAGAGGAGCTTAAATTACAGCTTATCAGATGGACTGTTTCCGTGAGTGATTTCAGTTTTAATACTCTTTAAAGAAAACAATCAAAAACTTTGCTTTAGGTAACTAAAACTGTTTTCAAAAATTTGATCAGGGTTTCAAAGTCCTGAAGAACATTTTGTATACAGAAAACAAGTATCTGTAATTATATGCTGAGCAAAACAGCTTGAGAGTTCTGGACTGTTGAAAAAGCAACAGGTCTAGATAGAAAAATTTAAAGTGGTTTGTAAAATTCTCAGCATAACATTTTTAAAAATACAGTTTTTTATTTACAGCTTTGTATTAATTTTGAAAAAATTTTCATAAATTATGAAAGAACATTTCACTTAAACAAGACAGAATTCAAGAACAGAAGAAATTAATGCCTCTTATTTTAAATTTTCTTATTAAGAAGGCTGACTGAATTTAACATGCTAATGCACCAAAGGTCCATATTTAATATACATTGCCAAGATAGATGGGAAAAAAACCTCACCATGAAGATAACATTAGATCAGAATGTTGCAAACCAAAATGGTGTTTAACTATATTGCTACACATAAATGTACATTTTATAGAATGTCTAAATACAAGATAATTAATTTCCTTGTTCTTCACAAAAATATTTCAAGCAAGATATTTATTTCTATTTAAGACTAAATAAAATCAGCTGTTGGAGTTTTCTAGAGAAAAAGGACTCTGTTAGCTGATTTTAAGTTAAATATTTCAAATATTACAGAAAGCAGGCATACTTTTTTCTGAACTACAGAAATACAGATAGGCTGTATCTAATTTCTTACCTGAAGACTTACCACAATGTTGAATCTGATGTTCTTTTTTATGAAATTCTGAGAGTGAAGATCTCTGCCCCTGTAAAGTGATGAAACTCCAGTAAAATGAAATGGTTGTTTAACTTATTAAATGATGATTCATCTAGCAAAATCCAGAATATCCAGACTGTTTGTATGTTGGTGTAATATGGGTATGTGAAAAGATTTACAGACACATAGACAGAAAAGTTAGAAAGAATATTTGTCCTTGTTAAAGCTGGAGATTTTTATTGTTATTTGTTGCTGTTGTGGTAGAACACATTTGCATAGTGATTAGTAGAGGTGATACAAGCATTATAACAATTACATCTAAAACCTTCTTTGATATAGTTTCTCAAAGACAATTTTGCGTTGATGTCAAGCATCTGTGGAGATCTGTTTGATTTCAAACACGTTAGTATTTGGTATTAATAGTAATATAATACACCAGTAACTTTTACTCAAACTCAGATGTACACTGTTTTTCCAAGGTCTGTTTCATAGACCATTTTATTTATGGATAGATCGTATAACACAGGATGCATGTCCTATCCAGATAACATTCCATTATTTTTTGTTCTAGAGGAAAACCTCTATTCTGACCAATAAAAATATCCATTATTTATTACTCCTTTGGTATGAAAGAGACAAAAGGCTACCTTTATGGTAGAGATGATACCAAACACTTTATAAGGTTTATCATATCATGATAGTATATCAAGTGGGAATAGAACTTTGAATTAAAAAGAAATGGGTTTTCCCTATTCACTCACATAGACAAGAATATAAAAAATATAAACAAAAAATAAATACTTTTGTTGCATTTTGCATCTGATTTTACATGCTCATCAATTGATCACTTGCAGCTTCAACAAACTGTATTTCCAGTAGAAAAAAAGTCAGTATTTGCTTCTATCAGACACGGATGTGAAATGAGTAACCACATTTACTTGACTTTTTTCTAGCTCTCATACTAAAAGGACTTTAATGTCTTCTGTGTTAAATGAGTATGTATATACATAAATAAATTAGATGAAACAAAATATTACATCTCTGAATCAGGTCAGGATTCTTCTAAACAATTCACCAGAAAAAAACCAAACAACCAAATTCTCAAAATGCCTTACATACTTATTGTCCTAGTTTAGGGCAAATTTGGGAGAGGGAAAGAAGGGAGAAAAAACAAACCTCTAGATGGACCACCCCTCCCCT
>JAWWMU010000106.1:72903436-72921539 GCA_035048155.1 Cinnycerthia olivascens
TGCTTTGTCTGTTAAATAAACAACTTTTTCCACTTTCTTCCAAGGAGATTTTTTTTTCCTATCCCGATTCAGCTAAGTGGAGGGGTGGTCCATCTAGAGGTTTGGTTTTTTTTTTCCTTCTTTCCCTCTCCCAAATTTGCCCTAAACTAGGACACCTATCATCACCACCACAGTTGCAGCATTATTTGCCTAATCACTCACTAAGGCTCCACAGCTTCTGGGTAGAATTCTGTGCTCCCAGTGGAGTGAAGCAAGGCCTGGTACAGTCAGGAGTGTCATAAAATCATTAATGGTCACTTGCAGCAGCATGATTATGTCCTAAGACTGCACTTAGAGCTGATCATGAGAAACTTCCATCAAAAACAGATAGCATATGGAAGATTCTAAAAAAAGGACCGTCTGTTATATATCTTTGTTCTTGCCAGCCCTGTACTCGATATGACTAATAGCAATTAAAATATGTTTTAAAAAAGATCAATCACAACATTTAAAATGTTTCTAATAGATGCTGTTATTACCCTGTTACTAAGCACTACATTATTCTCTTCAGCTATACCTTTAATCATTGTCATGCACTCTGAAAAGTGATATAGGTTAGTAGTAACTTCTGAATTAAAAATACAGCATTAGACAAATCTGATGCAAATGAACTAAAGAATATTTTTTAATCAATATCACAACATCTCAGATGCCAGTAGGAACTGGCAGAGGGTTAGTAGAGAATGTTATTAATACTACTACTGATTTTCCAACAATACTCTTGAGATTATAAAGTGGAAAATAAAGAACTTTATAAATCATACAGAAAGACATTAGCAAAGCAGAAACGATTTGGCCCAATAAGAAGAGCAGAAATATTGACTAAAATTTTAAAATTCGAAGCTAAACTCTGGATGTGAATAAGAGTGCATGCTAGTCCTGTTCTGAATTGACAGAGATTCAAGCTGTTTCATAAATTAGCCATTTTTCTCTGAAATGGGTATAAAATTTTAGGTATAAAACCTGTATGATTAATATAGTGTGGGAAAACTGAATATGAGAGTATCACCTTGAATATGAGAGTATCACAAATTGCAGTGGTTTTGAATTACACTGCAGATATTACAAGTCATGAAAGAGTAGAGTACTCACAATGGTTATTACATGTGGTTACTGTAATAATTATAATGAATTCTTACAATGATATTCTTACTGTTAGCAGTAGAAGCAGTAGTTTAGACTTCACATAGATTTGTATTGAGTCCTGAATAAAGTTAAAAGGCATCCTTCATATGTTATCAGACTATCTATCAGAGGGAAAATTTAGTAAAATTCCTCACCAGAATGAAAAATCTTACACATTTGAGAAGAAACCCTGGCAAAAAACAAAAATATACACAAAACCCAACCAAACAACAAAACCAATAAAAACAAAATTAAAGAAGTATTACTTTTTTTTTCAATAAGATTGAACAGAGCAGTCAGTAGAAAATCCTCATCCCTGTCCTGCTTACTGCTCAACAGACATTCCAAGCAGAGAACTCTGGGTTGCCTCTTTCCCAACAGGGCAGAGTAAACCTGATGTGTGTCCACATGGGAATCAGCAGTAATCACACAGTCTCCTCCCAGCTGTATCTGAGTTCTCTACTCTACAAAATATACAAGATTCATAAATATTTGAGTTTATTTTAATATTTTTAATATTTTTAATATTCATCAGGAGTTCAATTCTGTACCCGAGTTACTTAATTTGGCTAGTTTTTAAAGTGTTTCAGACTCTTCTCCTTCAGACAGGTAGTTGTGCCCTTGAGATATCAGCACTGTTGGTAGTTAGACCAGACAAGAAATTTTTGGCACCTATTCTGCCCGGTTTATGAAAACAGACTTATCTACCTCAAACAGAACTGTGTCTGAATTTGTGCCTCTTACATTTCAGTATCTGTGAAAAAAAATAGCTTTGTTGGATAACATTAAAAACAAGATTTTAAATAGACTTAAGTTTTTAAAAGTTCAGAAAGATATGTGCTGGAATCACCAGAAAGTATAATAAAATAAGAAAAAAAATATTTAATTCCTATTAGTTTAATTGGGACCTGAGTTGTGAAATCTGGAAAACCTATTGAAATATTTTAATGAAAATTCTGTAGCAGTTTCCCTACAAATATCTTTTGGAAATATTTTATCTGAACATCTTGCATGGTTTCCAACAGATATAAAGGGCATTTTTTCTCCATCAGTTTAATAAATTAACAATAACAACTCAGAGGATTGTTTTCTGTGGTTACCTCAGTATCTGGTACTGATGGCATTTCTGTTGCCTGCAGTTACTATGAAAGTTTGCTCCTAAAGTTAACTGCCAAACTGTTAATACCATCTGAGGAGGTTCAAATCACAAAATGATAGATCCATTATTCTTCATTCAGATTTGTTTTACTGGTGTGTGGTACTTCCAACATGGCTTAAAATGTTACTGCAGTCGTTCCAGGACCCAGCTTTTTTCTGCTCTGTATAACAGAGAATAAAGTACAACATGTAAGAGCTTTGACAAAGACTTATCTTGCAATTAGCATCACTGAAAGTGGGTCCTCTTGCTGGTCATACCACTCCGAATCTCACATTTTTTAAATTATTTAGATATTCTCATAAATAATGAACTAAGACTACAAATTTCACCATATAACTGTGCTGAAAACATTGGGTGAAACATGCAAAATTGATTTCCAAAGTATAGCAAAGAATTTGCTCATGAATGCATTTGCTCCTCGGAGGATGAAAAGGAAGAAGAGGAAAACCTGGTTCATTAAATTGTCTCGCAACCAAAAGCAGAAACATCTGCTAAAATCTTGAGCAAGATGATGGCTAGATGAAGCAAGGAAGATGGAAGATTTAGATGTGCATTTCACTTTGTGTTAAGTTTCACAGACACCCTTAGGAAGAATATTGTTTAAAATATTATCCTTAATGCATGGTTTTGATCTGAAATATGGATGGAGAAGTATTGGATAGGATCAATCACAACATGTGCATGAAGAAATTACTATTTCTTCACAAATCTTTCTGCTTGATTGTTTTCATATTTTTACCTATTTTCTATGTAACTGCCTTTTTTCTGGCACTATTTTTTTCTTGATTTTGACGACTGAAACTTCAGCTTACACTTTCATTATTCCACTGAAAAATGCCTTTTAAGGGGGGTCAGGATAGATTATCATAATTGTGGCTGAAATGTTACATGGTACTTTAGATGGACTTGCAGCAAACAAATATATGACTCTGCATAAGTCCATTTGATCCTATAATCAGAATTTATTGGGTTTTACTCTTTTAGTTTTGTTGCTCCTGGATTACATCAGCATGGCAGTTTGATTACTTAATGAGTGCAGAGGCTATTCAAATGAATTTGGTTTCCCGCAGATTCCTCAATGACTTGAGGAATTATCTAGTGAAACAGAGCTTCACATGAACACACTGGACTGGACATAACTAGGAGAAAGAAAATTGTAAAATATTTAAAAGTCTTGTTTTCTTTCTATTTTTTCTCTTTTTTTTTGGTATTTGCTACTTTTTGATATTTTTAAGTATGGTTTTGTAACAGCCCCTTATTCACCATATCATTGAACGAGACTTGACTAAGCCTTTACGTTATGAAAGACTGAATAGTTTTTGAGAAATCTCTAAATCTAGATCAGAGCTGAAATACATGACTTTGTATATATTTTTTTCTCTTGCAACCATTCACAGGTTCTCACCATTCTTAGGCTTTTAGGCTTAGTCTCAGTTAGTTCAGTGTCTCACTAAATTACAGCAAACTCTTATTCTTTCTTATGATGTTTTACTTTTTACCACCTCTGCAACTTGATGACCAGAGTCTCATTTCAAACAACTGCCAACTCAACCCTTCAACTGTTTGTTTCACACCCTCCCTAGTCTATGCCATTTCTCCCCAGCATGATCGCTGGATACATAAGAAGACATCAATATGCTACAGAAATAATTATACTCAAAATAATTATTTTTTAAAGAAATTGAAAGAAATTGCAACCAACAATTCAACTATGCAGTTCATCAGTTTATCTCATCATTGTATTAATATTTGAGAATTCTTTCCCAGCCCTACTTCTTTTAACCTTTAACTCTAATAGTATACAAGTTTATTGTGTGACCATATATAAAATTTCACTATAGCACTTTATTAATCCCAGTAAAGTTTTGTAAAACTAGGTGATTCATTGTATCCCATGAGATAGTTTAAGGACTAATCCAATTTACGCTGACAGAAGTGATTACCTTCAATGGAATGTAGCTCAGCCTAAAAAACAAAGAGTAGGACTATTCATGCTTCTTCAGTTAACTCTCTTTACCCCTGCAGAATCAGAATTGGGAAGTTTAGAGGGGTTAGAGTCTTGATATCAATTTTACTGTGAATTTTTCCTTCCTTTTCTTCATGATATTTTTTCCTGAGGCTATTAAAACAATGTGGTAGCCAGATGGTGGTAGAAATGTGTTTCCGGCACTTTGGACTATTCCAGAGGTGTTAACGAAGACAGGACTGGGCTTTGAAAGAATGATTTTGCTGGATAGCACTTTATGAAAACAAGAATAAAAAGTTGAAAAAGTAATAGAAATATATTTTTGTCATAAATATATGAAAAGCATCTCAAACTTAAAATAAGTCACCAAGGAAAATAATTTAACATAATAATGGAAGAGCTTTTAAAACGATGTATATAAACATAAGAAAAAACAGCAAATTTATTCTGAGGGACAGCATCAAAAGTGAGCAGAAATTTTCTAATACAGGTGTAAACTTTAAATGTTTCTGTTTAAACAATTCTCCTCTATCAAGAATATAAAAGTTATATATATATGTATATGTATATATATGTAAATAATTTTTTACTCTAGGGATCTGGACAAACAAAACAGGTAGCCTTACAAAAGATAAAAGAGAGTTCTCCAATCAGGAGATAGTACTGCTTAGTGCTGCAGACATAAGAGGAGCAAGTCTTCACAGCTTCTCCCTGGGACTGGAGTCTTGATGGGTCTTCTTGCACTGGCCCACCAGGACTAGGGGGAAGGATGGAGCAGATACCACATGATGAAACCTGCAGTACTATATGAAGTGCTATGCAACATCAGCCAAAAGAGTGAGATACTGAGACAACCAAGAAATAAGCCAGGTAGAGACCCATATGGTGGCACTACATCAAAGCTTCACTGATGATCTGTTCTGACCCAGAACATTTTTCTTATAGTTCAGTGGTATGAACAAACCCAAATTACTTGGCACAGTCACACAGGCAACTCTGCTTCCATTTGCAGTTCTGTTACAACAGCCAGCGCGTGCTGGGAGGGAGAGGAGCCATGACTCTGTAGCTTTTATTTGTCTTTCTGATTTGTTCTTCAACTTGAGTGGATGAGAAAAAGGTGGCCTGCGAGTAACAGCTCATCCACTGTTCATGAACTGTGACAGCAAAAGCCTATGCAAAGAGTTTTTAGTTTTAGGTGTATTCTACTTAGCCCCATGTGCATGTATAAGAATAAAACCAGTTTTCCAGTTTTCTTGGGGAGGAAAAAAATAACAAACCTAAAAATGAAAACCAGAAAGAAGGATAAAATAAGGCTGAGCCACCAAATAAAAAGGCAGATAAAAAATGTTGTGAAAATGCTGTCCTCTGAAGGATGTAGGTGCTTAATATAAGGATATTTTCTTCTTAAATAAGAGAACAATGACAGAACTTATGTAACTAGGAATAGGAATGGGAGCTTATGTAACAATAATAGGAATGGGAAGATTTGGCTGCTTGAGTTACCAGCAACCAAGAACTGTGCTGATCAGTTCTTCAAATAACAAGGTGAGAAAAATCATTCCAAAACACCTTATTGGTCATATTTGATGCTGCTCTGGAAGTAAAAATGATACCTTTCAATGAAAAAAATGAACATAAACAGAAAATTCAGGTAAAAAGTTCCTACTTACTGTCAAGGCTGTGTGTGATTTTCTTGGCCGTTTTTGATATGTCTTCCTTCCAAATGTCATATCTGAAGTCTGATCTCTCCTTGACTCTTTGCTCACTTGTTCTGGTGCTCTCTATGCTGTCCTGACCCACAGAGATGCTTACTTGTGTTGCTTTCTGACTTGCCCCTTGGTGAGGTGAAAGTTTTTGGAAGAGCCTTAAGGAAAACTATTGCTTTTTTTTTCTGTGAACTTTGTTTTACAATAAGGTTGACTGCAGAAAAAAGAGTTCATCCTTCTGTACATCCTGTGCAGAGCACTAACCTTGACAGAACAAGGATGTTTTCTCAAATGTAGACTATTTTTGTGTGTTTGAATTTTTTTGTGTACTGCATATAAATAAGCTTCTTTCACAGCAGGCATATGTGGAGCTTAGTTTTGGATGTACTTTAGCTATTATTTCTTAAACATATTAATTTATTGTAATAAATGTTAAAAAAATGCTTCCGTTTCATTCATTTTATTTAACAGAATCTTAAAATAATAGAATGATTTGGATTGGAAGGGACCTTCAACAATCTCCTAGGTCAAACATCCTGGTAAAGGCAGGGACATTTTCCACTAGGTTAGGTTGTTAAAAGCACTGTCCAGCCTGGCCTTGAAAATTTCCTGTGATCCACAACTTCTCTGGGCAACCAATTCCAGTATCTCACCACACTTACCACAACATTTTTTTTTTACTTATATCCAATCTAAACCAATGCTCTTTCAGTTTATAAAAGCTGCCTCTTTGTTCCGTCACAGATCTCGGTAGTCATTTCTGTCTTTTTGATAAACCCCCTTTTTATGTATTGAAAGGCCACAATAATGTGTTCCTGAAGCCTTCTCCTCTCCAGACTGAACTCAAACACTTTGAACTTTCTTATATCAAAGGTGTGTGACAGATTATTTTCAAGACAAGAACACATTTCCAGCGAATATCCATTTTCTTTACAGCAGACTCCCCAGGTCCTTCTCCATAGCAAAGCTCTCAGTCCATTCATCCCACTGGCAGTATTTAAACTGAGGATTGCTTCACCTCAGGTGCAGGTGCTTGCACTTGGCCTTAATTCGAGCAACACTTCATGATGCTCAAATGAACTGACTCTTCGAGCCAGTCAAGGCCCCTCAGGATGGCATCCCATCCCTCAGCTTGGTGTCATGAACAAACTTACTGAGGGTGCACTCAATCCCACAATGTATGTGATAAATGAATATATTAAAGGGTCTCAGTATGGACCCTTGAGGGACACCATATGTCACTAGTTTTCATTTGGACATTTCCTCAACTTTGCTGTATTATGAGAAATACAGGTTCTGTCTCTATTGACACAGTTTTTGCATACAGCCCTTCTGATTCTTCAACATAATGTTGATCTTTCTAGGCTATTATATTGTACCAATATGAGTTTTCCAGTTTGGGAATCATCATTCAGTGGCAAGATCTAGTAGCCTAAGATACAGAAAACAAACGTATTCCATATTAAAAATACAACATAAGGGAGTGCATGAAGTTCAGATTTTTAAAATGTTTGGGAAAAGCCTCTGGGTTACTACAACATCAATACTGATCAAAATATTTTTCAGTTGGAATATATTTTTTTTTTCTTGGGCTGCTGAGAAATTAATAGGAAGCATCAGTTTACTCTGTAATGCACAATGAAGAAAGGAGAACAAACAAGGTAATGTACATATATAAAAAAGTAAAAAAAAAAAAAATCCAGTGCTTTTGTCTTGTACAAATATGATGAGTTTAAGTTAAGGACCACTGTGTTGTAAAGTCAATTGTCCTCACACTTCACATCAGGCATGAAACCTGGAGTGATGGACATATTTGTCCCTAATTTTTAATCAAAAAGTCTGTATGGAGTTGTCATTTAACATCAATTTTCTCATAGGCCTGGACATAAAGCTAATCAGGATTCATATTGATTTTGGAATAAGTTTGGCAATAGTGTAAAATTAATTAGAAATCTATTATGTTAGTTTACCTGAAACTGATAGACAAAACGTTTTCTTCATTGAACATACAGGTGGTGTTTTGAGAAAATAATGAATCTGATTACTTTTCAAGAGAGGATGCTTGCAGAACATCTAAATTCATGACTGGTGAAAATGGCTGAATCAGATTAGTTTGGATATCAAGGAGTTTTAAATTCTATACCAAAGCCCTCCTGGATATTGTGAAGAAAAAAAATAATTATTTTTACTCATAAATCCTTGATCAGAAAACTCAATATGGGTAGTTGACAGATTGGCAAGCCAAACCTCAAAAAGAGAAATTCTTTTTTAATGTAATGGGAATTCAAATTCCTGTCAAATCCAAGAAATAATTCATAGTGCATAAACCTAAACCTGTGCATGTCCCTGCAGAATTTGGACCTAACATTATGAGAGAAGGATGAACAATAGTATAATATTAAAGAGCCCTGCTTGTTCCTCTGACATGCTGTAAAGTTTCTGTTGTGCTCAAAAAACAGGGAAATGTCTGGAGAATGTGATTCTGTGTTTTATTAATGTACAATCTGAGAGCACAGATATTTGAGAAAGTAGAAAATAGCATAATTCTCAACATTTTGACAGGACTTATTTAGTTCATTTCTTCATATTTTGAAAAGGAAAATTATGCTTTCATTTGAAACTGCCTATGACACAGTTTCCATGGCTGACATATGTAGGCAATACTTCTGTATATATTTAGCATTCCTTTAGAATAACTAGTTTTTATGGTTTAATTTCCAGGATTATCCTTTAGACTATCTAGATGAGGCTATCTCTGGTCTGAGTATAGCTGAATTTGCTTTTTTTTTAAAATTCTGTAATTCACTTTTATAATTTAATTGCCTTAATTTTAGCATCTGAAACATGTTTCCAATACACAGTAATGTAAATAATATAGGAAAGAAAGACCATAGTGTCAGACAAGCACAGCCACCTGGTGAGCAACTGAGCTCAGCAGAGAGAGGCATGATTTGGCACAAGCAGCCTAGGTTTTGGGGGGTATGTTTGTCATTGATTTTTGTTATTTCAGGCTGGAGCTGGGAAATGCTAGTCCCCATCTCGCCTTAGCTCCCAGCAGCCGTGTGGGCAGTGGGTAGGACCAGTCACCACATTATCTTTGTCCAAGAAATCCATGTGGATGCGAGTTCGGGGGGGATGTTCACCTACTTGGTTATTTTGTTCCTGATGATGAACATCTTTTTGTGGGTAAAACACCTTCTATTTTTGTATACCTTTTCTATTAATTCTGCTATTGTTATTGCCAATGTCTTACTCCATTGTTTTGTGCTTTCAGTAAATTTACCTCAAGCCATAATCTCGGCTTTTATCCTTCCCTTACCAGAAGGGACGTGGTTTAGGGAAGTGGCTTATTTGGAGTTTAACTCCCAGCTGGTGTTAAAATCAACACAGTAATTTTCAGGGCACTTAGTTAATGTTACTATACTAAAAGAAAGAATAATTCACGTTATATTTAACTAATCACATTATCCTTTAAAAGTATTTGAAAATTCCAGGAGCTAATCAGGGAAAAGTGTCAATTCTTTACTTGCTGAGATCCAATTCATGCTCTTGAGTCTCATACTTAGATTTTTTTGTAATGGAAGGACTAGTTAATATAGTCAGTAGAAGCATTTCAAAGGATACTGATTTTGAGTGATAGGGAGCTGGGTTTTCTAATCCATGAGAAACTTTAACTCATCAGTGTCTTTCATCTGGCATTCTTTTTCTATTAATCTGATGATTAATAGATAAAATGCTAGATAGAAAATAGACAAAGTTATATATAAATTACCTACCTTTAAAATTTGCATTACCTTGACCAACTGTATTATGCATGTGTATGACAGGTTGGTATTTTTGCACAAAAAATGGGAAGGATCAAATGATGCAAAAGAACAGAAAAAAAAGTCTTAGAAAATAAAAAGTGGTCTATTGAGTCAGAAAGGAAGCAATTGAAACTAAACAAAACTGAATGAAATTGTCTAAGTAACTCACAGAAACTTATAACCATCTAGTTATACTGCTACTGCAGTCAATTAAATTTTGGTATTTTTGACTGAGATGACAAATGTTGATAAAATACAAACAAGACAGGGAAGATATACAGATCACCTGTGGGATATCAAGGAAACAACTGATTTAGAATAATACATGTCAGTCTCTGGGATATCTCTCTAAATAGTAGAGATGGAGAAAAATATGATTACCCTTGAAAGTAAAAAATTGTGGGAAAAAAAGGTTTTGAAACTGTCTGAAATAATTACTAGTCCAGTGGTCAGTACAATATTCAGTGCAAAGAAGCTAAAGTTCATCTGCCAATCTAATCTGGTGTTTTTTTGTTAGTTTGTCTTGGTTTTTTTTTAATTACTAGGAGGCAGAACTAGTGTTGTAACAGACAAAAGAAATTAAATAACTCAACACGATATGCTTTGCATATGTAATGATTTTCTTCCTGTGAATTTCAAAAAAGTTGTGTGGGATAGAAAAACTGGTTTACATTCATTACCATAAAAATTATACATAGAATGCTAAGTTGTTTAACCTTAACATTATGCCAGCTATTAGTTAGAAATGTATCCAAACAAATGCATTGGAAACCTCTTAAGGATCAGCTTTATAAGACTTACAAGCTTCTCTCTGCAGGATGTCAGGTACCCTCCTGTTAGTAGAGAAAACAGAATCGTTTGAACCATCCGTCTTCATTTCAAAGGTAGCAAAACCAGATCTTTCTTGTAAGACAATAGTTGCTGGATTTTTCAAATGTATAAATATAAATGAGAAATCGTTAACCAAGCCTATAATATTTCCTTTTTATTCTGTAGCATACACCTAAAATCTGTCAGTTCTAATATCCCTGTGAGTAATTATGAAGCCCCTCAAGGCTATTTGTTAGATGCTGTATGATAGCTTTTACAAAATAGCAGCTTCTTGGGATATTCGTATTTTGCTTCAGAAAAGTTATAATTAGTTTTGCATTGTCTCATAACAGATCCTCTACAGGAGTCCCTCATTTATGCAAGGAGATAAAGAATGAAACCAAAAAAGTAAAGAATTTTTTCTTTCCACTACTGCACTTGAAGAAAATAGCTAGGTTGAATTTTGAAGTCTATTCTGACCCTGCTTAATGCTTAGAATGTCATTAAAGTTTTATTAAACGTTTCTTTATGCTTGAAATTTCATCTAGGAAATTTATAGTGCATTAGGTTATTTTATGCATGGCCTATATTGTGCATAAGGGGCAATATTGTCCAGCTTTAATGTTAATAAAAAAAGAAAAAGCAGTCTTCTTTCTTACACATCCTGGGCAAAGACGAAGGAAAATCTCTATTGGTATTGCACTCAAGAGCAGCAAAACTGTAGGTGTAGGCACATCACAGATCTGAGTTGTTTCTATCCTTGAGTTTCTGTTTTCTGGGCAAGTTCTATTATCAAAATCTTCATTTTTTTTTCACTCTGTCTTCTGTTAACCATCTTGAAGCTATACGGGGAACACCAGTGAGGGCGACAAAGAAAGAACAAATGGGACTTGACGAAGATGAATTGTAGAGGATGATTTAGATCAGTGATTTTGTCTCTGTAAAGAACCAAAAAACACAGTCTAATGATTAATTCATTCCTTTTCACAATCTCCAATCCCTCTCTAGACAGAGGCCTACGTTGAACAGCAATATGAATACAAACAGGGGTACCTCTCCATCATTATTTGCTTTCTGTGTGGTATTGACATGGATTTAGGGCTTTGCTTATTACAGGAGTTCTTGAGTTCCTGGACCAAACCCACAAATTCATTAAATTGCTGTTTTCTGGAACCATATCTGACACAATAACGGTGTTAAATAAAGTATATTTCTGACCTTGGAGTCTTACAGTGAATTATGGGTGGTATTTTCTGCACCCATCCCCTGCATATCTTCTTTCCACCATTTTCTTTCAGAAAATTAAAATAAATTACAAATTTCATTTATTTTATGGACAATGGATCTTCAAACTCAAACTGTTTGCTTCCGTGTCCCTAGAAATCCTGCCAAAATCAAGGACTATGATCAGTCATTCCCCTTAATTTATACTAACTTGTGTTGTGGCCAAGTGCTCATTGCACTGAAGTGAGATAAAACATGCTCTCTGATGTCAGTAGGAGGTAGTGGAGTGAAGGAAATCTTAACCCTTTTGACTACTAAAACCAATTCTACAAAATCTACCCATGTATCATTAGACTAAATGAAAGCAAATTTTCACTTAATGCACTAAGTTAGAAAGTTTAAAAAAAAATTAGGCAGTGTGTGGTTCTAGTTTTCAAAGAAAGATGTCTTAATGACTTCAAAGATCCTGAGGTAGTGTTAAGAATAAAGTGAGAGCTAAAAAATATTAACAAGAAAAACATACTTAAGTTTAGTTTTCAACAGCAAAAATTACATGGTCGATCTTAGCTCACAGTCCTACGTAGTTCAAATAAGAGTAATCTTCTAAGAGTATCCTTAACTGATAGAAATATTATGGGGAAACCCATTAATAATTCTACTATAATGGACATACTATTGAGGTTGCTGAAGATAAATCTGTATGGGAATGGAAATAAGGATGGAAATCAAGATGGGATGTTATATCTATGGTATGATATCTACCCGTATGGTTACTTTTATGCTGCAGCAAATGAGGATTTTTGTCAAAAAAATAAGAATTTATGCTATTTTACTGTGATAGATTTGTTTATCTGTGACATTAGAGGTATTTTTCTAACCATGTCATGAAACCCCAAACAAACTGGCCTATGATTTCTTTAGCAGGAGAAATATTGTCTGTGCTCATGGTGTCATAGAAATCTCTTACAGTGACAAAAGTGTAAAAGTTGTATTTGGGACAAAATTTTATCTCTCTTAATAAATAATCTTGAAATTATAAGGAAGAAAATTCAGCCCCTAAAGCATTTCAAAGCTAGGAAAGAAAGATAAGTTATGGGATGCAGATTGTAGAATTAAATGATCCCTTGGAAAATTGCATATTTTTTCTACAAAGCAAAGAAAAACACAAGTACCATTTTATTAAAGTAATTCTAATCACATTACAAGACAATCAAAATAAAATTTTTAATTTTCTAGAATATGTACTGAGCATAATAGCAGCAGATTGCTGCTGCTGTTTGCAGTTTTATAACTCTAGAGAAACATGTTACATTAAGTTTTATTAAAGGAGAAGAGGATCATCAGAAAAAGCCTTTCAATTTCATTTATGATTGTCTATCAAATTGCATTACTCTTGCAAAGTCACCTTTCTATGTGTGCACTCAAAATGTGACTGTGCAAGCTAGTTCACTGGGTAGGAGATGAGAGGTAAAGAAAAAGGAAAAGAGTAAGAGAGAGAAGGAGGTAGATATATAGAAGCACAGAGGGATAAGGGAGAGAGACAATGAATTCTATTAACTAAAATGTTAAAATATATTTAGCAACAATTTAATAAAACCAAATTTTATTAACGGCTTCAGACCCGAAATGTGATTACGTCTTCCTATGAAATCTCACATTAAATTTCACAGGAGATATTACTGAAAATTCTTTGCCAGCATAAAACAAACTCTTGTTGATGAACCAACATCTACTTAAAAAGAAAAATACAGTTTAATAGTTCTACATTTATTATCTTCCTAAATTCTTAAGGGATTGTACTCCAGCCTTAAAATTAGAATGATAAATAGCTAAAAAGGCTTGACATTTGTGTAGCATAGGCCTACAGGAATAATTTGAAACGTTAAGTAAAGTTTTTACAGTGGTATTTGAGACAATCTGGAGTACTGCTAGCAAAATAAAATGTATATTCTTTATCTGTAATTAAGAAACAAAGATTTCTTTTTGTCAATCAAAAATGCTGAATCACTATCCGCCTCATTTTCCAATGTAATCACTGCTCTTTTTTTTTCCTATTCTCACATATTTTGAGCATTTGTTTACCTATGTGAATTTTTTACCAAATCTGTTATTGTTAACTCATCATGATAGTTTTAAACACTAGTTTGAATTTATAGCATTTAAGCTTTTACTATGTTCACCTGAATTGAAATATCTATGACTGGGGAATTACTTCATGTTGAAGGCTTTCAGAAAACAGACAAAAATTTTGCTCCTTTATAAAATCATTCCTAAGAGTTGTTTAATACAGATATAAGTAAATTTCTCATTGAGTTTAGCATGTACATTTGTTGACATTTTCAATGAAACATTGTTTTACATAGTCTGTATCTTTTGCTTGGGTATCAAGAACATATATTCAGGAAATTCAGGTCCACAGTGGAACATTTATAACATTTGTAACCATGACACCAAATGTTCCAAATTTGGAATTTTTAAAGGTACTACAGAACCCGCAATATGTATCAACCCATTGGCTGAGGAAAATAGATTCACTGAGGTCAGGAGTCACAGAAGTGCATTATTTTTGATCATCTCATTAATTGCTCATTATTTATCAATGTCAGTGTCTTTCATCAAATTATCTTTTGAGTCAATTCAAAACATTCAAGTTCTTAAATCCAGGATAATTTCAAATTGTGTCCTGTTTCTACAAGGTTAACATCTACCTTTGGATCATCCTCCCAAAAAAAAAAAAAAAGCCTCTGAAATTATACCACTGAGCACATGGTCTGCTCCAACCAACGCCCGGATCTGAATGACTGATTTTCAGCAGTGACCAGGGTGGACCAAGGTATGTGCCCATCCCACAAATCAGATGCAATCTGAAAGTTTCAGAATGCATAAGGTCATTATAAATTATTATTTCTGTAATTCATAGTAAGAAATTATTATTAGAAATATCAGCTACAAAACAAGAATGTTAAAAATGCAAAGCTACACTCCTGACATGCAGAAACAACTGATTTTGTTTTGTGGATTATTACCTGCGACACACAATCTTGTATTCCGTAAAAATCTTGTGCTTAGTGTATTACACAATAAAATACTGTGTTTGAGGGGAAGAAACAGTGATTTCAAAAGAGAAACTTTTTCAAGGGCTTAATATTGCCCAATGATAAAGTGAAAAAAAAAAAAAAATCATGAGTTCTAGTTGAACTGTTTGAATCACATTTGTGGCAAACTGATGTTAGCTGAAAATAAAATTCTTAGCACACCAATAAAGAGACAATAGGTAAACAATAGAAGAAAAAGCAGAAGTTCTAATAAAAGTTTGAAAAGTGCTGACTAAAATCTAATGACTAAAATTCATCAGAATCTTAATACTGTATTAGTTTGTATATATAGACAATAAAGCAAAAATGAATATAGTTCATATAGAAGCTTGTACTAAAAATAATAAACATATATAATTAACCATCTATGGTGTGGTTAACATTTATTTTTATACAAACACATAATTTGCATGCAGAAACATAAAATTAGCTCGGGTGCTTAAAGCATGGTCCAAGATCACAGGTTCAATCCCCTCTGGGCCATTCAGTTAAGAATTGAACTTGATAATTCTTCTGGGTTCCTTCTAATTTGAACTATTCTGTGATTCTATGATTAATTATGTTTTAAATGTTTTTTATTTTATTTTCCTGACATTTAAGTTTTGATTGTACAATCTTAATGTTAGTTTAGGATATTTAAAAATAAATTAAAAATAATTCACTGCAGTGAGAAAGGGATATTAGGCAAATAATTTCAGCAAAATTTTTCTAAAGTACAAGTTTGGCCTCTTCTCAGTCAAAATTTAACTAAAGTGATTTCAATATTAGCAATCTATTTTACATTATCTAGAAATGAATTAGAGTGTTTGTAATAAGGACTATACAGTTTTAATCTTTTATTCACTCCTGGGTTTGATTTAATATCTACTTGGCAATTAAAGTAATGAATTTAGTAAGAGAGACGGAGAGGATGGACCTGTTTTGCAGCAGACACCTGGCATACATCAGTTGCTATGGTGATTACCCAGATGTGCAAACAAGTAGAGGAAAAAATAATTATTAAATATTCCCATGGTAAAAGAAAAGAAAATCTAATTGATAAATAGTAAAGTAGTGGAAATCAAAGTCTGGATTTTGAAACCACAAAGAAAAATGTGATATTTACCCTACCTAAGAAGCATTAGAAGGGAGCTGCAGGAGTTTCAGTTTCTGTTGGGAGACTGAGTAACTTGCAACATCCAGGACAGCGGATTAATGATGATGTCCGGGTGTGCAAGTCATTTCCTGGTCAGATTTGTAAAGGAGGTGCCCTGAAAAAATATCTGAAAAAAGCAAACATGAAAATTATCTCACCTCATCTATCCTAAATTTTCAGCCTTGGTTTCATCATGTCTAGGATAGAACAAGGAAAGCAGAAAGGCAAAGGGGATAGTTTTAATATTTTCCTTTGTCTGCAAAGATTGTGTCACATTTATAATTTCATGTATAGCCAGATACATGTGTTCCAGAAGCAGATTGAACAAAAATAAATATCCCACTGCCCAATATTAAATTGCACTACTGCTTCTGTTCATGGTTCTCAGAGGCATGTTTTGCTTCTTCTGTGCTCAAATCTACAACTGTCTCATGAACAGTTAACATCACTTACACAAACACACAAAGAAGAAAAAGTCTTGAATATGAAATGAGACTGGTGAATCCTATTGTTTATTTCACACTGCATCTAGGGCTATTCCAACTGCACAGTCCTTGGGATTAATCTAGATTTGCCACATTGGAAGGCAACATAACATTTTGCAAAGTGGGCATTGAAGCCGATTGGAACCTAATGATGTATAGTGACAATAATTGCTTGGAAAATAAATTCTGTGAAGAAGACTATTGTATCAAATGACACAGAAATAATAGCTTTAGCATTCTTTCTCCCTAGAGATTTTGAGACAAAGAAGGTGTGCATGCAGAATAGCACTAACTGTACCACAGAGAAGAGTGCTGAGCCAGATGGGTATCCCTATGTCAAGCAATGCCAGAAGCCACTAGGGAAGGAAAGAAGAATGGAATGACTATAGCTGAAAGTCTGCAGCTCCAAAAACATCAAAACACCTCATTAACATTCCCTCCCCTGAACCTTTTTCCCCCCTCTCTTTTCTCCCATAGCATCTGATAGATCTGTCCTTGGTTCCCACATCTACTTTAAATTATATAACCTGGGGACATGCAACAAAAAAATGGCCTGTAACACTGCACAAACAAAATATCTTATATTTATTTTTGAATTCTCTTGTAATGGTTAATAAATTCTTCAACAGGGAAGGAACTATCTATTTTTTGCCTGAATGCAAGGACTGCAGATTTTTAATTTCCCGTTCTTTGGATGATATGACAAACATGTTTCTCAGTCTTGGTTCCAGCTTAAAATTTTAAGCAATCTAAAGGTAACAAATAAAATAAAATAAAATAAAATAAAATAAAATAAAATAAAATAAAATAAAATAAAATAAAATAAAATAAAATAAATCATATCTGGAGTGGAAAATAAGGCAACTTACAAGCTGGTTGATTGAATGAATTTAAAAGTCATGACCTATAACCAGAGGAGGACACCTACTTGCAAATGCATGGTGTCCATCCAAGTTCTACTTTTTGCCTCTATCTATTTTAGTTTTTTTTACAGATTATTAAAGAAAGGGAAGAAAAAGCTAAAGAAAGGGAAGATGAAGATGAGGAAGATAAGGAAGATGGATGGATGGATGGATGGATGGATGGATAGATAGGGTTCTGGTAAACTAATGTATTTGTGAGCCTTTTTTTAACAACTCCCTTTGAAAACATCTCTTTGGATATCCCACTTCCAATAGCCAAAGGAGAGTTCATATTGAGGAGGTCTCTGACTTATAGTTTCTGTTCTACATACAAACATTAAACATCAGGTTTTTCAAAACCAAGAACTAGGACAAACACTAAGTTGTAGTTAAAGTACAAGGTAAACAATTTTTTTAAAGTTAGCAACATAAACTGAATATATAATGTTCTCTCTCTGTACAGGTAAAGGATGCTAAAGGTTCTTAGAACAGTTTACTGGAATGATGATGGGAGCTACTTATGCTCAACTCAGAAAAGCAGGAATTCAGGGTGAAATGAAGAGTCAGTTTCAGGGACATTGCAGTGACATTGATAATTTTTTTTATATTTGTCACCATGGTGGCAGTTGAAAAAGTGCCTCTATTTCTTAA
>JAWWMU010000106.1:72922255-72935297 GCA_035048155.1 Cinnycerthia olivascens
AAACAGCCAGGGGCAAATCTCACTTCTGTGATAGGATAAAGTTCATTGGCAGCGGAGTTGGCATGTAGATAAGCTATAGTGAGGACATGAATTCCCCAGTGTGATGTCGAGAGTTTCTTCAAGAGCTGTCTGCTTGCAAAGACTTAGTTTGTGGCAGTGGCTAAGGCAAAGCTAAGAACAGTGCTGCAGGAATCCTCAAATCCTTCTTCCCCCGCAGGTATTTGGAATGTTACTTCAATCAGAGATAGCAGCAACAAAAGTAGTTCTACCACTTAAGTCAGAATGTTATTTTCTGTTTCTCCTGCTTTGTGTTGAAATAGTAACACACAGGAGGGACTCTTCCACCTTCAGCTTGGGAAGGACAGTTTCACAGAGTAAGATAGCACTGACCAAAGTAGAAGCAGCCTTACTTTTTGCTGTCAGAGAAGGATTGTGTTGGTTTCAAACTTAAAAGCAGCTATCCAGTATCAAATTTACTGTATTTTCTTTTTAAGAAAGGCTCAGCACCATTACTGAAGTAGCAATTGGCATGCTATTCCTCTCTATAATTACTTCAAAGGGAAATATTTTGTCTGTAGCACAGACTTTTCATGTTAGTTATAACAAGGGTTAACACTTCTTTTCTGCACAGTGGACGACTATATCAAAATATCGGTCTTTTACTTGCCAGATGAGTAATAAATAAATAAAGTGCTACATCTTGTGTAGTCTGGTTGCTTTCAGCATGATAGATCATGGAAATAGAAGATGAGGGTGGAAACAACTGAAGAGATTACTTAAAGAAGCACATTAAACAGGGAGATGGAGGTTTCTGTAAGAAACGTAGGGGAAAACAGAAAAAGAAGAAAATGTAAGGAAAATAAAGCAGAAGAGGATCAAGGAGCAAAAGAAGAACAAATGAAAGGAAAAACAGAGGAAATAGCTTGATCACTTAAGAATTAGAAAGGCAGACTGTCTAGAATAAAGTAATGAAGAAGAAATTACTGAATGTTTTACTTGAAGGAGAACATACAATTGGCTTGTTGCTCTTCCTTCCAACCTTTATACCATCCGTCCTACATGCATTACATCTGTGTGACTCCTTTACCCTTCTGTGATTGGTTCCTACCCCTCAGCATTCCAGATCTCTTTACCTTCAACACTGCTCACCTGTCCCACACAGCTGTAGCCCATCAGGGATGAGGCTTGGACACAGCCCCATTCCCAATCACCACAAACTGTGTGCCTACATTGACTCTTTCAGCTATGCTATTCTATTTGATCTCAGAAGAAATCCTCACTTTGATTGTCTTAATAGACTAAAACAAACACCAAAACCAACACTCTTCTTCATACAGCACATCTGTATGGTGATCCAAGGCTGCTTTCCTCCACATCCTCTAAGCCAGAAGAAAATAGCCTGGACATTTTCTCTGACTAATAACAGTATTTTCAAAAGGAAAACCACAATGTAAATACTTTAGAGGCGTTTTTACTAGTGCTCTGGAACTCTTATCTGTCCTTCTGTAATGCATCTCAACATTGTCCTCATTTCTAAGCCATCAGTAGCCACTTTGCTTTTAGCTTTCATTTCCTTTTTTTTTTTTTAAAACTTAAAATCTGAAAGGAGAAGCTTTTAATACTTCCTACTAAGTTTCTTTAAATAAAAAATAATGTTAAAAGTGATGCATCAGTGACATGCATTAATCATGACTAAAAGCTGTGACCATGGCTACATGAATAAAACAAATATGTTAAGGGTTACTCTGATGCCCCTTCTTCTTTTTGCAATCTGGATGACTGATTTTCTTTTTCTTCTTAACTATAAAGAGGTCACTTGGGGTTCAATTGTATTAAGGACACCAGTATTTCTTACAAGCTTGTACCATAACTCACTGTTTCTTTGGCTCAACTTCTACTAAAAGAAGGTATTTTTCTCCCCTTTTTCCGTTACAACAGTTGTAATAGAAGATCCTTGAGTAAGTGACAAAAAGAAGGTAGGAGCAGGAAATAAGCAGTAGTTTATCACACCATTCCCCCATATACAGGTATGAGTAACAGTATTCTATTACAGTACATGCTGCTAACTGCAACACAACTACAGGAATGTGAGTTTCTTTCTATATTCCTGGAAATTACAATAAATCTAATCCCTCTCTTGTGCTTCAACTCTATCACCTCCCTATGCAGAAGTAAACAACATTTAGGTAAGTTTAACACTGTTAAAAGACTGTTGCTCATATTTATTACAGAAATAATTAAAATTTGTCAGAACTGGAAATGTAGTATTGAAAAATATTGCAAAGTTCTGTCATGTAGCTGTATTTCTCAAGTCAAATTTGATCTCCTCAAAAGGATGTGGCACATATAAGCAAATACTGTCTTACCTCAAAACAATAAAAACCTGGGTAAACAATGTATTTCCCAGGCCTCTGAATTATATTGAAATTAAGTATTCAGTATAAGAAATAGTAGAAAAATTAAACTGAATTTCCTTATATTTGAGGAATATTTTTAGTTTCTTAGTGAAAAATATTAAGGTGTTAGTCACCATACTAGTTGAGGGACAAATGATCCTCAAAAGGGACTGCCTTTCCAGCTCAATTTTAGGACACTTAATTGAGACCTATCAGTTTCTGACTCTACCTAACTTGACAGCCAGTACAATTGAGTTTCCTTCTCATCCAAGTGATGGAGTTAATTTTTGACAAGAAATTCCCAAATGTGTGGTCAATACAACGGCATGTTTGCAAATAAGAATTATCATAGTGAAAATTGATATTATCTGAGAAAAAACATTTCCAGAATATACTGCCTGACCTGCTGCACAGATCTTTCCTGTCATACTGTATACACAGTTATTAATCTTGAAAATTCAGGCCTGACAGGAACATAAAAACACGTTCATTGTGTTGACTGAAGCAATACCACCTTACTATTCCTTTAAAATCCACTGGGCTACCTAGAAGTGCATAATTACTAATTGACTGGAGGAATAAAGCTAATTTTAGTTTTCCTGTGTGTATCTATTAATTTACTGCTTGCGTATGTGCATTTATAAGACTGGAAACTGAAGTCTCTGACTAAGACAAAATTTTATCAAATGGGCACTAAATTAGAATCATAGAATCATTTAGATTGGAAAAGACCTTTAAGATCATTGAGTCCAATAGTAAACTCAGCACTGTAAAGTCCACTACTAAACAATGTAACCAAGAACCACATGTAGACATCTATTCAGTACCTGCAGGAACGGTGACTTAACCATTTTCAGGGCAGCCCATTCCAGAGCCTGACTACTCTTTCTGTGAGTAAATTTTTCCCAATATCCAAATCAATCTTCCCTGGAGCAACTTGAGGTCATTTACTCTTGTCCTGTTGCCTGTTACTTAGGGAAGAGACTGACACTCAGCTGGCTACAACCTCCCTTCAGGTAGTTGTAGAGAGAAATAAGATGCCCCTCTGAACCTCCTTTTCTCCAGTCTAAACACTTCCAGCTCCCTCAGCTGCTCCTTGTAAGACTTGTGCTCCAGATGCTTCACAAGCTTCCTTGACCTTCTCCAGACACTCCAGCACCTTAATACTCTTCCTGATTTTAGGGGCCCAAAACTTGACACAGGATTCTAGGTGTGGCCTCACCCTTTGCTGAGTACAGGAAAACAATCACTGTTCTGGTTCTGCTGGCCACAATACAGGCCAGGATGCCATTGGCCTTCTTGGCCACCTGGGCACACCCTGACTCATGTCCAGCTGAGCGACCCCAGATCCTTTTCTGATGGGCAGCTTTCCAGTCGCTTATTTGGGTATTAGGCGAGATGGGCTAGCCAAAAGAAGGAAATGTAGCACACTGGGATTTGCACCCACCCTTGGGCCTATTCTATAAAGGTTTGCTAATATGAGTGCTGAGTAGTTCAAATTCTCAGTAAGAGGTTTGTTATGTGGACTCTTGCTCACTATTAGCTTGAATCAGACTGTCAACAAAGCAACATTTTGCTCTCAGCAAAGAGCTTGATGGAATTATACATCTCCATCAAATTTGGCAGATTTGAATTACTGACCTGGAAAGGAAAATATTTATATTCCTTTACTGATTCCCAAAGCAATCCCTTTTTTTATTATTACAATTTTAACTAAATATGATGGGGAAAGGATTTCAAGATTGGATTCACAGCACTCCATTATGTACATTTTTGCTTCCTTACGCAAATTAAAAAAGACAGGTTTTAGAAATAAGGTGTAGCAAAAAACTGCTTATTTTTATAGGAGCAGACACCACATATGAAAGACAATGGAAAGAACAAGACCTAGAATATAGCAGAAGACAAAAGAATTCAAGTATCAAATTTAGACTGAGAGCATAATCTGAACCTTCCAAGGTGAAGCCTACTGGAGAAGACAACGGATACCTATTTCCTAAGATCCTCACACGTGATGCTCCTTTTTCTAGTGGACGGTAAGGGTAATTAATTCTTCATAACTTTATTTAACTTTGCAGTATTAACTATTGTATTGTGTTGACCCTGGCTGGGTGCCAGACACCCACCAAAGTCTCCGTACCATGTCCCACTGGACAGCGAAGAGAAAATGTAACAAAGGATTCATTAGCTGAGATAAGTACTGTGAGAGATCACTCACCAAATACCACCATAGGCAAAACAGACTAGAATTAGAGATATTAATTGAATTTATTGCTAACAAAACCTGAACAGGATAATGAGAAGTAAAAGACCTTAAGAATACCTTCTTCCCTGCCTTCACTCCTTCCCAGCTCTACCTCCTCAGCCAGTTGTGCAGGGAGACGAGGAATGGGGGATAGTTCATCACACATTTTTTCTGCCCTGGATTATGGGGAGGAGTCCTTCCCCTGCTCCAGACTGGGTTCCTCACTCCATGGGTCTGCGGGTCCCAACCAGGAGCCTGCTCCAGCAGGGGCCTCTCATGGGCTCACAGCCTCCTCTCAGGCATCCATCTGCTCCAGCATGGGTCTCCAAGGGCTGGAGGCAGATCTCTGCATCCACATGGATGTCCATGGGCCGCAGGGACACAGCTGCTTCACTGTGGGCTGCCCCATGGGCTGCAGGGGAATCCCAGATCTGGCACCTGGAGTACCTCCTGTCCCTCCTTCTCCACAGACCTTGGTGTCTGCAGTTGTGTCTCTCAAATGATTTCACTCTGCTCTTCTCTGTAAGCAATTTCAACTGCAAAATAACTTCTTTTTCCTTTTTCTGAAATGTGCTGTCATATTACAAGGTGGCATTACAACTGTTTCTAATTGGCCTAGCCTAGGCCAGCAGCATGTCCATTTTGAAGCCAGCTGGCCTTGGCTCTGCTGGGCATGGAGGAAGCTCCTGGCAGCTTCTTACAGAAGCCATCTCTGCAACCCCTCTGCAACACAACTCTGGCTTGTTGTTCAAACAACTGAAAAATCAACTAAACTTTTGGAAAATGGATACAATTTTGGCAATGTTTCCTTGGAATTTTTTAGAGTTGATATCTTTACATTTTAAAGTAAATATCAAATTAAGGCTTTTTTTAAACCAAATGCTTAAATTAGGCAATTTCTTGACTAATAGGTTCTAAAATGGGCACAATATCTTGAAAATACATCATTAGGAGATTAAGAAAATGGACAAAAATGTGAATAAGAAAAACAAAATAGATGTGGTCCTATGTAACACATAACCTTATTAATTAGCTAGAGCTAGCTAAGTGAAATTATCAGCTTTCTATTGATATTCAAATCTTAGTAGAAGGCCAAAAAATGAAAAATACCCCTTGGTTTAGTAGTAGTGCAATGAAATGGCCAATATGTCAACTAGAATAGTTTCATCATTCACAGAAGGTGTTAAGAATCATCTTACTAAGGACCTTATATCTAGGAATTAGTTATCCCCAAACACATACAGACCCCATCATCACTCTCGTGTTTCATGTTAGTAATGAAGTTACTGATTTGTAAGAAAATATTTCAGTTTTATCCAGCTTCCCTTTTTCATCTCCGGATGTATTGAAAACATCCTTTTTCTTATTACAACCAGAAAAAACAAATCCAGTATGAACATACATTGTGAATAAATACATAAAAAATATAAAAGCCATTGCCACTCAACTATGTATATTATGTGAAATACACTCCCATTGTACTTTTTAATTATACATACACATATTCCAAATACAGATAGAGATGTGTTACCTCTTAGCATTGGACATTCTGCAAGTCATACTTAGAATTCTTCTACCACATTGTTTTTCTGTTGTGGCTAAGTGCAGGTAGTTGGTGGAAGATGCTATGTCTTTAGGAACTTTCAACCTTAATTTTTTTGCCATTGAAGCTTGGCAAGTATGGGCTTTCTGTGTTCTAGGAAATTCTACTGATGGAAAACATTTCTGCATTTAACCAGACATTTCTTTTACTGGAGTTTGTTTGTTTTTTTTTGTCTTAGAATATGACAGGTTGTCCTGGTTTGTTTCCTTGTTTTGTCATATTTGATAATTTAAAAATAAAGCCAAACTGATTTTAAAATGAAATCTTTCAATTGTTCATTTTTAAAACTTCATGTCAAAATCTTAGTATCCTGAAGAAGTTAAAACTGAACACTGTGACCAGCCCAAAGCCTTCTTGAAGTAAAGTACCTCAACAGTCTTTTTTTTCTGTAACCAGGGAAATAAGAGATGCACCTCTGAAACATGAGCAATCAATTACCTTAGGATGGGTTGAATCAGGCTTTGTCCATTGTAGACAGAGGCATGATACTCGTCTGAATAATTACTAAACTTGTAAATAATTAAAAAAGAATGTCTTGAATCTGGCTTTTTCTGCCAGATACAGGTTTGATACAGCCTTACCTTAGATATCAGTAAAATGATTTGATTTTTGCCCCCAAAGTAATTTTAGTTCTCCAAACAGTCCAAGATAGCTAACTAAATGTGCAGTAGCTGGTATGGCACATTCAATTTGTAGGTTATGATGTTGGTGTACATTAAGTCTTCATTCCTCTGAAGAGGAGTATGCTAAATAGAATGATTGCTCTTTCTGTAGGAACAGCCAAGCATCAGTCACAGAAAAGGCATCCACATCAGTAGCTCTGGGAAAGGCAGTAGGGAACAAACAGTCTCAGGACATCTGTCACTTCCTGTGTATCATTGGTACTATTGACTCCCATCTCTGAGGCAGACCACAGAGATGTCAGAAGGAGAACTCTGCAGAGGCCAAAAGGGACCTGGTACAGTTTGCTCCAACTCAAGGCCACTGACGTGATAAAAAAAATAATTTAGAAGTGGAAATCTGCCTGCAAGGCCACAGTGGGAGAATATCTTATGAATTGCTATAATTTCTGTTCTATCTGATCAATCACATGCAGCCGTTTTTAAGAGTTCTGAAAAATTTTTTCACTTATATCTTTGTTTCAGCTTTAAGGTTTCAGAAAACTATCTACAGAGAAAAGCTCTGGAAAAACCCAAAGTTTTGTCATTTTGGGAACAGGAAAAACAAAGTTAGGGGGAAAAGCTTAGATATAAGTTAATACTATTGGAGTGGATTTGGCTGGATGCCAGGTGGCCATCAAGTCACTCTATAACTCTCCTCCCTCAGCATGATGGGAGAAGAAAATATGATAGAATACAGCTCATAACTTGAGAAAAAGAGAAAAACCAAACCAAAAGCAAAACCAAAAAGCAAAATGTCATGTGTTTGCATGAAAGAAAGAATTTATTTTACTTCCCATCACCAAGCAATGTCCAGCCACTTACTGGGAAGCAGGACTTCAGTACGCATAGCAGTGCTCTGGAAGTCTAACATTTTATGTAATAAATGCCCTCACTTCCTCTTCAATTTTTTTTTTATTTTTTTATCAGAGCTGACATCATATGGTATGGAATATTTCTTTGGTCAGCTTGGGTCATCTTCATGCCTTAGGTTTTAGCTTTTATATTTTTTTAGATCTTGTGCTGTTTTAGTGGGTAGCTTTATGTTTCATATTAAGTGCTACTGAGTTCTCTTCACAGAGTAGAGTAGATAGACAAAATAATTCCTTCTCTAGCTTGATACCAAGGACAACTCTCAGGCCCAAGAAGGAAAACAGCAGTGAGGTGAGAAAAAAAAACAACAGGAGGATGGAGCTTCATAACCTGAAGCTACGGTTGCACAAGTGGCTCTAATATGTTAATGGACCAGAACTTACATAAGTGTGGGACCTTGTGGTTGGGAGTCCATTTTGGGGCATCTTGGGTGTGGTCTGGCTGGACTCTTGTGTAGCCCAGGTGTACCCATAGAGGCCTTTAATAAATATCTGCTTTTTCCTCTTGCTCTGTCTGGTCTCTGTTCCAAGTCAGCCTCGAGAAGGCAGCAAGCTGGCCTGGTTATGTTCCTTCCCAAGATGTGCCAGTGCTGCTCAGCAGTATCCAAAACTCTGATGTGTTATCGACCTTTCCACCCACCAATGCAGAGCACAGCACTGTGAGGGCTGCTGTGGGAAAATGAATTCCAGCTCAGCCAGACCCAATATACCTCCTCAGCAGAGTGGTAAGGGAACTGCAGTGATTTCTTAAATTGATCCTAACCTTAGCACAATTGACTTGTAGAGGGAAATGAAACAAGTCTGTCTAGATGTCTGACTAGATTTTAAAATGATGGACTAAATTATTGGAAAGACACAGGAGAAAAAGTGGAAAGGACTAAAATTAAAAATGCTGTGGGACAATAAGTAGGGCCAATATTATGCTAAGTAAATGAGTTCAGGGGGACTGTAACAGCAATATCCAGCAATGACTTCAGAGGAGCAAGGCTGTTGTAAGGAAGTCTAGAGAACAGATGTTGTCATAGTTAATGTAGGCAATAATAAAAGCTTGTGCAAATGTTTTGACTGCGTGCACAGTTGGACTGACAAGGTTTGAGAGAAACCCAGTGAAAGCATCCCCCTGGAGACAGCTGGAGTTTAAGCTTGACATTAGTGAAGTAATTTGGAGAACAGTGATGCTTCTCCCTAAGATGGAAAATGAATTAGTGAAATGTTTTGAAAGAGAAGATCAAGAGATTAATTTTGGCCATAATGAATTTAAAATAACAACTGGATGCAGTTATTTGTGAAAAGCAGACCAAGATCCTTGGTTGGATGAAAGGTAATATATACTCTACAGAAAAACACATTTTCAAGTAATTTAAATATGATTTCTATACCTACTTGAAAACTAGTGATCTGTATTTTTACTAATGCCTAGAGGTGAAGAGGTCATGAAAAACATAAAAAAAAATTTGCAAAATGTTGATAAAATAAAGAAGTCAATGTCATCAGTACAAGTAAATATATCACTTCTAGGACATTTATTTACACCCAATTGGAATTATATTCAAGACATTCACTCATTAATTCCCTTCAATCTTCCCAAATGTCCAGCTGTAGCCTGTAATATTGTGCTTTAAATTTATACAAGTTTACAGGTCTAAAAGGTCTGCATCTCTCTTTTATAAAAGAAGACTTTTTCCTTTTAATTGTACTTTCCTTCTTCTTCCTCCCACTGCCACGCTTTACTGGGAGGCACTTTTCTGTTGAAATACATTGAAAGTTTATATCTAAAATAAATATTCATAATGCAAGATTTTAATAAACCGCAATAGATATTTTTATGGTGCTACTAAAAAAAACAAGTGAATTTAATTAAAAAAGGAGATGAAAGAATGTGAATTGACATAAGCTTGTTTCATACAGAGTGCCATAATAGATTCAAGAGCCACCAGAGATCAAGGAAAGGGAGGGATGAGAATGGAAAGCAATTTTGCTGGAGGGAATCTCTCTTGCTAGAATTATAGTGAATAGGGAGAAAACCAGAAATAATAATAAGAAAAGGTTCAAGAGTCTCCATAGTAGATAAACTGCATAGATCATCCAGGGATTTTCATTTTTTAAGGAATGCCGGCCTCCGTATATTTGAAACTATCTCCAGTTTCTCAAATTTTATGATTGCTTTAAACTCCAGATCATAAAAACAGAATGCTCCCATGGTTCATGGGTTTTCGGTCTTTCTCTTTTTCATCTCTCTCACATAGCAAAAAAAGCAGAGCATCTGGTTTTGCAATTTGGAGTTGTGCCCTTGGCTCTCGATAAATTAACATATGATCAAATCCATTTGCACCTGTGCAAACTGGTAGTCTCTAGCCAATGTTGGTTTTTTGTTGTTTTTTTTTTTCAGTTTATTCTGCTAGATTTAGCTAAACTTTGAAAAGTTAAGTCCAAAACTAAAGCAAAAACAAGCTGTCTAAATATTGACTCATTGTATGTTTATTGAATGCATTCAAATTTATTTGTCTATTTGCATTTCTTGAAACCCAAAAATTTTCATAAAGGAACAACGTAAGTTAATAATACTTTCTTATCTTCACAACCAAAAGATGTGAACATTAAGGATATTAATTTTCTCAGCCACTGAGGAGAGAATATTTGAAAGAAATAAGCAATACTCACACAGGCTTTACCCTCCTTCCCATATTTTCCTACAATAACTTATAAACACCACATGTTTGCCATACACTTTCCAAATCTATAAAAATATGACTCTGTAACCAAAATACTATTTTCTTTAATGCCAAAACAATTCCTCACAAAGACATGGACATTTTTGCTTGAAATTAAAGACCAACAGGCGATTTGGATATCCTAAGGCAAAGTTAAGGACAATTAGCCTTGACAAAACGTTTGCAGTTATCATAATCAAACATGAAGATTATGGCTGTTACAAACTGCTCTGTTTCAGGTGTTTCTTGAAAATATTTTTTTATATGAAAGATCTGCTTCTCTCACATTAATTTATTTAATCTTTGTACTTGGTCTCTAGTGTATGTTCTTCACACAACACATTAGTATCTATGCATTCATATATAAAGACATTTTATTTAAAATTTAGTTGCAGGTTCGTTATCTCAAAGACTATCGAGAATATGTTCAATCAAAAAAACGATGTAATGTACTGCAAAGATTTCCTCTATCTCTCAATATTAGAACTCATAAGCTCTACTTATGAGACTAATAGAACATATATACTACAACAAATATAGAGTCATTCTTTCTTCTTTGTTTAGGCACACAAATGCTCAATCCATATACAATTGTGTACTTTGGAAACAAGCCTTCTCATGACTGTTTATGCTATGTATATTTCTTTAGAAATACTCAGCTACTAAAGTATTTGGTCCAGATAAATAATTTATGGAGTTTCCAGAAGTTCTAAACGTGTCTTTGCTTTCTATATTTCAGCTGCTAAAACGGATTCCTAGCCAACCCAGTAGCTTCTTGTGAAATAAACTTAGAGAAGGAAAATCAATCATTTCAACTTGTTGCAAACATGAACTCCATGCAACTAACCTCTTCTTCATAAGACCACAGCAGTTGTCCTCCAGTCTTTTCTATTCAGGATGATTACAGTTTAACTGCCTGTTCTGTCTTGTCTAAACAACCTTTTTTTCAGCTAACTGACACATTCTCAACTGCATTGCTCAAAATAATGCACAGGATTACAGGGGAAGCAAATTTGTTTGAATAGTCAGGATAGAGGCTGATGGCATTTAATATTGGTGCAATTTATTAACAGTAAAAGACATTGTTTTTTTTTAATATTTTTTTCTTATTATACACACAAAGTTGTTGCAGCTATAGCAGTTCAAGTGGGCTGCAGAATTTTTATGTACTTTTGTCCATGAACATTGAGGAAAATAGATTTTTGATCAAACCAGAAGTCGTGATGTGTCAACTCTTTAGGGAAATATCTGAGTTTGCATATGAATATTGATGTGATAGATAAGCTTCAAATGTTTTCTCACTAAAGCTGCAGTCATTCAATCAGAGAGTAGTTGAGAGTATGAAATGGTGGGGGTCTGTTCCAACCTGTGAATAATGAACTTCAGACAGCTGAATACATCTTCAAAGTGAACACATCAAATGACTTCTAGTCTACCATATGTTTGTATCCACTCTCCAGTTAACAATCGCAAAATAATAACAATTTGAAGCTGCTTACATATAATTTGAAAAAATGAAAGAGCCAAATAATTTGCTTACTATAAAGAAAGATTTGATGGACAAAAATTTACTCCTTATACAATAAAGGTTTTGCTAACAGATAATTCAGAGATTTTCTGAGGGGTCTGGTAAAATAAAATTACTTCAGCTATTTCCTGTAAGACTACTAATATATTTAGAAAGTAATAAAAATAGAATAAAGACATAAACCAAAACAAAAAAAAAAGGGCAAGACCCCATTCCTAAAAAATTAGTTACTTTTCTGTCTCACAATAATAATTTTATGAAAGCAGAATCTATATTTGCCAAACAAAGGACACATATAGAGAATGACTTCACAGCACAACACATTGCAAGCCAATAGTTCTGTAATATGATGTGTCCTTCATGTTTCTAACTTCCTTGCAATCACATTTCTATGTATTTATCTCTCTCACCCTCATAAATCTTTCAGTTCCTCTCCAGTAGATTGCTCCATGGCTGGCCCAGATGGACAAGTGACAGCATATGCTGTGGCTGTGTGTGCTGCTGCTGGCCAGCAAGCGTGTGCATGCTGATAGACCTAACAGCTGGCAACACAAAACTGGTAATTGCTGATCTCATAACACTTGCTGGAATTTAATTATGTTCGTGACCTTTATTCCTCTGTGAATTCAGCTCAAATTGATAAGTCATGGGAAACTTCTTTAAGAAAGACAATGTGATTGCCTTGTTTCTGCCTTGTTTCTAAAAGATATCCTTGGAAATTTTTTGAGAAGTAACCTCAGTGAGATGACAGCAATTCAGAAGATTAAGGATCAAGGTCTGTTTAACATCTTTATGGGCAACATGGACAGTGGGATCAAGTGCACCCTCAGCACCTTCACTGACAGCATTGAGCTGTGTGGGGTGGTCACCATGCTGGAGGGAAGGGATGGCATCCAGAGGGACCTGGACAGGCTGGAGAGCTGGACCTGTGCAAACCTCATGAGGTTCAAAAAAGCCAAGTGCAGGGTCCTGCACATGGGTCAGGGCAATCCCAGGAACACCCACAGGTTGGGCAGAGAAGTGATTGG
>JAWWMU010000106.1:72935330-72947006 GCA_035048155.1 Cinnycerthia olivascens
GGTGGCTGATGAAAAACTCAACAGGAGCCAGCAGCCCAGCCCAGAAAGCCAATGGAACCCTGGGCTGCATCCAAAGGAGCATGGCCAGCAGGTCAAAGGTGGTGATTCTCCCCCTTTTCTCTGGTGAGATCCCATCTGGAGTGCTGCATATACTTCTGGAGCCCCTAAAATAAGGACATGGAACTATTGAAGTTAGACCAGAGGATGAATGCAAAATTGATAAGAGGACTGGAATTTGGGCTGTTCAGCCTGGAAAAAAGAAGGTTGCATAAAGTTCCTGAAGGTGGTCTGAAGGGAAGCCATAGAGGGACTCTTCATGATGAACTGGAGTGATAGGTCAAGGAGTAATAGGTAAAAATTGAAAAAGGGAAAATTCTTTTTAAATATTAGGAAGAAATTATTTAGTGTGAAAATGGTGAGGCACAAGAACAGGTTGCCCTGGGGGGTCGTAGATTCCCCAGGCCTGAAAGTGTTCAAGGCCAAGTTGGGTAAGGCTTTGAGGGAGCTGGTCTGGTGGGTCCCTACCATGGCAATGGAGGTTGGGACTAGGTGATCATTATGATCCGTTGCAAACCTTAACATTCTGTGATTCTATAAGGTCACAGTAGTTTTTTTAGTCCGGGGATGGATATTAGCATCAATATTGAGTCTGAGGTGCAAGACAGATTATTTTAGTCTTCTTTATCACATAGTCTGAATAATCATTTGGAAACTAATTACTAGCTATCTAAACTATAAAAATAACTGCAGGAAAAAGTGATCCTAAACATAGATAAGTGCACAGAAAGATATGCCAAAATGTAAATTCTTTCAGTACGAGACTAGAACTCACCATTAGCGACTGGTATGGTTTAATTTCAGAATAATTTATTAGTCTATCACTGGGCTTGCTGAAAATCAGCTGCTTGAAAAACAAAGGATGAATGGAAAATTTAATGGATAAGAGGCAGAAGGAGAAGCAGAGAGTAGCAGATAGCTTATTTTCATATAAATTTTTATAACAAATAAAATTTTGGAAATTCAAAAGCTGTATGGAATGTTCTATTAATGGCTCTTAGTTTAAGGTGTGGAACAATAACCCATAAAGAATAGCAAAGCATGCATTAAATCAAAGTAAAATGCTACCTAACTCAACAAAAAACCCTCTCTGGAATGTGTACACAACTATTTGTCAAATAATTCCAGATAATGAACAAATCTGTAAAAAATCAAAAAGCAGGAAAACAATATAAATTTTGCTGTTGACAAAGTAATGTAAGAATGGGTTCATCCATCTGTAAGTCTGAAAAGACAAAAAACTTATATCCACAGTGAAAATATTTTAAATGTATAGTATTATGAAAGATGATCTTTAAGAAGGTGAAAATAAACGCAGGGCATTTTTTGTGAAGATAGCTTGTCTGCATCTTTTATACTCACTGCATCTACTACACCAAAAGTAGTGGTCACCTTAAAGCCCTTAAGTTCCTCTCACACTTCTGCAATATCACTTGTTCTCACTCTTTGCGACGCATTCTGACACACATTTTGGTTCTCCAGATTCACAATTACCCTTTCCACAAAATCACTGTAAGTTAAATCTCTATCTTTTCTTTATCAGTCCTCAGCAGATTTTTTGGTAAGAATTTACCTCTTCATAGTCTATGTTGATCTTGAACCCTTGGGAGAAAAGCAAGCATGATGGCCTGGAATCAGACATAGAAACACAGCAATCATTTATCGTGGCTCAAAAGGAGATGTTCTTTCACACTCTCTAGTAAATATCAAAGTTAACTAGGATGGAATACCTTTTTCAGTAGCAGACAAAGAAATATATGCTCTAGCTGAGAAAAGCACCATGTATTATTATGATTCAGTAATTCTCTTGCCTTCTCAAAAGAGTGGGGAGATGCATAGGCTATACAAAGATGTTCAATGAAAGGATTTTAGCTACAACACTGTTCATAGAAATGTTTTAATGTAGGTCAAAGAAGAAAAAAAAAACTTTTTTCTATTATTAATTTATCAAGTTCAAAGACTGTCCCTGCAGAGCCTGAATGATGACACAGAAAATAATAAATTACAAAAAATAAATAAATATTTACTCTATATTATGTAAATATTATGTAAGTTAGATACAAATTCAAACAACTTGAACACAACACATCACTGAACCCTAACACTTGAAATACTCCAGGATTGTAAATATTAAGATTAGAAATTCTATGACTAGGTTGAAAAATGTAGGAAGATTGAACATATATGCCTATGCTTCTTCCTCTTATGACCTACCAGAAGGTTGAAAAATGTTGTTAATGACGCCAAGCTCAGGTCAGTATCAATATATTTTGTGCCTATATATTTCATAAATTTAGGATTATAAAAAAGAAAGATGCAGCTAAAGATGAAAATCAGCAAACTATATGTTCACTTGTAGGGAAATCTTAGAAGAGGTGCATATTTAGCAGGAGCCACTAAAGATAACTATGCAATTTACATTATAAGTCAGTTATCTCTATTTCCATCCTACAAAAAATTAGAATATAAATGACAAAAGTTAATATAAAAAACACAAATACAAAAACAAATCAATGAAATTAGTAATGGTTTAAAATTTAAAAACTATTTTAATATTCTGGAAGGCCATCCCTCATAAGAAAATCCAAACAAATCCAGTGGAAGGAAGTAATTTGTAGATCTTTAAATCTTCTAGATTTTCAGCTTTGAACTATTTCTTTCTCAGGTAGAGAGGAAGTTCATAATTTTTTTATGATATGTTAGCTAAATCTTTATTAGATTTTCCAAACATACACCTTTGGTGTTTGTTTCAATCCAAAATTTGAAAGACCTGTGTACCATCTCTCCATGATGAGAACTGGGATAGTGCAACTAAGAAGTAGAGAATATATTTTCTCAACCTTTCAACATAGCAAAGCCTATTCAGAAATAAGATGATTTTTCCTTGTATTTTATCTCAGAGCAGGATGAGCCAAAAGGTAATTCAACAATGCATGTTTTTATCAGATGTTTACTAAGCATAGGGAAGTAGGTCAGTGTCCAGGTCATTTATATAAGAAGCATCTTAAAGTACAGTTTATTCACGGATAAAATATTCATTTTTTCAAAGTTAGATACAAATGCAATAGCCTTTTCATTGTTGTTGTCACATTAAAACAAGCAAACAACAAAAAAGAACTAAAACAACAACTTTTAAGAGGAACTTGGAAACACTATAGAAATTCTTTCTTTTGCTAAATAATATTTTGTGACAAATTTTTCAGCTATGAATGAACCCCTGCACCTAAGCTCTTTGGGAAGAAAATAATGAGTTAATATTCATGACCAAGAGGGAAAGATAACATGCAAATTTGCAAGATGTAAGGTACTGAAATTCTTCTTTAACACTGATGCCAACAAAAAAAGATAAAAACCTCCTCAGGCTGTATCTCCCCAGGGACCCTTCTATATAGACTCTTCTGTTTGGGATACAGGCGAGATGGGTTCAACTGATGTGGCGATTAAAGGATGATTTATTGCAAAATAGGTCTCATGGAATAGTGAGACTTTTAGGTTGTTACTTTCAGCATCATGACATCTTAATTCTAGTTACAATGTCTTTTATAAATTTCTTATCCAATCAACTACTTCTACAAAGTTCTCTAGCGTTTTAATAAACCAGTCATTAATTACTACATTTGCTACCATTCTACTGCAATGCATCTCTTTATCCAATCATATAATTCTACAAAAACTTACTGCTGTACCTTTTACTTTTAACAACTCTATAATAGGTTCTATTACCAAACTTCAATATATTTTTCTACCTTATTTAACATACTTGTTTGTTTATATGAGGCATGTTTCTACTTGCTTAAAACATATTTCTATATAAACTGTAAATGTCAATTTTACTTTTACTGTTCTAAACCTCCAAGCCTTCTCCAAGGCCTTAGGTCAAATATTGTATCCATCTCTATCTCTCAGCCTGAATGCTCCAGGCCTTGGGAGCCCTCTGTGCCTACGCTTCTCACCCTTTTCTTCTCAGACCTTTCTATGACTTCCCTAGTTTGTGATCAATGACATTAAGTTGGTGATACAAACATATAATAATATTCTACAAGGGTTGTGTTTTGTCCTGATTTTGCTGACAGTGATGGTAACAAAATAACTCTATCTGCCTCACTTTATTTACACAATAGGTAAATTGCACTAATTATATTAGAAGTGGTTTTAATGTTATAAAGTGCACTAAGGAAATTCAATATAACATTCTCCCTAAGTATAATAATAATCACCTACATATCCATATACCTATAGTTGGTTTTGCTACTCTGTTTTATTTCTAATTGAGTCTTGAAAGGAATCAATTTGAACTAAATTTCAAATTAATTGAAATTGACTCAGAAACATTATCTGTAAAATGGTCATTCTCAATCCCTTGGTAAACTCAAGAGCTCTATCCAAAATTTAAGTGAGAAGACTCCGGGTTTTATATAATTCTTAGGTAAAAGAAAAAAAAAAAACATAACAAACAAAAAGTTCTATATAGCAGTAAGATAATTCCAGAAGATGACCATTCAATGTTCCACGTCAGAATGTCTAAGCAGCATGGCACCTTTTGATTAAGAAAGAGCCATTTTCAGTACACTTAGACCTTTAACCTTGATAATCTCTTACTTTTATCTTCATGTCTGTGGAAAATAGCATTACAGGGGCTCATTATCAAAAAACTACCCTTTGGAGAAAGTACCTCAGAAGAGACAGTCAAGTGCTACATCTTAGAGACTACCAATTAGTTCTGGTTGGTTTTGTTTCTTTATGTAGTAGCTGAAACTTTGGTGGAATGCATAAAAAATGTATGCAGGCTGGGATAATTTAAAAATAAATACTATGGCAATTTCAACTTATTTATTTAATGCATATTTTAGTCTCATAAAAACCACATACAGCAAAAAAAGCCATGAACAAAAGATAATTCAAGTGCCCAAATAATGTAATATGCTATTATGATGCAACATTCATATTTCTTTTTCCATTACAGAAACACAGTATCACATATAGGTGTTAATAATAGTATTTCCAACAAATCAAACAGAAGATATTAAATTTTCATTCTAAGCACCAATATCACACAAATGCAATGTGAACTGCATCATTTAGTTGCAAAAAAACTCCAAGCATTTCAGTATGACTTGCATTCTATTTGGCAAGCAGAATTTAGCTTGATCTTTCTCTACACAGCATCAGCGGGAAAGTGTTCGTGATGCACTACAGGGCATCATGAGCATTCATGTCCCAGGTAACAGTGCTAAGCC
Organism: Cinnycerthia olivascens; assembly: GCA_035048155.1. Taxonomy (NCBI): domain Eukaryota; kingdom Metazoa; phylum Chordata; class Aves; order Passeriformes; family Certhiidae; genus Cinnycerthia; species Cinnycerthia olivascens. The sequence goes on from JAWWMU010000106.1 coordinate 72,940,625, forward strand.
TGTCTTTTATTTAGGTTTATTAGCTTCTGTTTGTTCCTGTGGTAACTATTTTTAATGAAGGCACATTTCATGAATGGAGACTTCTTGATGGTTGTTTTGCTGGGTTTTTTCACAACACATTGCATAGATAGTATTCTGAGCTACATGCTTAAGGCAAAAAACCTATAACCCCTAGCCCTATAAGTCCTGGTGATCTGGAGGTTCCAAAACTAAAGTAATAACCAGAAATCAAATAAAATAACCAGAAATCCTACTTCCTTATTTTCAATTTATCATTAGATTATCTAAAACATTTCTTATAAATTCAAGGCTGGTCATTAAGGACATGATTATATCTAAGTATAATAAACATTAATGAGATAAATATCTTAATTGGGCAGGAGCACAATAAGATTATAATACCAGACTTAGTTGAGATTGTTACCATAGAATATGTTCTGTTGGAAGGGACCCATCAGGATCATTGAGTCCGACTCCCAGCCCTATGCAGGACACCACCCCAAGAGTCACACCAGGAGCTTTGTACAAACACTTCTTGAACTCTGTCAGGCTTTGTGATGTGAGCACTACCCTGGGGAGCCTGTTCCAGTGCACAAGCACCCTCTGGCTACAAAAAGTGTTTCCTGATAACCAACCTAAACCTCCCTGACCTCAGCTGCAGGTCATTTCCTCAAGTCCTGTTACTTGGTCATGAGAGAGAGAGATCAGTATCTGCCCCTCCACTTCCCCTCATGAGGATGTTAAAGATCACAATGCTTCCCCCCTTAGTCTCCTCTTCTCCAAGCTGAACAGACCAAATGACTTCAACTGCTCTTCATACAGCTTCCCCTCAAGGCCCTTCACTATCCTCACTGCCCTTCTTTGGATGCTTTCCAATAGTTGCGGCACCCAACACTGCCCCCAGCACTCGAGGTGAGGCTGCCCCAGCTCAGAGCAGAGCAGGACAATCCCCTCCCTTGCCCAGCTGGCCATGCTGTGCCTGCTGCCCCCCAGGACAGGGTTGGCCCTCCTGGCTGCCAGGGCACTGCTGGCTCATGTTCAACTTACCATCAGTCAGGATCCCCAGGTCCCTTTCTGCAGCACTGGTCTCTGGTCTCTCACTCCCTAGTCTATACATAAACCAGAGTTGCCCCATCCCAGGTGCAGAATCCAGCACTTGCCCTTTTTGAGCTTCACATCATTAGCGATTGTTCATATCTCTAATTTGTCAAAGTCTTTCTGCCCTTGAGGGAGTCCACAGACCCTCTAATTTAGTGTTGTTGAAAAACCTTCTTAATATTTCTTTAAGTTCTTCATCCAAGATGTTAATCATGTTGAAAAGTAGCAGTATGTTAAACAGTAACAGAAAAATTTCATAAAAATAATCTTTATTTTTTAGTGTACCAGTGAAATTTTTTTGTCACTTAACCTGACTTGAAATAATAGGAAGCCTTGTAGCAGAAAATTGAATATCCTAATATTTTTACAATTCTGAAAAATGATGTTAATTGCTTATTTATTTCATATATCAAAACCTATGTGCATGACTTTTTTTTCCCCAGATATCTATTCTATGGTAATGAATTATAGTTTAGTGCATAAATTATTCATGGCCAAGTTTGCCCATACATAACTGTGCACAGAGAGATTTGAGCAGGTGCAGTTTTGTGCAGTAGAACTTCTAGTCTCAGAATCAGTAGGTGTGCTGACAGAAAGTCATAAATGTGCAAAAATGTCATCAGTTACATTATCTGTGGTTCCAGAACTAGCGTGGCGCCTGCCAACTTCAGTTATCCTGCCTACTCTACTGGGCACTGTGGACATGTCCTTAGTCTGGGGATGCCACTTGTTAAGATTTTAAACATAAGTTTTATGACAGTTTCTGTTTTCCTGGAAGATCCTGAGGCAAGACTTCAAAGTCCACATGAAAATCTCAGCCTGGCTGCTAAAAATTTTGCCTGTAATTCTTCAAGTCATGGAAAAAAGCTTTGAAATTTCACTGAAAATGTACCCTAAAGGATAGGAAAGCTAAGAGAAATACAAATGCCCAAATCCCCTTTTTTATCTTCCAAGTAGTGTAATGTTTAATGACTCCAAAATATTGAGGCACTTTTTGGTTTCCAGGCACTGAAAAATTCCTAAAACAAAAGAGAGGAAAAAACAGTCAAGATAGAAGAAACACACTGGGTATGTTACGCCACATAGGTATATCCATAGCAAAGCCAGAGTTTTTTTGGAATATACAGCTTCAAAAGGATGACCTCACTTCACTGCACTAAACATAGTTACTGATATGTGCTATCTGTACCCTTATTACACTCTACCTTTTAGAAAGTCAATAGTAAATGTAAACATCACCATTTCCTAAGTGCAGGATCTACATTTCTGCAAACTACTCTTAGCCTATTATTTCTACAACTAAAACTTCAGATTTTGAACTTGTCTTTTTACATAAATTTTGTTAAGCCAAAATTATATGTTTAGCATATAATTAAGCTAAAGATGCATCATGAATAAAGTAAGTAGGCAATGATGTCTTTAGCAGTAAAATGTTTTGTTGTGAGGCTACTCAGGGTAATTAATGCTCTTGGTTTCTCTAAAGTCATTGGAAGATGTTTATCACTTTGTATGATGCTCTTACCACTCTGGTTATATGGTGTTATGTCCAAAGTTTGATTTTATAAACTAAAAACCCCAAACAACTGGGTCAAGTAGTCTAGAACACCAGAGCGTGGAGTGAGAAATTCAAGGAGAAAGTATATGGGAAGCTTCCATCCCCGCTACCTGAACTGTTCTATGCTGTTATTTGTTGCCCATTAATAAAAGTGCCCATTAATAAAAAAGTAGTCATAAGGGGAAAAAGGAACATTAAAAACATGGTGCTGCTAAGTTCAATTTACTGAACAGGCCAAATTAGACAGAAGCAGTGTCAAGAAAAGCTTGCCTGCATGCATACACACACAGTCAACTGACATTGCCCCAGTTTTGTTTTCATTGACCAGCACAGCTTAGCCACAGGAGCACAACATTGACTCACAGTAGTCTCAATGTCGGGTTCAGGACAGGAGGTCATCACCCACATGTAACTTTTTCATCTGGGCCTTCTGCTTCTTGAAGGCACTGGATGTCCATGTAGCAACACTTTCCCCAATCTTTCTTACTAGTGGCATTAAAAAAGATTACATGCAGTCAAATCATTATCATACTGTACCTTTCCATCAGTTTCAGGTATTGTTCTGTGTCACAAATGGGTGACACAGAACAATACCTGAAAAAGTATCACCACCAGCAAAAGTATCAACAAAACCAAGTTTAGTATAAAAGAAATAGCATGACAAAGTTCATTTTCAAAGTTTGCTGTACTACTTACTAGATTGTTAAAGCACTTTGGGAAAAAATAAAAAAAATCCAGAGTCCATAAATCCAAACTGAAATAAACCCAAAACTATCTATGTGTAGATCAGGGAGGAAAACAAAAGACAGGAAAGGGTAAGGATAAAAAGGACTTTGGACTAAAGGCCCAACAGGACTTAACTGGCGACTTAAGTCAAACAATTTTCCAAAGGATTCATATAGAATTTACTACACCACAACAGTAACTTATGTACAAGCCTAACTTACAAATCTGAAGTATTTAAGAATCTAGGAGAGCAGCATTCTGAGTACATTTACGTGGTATATTCACACTGGCATGCACACAGACATAAAGAGTCTGCAAAAGGTACCAGTGAAAAATCCACTCAGATTCAGTGAAATAGTCACTTCAGATGCCTTTGCATCTTCTGAACAGGCAAAGGGTTGAACCTTAAGGAGTGGAGGGTGTCAGCCCAGGATCTATTGTTGTTTGATGATCCTCCAAGTAAAAATCTTGCAAGTTCACAAGCTTCAAGAGGTTCCCACCCAGAGGAAGATTGCTGATCACAGCCTGCTGTGGTCCAGAAGGCCTTCAGCAGTCTCATTTTAGGCACCAGTTTATTGGTCACAAGAAAGTTGGTTTAAGCAATTTTTCATCCTAGCTCCAATTTGGATTGGTAATTTTATTTGAAAGTTTAATAATGTAAATATTATTCCATGAGAGTTATTATTCCAGAAGAAAAAGAGGTATCCAAGGCTATTCATCAAAAAGAAAGCAGATGCTCGTTAGGAAAGCATAAGTTCCTGAGAACAGCGTTTAGGATGAGCTCAAGAGGAGCTCAGCCCAGGTGCTGTTCGTCAAGGCCGAGGTATAATAACTATTTTTCAGATCATAATGTATGGGGGGGGGGGAAGGCAGGGGGGCATCAACACCTGCAGTCACATCTTAATCTGTACAAAGATTCATCACACTCTGTTTTGTTTTCATTATTCTGACATTCACATATCATTATATTCAATTAGTCAACCATTGATCAAACCAAGGTCATATACCTCCTGTGTCAGGAGTAAAAGAAACACTTCTTTTCTGTTTTAGCATGCTCATTTATAATTAAATTAAGAAATTTCCTAAAGAATTATTGTGCATATTTTATCTCTTTTTAGGGAAGAAAATGAACAGTACTTAATGGACCATATGTTCAGGTGAAGTAAATCCTGGTAGCATTACTGACTTGAAATACTTCTAGGCCTAGAAGAGGCCATTCTCTGATTTCTCAGTCCATTTTATTCCCTCTCCACCACCTCTCACATTTCATATCAGTTTGGCTATAGCATTCGCAAAATATTGACAGTGATTTAATGTGAAATATAACACTCTTAGAACAACCAAATACTCTATTCCTGTTCAGAATTACTTGTTTATTCTATCTGCCATTTTGCCTGTCAGGTCCCTTAATATACTCTGTTTTCATAGCATCAGCTGATTTCCTCTAAAATGTAAAAAAACAAAGTAAATTTTTGAAGCTTTCTTATAATTTGTTTTGTTTGGATAAGCAATTTATACTTATTAATCTCTAGCAGTCACTGTCATATTCTGACATGCCTATTCAAATAGCGCTGAGAAATTAAAACTACATTTTCCTTATTTCCTTTCTTGGGCCAGATTCTGTTCTCACTAAAAATATGAGTGTTCCAGAGAAATAATGTTGTTTAACTTCTACTTCCAAGATTTTCCTGCAAAGTACTTGAAGCTACTGATGAGTTAAAAACTGGACATAAGCAGGCAATGTGCACTTGCATTTCAGAGCCAAAACTGTTGTAGCCTACATCACAGCATATGTGGTCAGAAGATCAAGGGAGGTGATTTTGCCAGTGTCTTCAGCACAGAAAAGACATGGATCTGGTAGAGTTTGTCCGGATGAGGGCCACAGATGTCTGGAGGGATTAAACAGCTTTGCTATAGGAACAGAGTGACAGAGTTGTATTTAGTCTGGAGAAGAGAAGGCTCTGCAGAGGCCTTTATTGCAGCCTTGCAGGCTTAAGGGGATCTGTAAGAAACTTTTAGGGACGAACTTTTCATCAGGGTCTGCTGCAATAGGACGAGGGGTTTAAATGGAAAAAGGATCAATTTAGATATAAGGAATACGCTTTTGCAGTGAGGGTGATTCTTGTAGTTTTGGAATGTCATTCCCACTTTCCCATGCTTTTCGTGCCCATGCTTTTCTTCCCAATCCAAGTCAGGCCCCTTCTTCTCAGAAGTGAGAATCCCTTCCTTCTGACCCCAAAAGATAACCTGAAATGGTATGGAGTAACAACCTAGACATATCCTTACTGCCATTGCAAAAAATTAACCCTGTCCTTGGGTGAAACCGGGACAATGATGAAACACTGGGAAAAGCCCAGAGAGGTGGTTGATGCCCCATCCCTGGGAGTACTCTAGGTTGTATTGAGTGGGGCTCTGAGTAACTTGATCTATTTGAAGATGTCCCAGCTCTTTGCAGGGGGTTGGACTAGATAACCTTGAAAGATCCATTTCAACTTGAACTAGTCAATGATTTTATCATTTTCAGAAAAAATAATTCACATTTTTGTGGCAGCACTTTTTATACAGGATGTCACAATACAAGTAAGTAATTTTTTGGGATTTTCTTGTGTTGCTTATGTTTTTAATAATGCATGGCACTTAAATATCTAAACTAATATATCGTTATGCATTTAAATGAAGAAAAAAACCAAACTGAGTGGTACAAGACCTTTGCCTTCGCACTTTTCATAACCAGAATGATGCTCCACATTGTGACTCTTCATGATGCTCCAAAGAGCAGTCACAAAATTAAATTAAACACAATTGCCACCCACTGTGTTTTCAGAGAAGAGGAATCTTAAAATGTACTTTAAAGATATTTATTTTGGAGAAGATTTTCAAATATCAGATTGGTATGCAGCAATATGAAAATAGATGGATAGGATGGATAGGATGGATGGATGGATGGATGGATGGATGGATGGATGGATGGATGGATGGATGGATGGATGGATGGATGGATGG
>JAWWMU010000106.1:72951344-72979391 GCA_035048155.1 Cinnycerthia olivascens
CGCTCTTCCGATCTGTATTTATTTGGTATTATATTTCTATTGCAAATCAAAACAAGAAAAAATACCTACCTATTACAGCATGAATAAATAGGTGGGCTAAAAATAAAATGCCTATCCTTCCTCTTCATTAGCAACAAAAACTTAACAACTGGTAAACTTCCTCCTTTCTGAAGTGTCCTTGAAAATCTCATAGAGATTAAACTAGCCCATCTCTTCAGAAAGACCCAAAACTTAGCACAGGTAAATTCTGCCTATTGGATTAGTTTTGTAAAGACTGGAGGAACAATTAGATTTTAAGGAGTTTGACAGATGAGCTCCTGTTAAGAGTACATTGACTATTTGCTTTAATAACAGGAGCAGTTAATCTCTAGCTTTAAGAGGATATGATTACTTTTTTTACAGATTTTAGATATCATATTTTATTGTCTCCTGAATTTGATGTAGTATGTTTCAGTTGACCTAGCAAAATAGCTTGAAAGCTCTGCCCAGTAGTAAGTGCCTGGACTTGAATTACATGGTCCCATTTAGATAGTCCTTTTTACAAAAAGCATTGCTAACTGCATTAATTGTGAAGGAAGGGCCATTTTGCTTTATTTTAGAGACAGCTCAGTACATGCCATTTGCAATGCCCTCAAATTAACTCTTAACACAGCAAAATTTTTGCAGGAATATTCATAGAAGCAATGATTCATAAATATGGCACTTGTTTTTATAGTCATTTTTCAGAAAGGAATTGTATTTTATACTGTTAAAGAGAACTCAAGGATTACGATCTAATTAAGCTGGGGTGAGAATTTGTCATTCAGATTGATAACCCTGTTTGAACTTAGCCAAATCACTTATAGTCTGTCCTTCAGAGTATTAATTTTGAAAACATTTATAACAATATTTTTGTTAGCTAACAATCTTAGCTGTTTTACAAAGGTTTTGTAAACTTTAATTCATATTTGTGAAGCAGTTTTGATGTCATCACAAGAGAAATCACTGTAAACACTGTAAAAGTGTAAAATAATTTTAAAGTGCATACATTTTCATAGGATGTCTCTTCATAAAAAGTAAGCTTGATGAAATGAATAATAACCATTGAAATTTAATAAATCAGGAAGTATATGTGAATACTTATGACAAAAATGTACCAGCAAAGAGAAATCTTTAAAGCTGTCGATCTCTTTCTCTGCAGAGAACACCCAAACAAATGTAAAATCAACTGTAAAGCCCAGGTCCTCATTTGGTGAGTTTATTTAAAGGAGCTCAGGCTTTTTTTAAATACCCTGAGATAGGTGCACAAGAGAAACCCAACAACATACTCAGGAAATTAAATGAAATTTCTACCAGCGAACTTTAGAAGATCAGCAACCTAGCAAAATTTAAAGCAAACATTCCATCAAAATAAAGCATTTCACAAAGCATTGACTTAAAAAACTGTAACCCATGAAACATTAAATTATCCGGAAGAGGAAATCAAGAGAAGAAAATGAGAGAAAGAGAGGAAGAAAAGAAAAAAAAGAAAAAAAAAAAAGAGAAAAAGAGGAGAGAGAGAGAAAGAGAGAGAGAGAGAGAGAGAGAAATTAAGATAACAGCTGCCACTCTTGGAACTAGCACGGCCTCAGCTGCCATAAAATCCACAGACAATAGTGATGTGACCATACGTGTCTTTGTGCAAGGTCTTTATTTGTTTTGGCTTCCTCTGGCCACACTCCAGTGGGGCTTGCCGTCTGATAGCCACTCTGAGACTAGACTGGGGCTCCAGGGTGTGGGACATTGCTTCTGGTATTCCAGTGACTAACAGCTGGACTAGATGGTTCCGAAGGGGGCAGGGCATGGGGCACCATCCCACTTTTGCAGAATTTTACCTGACCTCTCACACAGGTTTGAGCCTGTAACCACTCTTATTCTCTCACATTAACGAATAATTAACAGGATAGAATACTTACCTTAGTAAAATGACACTTCTCTTTGGGGGAAGAAAAGAAAGAGAATTGATTAAGTATTTTCAAGTACAGCCCTTTTAATATAACTCCATACTTTGCAGTCATATTAACTAAAGTTTAAATTAGCTGGACTAGAGCAAATTATGTAAGAAAAGATAGCTTTTAAGTCATTAGCATAAAATCAGTCCATTTAATGAAGAGAATCCAGATAATTCAATATTATTCTTTTTATTTCTTCTTAACCTTGTTAGCTTTTCTAAGGGTAAAATACCCTGAACTTTCTCAAACCAGCTACTCAATTTCAAAAGATCCTAAGATTTTCTTTTGGCAGTCATTATAAGTTAGGCTGCCAACAGTAAAACCTAAATAAGCTCAGGAATTCTAAAGGCATTATCAGATGTCAGGCATTCTGTACTTAATTGAGCTCAAATCCTTATAAAATTTATACCAGCAGTGTGTCCCAAACAGTAAAATATATCCCAATATTTAATTAATCCTGGATTTACTTAAGCAAATCCACTCCATACGAAAAAAGAAAAAAAAAAAATCAGTAATTTGACCACTGTGGGCTCAAAAGAATTTGATTGATTAGAATTTATTCTTTTTTAGCATGATCTTTAACTCAAGCTTAAATAATATTACAGACTGCCTTTTACTCTGAAGCCCAAAAAAACCTGCTCAGACACAGCAGAATTATATCTTCAAAGATTTTCCAAATGACAAACTTGTTACAGGGTTAATAACACATCCTCAAATACAAAAGAGAAGCAACTTCTGCCACACAAAAACAATGTTAAGAGGAGACAGGCTGAGATACTTCTATGGTAAGAGTGAAAGAAAGAATACTTATGGACAATCAAGGATAAGCCCATTTTGTCTCAAACTTTCTGACCACTGTGACATCAAAGTTGTGAATGGAAGAGACAGTTCTGCAGAGGTGGAGCAGTGCTGTTCTGAACCAACTTCCTTTTCCACCTTGAGACTCACGCTCAATCAACCCCCCCTGTCCTTTCCTGACTCACTTCCTGAAAGACTCTAAAGAGCTGGTTGTACATGCATGAATGAAAGGCTTTGAAAAATGTACTTTACCAGCTTAACTATAAAAGAAAGTGGAATAGTCCCATTCGCTCTCTTCTCTTTCTTTGTCTCATTGCCCTAGTTCTGGAGCATCCATGAGGCAGGACTAATCTAAGATGTAATGACTGGTAAAGTTCTTTCTTCCCTGTCTTCCTTTTCCACCATTATTCCCCACCTCCCTTGCTTTGTCTGGGCAAAGTGCAGCTATAGTATTCTATCCTGCACACTGTTTTGAGGTTTGTTGTGAGGATTTTGGACTCGTTGAAGTCTTTTGTGATAATTAAGGGCTTGTTAGCCAGAACATTTCAAACTAAATAGGGAGCTAGCTACCAGAGTTAAGACAATTGTACAATAATGCATAAGAACTCCCTAACACAGGACTGATGTCTTTGTCCAGCCTGACAGGAATTTATAAGGAACATCATGCTCCCTACTGGTTGGTCGTCACATGGAAGAAAGTCAGCAGCACTGATCAAGGAAGGAGAATTTTTTTTTTACATCTTTTCTTTTGTAATTGAGTTTGGGCTTATAATGTCATTTAACTGCTTCTGACAACCTGCCAAAATGGAGATGGCAAGGTCTTAACAATAAATTGCTGCAGAAATCATCCTTCATCTACTCAGTTCAATGCCACAGCAACTTTTAGCATACACTTTTAGAATATACCCCTCTTATCTTTAAGATTTCCTAAACAGCTGAGATAGCCTTAATAATTTCATTTAATAAATAAATAAATAAAAAACAAGCCAAAGAAAATATAAGAAAAAACAGCTTTTTCAAACCACAAATATATATGGAATTGAAAGCTACAGACAAATCACTGCCTATGACTCTTAGTATTGTCTCTGTGTATTAAGAGTGCACAAAACACCCAGGAATCCTATTATTCACCTTACAACAGAAGAGAATTATTCATGTTACATGTGCCATAGGCAATCCAAATAAAAGAAATCCTGTCTGGAGAACTGTGTTTGAAATTACTGCACAGTAATCAAGTAATTGCAATGTCTACTACAGAGGCAATCTCCAGATGCAACTCTTAGCAGTAAACATCTCAAAATTCTCTCAGTCGGAGTCCAGTCCAAAGCAGGGCTGATTATTCTTGTTTGTTCTCTTTGTTGTTCACTGATAAAGGAAATGCATCTGTTTTCATCCCTGATTTTGATACTGTTGCTCATCCAGTACTACCACACTACAGGAAACGACAAAAATGAGAATAAACACTTTCCAGTGATTTGGATTACTCTTCTCAGGCTGGATAAATTTAACATTAAGCAAAAATAAAAAATTCTTCTTTCAATACAAAATTCTTATTAAAAGAAGCTTTTTTTACACTTTTTTCATGGTTTTTGAATTTGAAATATTTTCCTTTTGCCTTTGTATCATATGGGAGACTGATTTCAGTTGCTATCCACCACTCAATACCTAGTCTTTGCTTGAAGATTTTTAATTAGCCAGCTCATTCATACACAGGCTCATATCTTCAAGATGCTAGAAAAATAAGTTGGAGTAAAGGACACATGCTATAATCCAGAATTAAAAATCATGATCCCCAAAGACACTTCTTATTAGGTTGTTTTCCTGAAATTTTGCTTAACTCAAAATTTTATAAGAGAAATAAACATTTCTATTTATAGCTTTTAAAATAAACACTATATTAATGAAAAATGTAAAAGTTTAAGGTGAGCTATCTAATCAACTATGAACCCTAACTAAAATTCACACTAGGGACTTTTATCGTCCTTCATGTTTCTCAGTTTCTATTCACAGCTAGTTGTTATGGCCTTTTTTCCCCTCAAATCTTGTCATTCTCTCCTGTGTATTCACTAAGCTTTTTTTAACTCAAGCAAGAGAGCAAGGGCTTCTACAGACAAATCAAAGATATTGTCCATGTCTGTTCATTTACTGCATAAATTGCAGCATGCAGTGTACCTTTCAACTGAACCTTTTAATTTATTTTCACCTGTATTTTCAACATGTGTTTAATGAAACACAGTGAGTGGGGCTGGAGATGGTACAGAAGGGCAATTAAAACATTGAAAGGATCAAAGCAGTTGCCATACAGGGGAACACTGAAAAGGTTCATACTTTTCAATCTGTGAACGAGAAGGCTGAGGGGAGATTGGCGCTGGTGAAGTCATGAGTGCAATGGAAAAAGAGAGAGCAGAACTACCATCAAATCTCAATAAAACTATTAAGAAATTGTTTTAAAATGGATAACATTTTTTCTTAAAGCAGCGAGTAACTCTGAATTAGTAATTAGTTGCACAGGAAATAGTGGAAGTAGATAGAACTATGAGGTCTAAAAAAATACGAGAAAAATTCAGGTACAATGGGTCTATTAAAATGTACTAAATAGAACAGGCAACACTTGGGTGCCAGAGAGAAAATGCTGATCTGTTCATGTGGTTTAAACCAAATGAAAATCAAAGTAATGTATTGATTTATTAATTATATGTAATTAACCAGCAATTATTGAACAGTCAATCAGAACAACAGATAAACCACAACACTGTACACCTACAAAATGCATTTACATTCCTTACATCAGAAATTGAGATTAGATAGAAAATTCTAATTCTCCTTAGCAGAAGAGGCAATTAATTAAAGAAAATTCACAGCTGAATGTTTTAACTAGATTCTTTACAAATTCTATATTGAGGAATCTGCACTGCCATAATTTTTCATCCTGGCATACCAAAAATGCATATTGAAGATATACAGCTATCCATCTAAAAAAGAAGTTATGTTTTGAGTTCTATTTGAGGTTGGGCATTCAGCTTTTTTTTACAATTATGGATATTTAAAAATGCAAGTCATGAACAGTTAAGATATATTTAATTAAAATTATCTCAAAAAAGAAATTTAAATGGACTGCTTTAGCTTAGAAAGTCTAAACAATTAAAGGCATTAAAAATGTAAAGCACTTAAAAATAGTAACTGAAACTGTCAGTCTTCAATTTGCAGAAAAAATATATGCAAGAGCTACTGCATATGGCATGAAATAAAAAGTTCCACAACTTCAAAGATATTGAGCCTATCTTCTTCTGATTTTTTTTTTGTCATTCTGCTTATATAAAGAAATTAATTTTGAATTTATATTACTAGGTACTTTATTCACAATATGAAAACACAATATTTAAACACAGTATGAAATGACATAAAATTGTGTCAGCAATGTATCCTAAAACAAGGGATAGAAATACACCAAAATTAATCTTAGATGATGTAACAAAACTAGAAACTGCAAAAGAAAATACTAATTAGAAAAATCTGATAAACTGAAGAAACAATTCTATTATGGTGTGATGAAAGAACTCACAGAAAACAGTGAATCTTTGATTTCAAATCTATTAAATCAATGGCACTGCTGCAAATGAAATCAATGCTTACATGGCAGATTTATGTAAAGAAATAACCTCCTAGGTGTAAAAAGGCAACTAAATTCCAAACTGATGTATAAGGCTTCCAATCTGATTTCATTTTTGTGACTGAAAACTGCAAATAAGAACAACACTATATTGCAACAGCACCAATACAGGAAGAACATAAATTCCAGTCTGCACTTTCACATTTTTAATAAGCAAGACATGTTTAATAACTATTATTTAAATTAATGTTTATACTAAAAAAGACCATTAGCTTGGAGAAAAGATGCATAAATTGCAAACTTGCTTGCAAGCAGCTCTTCCAAAGCAGCTCTTCCAGCTCTGCTAGAGATTACAGTCTATTAGAAAGACCTGTCAGTCTTGCAAGTGTTGATGTTTCAGCCACTTACAAATAATAAAATGCTATAAAATTGCTTTTGTCTCTTGATACTTTATTAATCTTCTAGCCAACTCCACTCTTCCCTCCACTTCCCTCCTCTCTCCCCTCCCCTTACCTCCCTTATCCCCTCAGTTTACCTCCCTTCCCTTTTCCTCCCTTGTCCTGTCCCCTCTACACTGTTTTTGCACTAGATACAGCTAAAAAAGTCAATTTGAAGGAAAATGGGAATGTCTATAACACAGTGGTTGCAAAAGAGTGCATATGTTTAGTGCACACTCAGAGCATCATAGACCATCCAAAATTGAAGTGTCCTCCAAGCCTAAATAGAATCATATTTTAAAAATCCCTGCTTTTGTGAATGTTTAGACTATCATTCCCTCCAAAATCCGAATCTGTCCTGTGTTCAAGAGAAATCTGATTAGTTTCATCTTATGTCTCTTCTTATAGACAATGGAAATCCAAACGTTAAGGTTTTTACTATCTTATGGGTTTGCTAGACTGCAAAAGGGAATCTAACAACTGAAACAAGGATTTGGATTCTCAATGGCATAGGCAGCAACTGGTTCAAGGCCCAGAAAATTTTGAAATCCTGTCATTAAAGAGAAAAATAGATTTGACCTCCTGTTTTCTTTCTCTATAGCACAATGTAGACCATTTTAATACATGCCTACTAGCAATTTTATTTTCTTTATGTTGGAAGTAGACAGAATGATGTGGAAATTTGCTTGCGAGAAGATTAAATTGTTTTAAAAATATTGGATTTTTAGATGTAAGTAGTGTTAAATAACAGTACTAGGATATTGAGAGCTAAGAATAAAATGGAATTAGTTAGGTTTGTATGCCCAAATAGAAAGTCAGTTTTAAAACAAACTAAGCCTTATGTTTACTTCAGAGGATCACTGTTTCACACAGGAGTAGAAAGCAGATAAGGAGAGCCCGTGCTCACAAATCAATTACAGACATTACAAAAAACCAAAAAATGAACAAAAAAGAAACTCGTAAAAAAATCAGATTTAGATAAATTCAAGAATTATAATGATACCGTAGATGTGTAGATGTTTCTGTATCCAGGAGGAACTTGTTCTTCCCAAAGTGGGAGACGGTGGCCAGCAAACATGTAATTAATTCTTTGGAGACTGATAACTGAATAACTGCCTATCCCTCTGTCCCACAGACAGTTATTTATCACAGAGGGATAGAGCGTGAGGAAACAGACACAGGAGCAGGAAATGAGTGTGTTGCTATCCCACACCAAAGTCTAGTGTTTGTCTGTAAGCATGTGTGGGGATCCCACAGTTCAGTCACTTTGTCATCACCACTCCAGTCCTGAGTGAGAGACTTTCCACAGAGAGCACAGAAAACATTAGTGCCAGAACCACTCTCCCCTGAGCTCACAGAGCAGGTCTTGGAGGTCTCACCTCCTGTCTTATCTCCAGAAGTTGCATTAAACAAATATCTCCAAAAGAAACTAAATGCCAGAATTAAGGAAGAAAGCAAATGCCCTCTTGCATAAAACCAGATGTATTTGCCCCACGTAGCATTGGAATGTAACACTCCAGTGACATGTATTTTGAAGAAAAAGTTTTCTCTGCTATTTCCCTTAGCCTACATGGTGGCCCTGCTGCTAAACATTGCTGCCAGAGTAACTTGCTCATTACTCATTTTGTCTGAAATTTGAGTTTCTTCAAGACTGAGATTCACAACATGAATAAAACCTGTCCTATGGAAAGAGTAAAATGACATCTGTCATGTTACAGCTGGCTCATTGCACATATCCAGCTGCTTGTACAGCTGAGACTCTGTCTTGACTGATGTGGCCCTTGCAATGAAAGTGTTGAAATGCAGGCTTGTTGAACAGGCTTCCAAGCCAACAGAGAAACTTAAAAATCAATTTGTTATATTTATTTTATGATCTCACCATTTATAACTTCATTTCAGGACTTTGGATATTTCAGAGGGCTCAGTTTTCTTACTCCAGGGCAACCTTGTGGTAAACAAACTTGCCAGGTTTTTCTAACCAGGAATTTCAAAGAAATGAAGGGTACAAATTAAAATTCAGGGACAAGAACAGTAAGGATGTGGGTGTGAGAAGCACAGAACGAAAAAGGGTACATAAATCTTCTTTTTTCACATTTTCTGAATTTTCATAGTCCTGAAATGCTTGCTAACTTCAGCAATGTAAGCAGGAAGGTTTAGGAAGGAAAAGTATTCAAAAACAGTTCAGAAGTTTGAGCAACTTGGTCTAGTGGAAGCTAGCGCTGTCCATGGCAGAGGGGTTGGAACTAGATGATCTTTGAGGTCCCTTCCACCCCAAGCCATTCTATGAGTCTATGAAAAGAATGGTGATAACCATAACTCATGTTGGGACAGTTTCATTTCCTTTTCTACATTTTTTTTCCTACGTTTGCACAGGAATGGCAGAGAAGAGGGATTCTTCCTACGAAGAATGTTTTAAAAAGCAATTGCAAAAGAGCAATGGCTTCCTTACTATGCACACCACAGGCAACATACGTTTTGCATTCACAGGATCCAAAATAGTATCTTAAGACTTCAGCTCCAAGAGCGCTATTGATGGTCAACAGATTTGCTCAAGAAATCAGGCTTGGTGGCACCTGGTACTTGCACCTCAAGTGCTTGCAACATGGGCTTCCACTTGACCACCCTAGGAAAGCATCTGGGATACCTGTAAGTAGCTTCCCAGGATACAGGAAGGGATTTTTCACTTATGCTGCAGTGTGGTCTGGGGGAGCTGAAGGGCTCCAGGGGCATCCTTGTTGCATTTAGGGCACTCAGAGTCAGCACCGCAGAGCAGAACTGGCAGCTACAGGTGCTAGGCAGGGGCCAGGGAGGATGGATTGGAGGATACACCCTACACAGAGGAATTGTGTCATCTAGAGGGAATGGCTTTGTGAGCCACTTTTGTCACTGAGAGGAGTTTCCATGCCCCCTTTTCTCAGAGGAAGGCACAGATTTTCAGCTTTTCAACAAAAAAATTCCATGAAGCAATTTAGAGAGGAAAGAGGTGATGCTTTGAGGAGAAAAGCTGGAAGTAATTTGCAGGTGACAAAGTGAGAATTTTTGAGGGAAAAACTAAGGTATATTAGAGATTTCATAGGTCACATTTCAGGGAGAAGATGAGGTAAATTAAAGGGCGAACGAGCTTACTGAGGAAAAAGCTGAGGAAACTTGGAACAAAATTAGCTTTTTGAGGAAAAAGGTGATGAAATTCAGAGGGAACAGAGGTAACATTTTGGAGTGGAAATCTGAGGTACTTGTAACAAAATGAGCTTTTTTGTGAGGAGGAAATATGAAACAGTGGGAAGATTTTAGAAAAAGTTTAAAGTATTTTATAGGGAGATGTCATGGAGGAGAAACCTGAGAGGGCACAGTTTTTGAGGATCATATGTGGTACGTCAGAACGTAAGTGGTAAGAATATTGGAGAGAAAGGCTAAGGTTTCCTAAGGGAGTCATCAATATTGTAGAGAAGAAAATTTTAAGTAACTGAGGGGGCTGAGCAAGAACCAGGGAAGAGATCTGCCACTGATAGGAGTAGTGTTGAGGTTACTGGTCAGGAATGAGATGAACATTTCTGAGACTGAAAGCTGAAATATGTCAGGGAATACATTAACAGTGATGTGGCAAGATGTGGAATGGAGGAAGCTTTAAAGAGGCCATGTTGAACAATTTGTTTCTGTGAGGTCATTCTGTATCTAGCATACTGAAGGGTATTCAGTAAAATGCACTTTCAGACTCTGTTCCACATGTACCAGCCTTCCTACCCCATTTTGCTGTAGCACATGCCAATCAAATTGCATTATACTTGTTATTTTACTTTTGCAATAGCTGTTGCAGTTCTTGCAGTGGTGAGGCAATTGTGTGTTTGACTAAGGACGACCACAAGGGAACTCAAGGATCACAGTTTTTTGTCCCCAAAGTCTCTTTAGACTCAGTATTGAAGTTCAGAGGAGAATCTGATGATGTTGCAGAGTATAGAACAGGTCTTGTAATTCTGCAGGGAGGGAGGGAAAGAAGTTTCAAGTCTAAGCTGGGTGATATTGCACTTTGCTAGGCATGAGTTGGAAAAGTCAGGATGTGAGTCTACAGATGAGCTCAGCCCCATGGGGCTGAAATAAGGGGTTGGGCTGTGAGCAGGATGGGGAAGTCTCGTGAGGAGCTTAAATTTGGTCCCATGTCATGGGATCAGCATGAAATGTTATGGATTTCCCCATGCAAGATGCTGTTGAATATTAATTTCAAGAAAATACAGTGTACATTCTTGGGATTGGAGTTTGGATATGTAAAAGCTGATTGACAAGAATATAGAATCAATAATAATTTGGTTTTTTACCTCTGAATTTTATATCAGCACCTACCGAATATTAATTAACACTTGGATATAACTAGAAATTTCAATTTTTGAATTTAATCAGAACTTCAATAGTGATCTGAATACATATGAAAATTTGTGAAAATTGAAACAGAAAATATACATTAATGAAAACTGAAAACAGGAAGGTATTTTGTGAGCTCAGATCACCATATTTTTGTGTCTAGTGTTGTTTTTATCTATCACAAGCAACATTTTACAGGAGGCAGTTGCATCTTACTACCTCAAAAACAATTTAGTGATTCAACTTGCAAAAGTAATGACTTGGTGCACATTGGGAATACAGCACTTTAGACACTTAAAACAATGGGATAGTATCAACTGGCAGAGAATTAAGTACTTCTTCAAAAGTCAATACAAATATTAAAGTATATACAATACTTAGGTCTATATGGAATACGTAAATCAATTTATGTAGTTGATTGTGATTTAATACTACAAGCTGTTGTATGGTTTTCAATTTGTAAAAGAGGGAGATGTAAATCGTGTGTTTGGCTTTTTAAAGACTACATTATTTGGATACTGGCAAACATTATTGGCTGAGTAAGATGAGGTGTATGTGCCCACACTAACTTTTTATACTGTTATGATTATTTTCTTCTTTTATGTTAGTTATAAGCACTTTCCTTAAGGGCCTCAAATGCTGTACTGTCCATTTCAAGTGGGATTCAGTAACACCACTTTCACTTTTTCTTCACTGAATGAATATAAAATTTGGAGCTAATCACTCTGACTTCTATTTCTTGATCTTTCAAATACATGAGGGCAGCTGACACATCCATCTATACTGGACCTATAGAAGACCAGCAGCTCTCAAGAACAGGCACTGCAAACGTAGAGGGATAAGCTGGCTTAGGTGAAATAGCATCAGACTTTCATGTCTAGAAAACTGAAGATTATTACATTCTAATCAAAAAGTGTTCCCCTTCCTGTTACTCTTTTTTGTCACTATCTAATGAACAAAAGAGGGAAAAAAGTCTACTGTTTTATGCAATTATGATAATCATCTCATTTTTCTTCAGGTGCTATTTTCATCTTGAGCCTTATAAAAATAATGTTTAGTTGTAAAAAAAAAAAAAAAAAAAAAGATATGATCTTTGAAAAACAGGTGATCGTTTAGTAACTACTCATACTTTGGATTACCATAAGGGAAAGGCAATAGATTGGAATGATCCATCATACCAAATTTGTTCAGTAATGATCTAACTTCTGTTGTGCCTCAAGAGAAAAATCTGAGACTGTATTTATCCTGATTTTTAAGTCAAACAGATGTAAATTAATGTTTAATATAAAATTAGTATTGCTTTTTCTGATGAGGCACTCCTGGAAATCCACTGCATTAAATATTTTCTATCTGACTTTCTCTAAAATACTCCTGGGAATGTGTACAGAGTATCCCTTATTCATGCAGAAATTAAGTAGAAAATAAGCAGCAAGAACTTTAGCAAAATAATCTGTGCAGAAAGAGAGACAGCAGCTTTTGAAAGCAATCCTGACACTTTTTCTTTCTGATGCACAACATTTTGGTCCCAACCTTATATTGAGATTCTGCCATTTACATGGGGGTCTCCTCTTCTTCTTCATCAAAAAAAGTCAAAAAAAGGCTGCCAGATGTCAAAAGGGAAATCCAGCACTTGGGGAAAGAAAAGCTGGGCTCCTTGCTGGTGCACTATTACTGCTTTTGCTGAGGTCATGGAGGCCCATCTGAACTGCCTGCATCCACCTTTCTGCTTTATCAGTCACTCTTAAGACACTAGTGCCACTTACGAAACAAAAGTAATTTTAATGCTGCTTAGTAGTACTCACGTGTTCAGAAAAGGCAACAATGGGGCCTGGCCAGTGTTGCAGGGTGGGATGGGATCTCTGAGGTGGCTTCTGCCAAAGCCTGTCCTGGCTGCCTTTCAGCTGGCTCCAGAAGTCCCCACCTGACATCATCCTCCTCAGTCTTGGGTCCACAGGATTTCTTTTAGGCATAATCTTAACAATCTCCTTCCTGTTTTTTATGTTTGTTTTTTTTTCCTCATTAATTGCTAGCTGAAGTTTGGCCATGTTCATCCACAAGATATTATTAGACTTTTCCCTGGCCACCATAATTATTGGTGCATAACTATTGTTTGTCATGCAGCAATAACTCAGGCTGGTTTTATCTGAGCTGAGGACAAACAGGCTACCCAATACTTGTATGGTCCTGAGAAAGCAAGTTTTACCACAGCAAAACCTTAGCCAGGTTAAGCCAAGCCTCAGCATGCACCAAGACCCTGCACCAGGGGACAAGTTTCTGACAATTGAAAATTATACTAGTTCTGTTTCCTTGATCACATACCTTATACAATCCATTCCCAGTATGAAACCTTAAAAATAACACTGTTGATATGTCCTAGTAGCAGTGCTGCTACACGTCAGCTGTTGTTGCACTGCAGAGCCTGGGAGCTTGTTTAAGCAACTGTTCAGGCATGGTCCAAAAGCTGTATCAAATAGCTCCTGCATGAAAGAAAGAGTGGACCTAAAGAAGTAAAGTAGTCCTAAAGAAGACCAAGATGGATGCTCATGGAAGGTGCTGGAAATTCTAACTTTATCAAGGAAGCTGCAATAAAAGAAGAAAGGGGTTGAGTCTCTTAATGTCCAGTAGGCAGCCAAAGCATTCCAGTCCTATTTTAGATCTTTATTTTCCCTTTCTAGTACCTCTCTTCCATGCACAGTATTCTATTTTTAATGCAGTACTTCTATGGTTTGGCAAGCGATCTGAGAAAAGCAGGAATAACATGTTAAAAATGAGATTACATATTGCCAGGGTAGAATCCTCCAGCAGCAGTGACAGTGTGTCTCACTATGGCAGTTTTTTAAGAGCACTAGTGGAAAGGGATTGTCAGTAAGGATGATCTCAGGATTTGCAGATTTTCTCTATGGCAGTTACCATAATTATAAGTTTAACTACAGGTCTTGCAACATTGCTAGCATCACTGTGTTAGCATGTTATTATTCTGACTAATCTTTCATTTCAATTGCAATATATCTCAGGGGCCCAGATGTGAGAGGCCACTATACAAAACATGAACAGACTTGAAAAATGAAATGGCTTGTGTACTGAAGTATTTAAAACTTGAGACATGGCAGTAGAAGTTCCTTTTTAGGAAACAATTATATATTTTGCAATACACTCTAATCAGGAAAAATCTGTTAAAATTTATAGAAAGAGATACTACCTTTAAAATAATTAAAGATTTGTAAGATCATAAGAATACCATTTTTAGAAGGGCAGGTTACTTGTACATACATGCCTATTAGAATGCACACACACTTACCTGCCCTTATACAGACATTTATTGCAGTAATTTTTCTCCTTCTTTTCTCTTGTCAATAGTACTCTATGAGTTACTTTCAAAATTTTAACACACCTATTGTTTCCTCTGTAATGCATGAATAATGTAGATTTTCCAAACTTCAAATGAAATTACAGTCTCTTACAAGGTGTTGGATACTGCCAAACACGTATATCAAATAAGATAATCTTGAGCCTGAAATAGTTCGGTCCCTTTGAAAATGTGACATAAAAACACAGGAAAGGCTGCATGATTTGTTGTAAACTGAAAAACATAAAACATTTGTAAACTGTAAAATAAAAATATCTATGTTATGTGTAATTAATAATATGAAAGTTTCCAGTGTCTTAAACCAAACGTCTTTTCTAAAGTATTTTTCACCAATTTTGGCTCAATTGGCCCCACTTTCAGTGGTTTAATCCTCCAGGGATCTATAAAAGAGATAATCCTGCTTATATATGAAGAGAAAAGGATTTTTATGAATATCAAACAAGCATAATTTATGCAGAAATTCTATTTAAAACTCTGTTTGGCACTTTTACTTGCATTAGTAATATGAGAACACCATTAAAATGAATTTTCCAAAAATGCGTTGGACCCCAATTCTCTCAACTCATTCCCATAGTTACTTAGTTTTCATTGCCCAAGGACTGCTAATATATTAGTATTAACAATTTCCTCTTTATTACCTTGCATAGAGATACTTACATGTTCTCTTGTGTGAATATATTTGCATTTATTTATACATACATGTATTTGCAAACTCATTTAATTAAATCCAGGTCCCCGCAAAATAAATTTTAAAAATCCTAATAACTTTAGGAAGAATAGAATCTTATTCTTCAATTCCTGTATTTTATCAGCAGTCATTTTTGGCTCAGAACAGCAGGAAAAGGTGTATAGACAACCTTTACAGGCTTTACATCTTCTTGCACACCACCATGCTCAAATTTGGCCATACTGGTTCACCTGATTTTTGTACTGTTGCACATGCGTCATGGAGGCACATGAAAACAACTTCAAGCAAATTACAAACTCAGGCAAAATTTGATTCTCAACCAAAATCAATGGCTGAAACTAACAAATGATGGGGGTAACCATCATATGGTTTCTGGATTGCAGAAGTGGCTCCCGAGATATTAAAAGTCTTTTCCCAGGCTCGAGCTCAAAGAAGGAGTCAAGAGCCTTTGGCTCTGGTTTTCAAGGTTGTCTATTTTTCCTTATCTATTACATCCTTTCTCTGACCTGCTGAGATCTGTCTGACGGGTCAGTTTGTGACACACTCCCCACCCTTGGGGTGGTGTTAGCTTTTTATACTAAAAACTACGTGTACTTTATTTACAATAATTTTCCAATACCTATCAACTATGTTAGACAATCAGTTTCTAAACCTATCAAACAGTACCACCATCACAGCAGGAAAATGGAACAAGGAAGAAGAAGAAAGAAGCTTAAAAACCATGAGGATCCTCCATCTTGTCTTCACTTACATATCATTCTAACAAACCCAAAATTCTACTTTTTCACCCTGTGACAAATTAACTATCATTCTATTCAAACTCTTGTGACTTATAATTCTTCACACAAAGTTGGTAATTGTTTCCATGGACTAATATCCAAGCCACAGGTGTCTTTGACTCTGTGCCAAGGTGTCTGAGCCTGCAGGGCATCCAAAGAAATGTCCTGGGTTCTGACAACACTCCAATAACATTCAACAGGTTCCAGGTGCACTGTCACCTTTCTGGGATATCATTATTACATGGATGTCAGTGATGACCCAAAGTGCACACCTCCTCATGCACAGTCACTGGGGGGCCTCTCACTCAGCATTAGCCAGAAAACCAATTTGCTTCACCCAAAGGGTCCTGGAATTGCTTAAGGATATCCAGCAGAAAAATAGTCACTCACCCAGGAGTTAGGGGAGAGAACTTAGTCCTGGGAAGTCTCCTTGGATGCCATCCCAGTTCCCAGGTGAGGCTTCCCATCACTGGTACAGTGCTTCAAAAAATACCACACATGATTTCTATCAGGGCCCCATTTATAAGTTGGTCGGTTGGGGCTTATGGTCATACCTGATCATGGTCCAGAAATTTCTCTGCCTTTCATTTACTGGGAGAACATTTTTTTGTCCAAGGTTTCCTGCGCTTCTGATTCCCACAGCTGAGCGTGAGGTGTGGCAGGGTTATAGTTATACCTCTCACAGCTGTACGGTAGAGCTGTAGAAAGGGCACAGAAAACTGATGCTAGTCATGTATCATCCAAGGGAGTGGGTATTCCTGCCATAATACATTATATGCTATGTATTCTTCATTGAGTTTATTCACAGAAATAGTATTTTAATTTTTATCACTTCAAATTTTTCCTGTTCTGTAGATGCATGTAAAAGAAGCTTTTGTATCTTTTTAAGCTACACAACCCATTGCTAACAAGATTCTAGAAAGGTTTTAGAATTATTTATAACAGATTATGTTATAGAACTGCTCCATATTTAAAAGAATTCAAGGCTGTCAGTACATTTTACTACCATATAAAGTAAGATATCTTATCCTAGCCTATGTTATGCCTTATCAGCAGGTTGGTCTTGCCAATGATCCTATTAGCCATAGTTTCAGATGCATTACAGAGCTATTTGACTTCCTATCATTTAAATCATCTAAAATGATTAAAACAAAAAGGAATGAAAGTACATCAAGCAGTAATGGTCACATCAAACTAATATGTGGAAATCTTGGCATACTTTAAGGATAGGCTTAGGAAATATCCCATACAAATTTGGTGATACAGAATGATTCCGATAATGTATGATTCATAACTCACAGGAAGAACACGAAGCAGATCCTGCACTGAGTTATGTCCTCTATTACCTCTCACCTGTTTGCTGGTGCAAGTTGGAACACAGCTTATCTTTGTGACAATTCTAGTCCTGGTACTTATTTTATCTTCAGCTTCCCAAGCTGAGAAGATTTCTGTACTTACTTTTATAAGGAAATCAGAACATCATTATTAATAAATTAATCACATACCAATTGTGATTATAATTATGCATAAAATAATTGTTCATTTTTATTGGTCATTACATTTATTTGTAGTCAAGCAGTTTCTTTCAAGTTGTGCATAAAATAAAAAGATAATTTTTTTCCTTTTTTTTGTTTTTTTTATTTCTCTACTTGTGCCAAGCATTTTTTCCTTGGGTAAGCAAATTCTTTTTCAAAATAATCACTGTATTACTCATTGACTTATTTATTTTGAAACATACAAACAGTGGAATAAACAGAGAGCAAAGAGGGATGATTTCTGTTAAGTAATGAATTATTCAAGCAGCAAATGACAGAAACAATGACTTCATTGAAGCTACAGCTCTCTAAGGCAACACTATGAAAAAAAGCTGTACTGAGACAGAATCATCCTTTAAGTTAAGAATCAGAGCAGGTGCAGACTCTGTTGTCTGAGGGTTGTCATGGCCAGCTGAATGGACTGTGCCTCAGCTTTGACTGGCATGAGTAGGCAAAACTATTCCTTGGCACCCTAGAAAAGGGCAATGGTGAAATGAGTTAATCTGCATATCACAAAGCTTGAGAGCTGGATTTGCTTCTGCTGTTACAACCATGGGCAAAGGAATGACAAAGCTGGAATGTGGAATCATTTCTAAAACACTCACGTGAAACGCTGTCCACAGTGAAAGACATGCAAAAAGAGAATCCACAGTCTTTAAGATACTATTCATGTTATTTATGTGAAGCTAGACACAGTATGATGCTGACATTAGAGGTATAACTGATACATGTAGATACGTCACCTTTCCTATTACTTTTTTTAAGTAGGAGAAACGAGCCTTTTAATATTTTTTGAAAAATATTTTGCTTCACCAAGAAAAGTACCTAACAGCCAACAGACAGTTGATTAGGGCACTTCTCTGACAGACAGGTAACTTTCTCTCATGTTGACAATTGCTCTAAACTGAACTCTCTTTTGTTGTGAATAAACGTTTGAGGCAACAGCCTCAAATAACTTGCCCTGTTTTCAAAAAGATACATTTGGCTCTTACCGTCAGCTAAAGATGTGAACAGAGACCCCTCAATCGATAGAGATGCACTCAAATTTCTGAGTATCATATTGTACTCAAGATCAGTAGTATTTCAGCTACAGCCTTTCACAGAAGTCTCATTTATTATTGTAGTCTAGTCCAGTTGTGAATCCTGGTCTGGACTGATTGAGTCAGCCACCTACCTGGGGAATTTAAGTTAGCTAGTGTAAATCAGATGCACAATACAGAGAGTTAACTCTTTCACATAGAGTGAATCAATGATCTGAAGTTCCAAAGTTATCTCGTCTTCTTTACCATATTTCAAAGAAAGCTGTCTCTTGCAGTTGATAATGTGTAAGAAGACTAACTTAGGGACTTAATTATGTGATTACTGTTTTAGTATTTTCCATTCAATACAAGAAAATCATGTATTTGGTTTAGACTCTGTGTTTTGTTTCAGAATCACAAAAGTTAAGCACTGTCTTGATGAACATCACAACTGACCTAACTCTATATGGAGTTTAATTGCTAAACATTGAGTCTCATCTTGATACTACTTTTCACTCCCAATGCTTTAATAATAAACAAATTAAGCCACAGTATACTTTCCAAGATATCCTAACCTCACCCACATACACAGGTCTTTATTTATCTATTTTTAGAACAGAGGAATACATTCTTAAAACTTGTATCCTGGAGTTATCCCAGATGTTTGCTTCAGTATCTAAACTTCAGTTTGTACAGAATTCAATGGCTAGGGTACCCTGTAAATGAAACTTGTATAAACACTGAATTGCTACTAAACTGGAAAACTGCTTCCTGTCAACTGCTAACCTGATTTAAAGATACTTGTCGTATACAGGCTTATAAAACTGAAATGGTTGCTCCATACACATTGAACTATTGATTGTAGTACCCATCATATTTGCTTAAGGTGTCCTGGCTAAGGTTTTTTAGGTTCTCATAGTATGACTACAGTTATCTGCAAATACTGGTAAAATATCTTCTTGGAGCATAAAGTTTTTTTTTTCCAAAATGCAGAAAAGTTTAAATTCTTTGGAGATTTCATTATTATTAGTAGCTGCATTAAATATACTTTGTGTTAGTCTTGTGTTTTAAAGCAGTCCTAAAGTTGTTAGAGAACTCTCCAATGAGAGAGAGCTAAATAGAATTTTTGACACACAGTTGTATATAGATTACACTCTCCCCTGCACTGTGGTGGTCCCAGCATTTCCTGGGAGTCCCACAGAGCAATAAACACCTGAAATAAACATATATCCAGCAAGTTCCATGTTTTTCCAACAATTGCTAAAGTGTCTAACCAGTGCATCTGAAATCTTACTGAGTAAGGTTTCACTTGGTGGTTATCCTGTCATCTCCATGCTACAAAATTTCTAACATTATTCTCTAACTCAAGGTAGGATGAAGGCCTATGTGTTTGCATGATCTCTTGTACTGGGTCTGGCATGGATAGAGTCAATTTATTTCCCAGCAGTCAGTATGGTGCTGCAACTTACATTTGTGACTAAACCAGCATTGATAGTATGTTTTAGCTATTGCTGAACAGCGCTTTCCTAGTATGAAGTCCTTACTCCTTTCCAACTCTCTCCCCAGTGAGTCTTTGGAGGTTTGTGGGAAGCTGTGAGGGGACACAACCAGGAAAGCTGATTTGAGATCACCAAGGGACACCCTATGCTATACAAAATCATGCTCAGCAATAAAAAGTTGTGAAGGCTTTTGGGTTTTTTCTTTGATGTGGGATGGGGGAAGGTAGCCCTTGCTCAAAGACTGGCTGGGAGGTGTTAAGTGCTTTGTTTTCATTTTGTGTGAGGGTGAGTTTTTTTGGTTTTATTTGTTTGATTGTTTGGTTGGTTTTGGATTTTTTTGCTTTGTTCTGTTTTCTTTCCTTTGCTTAGTAAAGTATCTGCATCTCAGCCTACGAGTTTTCTTGTTTTGGTCTTCCTACTCTCTCCTCCAGCCTGCCGGGATATGGGGGAGAGTGAGTGAGCAATTGTGTGGTGCTTAGCTGCAGGTTAGCCCACAGCATGTCTACAAAATTAGCTCGTTATAATACCAGTTGGAGATTCAGAAATCAGTACAGCTCCCTCTGAGGCAGTAAAAGAGGACTGTACTAAATAAAGCGTATATGGGGAATGTCTCTAACACTTTTCTGTAGCTTCCTTATGAGGAGTAGAAAGTGTTCCATTGATTAGGACATCTAAAACCAGACCGGCTTTAACAAGAAAATATGATTGCAATGAAATCTTTGGCAGTTTGACAATATGATTTTATATTTCTGTTTCTGTGACAGTTCTGATTTTGGAGTTCTACTGAATCATTGACAGCCATGGCAACATGACGGGAAAGGAGACAGCAGTACCATGCTATTGGAGCTGTGAAGCAGAGAAACTGTTGCTGCTTGAGTTGATTATAGCTGGTAAAAAAAAACCTTGTCACAATAAAAATACGCTGACAACCAGAAACAAACCATCTTTCTAGTCCCCTTGGGCCAATCAGCTACACTGCTTGTGACTAAAACACATTGACCATCTTGCAAGGAACAGCGCTGTCAAATTGAGTGTTTTGGACATAGCAGTTTTGTTATCTTTGCTGTCCTTCATAACTGCCTCTGAAATTTAATTTGTATGCTATATCTTTTCCTATTTTAAACTGTGTCTGTCTTCATTATGATTGAGGTCTTCACTTTACATTATAATGGATTGTGTTTGCAATATATTTCAGAATCCTTCAAAATGAGAAATGTTACAGTAGAACTATTGTTTATCCCAGTTTTAATGGCTTTACTATTATTAAAAAAAAAGTGAAGCCAAACAATCTGGATGTTTTATTGGGGAAAAATAAAAAGTGTAACTTTAAAAAAATTCAAGCACCTGTTTCATAATGATACTGTTCATACTTGACTTTTGTCATACTATTTAATGAATTTCACTGGTTATAATTCAGTTACTTTTAATTAATTTGTAATGCTTTAATTTATTTTTTAAATAAACTTCCTCTGCAGTATGTTATTTTTCAAAATTCTTATACTGCATGTGCTTTGTTTTGAATACGATTGTTTTCTGGGAGCCCCAGTAGCTATTCAATTGAATCTAAGGAAAAAAACCCCTGAAACTAAACAAACAAAACCATCAAAATCCAGAGAAAAAAACAAGAAAAAATCCAAACCTACTCTCAGAAAACTCAGCACCTCAGCATATGCATATGCAACAATTGTGTCTTTCTCACTGTCACTCTTTATCACAAATTCTGCTGCAGTTAGAATATGAAATGTATTCTTGAATAAGAACATTTTTCACATCCCAGTAGAATATGCAGGGTTATTGTTCTAAGACATTTTCCCCCTTATTGATAGACAAGAGAGTGTTTCTTTTAGATCTGTCTGTTCTCGGATGTCTTTTTTTTTTGTTTGTATATATTGTTGTCTTCAGTATTAGCTGCTGAAGCCATCATATATATTTTTTCACCTGACCAAGGTCTCTTTATTCCTACTTTGTATCCAGTATAATAAGGTTACCTGCAAAGAGTAATTTAAAATATGTGTATACATCTACCAAATATTTGTTCCTCCAACCTATAGGAAATGAAGGAGGCCATAAACTCCCACAACAAGGTAGCAACACATCGGATAGACAGTCTCATGCTCCAGAAAAATATTCTACAGAACACTAAAATTAGGTAAAATTATCTCCGGACTTTAATTTTCAACATAGAATAGTTAAATCTAATTGAGAGTTCTAATCTGAAAATATGGAGTCAATATTACATAAAATATGAGAAAGAGATATGTTTTTAAAAAATAAGCAAGAAAAAGTATTCTGTTAAAATTTAATTTGAAATCTGTGAAGATTTCAATGCTCAGATGTTGTTCTGTGAACATGATTATGGTCTCAGGGCCATCCTGACACAGGCAACAGGATCCTCAGGAATCCTCTGGCATTTATCTTGTGCACTCCCTGCTAAGGACTTGCCAGTTGAACATTCTACTGGAAAGTAGTATGGAAGTACTACTTGTTCTTGTTATACATGTTTATACATGTTTTTAATTGTGAAAATTAGAAAAATAAAAATAAAATAAAAATATAGAGTTCAGTAAGTATAAATTTTATGCTAAAGGTAGGAGTGAATGTAAAGCCTCAAGAACCAGATTAAAGGCTTGAATGACAGAGCAACTGCTTAGAAATAGTCTCATCTCTGTTGCACATTTTGTGGCCTGAAGGAGTGGTACACAGTCCAAATTGAGAAAATGGTCACAGCATGTGAGAAAGATCAGTGAGTGTTAAGGGATTTTATAATGTGAAAGTGATGCAAGAAATGAGATTTCAAAACATTACTAAGAATGAAATAATGAGATCTGGTAAGGCTTAGGGAAAGAAAAGCAGAAAGCAAAAAACAACCACAAGCTTGTGAAGTGAATGACAGGGTGAATAGTTAGTTGTATAAGATAATAAGAAAGTGTCAAAGGTGGTGATTTTGGAAGAAAGATTCAAAAGAAAAGAACAGACTAGCAGCAGAATTTCCTGAGGATGTGTCATAGACAGAGAGAAACAGGATACTGGGCAGACTAGATAGTGAGAGTTAAGGAAATATAATGGCGACTTGCTGGCACAGAAAATTCTAACAAGGATAAAAAAAATTCAGCCAACACCCTGAGTGAAAGGGAATGGGAAGAAGATCCACAGAAGATATAATGAAAGGAACAATCACTGAAACAGAACATAAACGACATGGTAGAATGCAAAGTAGAAAAATTGTCCAGATAAAGTGAATTGCAAAAGTTAAAGAAATATCAAGAGTGCCTATGGAAAACAGAGTCTTAGAGCTTAAAACAAATGATCAGCAATACTTGTAGGGGCAGTGTCATTGATCAATGTTTCACACTGGAGTGTGTAGTATGGAAAATCAAAGACGGTGAAAAAAGACATCTCCAATACATAATGTGTCCAGTAAGAAAGAATATATACAGCTAAAACATTTACTAACTCAGCTGATGAAAAAATCAATAGAGCAGGTGGTCATTTCAGTATAAGAAGTCAACACTCATCTGACTTTACTGCCTGTATTTACTAAGAACTATTCACTTGAGTACACAGGAAAAAACAGAAGTCTCACCAGTAGGTTTTTTCTGTGTGTTGCAGTCACAATGGCAATATTATTGATAGATGTCCCCAAAATATTTTAGCAGCAGCATATTAAGAAGTCCTTGTAAAACCAGGCAACATGTGGAAATAAAAACCAAAGGTAATTGGAATAAACCATGTGTCTAGAGTGAGCTAGATTTGATTCAGCCTGCCAAAGTGAAATACAATGAGCTGCAGTGCTGTGCAAGTTGAAAAGCTAGGTAAAAGTCAGTTCTGATGCTTAAGAAACACTAAAGAAGGAAAAGTATGAGGGGAAAAAAAGAAATAGAAAGAAGAAAAATGTTTTCAAAACAAGTTCAAAACCATTTAAAGTTCAAAGAAAACAAGAAAATCATGTAGTATCAGAACACCTCCCACCCCCAGTCAGAAAGGAAAAGGAAATAAACTGGTTAGAAAACTGGCCTACATGGATTAGGTGTACTTAATTTTAAGTATGTATTAAGTATAAATGAGGTTAAAATCTAGATCACAGTAATACATTTTGTTGAGTCACCTAAAAAATATGGGTGTCCATGTTGGATATCAGTTCTTTATCACTGAAATTTTACATTTTTACACATGATGTAGCAATATGAGTGGTGAAAACATAGGAAAACTCTTCCTTTGTCACGTAAAGTGATACATTCAGATGTGAATAGTCCTTCTGCATATTATCTAATATGACTTTTGCTTGCCAGAGCAGCAGTAAACAACTTTTGTTTTGCATAAGGCTTTGCACAGTCTGTAGACATGGACCAGGTAAATCTAGCTTCTGTATTTCTGCTCCCAGTCAACTGCAGTCAGGGTCTGAAAAAGAACATTAAATAGGATGATTATCTAGTGAAATCTGTGCCAAAAGTGGTCGAGGTATACAGTGCATCAGAATTGAGGGATGGTTTTCTACTCTCAGAGTGCTTTTACTGTGTAACTTTTGGGAATTTTTATTTTTTTATCTTTATTTTATCATACTAAATTGTCTACATATTCTGTTCTGTGTATTTATTCTACAAATAGCTTAGGGCAGGGACTCCCTTTTAGTCCATGTTAGTACAGATCTTAATAAAATGGGTTCCCAATACCTGAGTTTCTGGGTGTTACTTTATCATCAGTAACCACTACAAGAACTTCTGATAAGATTCTGACATTAAAAAAATGTGAATATTAATTCTGATTCAATACAAATCTCAGACCTTAACTCTGATTCTCTTTGGATATTTTACCACCATTTCAGCCAATCCTTACTTATGAATAAGTACTTCAGTTAGAAACAGATGCAAAACAAATGCCATTATTTTTATTAGCTTTTTTTCTTCTATCCTGTAGGAGCTTTAAGGAAAAAAAAAATCACACGTGTATAGATAATGGGAGTTTCTATTAAGTTCCCACGGTTATCTGTTCAATTTGCAAATTCTTAAATAAAATAATTTGTGTGTTGTTTTCCCACTCTTTCCACGATAATATCAGTAAGAAAAAGAAATGGTCACCCCAAACCACCTTGCAAAACAGAGCTTTTTATGTCTGTTTTACTGCCTGATTATAAGAAACTGCCTGTTTTTTAATGCCTGATTATAAGAAACTAGGTCTTTGCTTATAAACTCAGTATACATGAGATATTTATTGCTTTATAGTTCAGTAAAGCCATATAGTCATGGTCATAATACACAACAATATACACCTGCCCTTGGACTTTTTATGCTCCTCCACCATACTTGGGGGAATAATAATCATTCAAGTTCATTCTTGGGAGTAGTGCATTGCAGGATTGAACTGGTTTGTGTTGTGTTTTTTCAGTGATCAAAACACCTGGACCTTCAACAGTCTTTCAACTTAATTTGGCAAGGTGACAAATGTCTTCATATGTTAACCTGAGCATTTGAGGTTTGTGCCTTACAAAAAGTATATTTGACAGAAAATTAGTTTCCTGCAACAACAACAACAACCAAAAAAAAAAAAAAAAAAAGAAGACTTGGTTTAAATACAATAAATTTATCTTCAAAAAGAAAGGCTATAAAGGAGGAAGCACCTCCTGTGGTGTCAATGCTAAAGCACTAACTTTTTATTCAAGCAATGCTTTTACTCTTAAATTAAACCAATATAGAAATGAAAACAATCAGTGAATGAAAAAAACCTAAAAATGCAAAAAAGCAATGCAGTTGAAGCATTTTTTTTTTTTTTAATTTTTCTAAGTTAAGAAAACCATGCCATACCTAAAAAAACCCCAACCCCACTTCTGTTCGCACACCACTGTGATAATAACTACGTACCAGCTGCTTGCT
This sequence comes from Cinnycerthia olivascens, assembly GCA_035048155.1. Taxonomy (NCBI): domain Eukaryota; kingdom Metazoa; phylum Chordata; class Aves; order Passeriformes; family Certhiidae; genus Cinnycerthia; species Cinnycerthia olivascens. The sequence continues at coordinate 72,977,267 of JAWWMU010000106.1, forward strand.
TACGATTGGCTCGGATTTTAGATAATAATAGCTCTGTTAAGTCACACATTACACGCACGCTGCCAAAGTAAAACCAAACTCTAAAAGAAGCCGCGGCGCAACCCGAGGGGACCGCGCTCCCCGGGGCGGGCGGAGGGAGCCGGGCAGGGCGGAGCGCTGCCAGGGACCGCGGGGCCGCGGGGGAGCCTGCCGGGCAACACCGGCGCAGCTGTTTATGTCACAAAGACATAAAACATCGCCAGGGGTTTGTGTCTAGAAAGAGACAGAGGAGTCCTGCGACTTTATTCGAATAAAGGGAGAGAGTCCAGGCCCGTGCAGTTTTTTCTCTCGGGGCTTCGGAGGGCGCAGCCTCTTTTTATCCTAAACTCCCGGCCGCATGTTACCCTGTTCCATTCCCCTGAGGTAATACGTACAGCCTTCCCAAACCTCCTACCGCATATCCCCCCTTGAACCCACCACTTTACCCCAGAGTTAGTTCAGGCTTGTGCACATCCTGTTTCAAGCTGTCTGGGCTCCACAACAATCTGCTGCCTGAAGTTAATAAAGCCATGAAAGCCCATTTCAAAGACTTTAACACCCATCCCTACACCCATAGAGTTGTTTGTAAAGACATTAGCTTTCCTCTTACCACCGCGCCACAATTCCTTTGTGCACATTTCGCGGTCCAGGTGAGGATGAGCACTTCTGGCGCTGCTTTTTCACCTGCTCCTCATCCGCCCGCTGGGGCACTGAGGTTTATTTTGTGGTTGTTTTTTGGAGACGCCTTTCACCTCCCGGTCAGCTGCAAGCCATGGATGCAGAGTCTGAACAATACCACTCTTGGATAGTATCATGGAGAGTATTGAAACGTAACAGAATAGTAGACTGATAGGAGAAATCACTAATTAAAGCCCCATAATCCCACCCACTACAAGGGAAGCCCAAAAAGTACAGGTTACTTAGCTTTCATGCATTTTCTCCATTATTAAAAACCGGAAGGATGAATCCTCTGATGTATACATTTTTTATTATTACAAACGCTCTGCTCTAATTTAATTTGCAATGTCATGTTTTCTTTCTGAAATATTTAATCTTAAAAATTGTATGACTAAATAAAGAACTACCTTTTAAAATCTCAAAAAGATAGACTCAAGTGAAACATCCATTTAAAAGCCTCAAGAAAAAGGCAGCTAATACAACATCTAAATTGGTATACCTGTAGGACTTTCAGCTAAAACTGCTGTTGCTATCAAACACAGACTAATTAAACAAATTTATCTGTTCCAATTTTTTTTGAAGGAAACCCTATTTATAGGATTGACTTAAACTAAAATGTTTTTTGGGAGAGGGTTTGTTGTTATTTCTAATAATTTGATTTTTTTTGTCTGATTAAATTGTTGCAATTAAATTATACAATTGTGTTTGGTACATCTTTTAAGAGATGCAAAAGAAAACACTAAACACTTTGTAAGGAAGAATCTGTTGTAAACAATCAGTTTTTTATGCATGTATATAGCATTTTGGCTAAAAGATGTGGAAATAATCACTATAATAATAATTACGATAATAATAATGATAATAAACCACAAACAAAAAGCCTTAGAATTGCCACTGACTGTAGGGGATTCTACAGTAATTCAGGATTTATCAATAGCTTTCAGCTAAGGAAATGGTGTTTAATTTAATTACATGATTTTGTGTGTTTCAGGAAGGGCAATTCTTTTCACTCAGGTCTATCAGAAAATAGGTTCAATTCAGTGTTCTATGTTATCAGCTGGCAAACTGAATATTAGATGATACTGAATATTAACCAGTATGTGAGAATATAAACTTGTCAGAATACAATTTTGTATAGTTAATAGTGAGAAAACTGTTTAAGTCTTTTACCAACATTCCGTGTGTTCTGTAGAGCTGGCACACCTTGCCAAACCTGCTTTATAAATCACTGTTCCAAATATTTCCAAGTTTTTCTATGTGGCCATTTAATTTGATTTGACTAATGGATCCCAATCCAAATCTATAAATGTGTTTGTAGAGATAGTCAGGTTGACCTTACTTCCTGTCTCCATGCCTATATAAAATTCAACATGGAAGAAGCAGCAATCTTGCTGCAGCTCAACAGTAGTACTCCAGCTACAATTGTACA
>JAWWMU010000106.1:72979491-73016206 GCA_035048155.1 Cinnycerthia olivascens
GAGAATATAAACTTGTCAGAATACAATTTTGTATAGTTAATAGTGAGAAAACTGTTTAAGTCTTTTACCAACATTCCATGTGTTCTGTAGAGCTGGCACACCTTGCCAAACCTGCTTTATAAATCACTGTTCCAAATATTTCCAAGTCTTTCTATGTGGCCATTTAATTTGATTTGACTAATGGATCCCAATCCAAATCTATAAATGTGTTTGTAGAGATAGTGAGGTTGACCTTACTTTCTGTCTCCAAGCCTATATAAAATTCAACATGGAAGAAGCAGCAATCTTGCTGCAGCTCAACAGTAGTACTCCAGCTACAATTGTACAGATTGTGAGATTTTTGTCTTCCCAAGACTTAATAGAACAAGTTAAAAAAAAAAATAAAAGTTAAAAAAATTAAAAAAAACAAAACAAAACTAAAAAGAAAAAAAAAAAAAAAGAAAGAAAAAGACATTTTTATTACATTTTTGTTTTGTCCCATCACTGGTCACCCCTGGAAAGAACCTGTCTCTGTCCTCTTTGTACCCTCCCTTCAGGTATTTATATACATTGATAAGATTCCCCAGAGCCTTCGCTGGGCAAAGCAGTCCCAGATCTCTCAGCTGTTCCTCTTCTGTGAGGTGATCTAAGTCCCTGCCTTATCCTTGTGGTGCTTTGCTAAACCCTCAATGACATTACTCAGGCCCCCAAAAATGGATGCAGTTGTACAGATGTGGCCTCGCCACTGCTGGATAAAGGTGGAGGATCACCTCCCTTGACCTGTGGGAAATATTTTGCCTGACATAGCCCAGGATACCTCAGTCACTTTCTTTGCAGAAAGAGAACATTTCTGGTTCATGTTCAACCTGGTGATCACAAGGACCTCCAGGTTCTTTTCTGCCAAGCTGAGTAGCCCCCAGATTAGTACACTTTATTGTTCCTCACCAGGTGCAGGAATTTGCTTTCCTCCTTTTGAGGTTGCTGCCGTTTCTTTGGCCTCTTGAGGTCCCTCTGGATAGCCTCAGAACTTGCAGTGAACCACTCCTCCCTATGTGGTGTCAGCTGTAAATTTCCTGAGGGCACATTAAAGAAATTCCTTGTCCCTAGGTTTCCCATAGCAGAGTCTCAGTTGTCCACTGCCAGGAAAAGTAATTTCAAAATTGAAATGTATTGCGATAAGCAAATCTTGAGCTCAGGGTCTTCAGAAAAGGACCCCAAACAAAGAAATCCCTGGTCAATCATATCCTTGCCATCCACATTTCCCACTCCTTATGCAGCAGTTCAATCCAATAAAAATATTAGGAACTGGGATCTTCTGGTTCTCCATGGGTTCTCTTCACTGTCTCTAGGTGGGCCATTTCTCTTTTTATCTTTAATGTTGCAGTTTGTGCTGTTGGGATAGTGGCCTTCCTCAATGCCTTGTCTTCCTGTATGAACAGGCTCTGGGGACCCTGTCTACTTAAGTAGGTAAAAAGCTCAGTGTATCCAGCAAAAAGGTCACAGTGTGTGGCCTGAGACTTCAGTATGGCTAGCTACTAATGCTAAGTGAGTTACACTAAGCAACTAATTTCCTTTATTCCTTTACAAGGTACTCTCTGCTCTGTCACCCAGATCGTTAATTAAGATGTTAAACAGGACTAGACCTGGTATTGATCCCCAGTACACCACTAGTCACTGGTCTCCAACTCGACTTTTCTTTATTACTGCTCTTTTTTTTTGCAAAGCAGGCCCTTTCTTTAGCTCCTTGGACAGGCTTATGGATTTATTAACTTACTCTGAAGGAATAAAATCAGGTTTACATTTAAAAAAAAATACAAAAGAACAAAACAAAAGCAGTTATCCAGTAATTATGAAGCCCAGGTTTACTACCTTTTTCTGATACAATGTGGTAGCAATGATCCATGTCAGTGACAAGAAATAATTGGTTTGATGTCACGATTCCAGACAAGCTGATTGTAACCATATTCTTTACTTAAGGACAGCCTGCACCTCTGAACTCTTATGTCTTTAATGTGGTTTTTGCTCTGAGCTTCAGGTCTCTAGCTTTGACCTTTTTCTTGCTCTGGAATGATGTAATTCTTTTGTTCTTGGCTTAGATTCTGAACTGTAACCATCTGAAGCAAAGGTAGTTTCCAAAAAAGGTACTGCTGCTATAGAAAATAATTTACTTTATAATTTAAGAAGATAAAGTTAAACATAAAATAACAATTCAAATGACAAAATAATTATCTCACTTATCTTTCAGGTTTGCTATTCCAGGGCTCTTGAAAAGCCCTACTGTTGTGTTCTTTTTCCTTAGAGCACTAGAAAATCCATTCTATCATGGTCAGAAACACCGTGCTACCTGGATTTTAATCCATTTGGATATTTTTGGCTGACAACTTTTATAAATGGAGAAAGATGTGAATATATTACATCTATGTAAATATATAACTGAAAATGCTGCCTTTTTTTAAAATTACAAAAACTACTGATAAACTAGTGGCAAGAAAGCATCAAGACAACTCTTCTTGAATGACATGAGGCAAGTGGGAATTTGATAGAATGTGTTTTGTGTTTTTGTTAACTGAATCTTGACAAAAGTATATTCAGGAGTAGTGACTAGATGGAGAAGTCATTACATACAAAAGAAAACAAAAATTAAATGCTTTTACAGCAGTTTGGTTAATGAAAATGTGCTTAGAGTAGAGAAGGTACAGATTGAAGGAAAATATCTAGAACTTCCATTTGGAGCAGGAGTTTCATATGTTGCTGGGCATCCTCCCTCCAATGCCCTCCCTCCCTTGGGTGGGTATATCAAAACTACTATTTTGTAGAATTCTAATTATCAAATTATATTCAGAGAAATGGATGTTAATGGCATATATTAGATAACAAATGAGAAGTTAAAGGTAAAAACCCCTATGTATTACTGTGTAAACTAAAAAATGGCAACTTCTAATACAGATACAAGTTCCATTATTGCTTGTTTGTATAGCAAGAAATAGCGGTTTGTTTTTTTTTCCCTACAGCATTTCATGAAAACAAATGTGTTTATTTTTCTATCACAGAACCAATTTACTGTGAAAAAATTCAGAGTTCAAAAGTGAATTGTTTCTCAGGGATATACAATGAAGCACACAGACACCACTTCTTATCCTCTTGAGGCAGAAACTGTAAATTAGATTTTAACAAGCCAGATGCAGGCAATATAAATTTGTATAACAAGCCTTAGCAATAAAAAATAAATAAATCTGTTCATTTGTTGTGTGGAAGTAGTGATAGTTAATACGGAATTCAGGTTTGTTGTGGTCATTTATGGAAAATCACTGTTGTATGACTTGCACTGTATCTAAAACTTTGATATTATTAAATAATAAATGAGTAATAATGATTACTGGAATAATGCTCTCTGGAGATTAAAAACCACAAAGTCTAACAGGAAGTCTTCAGTAAAGGAAAGAGCTCTATGTCACACAGAGAAGGGTACAGTGCACTTTCAAAACTCATTTACAAATAAAATTCGTACCCTGGAGCCACTCACACTGGATGTCACTCGGAACTCTGTGTCAGTGTGCAGCAAGAGCCAGGTGCTCGCTGAGGGACTGGGAGCTGTGAGCCAGGAGTGAGCCCCAGACCTGGCAGAGTTCTTCAGCAGGCACCATCCTTCTGGATCTATCTATGGTGAGCAAAGCTTGGTGCCGTAACGGGGTGTTAACAGTCCTGGGAAGGCACGTGACAAGTTGATGTCAGAAACTCTCCAGGAACAGAATAAAGTGACAGGAATGGGGCTGGAGAAATATCCTGAGGACAGAGCTGGACACCAGCACTCCTATGGGGCAGGGAACTGAGGGCTTCAGACTCATATGAAATTTTCTCCAGGGTCCATGTGCAGGGTTGGGAGTTCCCAGGGAAGACTGGGAAAGGCCAGTGTCCTAAGAAGCCCAAACAATGTGTATAAGTCTCTCTTCATATGTGAAATAGCTAACGACAACAACATTTTAGGAATCATTATGTATCAACCAAATTAATTGGTAAAAATATAATTAATTAAGATACATGACTGGTGGTGGTTAAACTCCTCAGAACTGCCTTATTCTAGGTCTTTTGAAGCTTATCTCTATTTTTAAGGCTGTCTGCTAAAATATAAAAGGGACTAAGAAATCAATCAATCAAGCCACAGTACCCAGAACAACTCAGAAGAAAACTAAAAACTTATGCCCATGATCATGAGTGGTGAAAAGTAGCTACACAGGTGTCATGTAAAGATATAAGTCACTATGGCACATAAATAGCTTGACTGTTCAGAAAGCACAAGAGAATTAGATAACAGGCTTTCTTTCCAACAGCTGGAAAGAAGCTATTCCTCAAGCCTAGATAGCACAAAGCTGCTGAGGGCAGAAATGCCAGTGTCCCTGCTAATTTTACTGTTTGCTGCCTTTTTCTGTTACATTTAGGGAGCTTTCAAACTGATGTTCCCCAAAACCCTTCTGTGTATTTGGTCTGATTCAGTTTTTTCAATACATTAAGGTCTTTTTTTTCAGTATTGTATGTCAAAAAATCAGTGCTGTCTCATCATTGTAAATATATTTATAGGATAGTTAACAACGTAGAAGAACAGTAGCATTTCTTTCAAGCACAGTCCCAGTGTAACAGTGGTGGTTTTGGACAAAAAGAAAGAAGAATGATCTGTCTAGTCCCCAGCTATGAAGAAAGAGATTTTTGAGGTTTGTAACCACCCTGACTTGCACCAGAGCTCCTTAAAGGACTACACTGTTCTCCTTAAAGGTACAACACGGCTAAAAGCAGAGGGAATCATAGGGGCTGTGTGTTCTCTAAGAAATCGATATGATTTTTCTCTGTTAAAGTAAAGGAAACAATATTTTCTTCCACAATTCTGTCCTCCTTTTGCAAACTTGCTCAGGTGAGGACGTAAAAGATTGGCAAGCTGATACAGGGATGCTTGAAAGCAGTTGCACATTACAAGAATTTCAAAAGCTTAGCTGAATTTTTTTTTTTTGTATTTTATTTGAATGTTTTATCACTGGTAACCAGCATGCTGTTATTACTCTTGGATATAATCTTTGCATCATATGGAAGGATACTGAAGATCTTGAGTAATAGTCAAACATGTTTTATGGTGCTTTTTAATATGCAGAAGTTAAATCACCAGCCAGCAATCGAAAAAGAGAAATGATCACATCTAGAATAAAGTATCCCAGGGAGAGAATTAATGTCACAATAATTACACGGTTCACAGTGGAGAACGTGTGGTTATTAGCAGTTCTAGAGAGCTAATTAAGCAAGTCAAAATTCTTTTTAAATCAGTTTAATAATGAGAAAAGGTGTTCCCTTGGCTCTGAACAACTAGCTAGCATACAAGAATTGAGAATTCATGGGTACATCAAAAAGAAAGGAAAGATGGTAATTGTACTGTACTAAGCTGAACTACCTTCAATTTAAAAAGTGCTAGCTAATAAAAATAGAATTCATGACATTGTTTGCTTTGGCAAAACACAGCAAAGACTGTTGCTGTTCATTAAGCCTGGGTGCCTTTTTACATAGTTTGTACAAATTTATTTATCATGATTGAGTACATCGTACTTTTCCATCATATCAACAAAGTTATTTTGAGACAATCTCTCTGCGTTGCCTGATTCATTCAGAGATATCAAACTAAAGCAAGGAAGAATGTGTCATAGAATGGAGAAGAAAATAGCACTTAGGCTCATAGAAGTCACCAGAATCAAATCCAAAATGAATCATGTTGAAGTAAAAAAAAACTTTCTGAAATATTTTCAGAGTACCTTGTGGTGTCCTGTTCTACCCCCTACCCCCTCCAACATACTGGTGTTTGGATACTGGGACTGAGAAATGCTGGCTAACTCATGAATATCTCTCTGAATGCCAGCATTGACTGTGCCTCATTGTGATGCAGGAGCTTTAAGAGTAAATGGATTTTCCTTTTGCCTCAGCATCTAAGCACACACAGAGATTGTGCCTCTCTAGACAGTATGGTTCTCAGCTACCTTACTCTGTTTATTGTAGAACCATAATCTGCCTGTAATCATAATTTTAATTTGTTTCCTTTTAATAGTGGTTAGTACCTCGCCTAGCTTGCAAGTTTGCCGTTAGATTCGATTTAAATAACCTTTCAATCATATTGCTGTTCAATGAAATAAATCCACCGTTGTAAGAAATTATATTCTAGAATGTGATATGGACAGCACTCAGATTTTTTGTTATTCTGCTCTCATCATTTATGTCAGCCAATGTCTCATTATAACAGTCATACCATTTCAGTTCTGGAATTAATCACAAAATCTTTGCTGTTCTAATGTCATACATGATTTTTCAGTGTGGAATTGTAGATTCTGTCTTTACTGAGTCTCAAAATCCTACAAATGAAAAGTGATCATTACTAAATGATAAACATTGAAGGAGTTTAGGTCAGTAAAAATATCTTTAGAATTATGCATTTGTAAATTCCAAAATTACGTACAATGAAATTTAGCTGTTCTAAAATACTTCAAGGACACGTCTCTTTACACATAGCTTAAAATGAATGCAATTATCAGACTATTACACAGACTTAATAATTTTTTCCTAGGCCTATTGATAAAGAAAAATCGTTAATAGGAAACGTGTTCAGGATTAATTGGCTTTTGTGCGTATAGGTGAATAAAGAATATGGATGTGGAGGAATGATGAAGTGAAAATTGACAGGAAATTTTAAACGTGTTACTACACAGCAAGTGGAGGATACATATCCCTAAACTAGGATCAGACACAGAAGGAATATACAATAGAACTTTCTTTGCTATAGATAAGCCATACATGGTGTGGAGTTGCATCAGTAATTAACAGGGATGCTCTCATTATTATAAGCTACATAAAGCAATAACTATTCACCAAGATATCTACAGTTGTCTCATGTTATCTGACTTTAAGCTTCTAAAAACTAGTACTCTAATCCAGTTTTTTGTGTTCTCTCTCAAATCGGTGCAGAAAGGATAATGACTCTTTGCATTCTATCATAGATTTATATTGTGCTGTGGAAACTGATCTCTTTATTGACCACAAATGGAGCTAGTTACTCTGCCAAGTGGCTCAAGTTCTGTGACATGAAGCCTACTCAAATTAAGAAGAAATTAAATGGGATAAGGCTTTAAAAAAGGAAGAAAACAAAGACCAGCAATTTGGTAGTACTCCAATCTACATAATAAAAATGGAAAAAAAATTATATAGATTAATATAATTTAAAAAACAGACTGCAGTTATTTTTAGTATGATTTTTGACAGTAAATTAGTAAGCCAACTATCTCAGGAATGTCTAACTTCATATGTCATTGTGAAACCTTGCACAATGCTGGTCAGTGTATGGTTTCAGATAATATACTTCTAGTGAATTCTTGCATATCTGAAAATGTATTCATGCTGTACATTTTTTTATTGGTACTCATATAAAGCCCTCAACTATGTTATTCTGTTTCTTTTCTTTTTGTCTTTGTTCTACAAGAACCTGATTCATCCTACTCAAGTTAAAAGCATTTTTTCCATTTATTTTGGCAAAATTTGGTTCAATGCCATACATCTATTTCCTTTTAGAAGAAAAAAGGAATTTTAATCACCAAGAACTTGCAAACGTGTCATTATATAGTCAGTTAAAAAATATAAAAATAAACCTTCTGCCATTTATCTCAGAGGCATATTCTTATAACCTATATATTTTAAAATCATTGAGGAATAAGTTACTAATGAAATAGCTCCTGCAGTGTAAAGACTAAGCAATAAAATTGCTAATTGCTAATCAGTTTATTTAGCTTCATAATGGTGAGCTGGAGCAGAATTACTTTGAGTAGCCTGATACTTCCTTTGTGTGAGGTTTCAAGAAAGTTTGCACTTTGACTCCTATCAAATGGTAGAAAGATGAAGAGAAAATTACTTAGCATCTATAGAATCACAGAATCACTGGATAACCCAAGCTGGAAGAGACCTATAAGGATCACTAAGGTCCAACTCCCTGCCTTGTATAGGACCATCCTGGAGAATCACACCATGTGCCTGACAACATTGTCTAAACACTTCTCGAGCTCTGTCAGGTCTGGTGCTGTGACCACTTCCCTGGGGAGCCTGTCTCAGTGCCTAACCACCCTCTGGGGGAAGAAATTTTTTCTAAAATCCTACCTAAACCTTCCTTAACACAACTTCAGGCCATTCCCCTGTGTCTTGCCACTGGTCACCACAGAGAAGAAATCAGTGACTTCCTTTTCCCCTCACGACTGCAATATTACAGAACAATTGAGAACACTTTTCTTATTTTCTTATTTAGGCAAGAATATGGCCTCTTGTAAAACAACGGAGCCTTGGCATCCTCAAAGCTCATTTCTACTACAGAATGATTACATCTCTTCCATTCTTTGCAAACAACCTGGAAGCCTGGAGTCACCAAATCCTAGATATCAGTAGGAATGCTCTCAAGACTTAGAAAGTCTTGAAACCTCTATTATTCACAATCATCTTATGTTAATTAGGTTAAAAAAAAAAAAAAGTTTACATTAAATGGCACTTATAAGAATAGTCCATAATCAGCTTGAATTTATAGGCTAAACAGACTAAACCTTTTAAGTTGGAATCTGGATTGTGTTATGTTAAACAGTTGATGACCACTTTTAGCCATAAATGCATGGGATTTAGGATGAATTGTTATCACAACATAAAATGTCAAAGGACTTAATAGGCTTAACAAGATCTTGAGTGCAGTTTGGAAAATTAGAAAACTTTCTTCATTTCTGTTTAACAGAATTGTGTAATATTCTGTTATCCAGAAATTTGTCTTGAATATTGAAGACATTTTGGATGTTATAAAGTAATTTTGATTTACATATAGAAAAGTTTTTTAAAATAATAAAATAGCAGAACAATATCAAAATAGGACATTTTTATAACACTTTAACTGTTGCATTTATTCATGTTGTCTTTTTTTCTTTTAACAAAGTATGCCTAAAGCAAGAAAATAATGAAATAAGGTCTTTAACAAGAGCTTCTGCTTACATTCTTAAAATTATAAATAAAATTCACAGCCCAAGAATATTACACAGTTTTTTCAGATGAAAGTGGATCTCAAAGAGTCAAAATTTTGTCCTTATTTAATGTCGTGGTATTATTAACAATTTTTAGCTTTAAAATAAATTTTAATGATGAAGTAATTTTCTCCTTCATCTTCACATGATCCTATCATATGTGTACAAAAACAATTGTAGTTCCCAAAAGTTCTGAAAGTTGTATGAAATTAGAATTATTTTTGATTATTTTTTTATTGACATCTTATTATTCATATTATGTTTCACTGTGGATTGTTGTTTAAAAGTCTATACAAATGGATTTACTTTTTTGCAAGCAATATATTAATACAATATCTTGATTGTGTTTAATTTCATTTGTTAGTTGCATTAAATTATATTAAATATATATAAAATATATAAAATATTAAATATATTAATATATTTATAACTATTATAATTATTAATTTCAATAATCAGGGTGATAATACAGCAATATACACCCTTTACCCAGTTCTTTCTGTGGGAAGTAAAAAAACCCACAAGAGCAAAAATCCTGTTGAACTAGAGAAGATATCAACTTTTCTACTTTATTTCTTTATTGGAAAGCTTTTCCAGTAAAAGCTACTCTTGCTGTGCTTGAGAAAAATCACAAGAGAAATAGAACATATATGATTCTAAAAGACTGGCTCCCCTATCCCTGGGTAGACAAGAGGGATAAGTGAACTGTGTTACAAAAGTCTGACAAAAGCTTCCATAAAAGTTATTGCAATATAACCGATAAACTCTAAGAAAGAAGAATTAATAGTAGAGACGATGGGACACATTTTGAATGGAGCACATAGCAGGCTTACAGCCTTGATAACTATTTTGTTCTGGTCTCTGTATGGAATACAGAAGAAATACCAACATTCCTTTGCTTGCAGCGGGAAACCTATGACCAACAGACGCAAATCTCTTTTCATTTGTCAATACAGAATACCCTTTGTTTGCAAATGCATTCTTCTAGTTCAGAGCTACCAGACAAAGCAAATGGGAGTTTCTCACCAAAGGGACAAAGGAATCAACATCAAGAAAACAACTTTACAGTGTAAAACACAGAGTGTGAGAGACAGAAAACAAATACACATAAAAAAACCTCAATCTTTCAGTGAATTGAGTGAGGCTTAGACTATTTAGAAACACTGAACATACTTGGTTGAGTAGAGAATAGGAAGTACTGAAAAATGAAATTAAAAAGTAAATTCCAAAAACAGATTGAAAGAGGGGAAAAAAGCCCCAACAAATGAAACCCAGAAAAAATCTAGAGTGGAGAAAGCATATCCAAAGTAGAATAACTAAGGGTGTTTTTAACGAGGCCACTAAAACTAGATTTTTTAAGAAGAAGGTGGAATGATGTTATGAAAACAAAAAGCTGGTCTGCAACATCTTAGCTAAAGGATGAAAGAAAAACAGCAACACTCTTTTCTTTGACAACATTGTCATGCTTGAAGAACTCAATTTCCAAGTGCAATACCTGCTAGGAAGAAGCTTTCAAGTCATTCTAAGTATAAAGAGAAGCATAAGGATGTAGTTGATACTTCATTAGGCTTTAATTGTACACACTTTATTACTATTAATGACGATTCTTCAAGATGAAAGAAGCTGAGAGGCAGTGACAGTAAGTTTGTGAGCAAGGGTTTCAGATGGGAAATAGAAGATCCATGGTGAATTTCTAAGTGCCATATACTCTCTTGGGTCTACCAAAATTCTGTGCCCTGGAAATATTAAGGGAAGAATAACTATATGGTTCCAGGTTCCAGGATAATACAATGATAGTTGCAGTGATGTTTGTGAGATGTTTATGTAGTATGTTTCATCTTGTAAGAGAATGAAGGCATCAGTTTTATGCTTATGGAATAAAAGTGAAGGGGTATTTTGTAGATTATGATAAGACAAAAGTTCCTTTCCAGGAAGTAGCAAGTAGCGAGTATCCTGACTATATAAGATAATTCTAATTCATGCCTTACTTCCTCCCTTCTTTCCTTCCTCTATATTATTTTCATAATATGAAATTATCCTACAGTCTTTTAAAATTTAGCAAATCAAAAAATCTTTGTAGAAATTATAGGAACCAGTCCTCACACTGAAGTGTAGTTCAGAAAATCTTGACAAATTGGATAAATTCTAGTTAGAAATATTGTTTTCGTGATATATGCAGTGGAAATTTGGAATATTTTGTAATGGATTTTATGGAATCACCTTTCTTGGAGGATTGGAAAAACAGGCTAAAAGTCTTTCTTTCAGGATTGATTGAAGTGTTTTCAGTTTTATCTTTGGCTTAGGCCAGATTATTTTTCAAGGTTATCTGATAGGTCTGGAGTTTTGTTTATTTGTTTGTTTGATATCTACTGCAGAGGGCAAAAATTAATTGAAGCATAGGAAGATAGAGAAGTGCTGTTAGAGGAATTGCTTTTATACTGTTTTAGCCAGTGTTTCCAGATACAGTTGAATTGCATCATAGATAAACTTTCAATTACCATTGACTAAAAGGGAAAATACTTTTGCAGACTTTTTGAATATTCTATAGTATCATGAGAGAAAATTATATAGCAGAGACAGTGGTAAGCAAATAGTTGTGTAATATTTTCTAATAGTATGAATAAGCTTAAAATTTTCAAAGTAGAGGAAAAAGGAGTCCAGCCTGTAGTTACTATACATCCTTATCCAACCTCCTTGAAAAAAAAAGTAAAGAAGTGCAAAGTATTAAAGTAACCAGGGAGTGGAGAAAAAAAACAAACAAGAAAGTGTTTTTTGAGAGACTTTGTAATCTTTTTAAGGGTCATAAAGATATGAAATTCAGTAAGTCACATGTACCCAGTAGTGCAGTACTGAAGATCCCAGAAGCAAAAGAATGCAAAATGATAACTGAGGTCTATATCTTTAAAAGACATTTAAAGTGGGATTATTTTCTAATATCAACATGTGATTTCAATTGTGAGCTGTAGAGTTCTCAAAGTATAACTCAAATGATCCCTTGAATTTATGCATTTCTAGATACAAACAGATGTGTTAAACATCTGGACAGAACTTCACTCTCATTTGCAATTATCTTACTGTAACAAAATTAATGATTTATAAATTCTTATCAAGTATGCAAAAAGTCAAAATCCTATTGAGACTTTGAAAATAGCTGTATCAATGAAATAGAATTAAATTTTTTTTGTAAAAAAATATTTTTCTGAGTCTGACTTGATCTATCAAAAATGGCAAGTTAAACTGAATATGGAAATATATTCAATATGATTTTTTGGAAAGTAGTATTAAGAACTCTGGATTTAAGTTGCCAGTTTTTAAGAAATACCTAAAAATAACCATAGCTGAAGTAGTTTTTGGTCAGTTAACTATTTCCTCTAGGCACAGGAAAATATGTCTATGTTATGTCATTTTTTTATACTTATATATTAAATTGTTACACTTCTGAAGTTGCCTAGAGTTTTTTTAATTACTATTTTTGAGAAAATTACATACTTTGAAAAATTAGCAAATTTAATTTACATATTTTTTTTCTAATCATTTATTTTTATTTTTTTCCACTATAACGCAATTCTATGCTGAGAAATTGCAGATTTTTCCAGTTTTAGTAATTTATTTGGAACTGGTCAGTACTCATCTTAAATCATTTATCTGTGCTCTGTGTTAAGGCTGTTGATGACCCCAGCTGATTCAGAGTGAATGACTCTGCATCCTCATTTGTCACAGAATGCGTCAACGAAAGGGAGACAACTTCCAAATGAGGCAAAAACTTTTTTTTTTGTCTATTCAAGGTGATTACTTTCCTCACAGCCTACCAAAGATTTTCATGGGCTGATATAAATCAATGTAAACAAGGCAGTGTGGATGTCCTGCCTTGCCAATAAAGAGATCTTTGACCTCAAGAAACATCTGCTACAGGGAACTATTGTGGTTAAACCCCAGCCAGCATCTCAGTACCACACAGCTGCTTGCTCACTACCCCCTCCCCCACCCCCTCCCAGTGAAACAGGGAGAAGAATAAGAAAAGAAGTTTGCATTTTTAAGCAAAAGTGAAAGGAAGAAAGACTAGTTTTCATTCAGTATTATTTTTAATTTATTCTTTAACAGTTTAATAATTTAAGCCTGCAGTCTAATCCATGTGTGCCATTTATCATACTTCATTTTGGCTTTGATAGGTGCAATGTTGACTCGTTTATCCCTGTAGGAGCAGCTGTCCTTTGGAAGTTTGCTAGTGATGTATGAATTTATGAGAAGGGTGTCATGGTCGTCCCTGATGGCCCAAGAGTGGAATGTAGATCTGTTCCAGGTATTCCCAAAATATCTATGAAATTCTCATTTACCAAAAACTTCAGAAACAGTATAAAGAAAAAAAAAAAAAAAGTATTCTTTTATTTGGCATATGAAATTTTCTCTAAATGATGGGAGTTGTACTATAGCACTACAGCAGAAAAACAGAACTCTTTTTTAACACCTATGTAAGGTCATTCAAATATCATCTCATGAACTGGTATTTTTTTAATTTTATTTTTTAGTTGGTTTGGGGATTGCTGAGGTTTTGTTTGTCTTTATTTAGGTGATATTTTGGAACAGATGGAATACACAGATTGTTCTTTTACTTTGTCACTGGTGACATAAGGCCAGGTTGGATGGGGCTCTCAGCAACCTGATCTAGTGAAAGGTGTCCCTGCCCATGGCAGAGGGGTTGGAACTAAATGAAATTTATGGTCCCTTCCAACCAAATCCATTCTATGATTAATATTAATCTCTAGAATCAGATAGATAACATGAGACCAAAAAGAGAAGCTTTTAGATCTAGATAGAATTACAATACTTCTTACACTACTGTTGTTGATTTTATAAAGGCAGGGAAGACTGTACAGATTTTTTAAAAAATGTACAAGAAGATAAAATTAATTGCAATCTGATTCCCCCTTTTCAGTCTTATGTCAGCAGTAGTGTTGTAAATAAAAAATGGTCTTGAAATTAAAGCATTTAAGTATGTGCTAGACTTCAGACTCCTGGCTAAAATAATTCTTTAATCATCATATAAGTATGTACTTAAGGAAGTTCCCTCTGCAATGATAAGATGCAACCACAGTGAGAACTATTCAGAGGGAAATACACACAAGCACAGTAGGTTTGGGTTTGGTTGGGGGTTTTTTCCATTAAAAGTGACAATTAAAATTCTTCTATTTTAAGTTGTTTATTAACATTGATACGTTCAGTGAAAATGTCAAAACTACACATGGATTTGAATAGTCATATGGTTGAAATTCACAAATTTGTATAGGCAAATTGATGTTCCAAAATATCTACATTTTAACATCTAGCACCTTTGTGAATGCGACTTCAGAAAGGAAATGATCTGCAATGAAATTATAAAGTCCTAGCATATTTGATGAAAATATCTGTTAGTCTGAAAGTCCTACTTTAGGCGTTTTGTGCCTGAAAGTGGATAGAACCCATTTTCTATTTGTGTCTTCTTTATAAGAATAATTAGCATTACAAAGGAAGAAACTATTCAGTCATCAAGCTGTTCCTCATAAATGTTTTTATTTCATAGGGATAACAGTTCCCTTTGGAAAAGAATTCTTCAATAATACTTCAATTAAGTTGAAGACTGCAAGTAGGAAAAGTTCCATTTTTATACAAGAAGACTGAATTACAATTTAGACTTTTTCATTATTGATTATACTGTGTTATCTTGAGAGTTTGTTCTGTGAAGCTTGAAAGTCTAGCAGCATTATTTTTTTTCCATTTGTTTCCATGGATGATACCATATCATTGTGGTTCAAAAGGCTGTGTTCCATCTTCCTTTAATACATCTTTAAAAAATGCTTGAGAATTTGAAATGGATCTGGTATTATATACGTTCTTATCTGCCAAAACTTTGTGCACTAGTGAAAATGTATTTTAATGACAATAGAGAACTGATTGAGTTTGATTTTTAATATTTGGGTAGGAAAAAAGACAGAAGAGAAATATTTTCATGCTTTTGAGTTGATGAACTGGGCACTGAAAAACTGCAGAATATCCTTAACACCCACTGAAGGAACTGTGAGATAAGACTGCTTAATCCTATAGGAAAAAAAAAACAAAGCAACCAACTAAATTGTTCTCACCCCTTTCTTTAGATTTCTTCCCAAATTACTGCTCAATGAACACCAATCTTCTTCCGGCATTTCTGAATCCACATCTTCAAAAATTATTAAAATAAATGCTCTTGTACTTCCCCAGTATAAGGTAGAATAAAACAACTACATTCTGATAAAAGACACTAAAAAATCTAATCTTTTTAAATTCAGAAAATTATTACTCCTTGCTTTTATAGGAGGCTCAATCGTCATGTAGGCTTTGAATGGATGGTTTAAAATACTTTTCTCTTTGTTCTACTGTTTCTTTTTATTACTTTTGCATCCAATCAAGTATTATCAATATCATTCATGAGCTTTCTAGCTATCTTTTTTTTTCTGATAACAAAAAAAAAAACCAAAACCCATAAAGTACTTGTAGTGGGCTGTAATAATATTTATGAGGAACTGTGTAGGTGTCAGACACTTTCTCATTGCTGATTGTATGACATTGTCCTATATTTGTTCTTTTTACAGGACAAGAATATTAGAAGATAACTGCAGTTATTCCCGGCTTTATAAAGCACTATGGGGTTTTTTGTTTTTTTTGAGGTTTTTGTTGTAAGTGGGAAGAGCGTGGATTCCTCTAATCCTCATTGGAATTTGATAAACTAAAATTGTTGAGAACACTGTAATTTGTTTTCCTTTCCTGCTTCAATTATTTTCTTATTTATATTGCAAATGTACACATTTGTTGCTAAGATGATGACAGTGTACTGTGTAAGGAGAGAATACAGGTTCAGGGGAGTGCTCCTGTGGGGAAAAAAAAAGAAAGAGGGGAAATTGGGTTTGCATGGGCAGATTTTTGCATGAGAAGGACTTACAGAGATTACCTCTCTCAGAACCTGCCAGAAGCTTCCCTCATGTCCTGTACAGCCAATGCCAGCCAGCTCCAGGATGTATCTGTAAGTGGCCAAGACAAGACAATCAGAAATGGTGGCGATGCCTCTGTGATGACATATTTAAGAAGGGAGAAAAGATATTGTGCAGTGGTAATTGTTCTCAGAGAAGAGGGAGGTGAGAATATGTGAGAAGAATAGCACTGCACACACCAAGGTCAGTACAGAAGGAAGGGGAGGAGGTGCTCCTGAGGTTAGAGCTGAGATTTTCCTGCAGCCTGTGGTGCAGACCATGGTGAAGCAGCTGTGCCCCTGCAGACCATGGAGGGCCATGGGTATACAGAGATCCACCTGCAGTCCGTGAAGGAGACCCACGCTGGAGCAGATGGATGCTTGAGAGAAGGCTGTGAAGCCATGGGGAACCCCTGCTGGAGCAGGCTCCTGGCAGGAACCTGCCAACCCATGGAAAGAGGTTGGCAGGTTTCCTGGTAGGACTTGTGACCCATCTGGAAGACCCACACTGGGACAGTCTGTCCTTGAAGACAGTGCCCCATGGAACAATGACCCATACTGCAGCAGTCTGTGGAGTACTCTTGCCTGTGCGATAGACTCACACTGCAGAAGTTCGTGAAGAACTGTCTCGCATGAGAGGAACTCCACATTGCAGCAGGGGAAGGACTGTCTGTGAGCAACAGCAGAAACAAGTGTGATGACCGATCATAACTCCCATTCCTTGTGTCTCTGTTCCACTGTTGGGAGAGGAGACAGAGCTGAGAACAAGGAAGCAGTGAGGGGATGGTATTTTTAAGATTTTACTTCTCATTATCCTGCTCTGATTTTGTCAGTAATAAATTCGATTAATGTCTCCAATTCAGGTCTGTTTTGTCGGTGATGGTATTCAGTGACTTGTCCCTCCTGGTCATTATTTTAACTCATGAACACTTTGTTACATTTTCTCTCCTCTGTCCAGCTGAGGAGGGCAGTGAGAGAGGGACTTTGGTGTGTGACTGGCATCCAGCCATGGTCAACACACCACAGATTTTTGGTGCCAAAACCTGGGAAATCATGAAGATTTTGAGATAAGGATAGTTATCAAGGGAGGTAACAGGCAAGACAAGTACTGAACAATGTTAGAGTGGAATGATTATGGGGATTTTTTGTTTTATTTGTTGCGAAGGGACAGCAGATAGATTTTGTTTAAATTATACACTTCCATTTGATGTTGTGGTGATGTTATTTTGGTTTTTTGTGGAGAGAATTTTTCTGTTGTTTTGGTTGGTTGATTTTGTTGATGTGAGTGGAGGTTGTGTGATGAATGTGGATTTTAATTATAATTCCTAAATATGTGATTTAAGGAGAGGAGGGATGGAAGTCGTCTCTCCTCACCTCCCAGCAGTACAGGGCTGTTATGGGAAAATGAGCTCCATCTCAGCCAGACCAAATAAAAAGGATATTTTATGATGGACAAGAAGTATCATAGTTTCAAATCCTAGCACAATAGGATTAAAGTGAATACATTTCAAAGATACCATTCTTTCCGATAGGAAGAAAAAGAGTGAGCAGTAACAGTACTTTTTTCAAAAAGCATCAATGAAAAAACCTAACATATTTTACCATGTTTTTACAAATCAATAATTATTTAAATTGACCAAAACATACTTTATGAGAAAAATAACTTAAATAAGCATAAGAGACGTGAACATGAAATCAGATATCAAATTATATTAAAAAAAATAGTGACTCCACATATTAGAAGGTTCTCTAGAGCTATTTTAAGTTAGTAAACAGCTAGTAAATTTCCCTCATTTTATTTTTAAAACTACACTAATTATCTGAGAAAATCAAATGTACCAAAGCCTGACTTAATAAACACAATTATTATCTTTCCTCACTCTGCATCATTTCAGGAGTCCTGAGAATAACAAACACATCAGAAAATCAATTTGTTCTCTTATAGTCTGTCTCAAAACATATTAAAACATGTATAGATAGTGTTCCTTTGCATCAGAGGAAAATATTACCTTTATGGTATCCTTATCACTGAGAATATAATTTTACAGGCCACACACAAATAGAAACAAATCTTCCTGATTCCAAAGATTGAAATTCAGACACTGAAAAATGAAACATTTTGTTTAATAGCCTTATTTTAAGAGTTGATCAGGCCATTAAAAAATTAGTTAATCTGAAGCCTTTCAAATACTAGATACTGAAAAAAATCTAGGAAGAAATCCTAAAAAACCTCCACACATTCACACATTCCTCCCACTCAAGTCAACACTGGTCTTCATACAAAGTCTGCTTTCTAAGAAATGTCTTTGACATTGCAAAATGCTTCTTCAAAAAATTGTCATGAACATACTGGTAATTCCAGACCTATGTGAAAACACGGAGAAAAAAATAGATATATTATCCCCTAAGAATCCCCCTAAGTCATTGATATTATACAAATAATGCCTAAGGAAAAATGAGCTATTAATAACTTCTTTCTTTTTGCAGAGATACCACAAATATTACTCACTTGATCCAATCACCCAATCACTAAACGCTGAAAGCATACAAATAAAACAGGCAATTTTTTAACATTAATTATTTAACAAGGGGATTTATATCCTTTTGCAGTCTTTTATTGTTGTATTAAGTCTTGCTATTTTCAACTAATTCAAACACATAGTCTAATATCGGTAAAAATAAGACACATTCATATGGAAAGAATTGTACCATATAGAAAGGATTATGTAACAAATATTTTTGTCTAACACCAGTTGAAACACTTGGAATTTAGGAAGATCACTGAGAACTTTTTTCTTTTCCTCATAATAAAAGTACATAAAAAGGAAGGGGGAAAAGAAAAATCTAAAAATCTAATGCACTTGTTAAGCCATTCCCTGGCATTGACAAAAAAAATAAAAAAATAAAAAAAAACAAACTGAAAATTTATATTTATGATATTAATTCTGCTTTGGGGTTTCTTTGGTTTTTGTGGGGTTTTTTTATAATATTATTAAGTGTGAAAACTACAATTAGCAATTTGATGTTTTCGTAGAGGGAAACTCATTTTTACTCAAATATCCAGCCTTTTGTTCTGAAGATCTCTTATTACTGAGCCGAATGAATTTTACTAATCATTCCAAGCAAGTATTATGTATTGAAAGGAATAGAAGGTCTGCAGGCATAAGTATAATGCAAATTCAGAATCTTATGTTGCACGTATTTTGCTTTGATTTTTACTTTTCAAGTACAGAGCTCAAGTCCACTCTATTTTCTCTAGTCTTTCACCTGTTATTCTTCTTGTCAAATTTCCTCTGGAACTTTATGTAGTCTTCCCCATCCAACAGGAATTATTCCAGACACCTCATATTGTACTATACTCTTTCAAATAATCATCTCTTCCCTATAAATTCTGGGTACAGCAGCTATGTCCTTTAATGTGCTAGACTTTTCATTTGTGACTATGGGCCCTTTCAGCGTCAGTAGCAGCTTGGTTTGCTTGATTCACAAACCACATCTCCCACTGCTGGTGTCTCTGAAAGTTAGTAACAGTTCTCATTCTGTTTGCAATGGCAATATTGGAGTCATAGTGCCCCCAGGTTAGACACTTCCATTGTCTTAGTGAGAGTCCATATTAGAAAAAAATTCCAAAAACATTTCTCTTGAATTATGAGATCAAAATCATGAGGTACTAAAGCATTCTGGCAGATCTACTGTTCTGTACATTTTGTGGCATATTTCTCCTTCCTCCAAACTGGCCAAAGGGATATTCCATACCATATCGTGCCTGCTCAGCACTTAAAGCTAAGAGAAAGAAGGAGGACTGGAGGGAACATTTATTATAACATTTATCTTCTGAAGCAACTACAAGATGTATTGAAATCCTACTTCCCAGGATGTGGCTGGACATTGCCTGCTCATGGGATGTAAAGATAAATCTTCTGTTTTCCTTTACACGGAGCCTTTGCTTCTGCTTTATTAAAGTACCTTAATTTTTACTGATGTGTTCTTTTCTGTCTTATTTTCTCCCCTCTCTGTCCTGTTGAGGAGGAAGTGAAACAACTGCTTGATGGGCACCTGGTCAACCTACCACACTATCCCACTATCCCACTTCCCTGTTGACTGACCATTCCCAGAACCATTTGCCACTAATATTGCCACAAAATTTCTAAAGTTTGTTGGGCTTTGGTTTTTGATACTGGTTCAAAAAACAAAATGAAGTAACTCAGGCCTATGGTAGAAATTTGTTAAAAAAGGAAAGTGTGGTAAACATTTCCTTCTTTTAAACAACAACATGGAAAAACTAAGCTTTTCAACATTATGTGAGCTCTTTGGCTATTAGTATCTGAATCAATACTTGTTTTCTCTTCAGCACCAGTAGGTTATTAATTACACTTGTCAATTGGTGTGGGAGTCTGAGAAACATTATCCTCATGAATCCTTGTCACTGTGAATGGAAGGTCGTGTCAAGGCAGACTGTAAGACAATGCAGAATTTCCACCTGTGAGCCAAAAGTATTCCACCAGAGTTCAAAGTGCCTTACTGGAAGCAGGAATTTTGTTTGTTTGCTTGTTCCTCATAGCTGCAAAGCCCTGAAACTTCTCTCAAAGCTATGTGGAGCTTAAGTTTTGTCAATAACCTGAGTTCATTCAGAAGTGTGTAAGATACATCACAGAGCTGATTCATCTGGGATACTTTCCAAAGAACACACTTTGTTAAGCTATCCACACAAATATTATTTGAGCTAAAAACACCAGCTTACCTGAGGGAACACATCTTCAGAATGAAAGGTAGACTTAGATTAGTGGTGGGCACCTGGATAGATGACAGGTGCCCACCAAAGCCACTCTCTCACTTCTCTCTGCAACGGCACACAATTACATCTGCACTATAATTCTTTTTTCTTTCCAAATATGTTATCACAGAGGCACAACTACCTTTTCTGATTGGCTCATCCTGGGCCAGTGGTGGATCTGTCCTGGAGCCGGTCGGGGTTGACCCTGCTGGACATGGGAGAGCTTCTGGCACCCGCCCCTATAGCTCTCCCCACTGCCAGGACTTGTCCATGCAAATCTAATGCCATAAGATAACTTAAAGTTATCTTTATGTTATCTCAGCCCTGGCAAATCAGTTGCTCTCCTGAACCATACTTTTCAGGTTCTTGTCTAAATTACTTTCCATTTATCATTTTATCTCACCTTAGTGAGGGGAATCTTATGCCCAAATACAGCTTAAGTTATCATTTACAAGATTTACAAGATTTTCAGACAGTCATCTATGTACGCATGAATTTATATATGTATATATCTAGCTATATAGAGATATACATATACATTAAAAATGTTAATTTCACTCAATGAAAAAGCCCCAATAGATCTCTTCAGATCTATATTGCAATTCCTCAGAACCTCAATTAAAATTCTGTTTTCTCATGCTATCTTCAAAGCATCTGACAATCGTTAAACTTACAGAGTTTTAAAACCGCTGCCTAGTATCATCTCTGGGCTTTATTTTACCACTCATAGCCTGCAACCATCTGTCTCAGACCATCTGTTGTCTCATCTTCTACTTAGTTTGAAAATTCTTTGGATGGGGATTGTCTTCTTGGCTCGCATTTGGCAAAGAGCTCCTGGTCTCTAATAGACTTCTAAGAGTATTTTGGTAATACAAATAAGAATAAGAATCAACTTAGTTGTCAATCAAGAAACTATATTGCAATACAGTTCAACCAAATACAAGGAAAGAAAACATTTACAACATCTGAAAGATTTCATTTTTGTGGCAACTTTTAATGTCTTACATTCAAGAAAATTCTGTAGCAGTAATTTTCAAATGTCTTTGTATAAGCAGTAAGCGTTATTACAACTGACTGAGCTGAAGTCGTAATTTAAATAGCAATATAAATCCCTTCACTTTCTAAGATTTTATAGGTTTATTTTCTTTAAGTTTAGAGTTGCTGTTTTTTCTGGAAGATCTCTTTGTATGAGTATTGATAATGTAGTTTGTGAGAATATGTTACACTTTCTGTCTCAGCTATTGCAGGGAAAAACGCCTGGCCTGAATTTTGGTTTATATTCACTTTACTCAACATCTTTGTGCTGGTTGTTTAAGGGTTCCTTTATTTTGTCAAAAAATAAACCTACTAGTTGTTAAGAAAATAGAGTAATGCACCATACACAATTAAAGTCTGGTCAGATGTATCTCCATTACCATTTCCTCCAGAGACAACCTGTCAGATTTAGCTTTAATTCTAAGACTACTATGAAAAATCACCTTAATTATAGAATTCTTGGCATGGTATTTATGTTGTCATTCAACTTGATTGATTCATATTGCTGACTTGTCAGTCTAAAATGTATTAAATTTATTTTCAAAATGTATTTTTATTAACTATTTTCCATTTATGCAACTGTAATATAAGATATGCCTTTCAAAAAACTTCTCAAAAACTGCCATACATTTTTGATTACAGATTTTTGAGCTTGACTCTCACTGAGAACTTCTCCATTGCAAAACACTGAACCTAAGACTTATGCTTGGGTTTGGCCTCACAATGAATAAGACTAAATGAAAATTACAAAAAATTAAATAGTATGTATTATCTTTCTGACACACATTCATATGTTCTAGTTTATTAGAAAATGTAAAATTTTCTTTGATAAGTTACCCTTCAGCATATAATACCACTATTTTAGAAAAGTTTTACCAAGAGCTGCGTATGAAAGTAGCAGCAGTCAAGATCCATAATAGTTAATGAATTGTGGTATTATCTTTGCTGTCACCATACAATTCCAAAAATGCTTGTGTACATTTTAGTGGTTTTTTTTCTCTTGCCAGAAATATTCATATATAAAACCAAGGGAAAAAACCCTATAGACTATTGCTTTTGGAAAGAAATAAAAAATAAAGGTATACTACTTATCTGATATATAGTTCTATAAATACATATTTTCAGTAGTTAATGTGTTCAAATAATACATCCAAGCCAAAATTTATCGAGGTTAAGTAACAAAAGTAGGCCAGGCCATTCTCTCTGAAAATTCCCTGCCCCTCCAAAAGTTGCACTTAGTCTGCAACCTGTAATAATGTGTTAATGATAAAATACTTTCTTTGTCATGGACTAAACATTTGACTCGTATGATTGCCTCCTGCTCTGTCAGAAACTGGTGTAAGGATGAAAAGGCTCTAAAAACCACCAAATACTTGTTCACTATTTCACATAAACCAATGATTTTGTGTTTACGTCATGTCTGATTCTCTGTGGTAATGGAGGGAAGGTCAAAGTCCAAAGGAATACAATTTTTTGGCAATATGATGATATTCTAGCCATCTTTGCTTATAGAAGTATACAAACATTATGAATCAGTGCTACTGTATTGGCTTTGTTATCTTTTAATTCATAGTAGTGTATCTTTGTCTTTTACTTAGTTTGATAAGTGTCACATCAAAACACTTTAGTGGACTGTAAAAAATATTTGCAGACTTCTGAATGCCAACGATATTACTACAATTATCATATAAGTGATGGACAGCATTATAAAGCTATTCTTATTTAAGATTTATTTTTTTTCGTTTAAGCAGTGAAGTTGAAAATCACCATCAAGTAACCATATACCAGAGCCAAGGGAATCAGAGAATCCAATTCATTGTGTAGGATAGCAAATTTATCTTCTTTACTCTGTAGTCTGTGAGGGCAAAGCTGTAGCTCAGTAACATAAGGCTTATTAAAAATAAAATACATTTCAACCCCACTTCAAAAGTGGTAAAATACAAAATAATTAGGATGCTGCTAAATAAATTCTGTTGCTTATGCTGTATAAGTGTTCAAGTTTATGTAGTCTCGTTTTAGGTGCCTAGATGATGTAAACATTGAGTTTATTTGCGTAGAAGGAGTCAAACTAGCATAAGATAGGCAATGCAAAGAAGCCCCATTTCTTTTCTAAATCAATATTTTTCAAAAGTAATTTTCTTTGCCATATTAATATATCTTATGGAATAGAAACCTTCTTAAATGATGTCTTACATTTCTTTTTCTACTTACATATTCCCAAAATATTTAGAGGTATAGACAAGTATGTATACAGAATTTTTTTACTTTAGATTATAAAATGTTGTCAACTGTAATCAAGAGATATAAGTCAGTCTTCAACCTGTCGTCTAAATATTCTTCTGTTAAATTAATTTTAATTTCTTTTTGTTTATTAACTACATTGTTTAATTTTGCATATGATTTTAGAGCAAATATTCTTTCTCCAAATGGATGAGAATTAAAAATAGAAATAAACGGAAAATCTTTCTAGGGTCACTGCCATATGTTCTGGAAAATAAGAGTGGTTACACTGCAAAATCTAACAAAAATGGTATTTTGCTTTAAACAAAATTTCTAAGAGTTAATTGTTTATCAAACTATGTTACTGAGTGACACATAAAGAACAGAAGCCTTTTATGTAAGAACATACAGAGGAGTGATGGAAGGAGGAGTTAAAGATCTAGTAGCTTAAACATCCATGGTGTTAGATACATAGCTCTCCTTTGACTCAGAAATACAATTGTGAACTGCTAAAAACAGAAGTTTCTGAGAGGTTTGAATACTGTCTTCTCCATTTCAGAAGAACCAGGGTATACAGAGGCATGATAGTCACTTATTTTGAACTTGCCACTTCTATAAGAATGTAAAGACACCTAAAAATTCATTTTCACATTATAGGTAAATATTTTCTGTCAATTTATCTAATACATGCTTAGTTTATTATATTTTTGGAATGTGGAAGCTTTAAACTTGTGGATAGTATTTAGCTGGGCTCTTTTTTCTCAAAAAGAAAAAAAGGAAAGAAAAAAGTTTAGAGTTTTATTTAGGTATTCATTCCTTCCCAGATCATATAAGCTGATACCTTGTTCTAAGTCACGGCAAAGAAGAAACAACTCAGAAGAGATTTTGCAAATACAGTCTACCTGTTTGGTGTTAATGAGTGACTACAGAACCCTGGAGGTTAATAGAGGCACGATGTTTCTCAAGACATTCCTTACATTTCATCCACTGTGAATTCAGCTGTTTATCTTGGTACTATATCAGGTCCACATGTGTTCAGGTGACTGGAAAATTTAATGAGTAGAGTTACAGTCGGAGGCACACCAATGTGTTTATGATATATTTGTATTTCAGGTTTTCCGTGAAATTACTGCTGATCCACCTATGAAAGTACAATGTGACTTTTAAATAAGAAGGAATTAATTATTTCTTCTGGGCATAGTTTCTACACAATTTTTCATTCACTTCTTTGGTTGCTAAGAGCCCAATTGTAGATCAAAGAATATTTTTTTGGAAAATCAGACAAGTCTTCTCTTTCTCCAGTCATTTGTAATTAACAGGTAAAATTGATAACTTTATTTCTGTCTCCCAGCATCCCCAGCTAACAACATGGTTTCAAAGTTAAATTTTGTAATTGGTAGATCTTAATTTTTCCAGACCACTTGATTCTCCTTTAAGCAACAATCATATGATGAGAATCTCTTTTTGCATCAAACCTTTTTTCTCCAATCTAAAAATCATAAAACAATTCCTGTTCTAATCTCTGCTTTTTCTGTTTGGGTCAACTGCTAATTTATTCTACTAGCTACAGCACTTCTATTTAATCTTGAAGATTCTATGACTATTTAGAAAGCAGAGTGAGTTAAACTTCATGTGAAAAATAAATGTAACTATTTTCTTGAAGTATAAAACCTGAATTTGCAAGTAAAATACTATATTTGCACAAAGAACTGAAATGCAAGTTCATACTAAAATATGAACACTGGTTGTGATGTGTTGTGGCTACCCTAACATAAAGAGGACTTGCAAAAATGGAATGTTTCGAGTTACCAAATAAAGGTCTTAGAGGATCTAGAAATGCACTGGGGAAGACACTGAGAAGTTCTGGATGGGCAACAAAGCAATGTAAATAGAAGATTTGGCCTTAAATTTACATAAGGAATTAACAAACCCCATTTATTATTATAAACAGAGATTTAGAAAAAAAATAGACCAGAGGTTGTGTTGCAGGAATTTTTTTTCCATTTTTTTAGATGCCTGGTTTTGGGCGTGAATTTCTCTTGAAGTTTAAATATCCACCATGTTTCATTGCAGTTAGTCACTGCTTTCCTCATGAACTTTATTTTGCTTTCCTAAGGAAGCAAGTCTATTTGTTTATGTCAGCAAATGAGTAATATTTAATTCTATCCTGATAAAGAAATCAAAAATTTATAATAATTTTAAAATACTGAAAATTATTTGCCCTAATTTGGATATTAGGAAAGTATTCTGTCAAATGTCTTTGGAGGAGAAATTAATTTTCTATGAAATTTTTATTTCTAGGTAGCAAACAATTTTACAAGTCACAGTTCAAATGTAATAGATTTTCTGTTTTGATCTATTTACAATTAAAAAAATATAAACCCCTAGATATTTTTAAAATTTTGAAGAGCAATTAGTTGCTCTAATATCATGAAGTACCTAGGAGTCTTTTGCATGCAGGTAGAACAAAGCTTCATCTCACACTGCTGTCTAAGAAACCATATAAATTTGATTCTATGTTTAATTTAAACTTCTTCATCAGTTATTTGGCTTGACTGTACACTCAGTGAAGTCATAGGTGAAGTCATTACCTTAAAAAGGTCTTTCTTTTGTTAATTTCTTTTGGCTGTATTTTTGAGCTCCTGCCAAGGTACTGACATAGATCCTGACTGAACAAGAGTTTAAGTCTTTGCTTAAGTCTAAGCACATAATTTTATCTAATTAAAATTCTAGATGGATGTGGCAGACTTCCAGCCCTCAGTCTTAATACAGTTGGAACTTCCAATTGGATCAGAAGGAATTATGCTTTCAGTAAAAAAACATCAGTCCTGAGGGATGAGGTTTGATGTTATTCTACAAAGGAAAGGAAAGCTTTCTCCACACCAAAAAAATACTTTTATTCCTGCAGAAAAGCCTTTATTTGCTATGATAAAGTCCAGTAATGCATTCTGAAATCCCATCTATATTGCACACAGTAATCATTTGATGACTGGAGTGAAAAAAGGATATCATTCCTTTTGTAAAAAGAATTTGCTACAGAAAGATTCTGGCATGGGGATGTTACATACTACACAAGCCCCAAAGTTTCATGAAGGTGGTATAAATGTATGCCTACCATTCTCTCACATAAATACTTTCAAAAATCAAAGAGAAATTTCTCAGAAGTTTCCTTATTTCCTGATGATTTCCTTATGTAGGTTTCTTTTCTTTGTAGAATTCTTTTGTAGAATATACGTTATTTTTCATGCTGAATTCTGTTGAGTTTATGGTTGACTGAGAGAGATAATGCATATTCTGATCTTTTATAATCACCAATAAAAGTGGAAATAATATTTTTAGGTGACTTACTATTTAGGTTACCCCTACATGCTAGATCAGCTGTCCTTAACATACCATCTGAAATGAGATTCTGTCATGAAAAAGTGCTGAATAGCAAAGCAGATTTCAAGACTTTCTCAGTCCTATTCTGCTCCGATACTGGCATCCATGTAAGCCTGGATAATGCATCTGCATATTCTTCCCTTCCTGTAAAAGGTAAGAGGCAACATTATTAAAAAGACTGGGATATGACATTTTTTTTTACTATAGAAATGTCTATTTCAAGATTAAGCACTCCAAAGGATTGTATATGCAAAACTGTAAATAAGATGATGATGTACAGATTTGTCCTAAATTCATACACATATGTATGCCACAACTGGGTACATGTGTTTTATTTCTGTCATAAGAATTATTAAAAGAGGCTTTTGAACAGTATAGAGGAAAGCAGCAGTGTCATGAAATTTTGCTTAGTGCTAGGCAGAAAATAGAATTCTTTACAATAAATATCTTGCAACTTCCTCTATTCTTTTAATGACACTCACCTAAGAAAGATAATATCAAGTATTGATGGTTATTTGACAATCCCAGAAAGTATTTATGGAGAAAGTAACAGCCGTGTATAAACATCAATAAACTAATGGGATCTGCTTAGAAGACTGGATCAGAATTACAGTTCTAAGAATATATTGTCTAATCTAGAATAGTAGCATTTTGGATTCTCAGTATTGGACAACTGGCATCTCCTAAATTTAAAGGTTTAAAATTGTAATTTTTAAAGATTTTCTCAAAAATCAACATGATTTTAAGATTCATAATTTCAAGCAGGCATGGCCATTAATAAAATATTATTCTTCTTTAATGTTTGATAAAGGAGATTTTTTTCTTGTCAGCAGAAAAAGTATTATCATGATGCAAAATAAATAAAATGACTGATGTTGAAATTAGTCTTCGTACAAATAACACATTTTATCACGAGTCAAAGTATTTACTCATTTCTGTATCTTTTTTATGATATTATCTAACACTGACTAAGCTGTTTAATTTATAAATTGTGATTGGGATCTGGCATTTAGAGGTTGCCTTTCTTAAATGGTTGTAATTTTAATGTTTTACACTTCAAGTGTTTATTATTTTCAGCTTTCTTATTTGAATTATTTGAAAAGTCCTATTGATTCCTAACACCAAACTTAAGTCAACCTGATGAAGTATAGACATATAATCTTAACTAGAAGATAAAATAAGAACACTTAAGAGCTAAAATTAAAAGAAAAAAAAAAAAATTAAAAAGAAGTTGAAATTAAAAAATGGCCAAAGATTTAAAGTCACTGTCTGGAACTGATAAAGAACAGAGAATCCCATATGGTGCTGTCAATCTATAAATAAGCAATTAAATTTATTGGCTATAGCAGAAAAACTTACATGTTCACTCATGTGAATACAGGCTACACAGTGTGGCCTAGAATGAGTACTTCTGAATAAAGAATCAAGGAACATAAAGCAGTATTGATGTTCAAGCTAAAAAGAGGTAAACCTTGAATGAATTGAAGGACTACTTTTTTTTTTCTCCAACAGTGCCTGTTTCGTACCAGTTATGCATCTAAGAAAAAAATGCAAATGTTTTTCGTGATGAAAATCATTATGGAGAGAAAACTTTTCTTTTATAAAGTATTATTTTTAACAGTTATTTTGAAATCCACCTCCTTCTTGTCCCATGCAATCTTTGACCTTGTCATTTTTAATAGGTTTTAACTTTTATTCAGCTGTCATATTCTTGCTCTAATTTTCCTTACTGAAAAACTTACCATCTGTCTGAACCAGCAATATTTTCATTGTTAAGGCATCTTCTCCCACAACATATGTCTTCAATTTCTAATGTGAATCAGAATACTTGAAGAATGTTGTCACTGATCATCTGATTGAATCAGCCTTGACATTTTGCCAATTAAACTGTGCACTTTAAAGAGAAGTATAAATAGCACTTGCTTTATTGAAAGTTTCAGTGTGGCTTACTAGGATAATGAAACATAGTTTCCTATATTTTTTGGGGAGATTCATGGAATAACAGGAATTTCAGTTTTGTGGTCCACTTAATAAATTACATTTGTAATAATTTACTTGCTAGAAGGATTTTTAAACAATAGATATTTTATTATATATTTTTTAACATATAAATTAGCAAGTGAATTAACCTAATAAAACATACATTTGAATAATTCTGGAAGAATGACATAGTATTAAAAAATGTTAAGGCCATTGAATCCATGACTTATTATAGTGTTGTCTTTTTCTTGCTCTCCAACTTCCGATTCAAAAATATTTGTACTCTTTTATATGATCTCTTCACAGATGAAGTAATTTGACATCTTTTTCTCAGGAACAGAATTTCCAAAATATATTTTGCCATTAGAAAACAAAAACTTTTAAGAATGTGAAAAGAAGTGCAAGAGAATAAAAAATCCAAATGTTGATGGAAAAAGTAATTAATGTGATTTCCTTTTGAGACTATATGATCATGAAAACTGGTTTCAGCTGGTAAAAATTAGGATCACTTAGAGACTTCAGTATTACTTCTTAAGAACAGCATATTCTGCACTGGCTTTTCTTCATAGATCTTTGAACAGTCCTGCAAGGTACTGAATATCTTGTCTCATCCTGTTCAAAGATTTCAAATAAGGCTTGTCAAACTTTTACCAGTGGAACTATTCTGCAATATAAAATTCTGCTTTGACCACATGGATTTCTTCCTAAGTCTTCTTTTCAGAATGTTTATTTGGGACTTTTGTTCTTAAAATCTAGATGGTCGGACTTCGATAAATCCCAAAATGTGGAAGGAAAGGTAAAATATGATTGCTTAAAAACTTTTTGTTTAAGTTATCATGTATAGATACATCTTATGCATCTATACACATATGATGTATGTGTGACATTACATATGAATGCATCATGTAAATATCTCGTTGTCTGTATAAGCATATAACACAATGCCAGATTCAATGGGGTCACCTCAGTATGCAGAAAGAAATATAAAATGACCTTATCCACACTAAAACTCTGAATTTCTGAGTATGAAGTGTTACTTGGTGGCAAAGACCAATGCAATTTTCTCAGTTCAGAGAGGGAAAGAACTATTGCTCTAAACAGCTCATAACTTCTCTGCAAGGCCTTCCACCAGTCAAACAGAAAAACTGGGACAATTGACTTGATGAAGGGTTTTTTCTTCTTTAAAACATAACTCTGTTCTCCTTCCAGTTTTTAAGCTGCTTTGGACAGTTCTCTTACTTATCCTCTGTATTTCAAGAAGGAATATGTAGTGCCACTGTTTGCATTTAAGAAGAGAGCTATTCACCTTCAAAAAGAGCAAATATCTTTGACTGTACAGAAAAGTTCCTATGTACTCCACCTGGCAATGAGCCTGTACCTCACAAAATGTGTGCACATACATATTTGCAGTGGTGAAGCCTTGAGTAAGGCAGTGGGAAAACAACACAAAATTATCTTGCATTGTTTGCATAAAGAAAAGCAGTTGTGTTACTGAGTCATAGCTACTTTCATGAGATAGAGCAGTAGGCTTGACCTACCTATCACACAAAGCCTCACTTTGTTCCTAAGTTGTAATTTTCTTACATGACTAAAAGGCTTGTACAATGCCCTGGTCGTAGATGTGCCATGGTATTTATTTATAACAGAAAGATGTTTGCAGTTCGTCTGCATATACAAGCAGCAATTTTCAATAAATGTAAATAGGTAAAACTGAAAAGAAAAAGAAAAGAAAATACAGATAAACAGAGATAAAGAAGCCATTGCTTTCATCACACAATGTAGAGCAGAAGATGACACAAAATATAATTTATTTCTATTTGACAGGGAGAGTTTGACCTTTGATTTCTGTAGCTGGGATACAGAGTATTGGTATTTCAGGAGGAAACAAAAGCTTGTGTCCAAGACCAGTGTAATGAGTATTTTTTAAAGCTTTACATTTTCAAAATATGAATCATATCTATTTTAAGATTGGATTGATTTTAGGAGAACTGTCAAGCAAGGACACATAATTTCACAGAACATTTTAAAAACTGAACAGAAGTTTATGTGAGGAAACCTTTATTTCTTGTGTCAGTATTTACCCAAGTTAAGATTATCACGAATCTTTATTATGTTCTTCCTTGCCATTTAAGACAGATACTAAAAAAGAAAAAAAATACAGCAGATAAGATACTTTATCCCATGGTGAGAATAACAAACAAGATGAGATTTATGTAGAAGGAAATTTGCATTCCAGTCAGTGTTCGTGTGTATAATCAAGTACTGTGTGCAGTTAAATGAGTCTGTTGTCTTGCTATAATGAGTATCTACATCCATCCTAACAGTTAATGAGGAATAAATGACTTATTATCAATGAATGGCAGTATCTAAATAGCCTTGCAACAAAAACAGAATATTAATATGTGTAGCTAAAATAGATCTTAAATGATAATGAACTTACTCAGACTATTAATTATTTTAAAAGCCTCTAGTAAGGTTTAATGCTTCTGGATGGAATTGGAGCTGCAGTTGTTCAAGTGCCCTTATACATTTGCAGATAGAGTTAACAAATGACCCTTTAAAACTATCTTAGAACTGAATGCAAAAGAGGTTTTATGAAATACCAGGGCTGCCATAAAAAATCAGACCAAAGATCTCTCTAGTTCAGCATTTTACTCCCACCAGAAATTAGGCCTACTCACTTCAGTGGAAACAGCAAGAATAGTCTTAGCTGATGGTGCATTAACTGACACACTTCCTAATCATCAGCTGAGGGTGAGCCTGTGCCCTGAAGCCCTTTCCTATCTTTTTTTTTCTTTAAAAAAATGATTTTCCAGTACAGCAGAAAGATGTATCCTTGCCACATGAATGTCAAATTCTTTTCTCTAATTTCTAAGATCTTGATCTCAGTGATATTGTGTTCAGACCATGAAACTGCAATTATAGCAGAAATTTGGCTTAAGTTTTCCTGGCAGTAAGTAGATAAAGTGAACTCTTATCTAAATAGAGTAACAAATTCTGGATGAGGAAATAATTGTGGACTTTTTTTTAATTCTTTTTCAACTTTAGCCAACTTCTCAGCTATTATTTGCATCTAGGATGATCCCAGAGCTTGGTTTGATTCCAAAAAATTAAGCATCCCAGATAGCCTTAAGTAAAACAGTAAAACACTAAAAAAGTTTTGGTCATACCACCTGATACCACAAAGTTCGTGTAAAACTGCTTGGATTTCATAATATCCAGGACACAGATCTAGGAGTTTCTATTTTCAGATTCTTCCACTAAGCTTAAGAAGACAATAAGTGTTAAAGAGGAAAAAAAAAAAAAAAATGCGGCAAGAATCATTATTCTTGGTTTTTTTAATGGAATTTCGTTTTTCTCTTAGATATTTCACAAGCAATATATATTTAAACTGTGTTTCTGGAAGAAAAGAAACTCACTCTTATGCTCTAAATGAAATTATTTAGAACGCAACACAAAAAAAAACAAAACAAACTTCGCTGGAAATTCTTATGAGTACACAGGTCAACAAGTCTAGCGTAAAATGTTATATAATAAACATCACTCTGCAATCTCATCTAAACACACAATAATATATATATATATGCAGGTAATTAATGAGTGCTACACTGGGCTTGAGAGAATCTATATTTGAATTTCAGATAATGAGTGTTTCCTAACTAGCTAGTTGCCATGAGAGACTTTCAGACAATTTCCAGAATAACTTTTGCTGTACTTCTTTTAGTGATTCAGAGAAATTCTCAAAAGTGAGCATGGTCAAAGTATGCATATAAAAAAAATTAGAAATATATTGTTTCCCTCAATTTATTCTTTCATGCTTTCATTTCCACTGAAATTCAATATTCTTAGTAGTATATAGTTGTTAAATAGGTCACAAATATTGACCTGAAGTCTAAACCAGAATCATATATGTTTGTGGATATTAACTACAGTTTTAACTCAACTCTGTGTTCAGTTTGGTGTCTGCTATAGCAAAAAAAAAAAAATCTCCATTTCTGATTTTCTATAGTTCCTTCAAAGAGAAGGATCCTTCCAGTACCTAAAGAGGGCCTGCAAGGAAACCTGGAGAGGGACATTTTGCAATTGCACGTAGTGACAGGAAAAGGGTTTATGTCTTTCAACTGAAAGAGGACAGATTTAGACCAGTTATTCAAAAGAAATTCTTTACTGTGAGAGGTTGAGGCACTGGAACTGGTTGTCCAGAGAACTTCCATCCCTGGAAATGCTCAAGGCCAGGTTGGAGGGTGCTTTGAGCAATCTGATCTAATAGAAGGTGTTCTGTCATGGCTGGAATTAGATGATCTTTATGGTCCCTTCCGGCCCAAAAAAATGTGTGATTCTGTGATCCTGAAGTTCTATTACCCATTTTGGTAGCTAGTTCCCTCCTTAACTGAGCTAAAACAAACTGATATTTCTACCTCAAAGTACTTGATTACCTAAATAAAATGAACAAACCAGTAAAGTGTATTAAAAGATATCTAGACAGCTGATGTCAAGATTTTGAGTAGTTTCTGTTATGCCTAAAACCTCCTTATCAGTTTAAAGGAAATACCAAATATAAAGCCTGTAATTTATTAGTGTAATTGAAATATTAACTGTCAAATTAAAGACCTATTAATACAAATAAGGAAGATTAAATAAAAATTGATTGCCTCAGGATACTCAGACATCAAATCTTTTCTAGGAAACTGTAGCAACTTCTGCTTCATTTTTTCCCACACATTTTTAAAGTTACAAATTAAACCTGAATTACAGACACAATAGACAAATAATCTGAGTTTATGCAATAAATCAAATACTAAAAAAAGTTCTAATTCAAAGGATACAGCCAGTTCAGTAAGAAAGCCATTTCCTTGGATATGTCACTGCTGTACAGGTACTCATTCAAGGTTTTCTTTTAAATACCAAAGATTAAAACATTTCTTGTGATAGAAAATGAGAATTCATTTTCACGAGGAGATCATGCAATCACAAGGTCTAAGGATTTTCTGAGAGGAAAGCTTAAGCTGTTAAAGAAATATTCTGCAACCAAGAAAATTTCACTTTAAATAAAAAAATCTTTATATAAATGTGAGCACTTAATCAAAGTAAAAGCACTATTCTCTTCAACAAAGTATTTGAATTGATCTCTGGAGAGTGTGTGGGAACAGAGAACAGGTGAACTTAAATAGTTGAAATCCCAAAAATCTTATCCTAAATAAAAGCATGAAAAGATGCCATTAAAAATAATCAGTAAAACATTTAAAATCACGGAGTCAAAGTTTATTCCGTTGCATGCACCAGACACTGAATGCTTTCTGAAAATGATGCGCTACTTTTTCAAGAATAACATGACAAATTTGCTTCAAACATACCTAAAAGGCTTCTTATTTGGCCTGTGCAAACAAAAGTGCAGGAATTTTCAAGATGTAAAGAGCAGTGGAAGCATAAATGAGTATGATTTATATTAAGAAAAATGAAGGGTAGATATATATATCTCCATATTTTAGATATATGTACTAAGAAATATATTTTATATATACTAAGAATCAAACAAAAAAAAGAGCTAATACTAGAATAGTGAGAGTAGACTCTAATATAAAAAGCATTGGTTATGCTGTAGTGAATCTGATTCCAATTTTAGGATATATTGGTTTAATGTCAGGAATAAACGAACCAAAAATGTTTGCTATCAAAGTTTTCCAAATTTCTCACAACATAAATTGTCTTTACACCTGCTGTTTATGAGACTGTAAAGGTGTCTTATCATGCTAGCCAGAGAAATTATTATGGTCAAAAAACCAACAGTGCTGTGGCTGCAACCTGAAAGCAGTTTTCAAGGGGAGCGTTAAAGAGTTTTACTCTAAAAGATGGTTTAAGATTAAAGATACCCTTTTATGTTCATTTAAGTCAGAAAAACAATATGCAGTTGTTTTTGGTACATAAAGTGTTCAAGATTCTGTGTCCATTTTTTAGTTGTAGGTAAAATAGTATGCTAGATTTTCCTGGATAAAGTCACCTTGATATTAATGAAATATTAGGGAGAAAATACTTGGTACAATAATAACTTTGCTCATTCATGTCTTTGTTATGTAAGTTTAATAAACTTATTTTATTTATGACTTATAGTAGCACTAGGGAATCTAACTGTTTTTCTTAAGTTTAGACATAGAACTCTTTTTTTTGTTGTTATTTTTATGATAAAATCAGTTTTAAAGTTTCATTTTAGTATCTGGCTGTCAGTTACTATCCATCAGCAATTCTTTTATACTTTATTATGAAAAGGTTTTCCCTGGTACACTCTATTTCATAGCTTTTTCAAAGAAATAGCAGGAAAAGTGTGAAAGTATTCAATGAGCCATATATGCTCACATAAAATTAAATATATTTTTATCTCTGCTGCATATTTATTTTATGCAGTATGTCACTCAATTCGCAGTGAGTTGGAAACTTGAGTGTTGCTTTTCATATAAAGTCACCCATTAAAATGATTATCTTGTAGCTACAACTATTCTTCTGGGATTGAAGCTGTCCCCAAGCCTTTTAATTTTGCATGTTTCTACTGTGGCAAGTAGTCTTCAGCCATACTGTGTAAATACAGACCAATGGGTTTAGCATCAATACAGTTATTCACACCTTCTGTGGCAAACCAGAACCCATAATTAATCAATTTCTGTTTCACTGATAGAGTACATTCATTTTCTAAGTTGTTGCAGGGCTGTGTACTACCATTGTGACTATCAACAGACAGCTTAATCGTACAAAACTCTGAAGTCATGAGGATAGCTTGTGAGCAGGATTCGTGGTGAGCTGGTATGTATTTGTTCACAGAAATGCAGTGAGGTCAACTCCTCTCTACCATATTGAGGACAAAAATAGCTCACAATACATGGCTTAAGCTTCACTGAATTATACTATGTATTTTTGAGTCTCTTGTAGCAGACTTAGAGAGGACACTGACTTTGCTGGAAGAGAAGGACATATGAGGGACACATTACCAAAGTTTTCACATTTTAAAGCAGGACAATGGGAGATATACTCCTAAGGGTAAGTTTTCTAGATTACTTCATTGGAGAATATTAAATTAATTATTGCCAGTGAAGAAAACTTTGGGGAAAGTCAAATGCTTTCAAAAACTGGCTTTACGTGCATTTGAAAAAATGCTCCCATGCTAAAGTTTTTGGACTCTGACCAATAACAAAATCCCATCTGAAAGAAAATAAATAGTTTGCTTCTGAAATCTGTAAAAAGAAAAAAAATATTAGCAGTGTGCATGTGTCCTAGTTTAGGGCAAATTTGGGAGAGGGAAAGAAGGGAAAAAAAAAAAAA
>JAWWMU010000106.1:73016306-73079585 GCA_035048155.1 Cinnycerthia olivascens
AGTTTTTAAAGGTACAACACTTATTTCTGAGCTTAACAGACGAATGGGGATATAATTTAGCATCAACCCAGGACAGCATGGAATCAGGATTGTGACACAATCTTCTTTGCCTGTTTCCTTGTGATTAGGGCACAAAAAGTAAGAGAAAAATTCTTGTTCCAGAAATCCTTCAATTCTAACAATTTGGAAAATTACAAAAATCTGATGTATAACCAGGCTTTTCAGAATCTATTTTTTCTGACCTATGATTTTTCAAGAGAAACCAAACTTTCAGCAAAATTAAACAAGAGCTATTTCCAAGTAGCTACTTCCTTATATAAAAGCATGAATGCTTACTTCTTACAGCTGAGACACTGACTTGCAAGTTCTGTAGCCAAAAATCAAAAACTCAGCATTTGGCACCAAACAGCTGATCAAGCTCAGAAAAAAGATCAGTTTTGCTTCATTTTTTGATAGGTGTAAATATAGTCTTGAACTCTTTCTTTGAGGTGAATAAAGTAGTTCATTTGGAGTTAAATATTTTGATTTTCAAAATTTCTTCTTTTCAGCAAAGTTTGACATGATGTCAGAGGATCAGTTGCATTTTTTCATAAATTACTATTCCAAATACTTCCAACTGCACATTATTTTTTATTTAAACTGAGGCAGTTCATCACAACTTGGTGAAGCAAGTCTATGTCTATAAAATCATAACATATAAGTCAGGAAAGCATGTCCAAGTGGGTTTTTTTTAATCTATTTCTGAATTGGAAAAAATGTGTTAAATTCACCTCTGATAAGACCTTGAGTCAGCCAGAGTTTCTAGGTAAGTCTAACATTGCTTAAAGCAAATATTACAGAAGCTACATGAAAAGCTTACACACTCTAAAGATAAGCTTTAATGAAAGACAGAATCATAACTGAAGCTTTTTTTTTAAGTGGAACAGACATGCTAAGGTGGGTGATAAAAATGTATGTAAAAAGCCACCTCTCAAACCTTTCTGTCCTGAAAGGACTGTCTTTCCTCCAGCCTGGCTCTGGGTTTAGAACTTTGGGCCTATAACAAATATCTTTCTCTCTAACCCCCTTGAATCCTATCTATATGTCTGCTTGCTTGTCACCAGAGGGATGATAGGAGCTTTTGTCACTTGTTTGGGTTTCTTACTTTCTTAGTGTCACCCATGCTGCTTATCTAGCAGGAGCTACTCACAACAAACACTATGAATCATATTTTGGCAGTATATATACAAATACATATTGCAATGATTTTTTTTTTTTTTTTAGAATTGATTATTTTTAAAATTAAACCTAATGTTGTCTGTATTACAAAAGGAAGGAAATAAGTGATGGTTAAAGTAACCATAGATATCCAACTTCATCAGCCTCACAGATCTTCCATGGCAGAATAATCTGAGCATGTAGTTAAGCTTGATTGGACAACTGCCTGTTTACAGTATTACTCTTCCCATGAGACTGTTAGATCTATCTCCTACATAAAATGACCTGGTATGACCTGGTTCATTGTATTGCCAAACATATACATTTCCACATCTTCTGCTCAGTTACTAGATAGTAATATGGTAAATACTGATACCTAATTTCATCTGTTGTTGGAGCCATTATAAATGCATAAAATATCCTTTAATCATCTGTAAGCATCACCTCTACAATTCTGTTGACATCGTCATTACAAAACAAAACACAAAAAACACCCAACCACAAAATAAGTCAACATTAAAGTCAAGTTTGTTGCAAGAGTTTTTTACAAGTACATCAAAATTAAATAACTTAATATGTAAGACAGGTGCAAGCATTACTGTTAGAAGACCTGTAATAGTGCCTGCTTGTGTTATTTGCCAAGAAATTATAGGTCTTTCTCATAAAAAATACAAGAGCAATGACCTGGATGATTGCAGTCTATGCTATAGATATTCACAAACTAGCCAGTTATGGAAATATATAATCATTTGGGACTGAAAATCATGTCTAAATAAAGAGTTAGAGTGAAGCCAGAGAAATGTATCTAATTAATCTGAAGGATATTTTAGAGGATGTTCCTCTTAAGATCAACGATGCAGAGTGAATCTTCTTTATTTCTGATTTCACAGAAATTTTTAGTTCTCAAAATTTCAAGAAAAATTCTTGAATATTTTGCAACCTAATTTTTGTCTATATAGCTCAAATACTATTAGAAATTAAGTTTAAGAGAAAAATATGTAATGAAGATGCACAAATTTTTTTGGGTCTCAGTCATGCCTCCTAAATATGCAGGATGTCAGTATTGCTTATCTGCCTTGTTCAACTGTTGAAAAAGAGCATAAATTGTAAAGAGATACCAGATATCACATTTGCACATAGAAGGTCAGTAAAAGTGCATCTGGTCATCAAGTCACATGACTCCTTTCTGTGCTCTCCTGGATCAGATTTAGAGACGGCAAAAGATATGACTTCTCACATGTAGTAATTAATTCTCTCTTTTCATAAAATAAAGATTTGAAGAAAAAAGCCTTTTCTTCTTTTCCAAACTGTTTACAGAAATAGTAAGTAGTTGGTAAATGTAGCATTACTAATAATTCTTTTGTGCTCTTTACAAGTGCTATACAGCAGAATTAAGAACAGATTGTTACTAAACCAATAACTTTACCTGTGTGACACGTATTGTGCATTTTCATCTATCACACAACACAATTGAACAAGCAGATATTTTGCCTGTTTCAGTTACATGTCCAGGCTTTGACTAACCGGTAGAAATGCTTGCTTTGCATAATAGCAAATGTTTCCATTGAGAAATAACATCCAGAATAACATTATAGTGTACACACTACTTTGTAGACCACATAATAGTCAGTGTATATACCTTTTCTCTTTGGTGAGAAGGTATCCATCGATTTCTGATCTTAGCACCAATTCTCTGCTGTCTGTTTTAGTGTCAACATTATTGGCTGCTGCAAATTGAGGACAAGAGAGAATATGCATACTTGCATACACTTCTTAGACCTCTGACTTAGTGACATATGAGTATAGAAACAGACAGGAAGGAAAAAATTTGCAAGTGACTATAAACCACTCTGGAAGAATGGGAGCATCCTGGAGTTAGCATATACATGCCAGCTTTTTTCTGACTGGATAATTGAAATTAGTCCTGAGATAGGTTTGGTGGTGTTTAATTGCCTAAGCATGAGACAGTATTAGATCCATATACTTAACTCTAGGCACTTACCTGAACTCTCCAGGAGATGAGTCTCACTGCTCCACAAGTCATCACTTCTTGTTCGGGAAAGAACCATATCCAGGTCATGGCTTGGGACAGCTCAGCACGCGGGTGCTGCTATTTATTTCCATTATGATACATTCAGTTATCTGACTATTGCAAACTTACTTGCTTCAGCAAGGTGGAATTAATCAGGGCACATCTTTAGACATCTGAAAATAATTGAAAAGCCAGTCTTCCTAACTTGGGCTACAGTCACCTTCCGTAAGTCATTGGTACGTACCTATACCTGTAATAAAATTAATGGGCTTTGAATGCCACAGATGGTCATTGCTATCAAACTCTACATTTTAAAAATGATTGGAAGTATAAAGCAAAAGCAAGGCTTAGCCACTCTTAATATAATCATCTTTAGGAAGCCTTCTGCAGCATACAAAGTGGTTTTTGATAAATGGCAATGTAATGTCCTATATTTTCCCTTGTTATTCTTCTGTTCAGCCTCTTCCCTTCAGGGTGACTTGGTTCTCCCACTAAGAGTTTTCCAAATAACACCCTTACATTTGTATTTACCTTTGAAAAAGAAGGAGCAATGAAGGGAAAGTGATGATGAACTTTCAATTCATTTGATTTTCATTCCAAAAGTTCATACTTTTGACTGTAAGTGAATTGCATAGTTTAAGATTAAGCTGCATTTCTTTCACTTTTTGTTATGTTGTTCTGGTCTAAGGTAATATGATGTGATCAAAATAAACATGAATTAATCAGACATTTTTAATCTGACAGAGCTACTCTAATGCTATATTAAGAGAAAAGCTACAGAGGCACGAAAAATTTAAGCCACTTGATAGATTTTTTAAAATTCTGAATTATTATTTTTAAGTTTTATAAACTGAGTTTGAAATATTATTTTATCAAGTCAAGGCTGTTTCTTGTTCATGCCTGTGCATTTTTTTTCAGGAAAAGTAATGAGAAAATGGATTAATTGCATTCGCTGTCACATAAATTTTGAAATCAGAAGAGGATTAACAGCAACATTTTCTGCTTTTAATATTCTGCACTTGAAAGAAATAAAAGCAGGAGTCATAGACTGAAAGAAAGGCATTTGTTTCTTCTACAATTAATACATTAAAATAGTATTTTCATTCTTCCAAGAAATATTCACTTTAAATCACATAGAAAAACAAGGATACATAATAGTAGTTTTTAATACTGCAAAAATGATGTGATTGCTGAGAGAACCTGAGAATTATGCTTGTCCATTCAAATGCAGATTATGTATCAGCTACTACTAATCACATTGTTGCCTTGATTTACATTTCATTCATCAATAAGATCCATTGGAAATATTTTTGTCTCATGCTTTACGCGAAGAAGAAAGCAAGAAACTCTATGACAGAGTGAAAGGTAGACAAATTATAGTCCAGGACAATTGCTTCCACTCAACAGAATATGTCGTGTTTTAATTAAGAGAACATGAGCACACATTGCTTTCCCATGCACTGCAATTCTCAAGATCAAGGAGTCTTGCCTATTGCAACT
Source organism: Cinnycerthia olivascens (assembly GCA_035048155.1). NCBI lineage: Eukaryota > Metazoa > Chordata > Aves > Passeriformes > Certhiidae > Cinnycerthia > Cinnycerthia olivascens. The sequence goes on from JAWWMU010000106.1 coordinate 73,021,036, forward strand.
CTAATTAATATATTTGCTTGAAGGTTAAGATATTATACTGATCTTGTTCCTTTTTGTTTCTTAAAGTACTCTATGAAATATATATATATATACATATATATATACAACCATAAATAAACTTGCACATATGTATATGTGTGTTTCTTCTCTGTGCTTTTAAATAAGTGTAAGAACAGCAGCACATTTCAATATGTGCTGACTGAAAACAAATCAAAGGACGGAATTGACACATTATTTAAATACATCACAACATTCCCTTCTTGGTGAGCAAAATGTCTAAGTACAACATGGATCTTGAAACAGCCAATTTCCTTGAACAAAAAATGGGGACCCAATGACAATACAGAGAGGCTGCTGCTTTTATAAGTGAACTGGAATTAATATGGTTGGTTTAGTCATAGGCTACATCTGTGGAATAACCATCTTGCCATTCGTATATCTTTGTTTCAGTACTTTGTTGGAGTGAATAACTCCAAAACACCAAGTACCGAACTTAAGTATTCATCCTTAATTCTGCCAACTTGAACTGCATGGAGAAACAAGTAATTACAAATTACACTACAATTTAGCTTATATATAGGAAATATAGATCTTCTAATCAAAGCATTACATTATGAGCCAGCAACAAAGTAGTTTGATTAGTTATTGTGCAAACTGTTGGCCTAAGAAACCATCTGTAAATAAGGACAATTGGAAAAATACTGGAGATTATAAACAGCCATAATGTTAAGATGCTTTTGCATTTTCTCACCATGTAGTGCCAATGTGACATTGTAGAATCTGCACAGTAACAGTGTATTATGAATATGTAAATATTCATGTAAATATGCTATAAGCTCCAGTCTGCCATGTTGATAAAACACCAAGTTACTGCATGCTTTGAAACAAAGCATTAGCTCTCCACATTTGATAACATTAATCCAAACTACTCCATGTACTGCAGCTTGAAAGATGTCCAATTAAAACTCATTCTGCCTGGTATAAATTACTATTATTATGTTGTGAAAGAAAACCTGGAAATATCTGCTAACTTGTTATATTTGCACTGCCCTTACTCTCACCTCACTTCCTAGACAGCCATTTCAGAAAATTGCCTTTAGTTATTTAAAATTCTGTCATGAGCTAGTTTAAACAAAACAATGAAGAGCTGAATACATGCATAATTTTTTGAGAATTTCATACTTTAGGCAACTGGATAATAACTGCTGGCAATAGCTGTATTTTGAACATTTATTTTTATTTCCAAAGTATTTGCTTACACACAAGCACACACACACATACTTTATTAGACTGATGTTCATTGCTAAAGTCCAATGATTTGTCTCAAACTATTTTAAGAATAATCAAGTATGAAGTCACTTTCAGCTCTCAGAAAAATAATTCATTCATCTATTGCTTTGATGAGAAAAAAAACTCCATGCAATGTTGCAGTTATTCTTTCTGTTTTTAACACTCGATAGGATGAACTGTGTAGATGAGCTATCCAAACACAGATTTTGTTATTGTCAGACAAAAAAGGACACACGTAAGTATCTAAATGATAATCTCACCACAAACAAACTGGTTATTTGATTGCTAAAATGTCATATTAATCATATGGAGAGTTAAGCTTTTATATTAGCAAAGTTATGTTTGAAAGCACTAATTCAGAAAAGCCCTTGTAAATATTTGTGAAACCATACAAGAGTCACTATATTTTATTTCCATAAAAATTATTCTAAACCCCCTGAATTTCCAAATTAGAAAGGTCCTTAAACACATGTCTAAGAGATATATAGGTAATTTTACTAGCATCCACTTGTACTTAATAGCAAGCATATGCCAGCCAACATTTTTTAAATTATGGCTCACTCCTGGGAGTTTTGCATAGCTGAAGACCGAACAGTAGAATGAACACAATTAAAAACTTGGCAGTATTTTCAATGCCTTCACTCTCCAAACTCCCAATGATAGCTATAAAATCAACCAGATTTTGCAAAAAACATACAAGGACAGCAGTCTTGCAATATTGATAAGATCTTTCATATATTTGAGTAGTTTCTGACCACTAAAGTAGGGTCTAGAGTAGAGTCTCTAAGGCTCTCAGGAATATTCAGCATCTTTGTCTGCTTCTTGGCTGTATTTGTAGGTTTTCTAGTACAACTTGAGAAATATTTGCTAATGAAAGCCTGAGAAAAGGCTCTCTAGGTTGTAGAAACCTGTGCAACTGGCTAGCTAAAAAATTTTTCTTGTAGTTGTGGGATTACTGAGACCTCAAGGGTGTTGCTTCAAGAGAGCTGTACCTCAGATCTCATTGTAGTTTTGCCGCAACTCCTGATCACTTCTTTGTCAGAAGAGGCATCCTAGGACCGTGGTTCCTGCACTCATCTTCCTGGCTGGAGTCCCATTGAATCATTCCTTATTTAGTCCATAGTTAGGCCTTCCAAGATCTTAAATGCCAACCATTGCACCCTTCACATCCACTCCTTTTGTGCAACTATACTCTCTCATGCATGCATAACCTAAAATTGTCTAATTATTTAAGGGCATTTAGAGTTGTAGGCAGGCATCCTGATAGTTATTTGTATCTGTTCTTTTAATTTTTAGAGAGATAAGCAATGCACTATAGTTATTCTGTAATCACTTTTCAACTTGGCACAATTTTTTTTGGTTTGGTAGAGTAACTTCAGACTAATTCAAATGTTAATCACATAAACCATGAAATAATCAAATTGAAAATTATGTATATTATAATTTTTATGCAGAAGTTCATAGATATGGACTATAACTGAATGAACTCATAGAGTTTATTTCCCTTAGTGAGTTCTATCACCTTGATGTGTTTAGTGCCATCCCTGATGATCACAAAACTTATTCTATCCTGAAGGGCTGACTGATAAAAGTTCCTAAAAATCACAGCTCTAAAGACAATAAACCTCCCACTTACCCCGTAGTCATCTGGTTTTCCCCATAAGAGATAGTACTTCTTGCAATTTACATTTTAATTACTCTTAAGTCATTTAGCAATTTGCAAATATCATACTAGATGACTAAGAGAGAAAAGTAGAAAACATTATATTACATTTTGCAAAATGCCGAGCTAGCAGACAGAAGACCTAACCTTACAAACCTGGGTCTTGCTGTCAATTGGCATTGCCCAAGTCACAAGATGCTTGGAACATTAAAGAAAATCTTCACTGTGATAATTTTCTATTCTTTGACAAACGTATTCATATGTCACCTAAGAGTCAAACAGAGGAGATAGGCTGTGAAACATATTAATATCTGGTTCTTTTTCCAGTATCATTCAAACACAAAAGAGGAAAAGGCAACCACATAACCAAAATCTTTGCAAATAAAAAAAAAAAAAAAAGAAAAGAAAAAAGTCATTAGTCCATTCTTCAGCGCTGGGTTGCAATATTCCCCCCTCTCCCTTTTTAATACAGTATTGTGCCCATTAATCTTTGCCAAATAAAATAGTGTCAGACAAAGGTCCCTTCTAATTCAGAATATTCTGTGATTCTGTGAAATATGCTTAGTATATGACAGATCTCTTCTAATTTAATTACTGTGTGTAACAATTTGAAATATGACTGATTTGCTTATGAACCATTTGAATCATGGCCTGTACTTTTAAGGCTTTGGCAAATTTCATCCGTTTATATAAACTCCTTGATGAAATGACGGACAAAACATCTGCATTCTTTTACAAAAAAAAATTCACTAGCATCACAAAGGACTGCATTACGATCATCTTTTACCAGCAAAGGAGAAAAGAATTTGAAATCAATGGACCAAAACAAATCCATAGAGAAGGAAGCCTAAATGAGGGATAAAACAATGACAAGAAGTAAATCCTTAATCTATTTTGGTTCCTTCAAAGACTGATGCAAAGAAAAAATAAAATATTTGGGAAAACTGAAGTGGAAAGGAAAACTGTACTACTCTTACCGTTTTCTGCAACATCAGAATCTCATCTGGCAACACTGGTTGGTTCATGTGACTCTTTAAGTTTTAGCTTTTATATTTTTTCGATTCTGTGTTGGATTACTGTGTAGTTCTGGGTTTCATATAAAGTGCTACTAGGCTTTCTCCACAGAGTAAGTAGACAAAACAATTCCTCTTCTAGCTTAGCACCAAAGACAACCAATACAACTTTCAGGCCCAAGAAGGAAAAGAACGGTGACGTGAAAAGAAAAAACAAGTAGGATGGAGCTTCATAATCTGAAGCTATGGCTGGACAATTGAGTCCAATATGTTAATGAACCAGAATTTATAAAAGTGTGGGACCTCGTGATAGGTTGTCCATTTTGTAACCATTTTGGGGAGCATCCTAAGTACAGCACAGCTGGTCTCTTGTGCAGCCCAGGTGTGCCCACTGAGGCCTCTTAATAAATATCTACTTTATCCTTTTGCTCTGTCTAGTCTCTGTTCCAGGTCAGCCTCTAAAAGGCATTAGTTCTGGCATTTCAGATGGAGGAATCTGGAAAACCAGTGAGCAGACCCATCCATAGATGGGAATATAGCTTCTACTATCACCTTCATTAGTGGATTCTACCTGCATGTAACACTTATGCTTTGCTGCTTTTTTCTCAGGTTTCTTTTGTATGCTTTCTTATTACAACCTAGTTTGATTAGTTCTTAAAATGTGCACAAAATTCTACCACACATATGTTCATTAAGTGAGAGAAAATTTTTTCAATAACAGTTACACTGACTGTTTACTCATCCCTCCTCCTTATACTTAGTCAGCTGCTTTATATAAAAAAGAAAGCAATTGTAACATCTTGATATGAGAGAATTCAAGGTGATTCATTGATTTATTAATGATATTATTAACCAGCAGTGAGTGAATTACAGATCAGGATCAGCATCAGTAATGCAAGAGATAAACCATCATGTTAGCCACTTAGAAAGTTCAAGAGACAGCCAACAGTTTAATCTCTCTCTTCATTCATAGACAGAGTTATGGGCACAGGTCCCCAAGTGACCAGATGCGTTACCAGTTGATCCCCTCATCCACAAGTGCAGGTACTCTGACTACATATTTCTGTGGGTGCAAGCTCACCACTTCCTAAAATGCACTAGAGCTCATACTGGTGAGGAAGCTCCTCTCAAGGATTTTAAACTCCCTCCACCATGGAGTCATTTGTTGGTATTTCTTATTGTGATACAGAAAGAATACCACACCCATCTCTCCCTCATCTCTCTGCCCCCCATTTCAACCTAGTGCAAACCATCATTTTAGCCAGGGAGCATGCAAGTTGAGTTGCATTTTTTTAAGTTCTTCCTCTTCAGTTCATTTCCTTCATCAGAGGTAAAAAATAGAGATGACAAATATTTTTAGTATCCTATAAAATGTCTTGGAAATATTTCTCCATATTTCTAAATCTATTTCAAGAGCAAGTAAGTTAGGATAAATAACTGTGGTAGGTTCATCTTGGCTGGCAGCCAAAACCCACCTTGAGTCATGTTCTCTTCCCTCTTCTGTCAAATGGGGAGAAACGAGAAGGAAGAGAATTGAAAACGGAAAGGTGTGTAGATTGAAAAAAAGATCAGAGAAAGCAAAAGCTGTTCATTCAAGCGAAGCAAAAAGCATTCACTATAGATGTCCAGGCACTTCCTGGGAAGCAGGGCCTTACCATGTGTAATGAACCATTGCTTGGGAAGACAAATGCCATACCCACAAATGTCCCCCTTACTCCTCCTTTCCTTGGTTTTTTATTGTTCGGCCGTATACCATATGGTATACTTTTGGTCAGTTTGGGCCAGCTGTCCAGCCTCCTCACAGCTGTCCTGTCCCTTCACAAACATTTACTCATCCCCCTCCTACCCTCCAGTGGAAGGGGGAACAGGGAGAAGGTCATGATGGTGTGCAAACACTGTTCAGCAATAGCCAAAACTTTAACTGGTGTGTGAGCAACACTCTTTTAGCCACAAATGCAAATCAAGCACCACATGGGCTGTTATGAAGAAAGTTACCTCCATTCCAGCCTGACCCAGTACAGCAACTGAAATTTTTTTCTGATTTATTGGTAAATATCATGTTCACAGTAAATTGCAAGTATTTTTAGTACTGAAACTGAAATATAATCACACTCAATTATGCTCTACCCAAAGATTCTTTACTTTCATTCATTTGGTGAAAATTATATGCACCAAAGAAACATATGGCTCAAAAATAACCCCACCAGCCAACAAACCAACCAGCCAATCAAAAGACCAACTTTAGCATTGATCTATAGTATGATTGCACTGCATAAACCTGTATTGATCATGTGGAAATGATCAAGCAAGGCTTGGTGGAAGGAATTCTACTAAAAGGAGAGAAAGCTGTATATTTATGAAAAGTGTAGTGAAAACCAATGTACTTTGGGGATACTTAGAAAGCAGGAAGACTTTCAAACTGCTTACTGTCCAACCAAAATCAGTATCAGGGAGTAGAACAATAACATGTTATCAAGTAAATGTGTTCTGAGCAAAACTGCAGAGTAGAATGGAAGAGATGGAGTTTCTTTCGCACTTTCCTGAATGCAAGCTTGTTAGGGTCAGTTTGCAGATTTGACCCTGGCTAATGTTAGAAAAAGACAACCTGTCTTTTTAATTCTTTCTATTTCTGATATTGCATGCAGTTATGTCAAATTCAAGAAATGTAACAGCTGGTTACCTCATTTTGTATTGAGACACCAACAGAAAAGCAGAGAAGGAAGCTGAAAGTACAACAGGTACTTCTAGAAGCAATGGCAGTGAAAAGATCTCAAGAAAATAACTATCTTACATTGTCACATAGTTGAGAAATAGAAGGACACTGAAAAGTATAGTAAAATATTTTATATTTTGTTGTCTCTAAAAGCAGAGGCAAAAAAAATGGTGGTTTCCACAAATCAACAGCATAACTTCCTCCCTCTGTATTTATTTTTATGGTTTTCAATATACAGGTGCTAAAATGTCTATTCTTATTTACAAAGCTGTTATTCAAATGCAAAATCATTGCACCAATAAAGAGTAGACAAATAAAGGAAGTCCATATTATAAAAAAAAATTTATAGAATAACTTATTAACAAGGTAAAATAATATTTTTGGATGCAAACATTCATCTAAGAACTAAACTAAGAAGAAGAGATAAGAAAGAAGCCATGTTCAGATAACAAAATTCCATGCTATAAGGCATAAAATTCTTTTAGTAGGAGCAGAATACATCATCAGAAAACTAATTAGGCACTTGTGTGTCTGCCAGAAGGAGGACTAAGTATGTTATACTTATATATATCAACTGGACAAGGCTTAATAAAGATGGAATGTGAGCCAAGGAATCAGGAGTCAATACTAGATGATCAGAAAAATGAGACTGAGACAGGGAACAATGAAAACGCAATTGACAATAACGAGTATGTTGATAAACACATGTGACAGAGGACAAAGAAGGACAATGTGTCTCAGTTATGGAATTAAAAATTATAAGCTTCTGTGAAACCACTTCTGTGATTGTAGAAACATAATCAAGATCAGACTCTGGCCTACAATAAGCATGCTCAGATTTGAAAAGGTCAAAACATTTCTTCATCTAATAAAATTTACTTGAATTCCTTCATCACAGAAGCAAGTGGTTATGAAGAATTAAATTGTTAATTTCCAAAAGTTGATAAAATTAGATTAATTACATTATTTTTCTTTAAATAATATGTGAATAAATGTGTGCTCTTCTAAATCCGCACAAGAAGAACAATCTTCATTCTGAAAACAAAGGTCAAAGACAAAGGTTAATTTCTGCATTGTCTATAACCTGTTTTCTTTAAGTAAATGATCACAGATCTTACAGTCTTTCTCCCTTCTGATTAAATCCATGTTAAAGAGTTTTAATAGGCCCACGTTTCAGTCCAAAGAACAATGAAAATTAATAAGTAATTCCTAAAATGAAAATTAATGTGAATTGTTGTAATAAAACAGCCTACTTGTAAACTATTGCAACTGCAAAAACTCAAATACATTAGTTCCACATATAAATTTATCTAATTTTTTTAATGCCTGGTTTTTGTTTTTTTTTACTTTAAAATCAGGAACATGAAACAGGAAACATGGAAAAATACTATTAATATTACATCTCTGTCATTTCTTATCCATCTAAAAATAGATACCATCTTTTATTTTGGTGAAATATAGGGATTTTTCCACTTTAAAGTCTCTAGAGAAAAGTAGAATTAAAGAACCGTCCAGCATACCACTAGAGACCGACAAAATAACTGCTACTGGAACTTATGTCCCTTCCAGCTAAAAGTGCTTGTTCTCCCAAAACAAAACTTTAAAGGTCTTGTAGGAAAACCTCTGAACATCAAGGCAGATAAAAAACTGTATTGCAAAAGCTTATATTCTCAGATGATTTTAAATCCATATCAGTGACAGTCCAGAAGCAAGATGAACTAAACAGAAAACTATTCTAGTAATAATTTATTTTATATGTAATTCATTTTTGTAGAATCTAGAACTTTCTCTGAAATCTGACTTTTTTTCATTTACATTTTAACTGCAGTTTCTTGACAATTAAAATCATAGGTTTATATGATGTCCAGATGTCAGTATTTTTTTATAAGAAAGTACACATCTTCCTTACTACTCCAGCATGATTTACATCTGCATGTGACAATGTAGATGAAAATTAATAGCATGTACATATTTGATATTTTGTACATTTTTAATGTTTACCTGTGGAATGCATTGAATACAGTCCATTATAATGTTTATATTTCTCTCTTTTCTAGAATTGTTTTTTTCTTTCTCCTAAAAAGACAGGCAGCATTTCTTACACTTGCACAATTACAGAAGTGAAACTAGTTGCTTTTTTGCAGGAAGCGAATGAAAGACAAAAACAAACATCTACAAAAAAACCCCAAATAAGCAAACCCAAAATTTCATCTTCTTTCTTCCTGATGAGCCCTAAAAACCACCATTCTTCACTTTTATCAATGCTCCTCTAAGTCCATGTTTATATTTCTTTCCACTTCTCCTTTCTCCATAGTGGCTTAGTAATATATTAATATGCTAATACAGTGCTAATTTTATATACTTTAGTGGTATGCAAAAAAGACACTGAGTGATGCAACTTTTGTTTCATATATCAGGTTTTTTCCTCAAAATTCATTTGTCATATAAGATTTTACCCATCTCATACTCAAAATTGCCAGCTTTCGGGCTGAACATTGATCCTATGTGAGACCATTTGGCAGTCACAAGTTTAATGTCATTGTTCAGAAAATCCCTGAACCACTCCCAGGGATAATGCACACCTGTTATCTGTGGCTACCTGGTTTTTCCATGTACCAATTCCCCCTTTACTTCCTCATACAATCTGGGCCTAGAAATTTGCCTTCTCTACCTACACTAACCACTTTACATTATTTGCCATAGAGAAGGCATATCCCATCTTGAAAAATCACTAAAGTATATGAGAAATACTTTGGGAGTAAACGGCTCCACCTTTTTCATAAGGATCAAGCAAGTGAAGTGCTTCAAGGTGAGGAAGTAGTTGCTTCCATTCAAAGTGTGATGGAAGGAATCCTAAACAGCAGTATCTACAAAGTGAACCTATGTTGGGTGTCCTTGAGAGGAATACAGGCAAGAAATTAAATTTAATGATATTAAAATAAAAATAAGCAGAAAGACTATTCCTTCATGAATCATGAAGGGCAGAGAACTCACTGCAAAACTGACACCTTGCTTTCTGATTTCCATTCCCTTGGCATTATTCAAAACTCTGGAGGAAGTAATGGACTGAAAATATAAGGAAGGGATAGAAAACTTTTTCTTTACATTTAACTCTGTTGAGTGGCAGAAAAGAGCAGTCTCTCCATCAGGATGCCTGCTGGAAATAAAGTATTTTCACACTCTGCCTCCAGGTCTCTCCATGTAATAATACAATATTTTCCAATTAAAGCTTTTCTGAAGGAATGATTTTTCTTTACTCTATAACTTCAAGTCTGGAAAAATAGGTTCAAAATTTTAGCAATTCTAAATCTCATTTTTCCTAAGACATCTGTTCATAACTAACTAGGGTGTCTAAAAAAAAAAATTGGACAATTGTGAACCTGTAACAAAGCTTCTGTGAAAAAACAAACTACTCATAAGCTTGGCATCTATTTAAAATGCACTGTATTTAATTAATCTAAACATATCTGTATAAATTTAATTACAATATGATGATTAACTTTGTTGGCACAATATATTATAGTAACTCTAGAGACATTTTCTGGAGGAGAAAGTGACTGCAAATGAGTACAATCCACTTGCAATGCTCGAAATACTTTCACTTATAGAATTTAAAAGCACACAGAGGTCTGTACTTTCATTTGTACTGGTAATATTGTCATGTTTTTAGAGAAAAGTGCATCCTGTAATCAAGTGGAGTTGTGCATGTAAATGATGACATATAGATCTCAATGTTTTATAAAGCTTTCCAATATTCTTAATATATTAATAGTTGCAACAAATTTTGTTAGCATATGTGTTTTAATATTCAGTGAATCATAACTATTGGTAAGAAAAAGAGGAAAGGTAAGAAGGTGGTCATTTTAGTACAATTTATGATTCTCAAAAATCAATTAAATGGATAATCAAGTTAAATACGCAGTAAAGAACAGAAATCGATGCCAATGCGTGTCTAATTTTTCTTTTGCTTTTTATTGCTTTGTTTTTTCCTTCAATATTTCATTGATTTTGTACATTATTTTTGTCTCACGACTTCTTATACTAACATTTGACTTTAAAAAGTAACAGTGAACTGACGATGAATTAAAACTGAATGCTGTCAACAAATTGTCAGATAGTTGTCCGAATAACTATGTAAAAATCTCAACTACCTCTTTGATGAGTACTGCATGTAAATAATTCAACATAGCCCTAATCCTTGAAAGTATAAAGAGACATGAGAAAGAGAAAACATAGTCTGGTTCAAAAACAAGCTAAGGGCAATATTGTTGCAGTCCTAAAGGAATAATATGACATTGATGAACGTTAAATATGCTATCAAGTGGTGAAAGCCTCTACAAAATTTAGAGAGCTCTTATAGGATTGTGTTATTTTCTTTGAACTTAATAAATATGTTTCTGCTATTATTACACTATGTAGGTATGTCAGGGACATTAAAGAATCATCAGGTAGAGTAAACAAAAAAATTTCAATTTAGAAGTGTGTTCTGAATTCTACCAATGCTGGAAAAGTGTTGAAAGACTACTTTTTTGTCCAACATATCCAAAATCATATTAAAAAAATACCCAAGAACTACCTAATTGAATAAAGACTAAATACACAGGAGGAAGAGGAAACAAATGTTAGTTAAATTTATTTTCATGTAATTCATAGAGGTCATTCAGATCAATCCCATAGGACACACCAAATCATATCAACTCCTAGAAATCACCTGAAGGAGGAGAGAGAAGCAACTTCTGCTAGTGTCTCTAGTGAAAATAATTTCATTTTTTAGAAAAAATACTATTGTATTATCCAAGAAAATTTTCCTATTGTAGTATAATATTTTTAAACGACAGAAACCACTGAAAATAAAATAAAACAGAAGGAAGAATAGTTGTTTTTCCACATATCTTAAAAAAATAAATAAAAATAAAGATTTGTGAAAACAAATATTTTTGTTGTTTTTTAATTCTGTCTCTGGTCCTTACTTATCATCTTTAACATGCAAAAATGCTTTAATTTATTATCTTTCTCCTGATCTTCATCCTGTTTGCAGTGCTCCTCTGTCATCTCACAGGAGGGAAAGTAGTACCTTACATGATCTTAATATCATTCTACCTTTACATTACTGACTGCCAGATATATTTGCACAGTATGTAATTCAGTAGCTCTGCAGTGCCATTTGAAGATGTTTTGCAAGATTATTGGAACTGGAACAGAGTTGAAAAGTAAAAGCATTCAATGAAACTACCTCAACATCCTTTCTTTTTCTACCTGTTTAAGGGCATAAGAAAAGACCCACCCTTTTCCTCTTAAATCTGCAATCACAGAATCATGGAAATAATCCGGTGGGAGAGAACCCTTGTGGGTCATCTGGTATGAGCTGCCTGCTCAAGAAGGACTGTCCCAGACCATGTGGCACAGGATTGCATCCAGATGTTCTTGAATATCTCCAGTGAGGGAGACTCCAGGACCTCCCTGGGCAATCTGTTCAGTGCTTGGTCACCTCCAAAGTAAAGAAAATCTTCCTCATATTCAGGCAAAACTTCCTGTGCATCTGTTTCTGCCCATTGCCTCATTGGCAATTCTGTCTATTGCTTGTCATCACTGAGAAGAGCCTGGATCCATGCTCTTGGCACTATTCCTTCAGATACTTATACACTTTAATGAGGTCCCCTGTCATCTCTTCTAAAGGTTGTACAGGCCCAACTTCAACAAGTTCCATGCATATAAACATTCAGCTAATCTACAATCTTGCACACACAGATCAATAATGAAAAAACATGATGAGCAAGCCTGGATTTATGAGTAAATATCTCTTCATAAAGTTAAGTATGAAGTAAGATGAAGTAAAAAAAACCAAACAGTAAACCCAGTTTAACTGTTAAAAAGGTACTAGACCATATATATCTCACGGACTCATAGAGTAGTCAAGGTTGGAAGAGACCTTCAAGATCATCAAGTTCCACTTCCAAGCCAGCATTGACACCATAACCTCTAAATCACTGAAACATATCACCTAGAACCAGATCTAGATATCTCTTAAACACCTCCAGGGATGGTGAGATGGTGACTCCACTGTCTCCCTGGGCAAACTACTCCAATGCCTGACCACTCTAACTGTGATTTTTTTTCCTAATATCTAATCTGAATCTCCCCTGTATCAGGGCCATTTCCTCTGATCCTCTCACTGCAGACGTGGTAGAAGATATCGAAGCCCACCTCATTATAACCTTCTTCCAGATACTTGTAGTGTTACTATTCCCCCCCGAGCCTCCTCTTCTTGAGATTAAACAAACCCATCTCCCAGTGGCTCCTCTTAAGACAGTTCTCTAGACTGTTCATGAGCCTTGTTGCCCTCCATTGGACACACTCCAACACCTCAATGTCCTTGGTAAAGAGAAGGGACCAGAATTAAACACATTATGTGAGATATGGCCTCACCAATGCCAAGTACCAGGGGGATGATCACTTCCCTAGTCCTCCTAGATATGCTATTCTTGATACAGGCCAAGATGCCACTGACCTTTTTGGCTGCCTGGACACAGTGCTGGATTATATTGAGCTGTCAGCCAGCACTCCCAAGTCCCTTTCTGCTGAACAACTCTCAAGCCACTCCTCCCCCAGCCTGTAGCATTTCAAGGAGTTGCTGTGACCCGACTGTGAGACACATTGAACCTCCTGCATTTGTCAGTTTTCCTTAGCCCACTGATCAAGTTTGACCAGGTCTCTCTGTAGAGCCTTCCTACGCTCAAGCAGACCAACACTCCAATCCAACTCAGTGTCTGCAAATCTATTGAGTGTGCACTTGATCCCCATGTCCAGGTCATCAATAAAGACAAGAAACATTACCAGCCCCAAAACAGCCCCAGGGAACACTACTAGTGATCAGTGGTCAACTAGATTTAACTCCATTCTCCATAACTCTCTAAGTCTGGCCATCCATCCAGTTTTTTAACCATCAAAGAGTCCACCCATGCAGATTCTCCAACAGGATGATGGTGTTAAATGCTTTACTGAAGCCCAGATAGATCACATCCACAACCTTCCCCTTATCTACCAAGCAGGTCACTTTGTCACAGAAAGAGATCAGGTTGGTCAAGCAGGACCTGCCTTTCATAAATCAATGTTGGCTGGGCTTATTTCTCTGGTGGTCCTGCATGTGCCATGTAAAGGCACTCAGGATGGTCTCTTCTATAACCTTGCCAGGGACCAAGGTTAAGATAAGAGGCTCTAGTTCCCTGGATCATTCGTCCAACTGATCTTGTAGATGGACATTATATTTACCAGTTTCCAGTCAGCTGGAACTTCTCCAGTTAACCAGGGATGCTGGTAGATGATCTCCTGCAAATGTCTTTTTATTTACATTGAAGATAGCTCTTTAGAGGAAAAGACTCCTAAATATGTTTTTCAAATATCACTAATAACTTATTTCATAGAGTATAAGCCCCAGTATACTTACTTCTGTGAACCTATTAGAAAGCAAAATGGCAAATGCAGTAAAAAAATTTATAAAATAAATGGTAAAAAAATTATTAAATAAATTCATAAATACAAAAGTTACAGTGATTTTACTAAGGTGTCATAGAATTTTTATTTTTTTTTGGAATGAAATGAGCTGATACTGTCTTGTAATGACTCTTCATTTTGACTTTTAATTAATATGATAAATACCATATTAAAAAGAAAAAAATAGTAATTTTTAGTTCAACTTCATTTGATAGAAAATTCTGAAAATTTCAAGGAATGTTTAAAAAAAAATTAAATAACATTATCAAATGTCAAACCTGCTAAATGGCTCTTTCACTCTAACTTTATATGATAAAGTAAAAGCACAAAAAAACAGCAAAGACTGAAGATCTACTAATAGAAATGCAGTGTTTTGCACAATCAAGGAATTCATCAGGATGTCCGTGAATAGGTGGTTTTAAATAGCATAGATATAAAATTTTAATTGCACCTGAAAGTCATGAACAACTTATTTACTTTAGTGAAGAAAAATGTATGTTCAAATGCATAATTCACTCATTTAATTGCCTATATTTCCGTTTAGACATATATTTATTTAAAATATTTCCACTGTCCTAGTGAATATATCACCAAACCTATACTTATTGCCTTCTAGTATGATACACAGTTTTTGGTATAGTCTCCTGAGGGGACAAGAAAGATGGCTTTGATGTCAGCTTCAGTGATTCCTCAGTATCAAAGGCAAGGAAAATTAATGATAACAGTGAAAGAAACTGCAAAAAACAGTCTAAAGACCTGAATTTCACATTCTCTAAGCATATGCCTTACAGGATTGCCTCTCTGGATATCACTGCTAGTTAAAAAGTAACTTGATAGTTTACTTCTTTTATGTAGCAAGAAATATACCCTTTTATGCTGGCTCTGTTGCTAATGGGTGGCCTTTGAGCAACTGAGAAGATATTCACAGTTTGTGATTTTCAATTTCGCTTGATGAAATGCTTAGAAGAAGAGTGTTAGGAATTAAAGATTCAGGGAAAAAAAAAAATTACCTAGGAAGTTATCATCTTTTTTAAGTTGCAAACTGTTTCAGCTTTTGCCCCAAAGAATTTATGCATCTGGATGGAGTGAATGGGTTTCAAAGTGAAAAAAAAAAAAAATGGAGTTCCTTTCTGGTATGAGCATAAAATGATTTTACTGTAGACATTATGGAAAAAACCCCTACCTTAAAGACCAAACAAACCAAAATCACAAAAAATTAAATAAAATAAATAAAATCCAAACAAAAATCCCCACATTAAATTATGTCTAACTAGTTAAAAAAACCCACAACAAAGCAACAAAACAAAACTAAGAAACAGAAAAAGACTAAACAAATTTGTCCATAGAAAAAGACTAGTGAAGACAATTTCAAACACATCAAAAGTTCTGGAAAGTTTCAATCAATATCTGTATTGCTGGGGAAGAAAAACAACAATCATGTTAGATGTTGTTAAATTGTAGTAGTTAACACAAGGAAAGCTAAGAGCTGTGTATTTCAGTATCTTTTGGAGTTCTCTAATATGAATGAGGGATTTTGTCTTGTGGGAAATAGCCTAGCATGTGATACACTGTTTGGAAGTAAATTGCCTCATCTCAAAGACAGGATGTCATCCAGGGGGACCTGGACAACCTCAATAAACCCAGAAAACCAACTCAGTCCTGGGCTGCATCCAAAGTAGTGTGGCCAGCACGGGTTAAGGAAAGAGATTCTGCCCCTCTGCTCTGCTCTGGTTAGTCCCATCTGCAGTGCTGCATTCAGCTGTGGGGTCCCCAGCAAAGGAAGGCCATCGACCTTTTGGAGAAAGTCCAGAGAAGACCAGTAAGATAGTCCGAGTGATGGAGCACTCCTCCCACAAAAAAAACAAAAAACAAAATAACAGAAAAACTGAGTTTGTTCATCCTGGAAAAGAGGAAGCTTTGGGGTACCTAATTACTGCCTTCCAGTGCCTCAAGGAAGCCTACAAGAAAGATGGAGAGAGACTTTTTAAAAGAGCAGGACAAGGAGGAATAGCTCCAAAGTGGAAGAGAGCAGATTTAGATTAGATCTTGGGAAGAACTTCTTTACTGTGAGGTTGGTGATGCCCTGGAAAAGGGTTCGCAGAGGAGCCGTGAGCACACTACCCCTGAAGGTGTTCAAGGCCAGGATGGAGCTCTGAGTAACCTGGTCTAGTGAAAAGTGTCCCTGGCCAAGACAAGGGGATTGGAATTAGATGATTTTTATGGTACCTTCCAACCCAGACCATTCTGTGATTCTGCACAATACTGTGATTCTGTGAAGTTACTTACGTAGACTGTAGTTTAGAATATATAGCATGTATAAACACAGCTCCAGTCAAAGGGATAGTTTAAAACACCATTAACTTTTGAAAATTATATCATAGTGCTTTGCTCTTTGGCTATGTTCCTGACTTTCACAGTCAAACAAAATCTGAGTACACTTTTCAGCCCACACTGACATTTTATACACCTGTGATGGAGTTCTTGGTTTTGTTTGCTTACAGCAGAAACTATTAACAAGAGTTCATTTCAGCTGCTAGTTATCACCAGTTGGCAGTGTTTTAATTGTTTGACATACAGACACATGGTGTAATGGCATTTCTAATTTAATGGCTTTTTGCCTGCTCTCTGAAAGAGCCCTCCAAGTCTTACTGAACACATTAGTATTAAGGAAGCATATTTGGCATTTATCTTACTTGATGATAAACAACAAGGAAGAACACACTCTGGTTTGTTTTGTTTGTTTGTTTTTGTTTTTTTTTTGATAAAATCCTACAAAGTGAAATTTGAAAAGAAAATAATTCAGTTGAAGAGCTTTCAAAGAGAAGCAAACAAAACATGAAGAAAGACTTGGAAACTGCCTTTGGAAGTCTTTGAAGATAATTATGATTATTGCCTTGAAAAGTCCAAGAAAGAAGACAGAAGCTTTTATAATCTCATTTAATTTTAAATTCATCAAGACAGTAATGTAGAATGGTGTCTGTAATCTCTTAATTTATTTAACTCAGAACCCCACCCACTACAAATATGTAAAAAAATAAATTAAAAAAAAAGATATGTTAACAGTACTGTGACAGCAAATTGTAGACCGTATTAATTTTAACTGTAGAACTGTAGGCACAAGGCTGTTCTTGCATAACAAAAATGTGCTGTCAGATAATACAGAGAATTTCAGGAACACAGAATAACTCATGTTGGAAAAGACCTCCAGAGATCAACCAGTCCAATTACTCCCTTGCAAAATCATAACAAAAATAATCTAATCAGAAGACTAAGAACAGATTCTTGAACACTTACAAGGACAGAAACCATATTGTTTCTCTCGTCACCTGTTACAGTGTTTATCCTCTACCATGGCAGAGTGATACAGTCCTTCTGTCTTATTTGGATTTCCTGTGTTCAAGTCTGTTGTACCAGTTGTGTCCTGTCCATTCACTCTGCACTTTCAAACTGACTCTGTGTATCCTCTGATCAGGTAGTTATAGACAACAGTAAGATTTTGTGTTCACCTTCTCTTCCTCTATTGAGCAGAAAATTTGCCTCAGCTTTTCCATTTCCATTCAGTGAACAAACCCCCTGCCATTCCAGTGGGCTTCTGCTGTACTCACTCCAATATAACTATCTTTCTTTTTTTGTGCTGGGTAGCCACAACACCCCATAACTGAATACACAATACCCCATAACCATACAACTAAACAAAATAGAGGAAAAGGATCATTTCTCTGTACTTTCTGTGCATAAACCCTTGTTAAAAAGCTCAGAGTGTGACTCGACACCCATTTTGCAAGGTCACATTTCTGTTGGCAGGTATTGGAAGAAGAGACAATCTACTCATGAAATGGAAAACTTAAGGGGCTAATTTTTTTATATATGTTGTATATAAAAAGCTCACTTAAAGTTAGAATCTCTTCTCATGAAAACCTGTGTAATACAACCTTAAGCAAGTAACAATTAAACAGCATTAATTAAACAATATCAAATTCCTAAGAAGGTGTGATGGCCATTACTCCTATTATTTGTGTCAAACGAATCCTCTGAATACTAAATAATAAATGAGACCTAAGAATTCAATAAGGGATCATTACAGAATGATAAGAAAAGTACTCTTAGACATAAAGGAATTATTTTTACAGCTTGTCCAGTAACTGTAACATTAACAAAATAATAACATTTGTACCCAGGGAGAAAGAGTGCTCTAAACTTCTTTGAAGTTGAGAATCTTGCTCTGTATTTCAATGGGAAGAGTTCTGGTCATGCAACTGGAGCTCATTTCCCCACTGAAGATGGGGAATCTCATGGGCACAGAACAACTGTTCATTGTGTAGTTTCCGAACTAATGGATGTGATGCACAATAATTTCAAAATGTTAATATTTTTATCACTTCATGCACTGTCTCTTTTACAATAACAAAAAAGACATTAGCATTTTATGTGTTCTTTTGCCAGCTATAGTGATCCTCTTTTAAAAACAAAACAAACACTTTTCTTTAACTCATTCACAGTCAGTACCGTTAGAAGCCTTTTTTGTGTTAAATGAAGAATATTGAAAAAGGATTAGGACTTTTCTCTGAAGCTAAGCTGATCCAGAGAGACTAGTCTTAATGTAGTAAATAATGAATTTTTGCAAAGGTAGCTGGGCTCCACCATGTGAATATTTTGACCCAGCCTTTCTTAAAAAGCCCTGCTGTTCTGTGTATTTCTACGGAATAACCATATAGAGTTAACTTGAGAATAAATAACTAGTTGGTAGGTACTCTTGGCCAAATGATGTTTTATTCTAAATAAGGGAAAAGAATACAAACATGAACAAAATTTTTTTTCATTTCCAAATGTGTGGATCATCCGTATCTTAACAGAATGATATATCTACCCTAAGATAAAGCTGTTTACTGATGATATCATAGACTTTACACTGAAATAAAAGTAAATGGAAACATTTTCCTGTATTCTTATGTCTTTCTGGTATTTTATTTTTTTATCTCATTTTTTTTTCATGTTGTTAGTGAAGGTGTAAAGTCTTCACAAGATTTTGAAAGTATCAGCAGTCACAGCCCATATATAAAGCTATGTCTTGCTATAAGCTTGGTAACATAACAAAATTCAGGTTTATGATTACATTCAAGGTCTTTTAACTTAAATGTGGAAAAAGAGTGAAAACAAACAAAAAATGCATGACTTGTAATCTGTAGACATCAATCTGATAGACTTTAAAAGTAAAGACAGTTTAAGTATGAGGTAAAAGAAGTGCAGAGCCATTGCAGTAAGTGAACAGGAGTCACTTGGTAAAAGAGACAGGATTGGAAAATTCTGCTTTGTTGCAGGACACAAGTAGGAATAACTGCATTTGGCATGGTCAAAGAAGTTAGAATGTGAGAGAACATTTTTTAAAAACATGGGAAGGGTTAAGAAGGGCTTTGCTTTTGTTACCCTATGAAGAAACACCTCTGAGCCTTTGGTCAAAACTGATATATCACATAGACAACAAGCTTGGTTTTCAGGCTTTCTTAATAGACTGTACTGACCTGTTAGAAAAAGTGGTTGGGAGAAAAGTAGGTATCATATAAAGCATAGCAAAGTAACAGTTTTCCTTCATTCATATTGAGTATGACCTCTTGGGTAGATACTCTGGAGATGTCAGAGAACAGGCTGGACATGTCCTGCAGAGATAGGATAGATCTAGGGACAATAGCATAGACCAGTGAAATAATATATGATCCTTTAGTCCGACTTGTATCTTCTATTTTGCTCTTTACTGATGGTACTCATTTGAACTTGTCACTTGAGGCAAATTTTCATGATACAGAAAGTTCTTTTAAGGTCTGAAAACCTCCCTTGTATTCCATTTTCCTACTGCAACAAAATGCTATATATTGAAAACGTGACACTACATGTCCTTAACATCTTGAAGTTGTGAGTAATGTTAATGGAAAGTAAATTACCTACAGTACAGGGTATGATTCCCAATATAACTTTGGTGGTCTGCTTCAAGATTTTTCCTCATCCCTATTGTAATATTCATTTAAATCTACATGTAAAAATGTGTTGTGTTATACCAAATTTAAGAAAATAGGTTTAGAGAAGGCTGTTTACAGCAGTGCACTAAGATTTTAAAGTCATATTTATATGACAGAAGGGATAATACTAATGTCAATGCTGAGGACTTTTCATGACAGCTCCTGGCAGCCATCTCTGTTATCAAAGGTAAAAGAATCCTACTCAAGGAGTAGTAAGTAATTTATGACTGCAATTCAACTCTATTCTAAGAAAAAAGCAAGCCTTGACATGAACTTCTCATTTATATATTATATAAAAATAATTTAATATTTCATATGAAATATAAAATTATGTCAACTCAATATTAAATATTCCACAATATTTGTTATATAATTATAACAGTATATAATGTTTTCATTTTTTCATCCCTTTATTTATGCATTTAGAATTTTACAATGAAACACAAAGTCTGCACCTGAATACTACAATATTTACTCTTATAATAATCCTACAAGTGACATATTAATACAAAAGAAGGTCCTGTCCTTGATAGCAGGCTAGAATCTTGTCCAATATTCTTTGTTTGTTCAGTTGGAGAATTTTTAAATTATTTTTTAGGAGAAGATATATTGAGAAACACCTGTAAAACAAGAAATCTTAAGGAAAACAAAATGACTATGAATAAAAAAAGTATACATAAAATAATGTTTAAATTTTGTCTTATTAATAAGAGATGGCAGAAGCATATTATGCTACTAGGTGAAGTTTCGGATTTTTATTGTAAAATTTGATTTCTTAGAGATCCATATAAGAAAATTGAAAAAATAAGTGAGAGATTTTTTTTTCCTCACTGTTTCCTTTGTATACCCAGATCAAAGAAAACTGGATAGGTATTTGTTGCACTTGGCATCTTAATAAAAACTCTGAATTTTTATATTATTTAGTCTGACTCTGAGTTCTACCAGTATTTCAACCACCAAAATTAGCAATTTATATCTCCAAGTAAATGAAAATTAAAACTGAAAATTAAATAGAGAATTATAGACATGGTACTAATAAGTAAATAGATGAATATATTAGAAAGCAATATCAGTCAATTGCTCCAGTTTATGTTTTATCAGCATGCCTATTTTCAGAGGTGTGTGATATAGTAATAAAATTCTATCAGATAGCTTTCAGATCAGTCAGGTAAAGAACACCTGGATTTTGCTTTTCTGACAATTAAAAGTGATGAACTGTAAAAAGTTTCCATTTACCAAAATAGTTATACAAAGAAATATTTCATGTACAAAAGTAAAATTCAGTATTATTCTTTTTAAGAAACCAACTGAAGTCAAATAGGGATACATTTGGAGCTTACTTTCAATGTTTTTCTTACACTAATGTGAAACAATAATATGTTGAGGAAAAGATAGCTCAATAAACAAGAATGCAAAAATCACTGTTAAATTCTCCTTATTTCACAGAAGCTGTAACTTTTTGAAGTGCTTTACAGTAAAAAAGTTGAGATTCTTGATCTGGAGAATTTTGAATAATTTTTTCATCTTTATATAGGAATCATTGATCAGAGGAAAGACTGGAAGAAAAAGTTTTATATAAGTTAATAGTTGAGTTAACATAGTGATGGCATGGACACATCTATTCATTATTTTGTGTTTGCTTGTTTTTATTATCTTGTATTCCGGTGTGAGCTTTAAGGCAATTGTCATTTTTATTAAGAAAATACCCCTGAGGAAGTTTATTTGAAATTGCTCTCATCAAATATGGGCTTACGCTTAGAAGTTTTAATCACAATTTTCACTCTTGGAAAGTTCAGATCTCTAAGGATGCAAAAAAGATTCTTACAAGTAGAGTAGGCAGGAACTGAATTCTGTAAGTATTTATGTAGATCTTTGTAGTCCTTCAGGTAGGCAGCTAAAATAATATGCCATTGGATTACTTTGCAAACTTAGTTTTGGGGGGGTTGTGGAAAGTAACAGAAAGAAAACCTTTATTTGGAAATTACTTGATGAATTTTTAGGATAAGAGATGATTTTTTTACCAATTATAAAATTTATGAATTCAAACTATAAGCATGAAAAGAATCTTTGCTCCAATATAACAGCAAAGTATATTTATATATAAATTTTTATCCAGTTACATTATTCCTTCATGTGAGGTCAGTGCAATTTGCAATGATATCAACAGCAAAACTTCCTGAGTTTGAATCTGAAGGGCTGGGATCACTAACATTAATAGAGGACATAGCCATATCTCCTTCAGTGATGGACACTTTTGTCTTCTTTACACACCCTTTGTTCTGTCACCTAATGGTACCATGTGACATACTGTCAACTTCTCTTTTAGTGGGCAATGTCAAATAAACTATATAACTCAAGCCAGCAGAAGCTGAAATGTTGATCTTGCTAAGGGTATCACTTTTTTCAGTTTAAGTAAGAAGTTACAGAAATTTAACTTCATTTAAATTCAGATCATATGCCTTTCATAACCTTCTAAACAAATTATGTTTTCATTGTTGGAAAGACAGAACTGGGAAAGTGGGTAAATTTTTAATGGATTGCACCCAATTCTTGAGTATTTAAACAGTACATATTTAATTCTTTGTCAGTCTGGAAGTATTAGAGAGCATAAATGCCTTAGAACAGCAGTTTGGCAAAATGTTCTTAGGATTTCTGACTATTGCTCTAATGCAGTTATTGCTAAAATTTCATAATTCAGATGCAGGATTATAACAATTGGCTGTAGCAGGAGGAAAAGACGAAAAATTCCAAGGAACAAACTTTGTGTAGTGAGAAATTATCCTTTGTGGTCAGCACCTTATCTATTCATTTAAACATCAACTTTTATTTTTTTTGAAACAAGAAACATTCATACTGATCTGTGATGACTTCTTTGATTAATTCACTAAAGAACACAAGTAGCAGGACATTAGGAAGCAAAACTTAAAAAATGCAGGAAATTATACATGCAATCTTGAAAAGGAATAAAAAGTTTTATTCCAGCAGAAAATTCATTAATTTACAAACTAACATAACAATGATAGAATGAGCAAAATACAACTATTGAGGAATAAAAAGTAATTATTCCTTTTTTTTCCATTTTTTTTTTTCCCAGACATAAATTAATTTCTTTCTAGGAAGAAAATACAGTCTCACATGTACTTTTAATTTAGAGATTATAGACGAGATTTGGGATTAAATCTACTTCTTTATTTTGGTAAAATTCACATTTTCTCTGTGTGCATTTAATATGTGAGGAAGAAAATAGCAATAGTTTTTGACTTCTCAAGATCAGTGAAGGTTCTCTTCAAGGTTTCCTTTGAAATATGCTCTTTTTGGGATATAATGCTGAAGTACATTGTTATTTTTTTCTAAGAAGCCCAAGTCTCTTGCTGAAGTACTAAATGTTTTACCTTGGGAGGAATATAGATAGTCTTGACATTTGACTATATTATGTTCTTCTACAGATGAGTGAACTATTATTACATCTTCCACCTAGTAAATGATGAGTTGACATTTTCCTTTAGATAAGTACGAATACATGTTTTCTAATAACTATTTAAGTATAGAACTGTTTGTTTTCAAATTCTTCTTGTTTTTGTAATTACTATCTTAGATATTTCACTTAGAAAGAATTAACTTTGGAAAATTACTCCCCCTGGAACTAGTAAAAGTAAAACAAAATAATCCAGTAAAGTTTTTGCTCATTCAAGTCCTGACAAAGAAGTAGGCAAGATAATAAGTAGAAAGAAATTATTTCTTTACTAAATATATTGAGATGGACAGTGAGAGGTATTTCTTTTAATGCAAAAGAAGCTTAAAAGTCTTGAGTGTTTTTTTCTTTCCTTTTTAAAATATTGTTTGTCTTTTTAATTTCCAGCTCAAGGTTTCTGTTAAAGTTCCATCTACATAAAATCAGCTGTCAGCAAGAAATTTGCTTAAATCTTTGATTCTTTCCTTGAATTCCACACATAAGATGTTTCCAAATGTTGTAGAATGGCAGACACATACTATTATCAGTTACTATTCATAGTTTCTGCAGTATCTGAGCACAGCAAACTTAAACAAAGATGAAGATATAACATTAATTCTAACTGGGCTAACTCAGTGTCTAAAGGTCAGACCTTAGGTCTTTTGAAAAATAACTGTATTTCAACAGCTTCTATTACTGGGTTTCTGGAGCAGAACATCAAACATCAATTACCACCAAAAAATCCCATACATAGCATTGTATCACTAAGCTTCTTTATAATTTTTGACATATCCAGTTAGAAGAAAGAAGTCAAATGTAACCAGACTGTGTTTGGACACTTGAGATCATCCAAGAACACACTAATATTGATCGTCTATTCTGGTTTGTCCTCCTGTGCTCCATGCTTTCTCCATGTTCCTCTCACACTTCTTTTCCCTCAACCATTGCTGTTATCTTTTTTAGTTTTACACTCATTGATCTCAAGTTCTTTTGTATAGAGCCTGTCCTGAAATTTACATCATACCAGCCATTTTGTTCTTCCTTGTTGTCCTGTTTCAGGCCATGACAGGGCAGCATTGAGTATGGCTAGGATGCTGAGGCTGTTCTATACCACTTCACATCATTTCCAGGCTGTGAGGGGAACTGGACTATCTCCTGGAGAGAAGGGGCTCCTTTGTATGGAGGAAACATGGTAGAGGGATCTGTCCAGTATTGTCTGTATTTGAGGGGTTTCTTATACCCTCTGTTATCAATATTGTTGCTGTTACTGTCCAATTTCTTATTTCATTGCTGTTTCCAGTAAATTGTTCTTATCTCAGCTTGTGATCTTTCCCTTTTGTGCCTCCAATTTTCCTATTCAGCCCCCAGCAAGGAGTGGCAGAGGGGGAAAATGAGGGAGTGAGAGAGCGACTCATGGTTTGGACAATGCTAAGTGGAGTACTGAACTGAGAAGTTCAATTTCTAAACCATGACACTAGCCAAATCACAAAATAAAAACCTTCAAAGAAAAAGAGGAAGAGAAAAGCAGTGCCTATAAGTTAGAATTCTAGGCTTGTCAAGCAGGAAATACATCAAAAACTAAGCATTTACAACCAGCATAAGCATAACATGTAGCCAAAATCAACACTGGTAAACCTGAAGAAGTCTTATGAATTTAGTGTCTTAGTTCTGGGATGTAAACATAGCCCTTATTCCTTTATTCCTTTATCTATTATGTAGATTTTTTATGCCAGAAAATCCTAACAAAATATGGGCTGCGATCAATAAATTTCAGTTTCATTCAAAATAAAAAGAAAATTTCCAACTAAATACAGATCCCTGAAAACTCCCCTTTAGTTTCATTTAGCATGCAGTTTCATGCTTTTTTCTGAAAACCAAATTGTAATTGTGACACTTCAACACTGCCAGTATCATGAAGTAAAAGTATTCACTTGAAAAGAAGATATTGAATACAAGTATTTCTGGCATCTCACAATATATATATATATATATATAAAATGTTTTCCTTTGTAAAATTTTAAAAGGAAATAATTTTTAGATTGGTGAGTTAATTTATAATAAGCAAGGTATTAAAATTCCTCTTTATTAAAAAAAATTGTAAAAATACACAAAAAGAAGAGGGCTAAACTTTTTGATTTGATACATTTTTGTACATAGAAATTTACTAAGAACAGAAAAGTTTTTAAGATATAAAAACTGAAAGCTGAAGATGGAAATTTTCTTAATGTTACCTCTATTAAAATTTTTGCTTCTCCTCAGACTCTTGGCCATGGGAATAATACATGAGTATATGAGAATTGCATTTTACAACCTAAGCAGAAAACGTGAGGAAAGCTATATGTCCAAAATTAGTAGACTCAGGAAGTTTTTTATATCCTTAGTAAATTGTTCATATCTCATAATCCATATGTCATTGATACTAACATTCCACAGGTTTTTGGTTTGTTGTTGTTTGGGGTTTTTTTTGTTTTGGTTTTTTCTGTTGGTTTTTTCCCCTTAATTTCTATGTGTCCTTTCTTCCCCATTTGCTTTGAACTGGAGGATGGGGGAGCCTGCATTATTTTACACATATACAGACCCCATCTACAGTGTTCAGCATGAAATTGAAACATGTTAAACCAAAATCCATATTCCCTCCTTTATGAATATCTTTGGCATTCAAACTATTGCAATCAAATGCAAGCTCATAGTGTGTAAAAATCAAGCTCTGGATTTTATATATAAAATCCCTCTGGAGTATAAGACTTTGAGAGAACTGGTGTTTGATATTTTTCTCTTTTATCCTTGATTGTAGATACAGTAATTCTGACCATATGAAGTCTGCTTTTAATTGAGGCTTTGTATGAATTTCCGTATCCTTTGATGCCACATTTCAAAGATACAATATAAGGTTTTGAGGTGACCAAAAAGGGTCATAAGAAACCTCTAGAGTAAGATCAATGTCTTGGACAGAAATGTAAGAACATACCTAATTCTTCAGCTGAGATTCTGGCAAAAAACGGCACTGAGACTGCAGTAACACAAAATTGTAGCTGTGATTGAAGGTGTGACAAAATCCCCTTTGCTTATAATGAGGACAGGGATCAAGCCTGTGATAAAGTAGTTTCTCTTCATGTTGTGTTGTAGCCTTTTATTTGGTGATCAAAGAGATTGGTTTCATCAGGTTTTATTTTATTTTATTTTGTAATTAATTTCCTCCTCACTTTTGGTACACACTTGGCATTCTACTATATTGCAGAATTTATTTCCTGTACTGAACATGGACCATTTCTTGCTTATAACTCAATCTTATCTCAATATTTCATTTCTACCAATCTCATTTCTGGCTCCTAGGCAGGATACTGCAGATAAACCAGACTTACAAATTTCTTGCCATAAGGGCAAAAATATAAATAAAAAAAATTAATGATTTAAACTGAGACAGAGAAAATGTAGTGATTTGGGCATCACATAATAAATTAAAGACAAAATGTAACTGAAGTGTCATAATGAAATAAAAACTGTGTATATTACATGGGGGAACTATTTTATTTTTGATATAGTGGCTAGGAGAGTGTGTATACAAGTTCTGCTACTTTAGTAGAACACAGCAGCCATCTGTTTCTCCACACAAACACACTGCTTGCCAGATTGTAGCATGGACAAGGAAATCTCAC
This sequence comes from Cinnycerthia olivascens, assembly GCA_035048155.1. Lineage (NCBI taxonomy): Eukaryota > Metazoa > Chordata > Aves > Passeriformes > Certhiidae > Cinnycerthia > Cinnycerthia olivascens. The sequence goes on from JAWWMU010000106.1 coordinate 73,048,324, forward strand.
CTCTGCCTGTGCACTGACACTTGTCCAGGACAATATCCAGTCTATTGTGTGTCAAGGTCCTGGGTTGCTCAATAGCTTTTCTGTGTTTACAATAAAAAGGTTTCAGTCAGCCTCTTTGCAAGTAATGTGAGAGAAGCACAGTTAGAGATATTCAAGTATTACTTGCCAAAGTGAGTTGCACAGGACCTTTACAGATCACGGGAACTGAAGAATAAATTTTAACCATCTCTCTTAATTCATATCTTTCTGATGGTGTACAAGAAGCTTTAAGATGCAATGGCTGACAATGACAAACTTCAGAGAGGTTTGTAAGTTCAGAGGTAAACATCACAGAGTCTGCTGCTTCGGTTAAGACTATTAAATGAGCCCTTTTTTTTCCCAGAAAAATCACACAAATGTGATTGCAATTTAGTTGGCCTCAGTGGTGGGTCACCTTCCCTACACTTAATGAAAATGGCTGTTTAAGTGGTAAATTGTGAAAATCAGGCTGTCAAACAAGACTTTGTAGAGCCTCTGTGTGTATGGACATACAGAATCATAGTACTGTTCAGACTGGAAAAGACCTTTAAGATCATTGAGTCCAAATGTTACCCCAGCACTGACAGTTCCACCACTAAACCACGTCCCTATGTGCCATATCTTTACATCTTGCAAATAACCTCAGGGATGATGAATCCACCACAGCCCTGGGCAGATACTTCTAGTGTTTGCAATCCCTTTGTTGAATAAATTTTTCCTAATATCCAGTCTAAATCTCTTCTGGTATGCCTTGAAGCCATTCACTCTTGTTTTATCACTTTTTACTTGAGAGAAGTGACTGACCTCCACTACAGCCTCCTTTCAGGTAGTTGTAGGGAGCAATAAGATTTCCTCCTCAGCCTTCTTTTGTCTAGGCTAAACAACCCCAGCTCCCTCAGATGCTCCTCTTGAGACTTTTTATGAAAGTTGTGGTCAATGACTCTATGTCCAAGCAGAGTCCAGTGACAAGTGATGTTCCTTAGGGCGTCCGTCTTATTACTGATGCTCTATATTATCGATGACACAGACAATAGGATCGAGTGCACTCTTGTGAGAGACTGAGATGTTAGTGGTTTATAACTCAATCATCCATTAGCAAAAGCACCCGGTGCTGCACTGACAGTGTGCAAGGGAACAGCTCAGGTGCAGAGGGAGTGATCACCAGGGTATAATCACAACAAATCAACTTTTATTTAGCAGCAAATTGGGGTTTGAGTCAGATTAGGAAAGAGGCCAGTAAGAAGCAGACACTGTGGAGGTCTGGGGGTAGTCGTTCAGTGTCATTTCACTTCAATCTACCCTGAGGGATCTCTTAACAAGAACCTGAGTTACTTTTGTCTTTAGAGGCAGGTTGTAACAACCCTCAGCAAGTTTGCAGATGATAAAAATCTGCGAGGTGCAATTTACACAAGAAGACAGGACGCCGTCCAGAGGGACCTGGACAAGAATTAGTCCCATGAGACCATAATAAAGTTCCACAGAACCAAATGCAGTGTGCTGGGTAAGGATATCTCAACACATGAGCACTGACTGAGAGAAGAACTTATTGAGAAAAGCCCTGTGGAAAAGAAGTTCTCATGGATAAAAAAGTGGATGCGATCTGACAATGTGTCCTTGCAACCCAGAAAGTCAGCCATGTCTTGGACTGTATCAAAAGAATCACTACCAGGAGGTTGAGGGGCTAATTCTGTCCCTCAATTCCACTCTTCTGAGGTCTATTTGAAGTATTGTGTCTACATCTGGAATCCTCAGTACAGGAAAGACATGGACTTGTTGTAATGGGTACAGAGAGAGCCACAAAATTGATCAGAGTGCTGAAGCGCTTCTATGAAATTCATCCTGAAGAGAAGGGTCCTGTGAGACCTCATTGCAACCTTTCAGTACTTAAACAAGTCTTACAAAAAAGAGGGAGGATGACTTTTTACACAGGCAGATAGTGATTAAAAAAAGAGAGATGAGCTTATAAAAGAGGGATTTAGATTAGATGTAAGGAAGAAATTAATTTCTTACAAGGTAGTCAAGCACTGGAACAGGTTGTGCAAGGAAGTTGTGGATGCCCAATCCCAGGAAGTGTCCACAATCAGGCTGGATGAGGCTCTGAGCAACCTGGTCTACTGGAAGGTGTCCTTGCCCATGGCAGTGAGGTTGGAACTAGATGATCTTCAAGGTTCCTTTCAAATCAAGTCATTATCTGACGATTATTCTTTACATCCTTCACTAGGTCTGTTGTCCTCTGGACTCATTCCAGCCACCTCAATGTCTTCCTTGTAGCGAGGGATCTAAAACTGAGCACAGTACTTGAGGTGCAGCCTCACCAGTGCTGCGCATAGGGGGACAATGTATACATACAATGTTGAAACTCCTTCCTTCTGGCCTCCCATAAGGATGTATGGAAGGTATACGTGTCTGACTTTGGCTATTTTTGAAGCTGAACATAAGACTAGGACAGAAATACGAGGAACAGGGACCAGAAGAAAACTTGAGCAGCAACAATTATTTTGTATTTTCAGAAATATGTTCACCCTGAAAGATCCTGCAATACTGATTTAGTATATCAGTCACTTTAAATAGCAGACAATTGATTACTCAGTTTAATGCAACTGCACTGTGTGCAGTAAGAAAATTCTCATTTTATTGGTTCATGTTTCCATTGTGAAAGAACACACTCATTTCTTATCAAATGCATTGACATTGCATGATGTCGTGTTCAGAACCATAGCTTTCTACAATTCTTGAATATACTTTGATCCATTCATTTTTACCATTCTCTCCAGTAATTGATTTCGTATGTAACACTGAGGTAGATGCAGACCCTAGAACCAAAGTTCAGTGCAAAAATGACAGAATGAAAAAGCCAGAAAAAACTATCAATATATAAAAACCACTGCAGAATAATGTCTTTCTTCTGCTTTCACATTACTCATGGCATCATGGGAACATGAGTCAGAGAACTACTTAAAATAACTTTTTAAAAAAAGAATTTGTGCAGCATATCTATCTACGTGATGGAGCATTGGTTCTAAGGTTGCATGTGGCCATACTACAAACATATTAATGACACTTTAAAACAAATAAGTAAACAAATAAATAAGTAGACGCCTAGGCAGTTCTAGCATTCTGAGTACAATAATCCACTCCCTAGAGGGGATCAGTCCCTCTGTGTCCCAGTGAGGGTCAGGGTCAGGACCAGTGCTTCTGAGGGCAATGGGCAGGTGAGGTTATGGTGACTGTGCGGTTGAGGCAGCAGACTGCAGTTCACAAGGCATATGGCCAGGCACAGCTGCAACACAGCTAAGGCAGATACCAAGGATTAGAAGCACAGATCAAATTTAGTCCAAGAAGTGCATTTGAATTAAATGATAAAGGAAGACTCTAGGTCTACACACTGTATCTTTTATTCTCTTATAAACGAAACACAGCGCAAAGTCTGTTAAGACAAACTGTTTTCATATTGGCCTACAACCAGTTTACAGCCAGCAAAATCGCCTGCCTTGCCCTAAATTTCTTGTTGGGATTTGTGTCACTCAGAACACTTTAATTCTTTGTAATGATTGCATAAAGACCTGCTGAAAGTGCACAATTATCATTTCTAGGATGTGAACACATTTCATAATTTTTAACACAGAAGGGCCTAGAGTTCATAACTTCTTTTTCTTGCTTTTTGTCCCTTTTTTCCTCCCTTAATAAATCTATAACAATGTTTTGCCAGTAAGCTGAAAGTACAGCTTTCAATCACTTTTTGCAGCAGAGTGGTCAATGATCCCAAAATGAAAACATAGGCCTGTCGCCAGAAAAATGACTTTATTTCAGCATCCCTCAAAATCCAGTCATGCAGGAACTCAAAGAAAAATTTAAAATTTAGTTCCCAGCTACTGAAAATGCTCAATCAGAAAAGTTCTGAGGTAAGTCTCAGAAGATAAATATTCAGTTTCCAGATCTGATCAAATCTGCAACATGGCTTTTGTGAAGACGTGACACAAAAAAACTACATGATTACTTGGTCTTTCCCTTCTATCTAGCTTGTCACAGATACAGAGCCATTTTTAGAGGTATTATTTTTAAATTATTTTGGTTTTTGAGGGAGGAGAAAGACTCTCATTCCTAGCTTGTACACTCAGTGGCAAATAAATGTCATTGCCTGAATCGTATCAATGTCGATAAAAAGGCCCTACATTACTGGTAGAACGATTGTCTCTTTTAGGAAACTGGATTGTGTTCTTCTACAAGAGAAGCTATTATTTCCAGCTCTTAAAACAAAACCCCAAACACACAAAAAACACCTCCTAACTCTCTTTGTTGGTTCTCATTTTACAGGTCAGAACTGCAAGATTTCATTTCTTTCTTTCCAACAGAGAGGTCATGTAAAGTGATGACCACAGTTATGTTTTATATCTGATAGCCTAAGGTCATGTCAAGTCTCCACTTTATTCTTTTCCCTAAGCACTTTAGAGCTCAGATTTGGGTGACATCTCAAATGCCTAGGTAAAAGACTGGTAACAGTGTGCAAGCTGACATTTTCTGCTCATAATGTATCTATATGATGGTTAATTTTCAAGCAATAACATGTGATGAATGGTCACACTCAGTACTATCATTTTACTCCTGCTTCCAAAAAATATATCCTTCAAAGGCTTTTTCAATACTTCTGAGTCATAGCAGGAAAGGGCTGAACAAATTTGTCGGCATTGATCAAAGCTGACATTCACGTTCCCCTACAGAGGCCTTCTATGTTTGTTTTCTTCACCCTGCTGTTTTCAAGGCTTCTCATGTGTTTTCATGATTGGTGATAAGATGTTTTGATGTACAGTTTAGATTTATCTTTTGATTCACTACGTATGGGAATTTCCAGATCTGAACCTTGCCAAATTAATTTTTCAGATTAATTTTCAGCAACAGGCAATTGCCTATGCAAGTGCAATATGGATAACTCTGCTCCTGATTATTTTGATAATGTTGCCTATACACTACTCCAACTTCATTTTTTTATGCTAATCAATTAATAACCATAAAAATATTTTTCTTTTAGAAAACTTTGAGATAATTTTCAATTAAATAGAAGGAACATTTTTTGAAGAGCTGTAACTAGACAACAAAGCTGTGAATAACATTTAGTAAATTCTTTGGTCTTGATAAATGAAGATCTATATGTCAAAAGGCATGGTATAGAATTTTAATGTTCTTTCAGTCATATATTGCACAGTTTTATACATATTGCATGGACCACGTATTTCAAGAAAACACATTAAAAGAGAACCTGTAATTAAAAAATGCCTAGCCATAACCTTTGTATTCATGATATTAAATAAGAAAGACATCAACAAATATTTATGCTTTCTGCATGCAGACATTTCAGATCAGTGACTAAAGCCCATTAACCAAGAAAATTTTGTTGGCAACATGTGCATTAGAACTACTGTGAATAAGATACAATTAGTATTGTACAGGCAGGATTAATTTTTAAATTTTACACAATCAAAATAACCATAATATATGTTTTTATGGGGAGAAATTGCAAAACATTCTTTCATACAAAGAAATTACTCAAAAAGTGCATAAGACCATAAATATTTTAAAAAAATCTTAACTATGAAATCTTACAACTTCTATCAGCTGAATCTCTTAGCATCCACTTACTGGGCTAATTACAACAATAAATAAATTACATTATTGCTAATTATAACTTCCAATTCCCATTCTTCTTACTCTGCTTCATCCAATATGTGAGGGGATTGTTCTTTATGGAGTAAAATCAGCAAATATACACAATAAACAGAGTAAGTACATGATCAAGAAAATATTGAAAATATTGAAGGATGTTTTGTTGATTTTTTTTTCTTAAGGAAGAACAATACATATTTAATAATGACAAAACAGTTGACAACTAATTTTATATTTTATGTGATTCATCTTTTGTGAGTAGTCAGCCAGGCAATAAGATGGCTTCTCTCCTGTTTTTCCTAAAGGTCTGAATATCCACATCTCCCACTGATATTGTCTTGCAGCTTTGTTTATTAAGGACTCCAAAAACATAAAGCCCAGAGGTCATTTGATAAAACAGCTGGACAGTTGCTCCACAGCAATTAATTTCTCATGAAATAAGGATGATCCCACCAAATGTAAAATAAATAGAAAAAAGTGTTAAAAGATTCTTAGGCAATTAAGCACTAATACTAAACCAAACAAAACCCCCTTCATCTTCGAAATCCTCTTTATCTTTCCATAAATTTTTGTGAACAGTAAGAATTGCTGGATTTGTGATACAGAAAAGCTGGAAATCATCTATACATTCTTTAGGTTAAATATTTATATTGGAACTCTCTTTTATTTCTGAAGACTCTGAAGGTCCTTACTTCTTTCTTAATATCTAATATGAACTCAATCATGTTTAGTTTCTGATCTGATCTAAAGATTGGAAATTCTAGACCCATAATGCAACCACAGATTAGAGACTGGGGAAACACCATTTCTTCCTAGTACTCAGGATATTCTAAATTTAAGTGTGTTGCTGAGTGTGAACTTGGCTCACTGAAGCTTAATTTGCTTAAGTTACAGTTCTGTACATATAACTTAAAAAAATAGATGGTCTGTGGGACTCAGTGTAGGTATTTAAGGAAGTATGTAATGGATTTGCTGGGTAGATGAACACTTCGTAGTGAAATGCCAATGAGGTGGAAAATATGGTTTTGGGACATGGTAACGCAATTACAATGCTAATCAAGGACAATGCAAGACTCTCCAGTAAAGTTGACAAGCTTGAGAAATAATCCAGGATTAAGCATTTCAAGATTACTGGTGTCCCAGTGAGGAAAAGCCTAAGAATTTAGTAATCTTTATGGCAGCACTTCAGAAAGACGAAGTAAAATACTTATTTTCAGAATGACTTTGGGCTGCTTCACCATAATAATTTGTGTCCAGCCACATCTTTGTAGGTTCTCACAAAACTGGTCAAATTTTCACAGGACACTTTCTTCAGAAGCACCACAATATGCCAAAGAAAATCGACATTGTTTATACACATGCAAATACTGATACAACTATTCTCCCTCCTCTCTGAAATGATTTTTAAAAACCTCCTCTATTCAAATATATATAAATAAAACTTTCCATAGTAGTTTGAGTCTCTAGACCAATAGTCAGACCATGGAAACAGAGCAACTGCAGAGATAAACACTCTTTCCCTTATCAGCTATTTATTGCTGTCCACTAGACAGGTTATCAAATTTCAAAAACAAAATCACAAGGGATTTATATGTGTTATCACTCATGCATAACTGCCACAGAAAGGCTAATTATACCTTTTATTTACCATTATCATTCCCCTTTTAAAAGCCAGCTAAATGATAACAATTATAAATATAAAACATGCTTACAATTCAAATTTTGCTCTTCACATAAAAACCAGCTCAGCATAATTATTTTTCTCCCCACTGAAAAGCATGAATTGATGGCAACATTCCCATATGAGCATATCTTTTTATTGCCTCAAATTTTTTATATGAAGTATCATTTTATCATTTCATCTTATTGCATGTTACATGAAAATTGAGGTTGACAAATGACACGTTTCTCAAAAAATGGAAGGCTGTACTTCTAGCCTTTTCTGTTAGCCCCCACAGTAGATAACACCTGTATCACAGGGAGACTGAAAAGGTTTTTTATTATTTTCATCTGGGAAGAGTATAGTTTATATTTTAATGATGAATGTTACTGAGAAATTATATGATTGCCTTCTACTGGAGAGGCATAAGTTGTTGCCTTCTTAATGTTATAAAAGTCTAAATTGGCATGACATTTGAGCTTGATGTAAAGTCTGTGTCAGGTCTGAGTGATATATGTCTGTATGTCTTTTGCCTAGTGAAAACAGAAAGATATCAACCACAATGATTGTTCAGTAGTCAAAAAATAGGTTTTGCCATAGGAAAAAAAGGGGAAGAGGAACAGTATAAAGTTTACATTCAATTTCCAAAATGCTGTTCTAAGTCAAAGTAGAAGACAGCACCTGTCCACATAGATTAATTTATTTCTATTCTATTAGATGCCTTTTTTATACTAATGTCACAAAAATGTGTTGAATATTAGTATTTCAATAAAGATGGGATAGGAGGGGAGGCAGTGCACATGAAAAGGCCTGTTGATAAATAAGAAGACAAGTGTGAGTAGTTATCACACTTCAGAGTCTGTGGTCAGAAAAAACCAATGCCCCTAATTTCTTAAGGCTGCCAGCTGCCAACTGAGAGAGTACTTTGGGCTTTCAGGAAGAAGATAAATTACTTTAATATGTAACTCATATTCTAGGATAAAATTTCTTCATGTCAGTAACACATTTTATGTCAGGAAATTCTGTCAAAGCCTCTAGAATGATATATTATTATTTATTAATCCAGCACCAGAATCCAAGTACTCATTCTGGTATTAGAAACTATGAGGCATTTCAGGATACTTGGAATTTTCCAAAGCCGGACATATTAGAATCTCAACATTATAAAATGAAGAAAGGGAAAAAGATGTGTGTGATTGGTTCTGATGAAAACTATCCCTTTAGCAATCAAGTACAGAGAATGAGCTGTATCACGAAAACCAACACAGTTATGTATTACTATATTAGTAGATGAAGTAGAATTATGGGTATCCAGGATGGGGGAAATCATGCAAGGAGTACACCTGAGTCACAACATCTCATTTACCAACCCATTATTGGCTGTAAAGCAAAGACTAGATTTAAGGGACTTGAAGAAAGAGAATGTCATCATTTTGAAGATATGAGAGATCTGAATGAAAAGAATATACTGCCCATTCCCTCAAGATTGTTTGGGAAAAGGGGGGAGCTTCTTTGTTGAAAAGCAGCTAAATATCACCAAATACAAGTACAGGTACTATGTGCAAGACTGTAGGTGGGGGTCAATGTCTTGCTGCCACAGGAGAGATGAAAGGTTGAGCAGAGATAGGTCATAAGGACTTAAAATCCAAAAGCAAATCATTTATGCTTGGTGCAGCAGGGAACAGAAAGACGGTGGAGAGGAGTAAAAAGAGGATTAACAAGAGCTAATCCTAGATATGAAGGTTTGTATGGTTTATGTAGATTATCGCCTCTGCAGTGGAAATGGATTTGTTGCAGAGTGGCACCCAAATGCGTATATTTCCCACAAATTGTGAATTTAAACCTGTCAAGCTGTTTTTTGAGTTACAGGTCATCAGAAACACTTTGATAGAGAGCAGCTGCACAGTGACAGTTACAAGCAGACTTCTGTTATATGGTGAATTTTTTTTTCCTCTCCTTTTTTTGCATTGCAAAATATTTTTATAATTGTGCATTGCAAAATATTTTTATAATCAAGCAACAATGAAAAATTTGCACGTGTTCTAAAGACCAGGGATCAGGCTATGAAAAAACACATATTTTGGAGTCACTCCATTAAAAAAAATAAAGTTTCAAGCAAAAATACCTTGACATTAGATTTATGCTTCATTTACAGTCAAACAAAAATAAAAACTAGAAAATGGTCAACGTGCATGCACATCTATCTATCTACTTATCTATCTTAACACAGTGAATCCTATTTTAAATATTATAGCAGCCACAAGAAAAATATGTCTTCAGAGACAAGCTGGGAAACTCTAGAGATGCTCATATAATATGTAGGGATTAAGTAAAAGTCTGCTTTCTTTTGTATAAAAGGATTGTACTTGCCAGTTGGAGAAACTAGGATAGACAGAGCCCTGATTCCCTTCCTACTGGGAGTAGTTGGTGAATCTGACACATTGTCTTTTAAACTCCTAAGGTCAGAAAAATTCAAAAACTTACTTGGAAAGTTATGTTGTCCCTAACATAGATGTTTGTAGGAAAGCTTTTGACCCTGGGAGTTTTTAGCAGAATACGGCTTAGAGTTATTACAGCCTATAAAAATGAATGTCTCTTGCCTTTAAAGGTCAAGAAAATCAGAACAGTATTATCTCAATGTTCATCCTCTGTGAATACTGTTTCATACACTCATATGCTTCCTTTTACAAAAGCAGACTAATTTTCTGAGTAGAATGGCAATTTACTAAGATGTCTGAACCTCCTAATAAACTTCAAAAAGTAAATGACTGCCTGATAAGATTTTCTGTCATTGTGTTTCATTTTTACTCTGTTTCAAGGGTAACTGTGTGTAATCTAATCCTGCTTTTTAAAATATCCTCCCTGCAGAGATTATGTCAATTAACCACAGAAATACTCTTGAGCTTCAAGAGTATCTGAACTTATGTGCTCAAGTGAGCTGATCATTTATTGCATGGTGTATTTCAAATGTGTGCTTTTTCTGGTGGAGTTTAATGTTTACTGAATGTCACAGATTTTTTGTACTGGGGAACTATTCAGGAAATTATTAATTACATAGCTGAAGCATTCCAGTGGTTTTAAGTGCTGTTTTCCCAATAATATTTACATTTTATGTTGGGTTTAGAAGCATTGCTATTTTTTCTCAGTTGTATATTCTGATTCACATCAACATGCACCAATCTAAAAATGCTATACATGGGGATGATGAGTTTTTCTTGTTTTCCTCTCATTTCCCACCTTAAGTTTCACCCAAGAAAGACTGAATTTCTGAAACTTAAATTTGCAGGAGGCTCTTGCAAGGTTTATCCAGTCAATTCCTAATAAAATAGTGTTATATTTATAACTTGGATTCTCAGGGAATGGAGGATTTACATGTACTTAGTGATACCGTGGTCATCTGCTGTTAATTTTATTCACTACTAAGGATGGGTTACTTCAACTCTTGTAGAGCTTCAAGCCTTGTAGATCTGGAGTTCAATGATCCTTGTTGCTCCCTTCCAAATCAGGATATTCTATGATTCTATGATGAACAGGGTCTTAAGCCTGCTATAAGAAGGTCTGGAGAAATGTAAAACTTAGTGAAAGACCAGGGCTTCAGACTGAGGTATCTTTGGCATTGTTCTGAGATTTAACTTTTCAAAGAGAGGTTTTCTAACAATGCACAAACCCAATAGCACTTACAAAAGTAAAAACAGATTGATGTATTTTAGAAAACTGTGTTATGCAAATAGTTCTTGCTTTACCTTTAAGTTGATATTCTAAAATGATAATAAGCAAAAGCAACTTCTATTTTACTCGTTGGGTGTTCAAAAGTGTATAGAATCATAGAGCCACAGAATATCCTGGGTTGGAAGGGACCCATAATCATCATGAAGTCCAACTTCTGGCCCTCCACAGGATGCTTCAAGAGTCACACCACGTGCCTGAGAGTGTTGTCCAAATACTTCTTGAACTCTGTCAGGCTTGGCAATGTGACCACTTCCCTGGGGAGTCTGTTTCAGTGCCCAAACACCCTCTGGGGGAATAACAGATATCCAAGGTAAACCTCCCCTAACTCAGCTTCACACCATTTCCTCAAGTTCTGTCACAGGTCACAAGAGTTAAGACATCCCCCCACTTCCACTTGTGAGGATCTTGGAGACAGAACTGAGACCTACCCTCAATCTCCTTTCTCCAGGCTGAACAGACCAAATGACCTCAGCCACTCCTCATCCCTCCAACCCCTTCCCCTTCATCGTGGCCCTCTTTTGGATGATCTCTAACAGCTTAATGTCTTTCTTATATTGTTGTACCCAAACCTGTCCCCAGCACTCGAGGTGAGTCAGCCCCAGCTCAGAGCAGAGCAGGACAATCCCCTCCCTTCCCCAGCTGTGATGCTGTGCCTGATGCCCCCCAGGACAGGACTGGCCCTCCTGGCTGCCAGGGCACTGATGGTTCATGTTCAGTTTGCCATCAAGCTGCAATTAAAGACAATCCAAGAGTATTTGTTTTTGCTTGGTCACATTTCGTTTGTTCTTTTCTGGACTAATATTTGCGTACTTGATGCTATACATATACCCACATACACACAAACAGTTTTTATTCCATTTAAATTCGTTTATTGCTTCTTGAAAACAGCATAGAACTGAGGCCATGTAATTTACTGTATTCTTTAAAATCAGTTCTTACATTTAATATTCCAATTCTCTTGGAGTTTACATTTGAATTTGTAAAATTTGTATGAAATAGACCAAAAATCTGCAAATGTCCTGCTTTATTGAGGTCATACAATTTAAACTACTAACCTGAAGTAGCAAATTATTATCCAGTTAGTTTCCCATCAACTTGATACTATTTTGTCTACAGGAAAAGGGAATGGAGTTATCAAGTAACTATGTAATCTTCATTTTTTGGCACATCAAAGCTGTACCTGTCACCTGTACCTGGTTTGAGTAAGCAATCATCTTATTCTTTTGGCTTTTCACTTTGACAATACAAACATTTGCAATAGTCTTTATAGCATTTTCTAATAAAATCATTATTTCTTCAATATTTGAACAGCTGACCCAGTCTCTGCCTATTTCTTTTTATTCTTCTTATCTGCCCAGACCCCTACATTAGAACGGAATTTATGAAAACTCTAATCTGAAATTTTCTCATAGAGTAGTAGCATTATTGAAATCTGAAACAGTGCAAATACTGTATTTGTGCTGTCAATTTCTTAGTATAGCATAATTTTTGTAGTCAAAATAATGTCTAACAAGCTGAACTCACACTGACATTCAACATATAGAGTTGATAGCATTACAAAAACTATTTCCTTCTCCATAATATTGTATATTAAATATTTTAATTATACATTTTCAACATATTTACATAATGATGCCTTCAGATTTACTGTTTGCCTTATTAATGTAATGTTTGTAATTTGAGGAAGGAAAGAAGATTGGGGTAGACATATACTGATGGTTTTACTTTTCAGTATTGAACATTATGATGATGCTTTCTCAGCTAGGTTTTCTTCATCAGATTCGTTTGCAAATGAAAAAAAATGTGAAAAATATGAAAAATTCAGTGTAAGATGTGTGATTGCACTGAGTACTTGTTTAAGTCAAAGCCTTGCATACAATCCAATTGCTTTATCAACTTGCTTTCTATTAAGAGCAGTGAAAAATAGGCTATTAAAATATCATCTAAAAGAGATAAATGGTGAATCTAGATATACTTATGAATAATTGCAGCTTTACTGTAAGTTGGAAATAGAGTCGAAATACTCTAAGAAAAAAATATTCTCTGACATTTCTAAGTGAACTAGATTAACAACAAAATTAGAAATGGCATATATTTCTACTGAGCTTTAGAATCAGCTCCAGACTGGTCATAGATATCGGTCTTCTTTCCTGTTCATTACTTTTAAATTCTTTTATTAAAATATAAATCTTGAAATCAGAAGATTCCCGAGGCAAGTATTTAAGGATCTAAGTTCATAGAAGTTTTCATTAAAGTCAGCTGGGCTAGGATTCTTGCATATTTTTTGGTATTTTCAAATATGTTCATTTATCTCTCCACTACAGATGGTACTAGTAAAGGACAGAAGGGATTATAGGATACAATTTTTTGTGCCTTCTTCTCAGGGGTATTTGCACTTGGACTGGCCTTAGTCAGAATGTGATAATGAGGTGAATTATTTCACACCTATTGCCCAAAATAAAACTAAAATTATAAAGTGTTCATTTAAAAATTGTTTCATGCTTCCATCTAGCTTTACAAGTAGGTTTGTGCTGAACACAGGGTTAGCAATACGGAGATGTTTCTGGTTTTGCTGAGCAGGGCTCACAAGGAGCCAAGGGCTTTTCTACTTTTCATACTGCCTGCTGGTGTGGAGACTGGAGATACATGGGAGAAGACACATCCAGGACAGGTGACCCAAACTGTACAAAGGAATATTCCAGACCATATGGCATCATGCTCTGTATAGTGGGAAGAAGAAGGAAGAAGGAGAAAATGGACATTTGGAGTGATGACATTTGTCTTCCAAAGCTGCTGTCATGTGTGATGTGGTCCTGCACTCCTGGGAAAGGCTGAATGCCTGCCTGCCCATGGGAAGGAATGAATTTATTCTTTGTTTTGTTCTGCTTATGTGTGTGACATTTTCTTTCCCTATTAAACTCTCTTTATCCCAACCCCAAGTTTTCTACCTTTCACCCTTCCAATTCTCTCCCAATACCACCTAGGAAGAAGTAAGGGAGCAGCTGCCTGGAGCTTGGCTGCTGACTGGGGCTGAAGCATGATATAAGTTTTTCAGAGTCAAACTGTGTTTTCTTATATTTAATATATTCTCTTGAAAAATCTTATGTTTGCTCACTATGTTCAGCCTTATTGAGAAGCACTGTTCATAAGAAGGTCAAGCAGCACCCACTGTAGCTTTGTGTGATCCAAAGTTCCACAGTACTTTCTTGTCCAGCATGAAGAAATTACTTTAATAGCTGGGATTTATTATGGTGAAGTGATAAATGTGAATTTGAACTCTCCACATTGCTATTTATAACTATCATTCCTATTTACAGAGCCAACAATACTCAACAGTGTATTTATTTATTTATTTATTTATTTATTTATTTATTTATTTATTTATTTACTTAGATGGGGTTACTTGAGACTTCATCTAATTGGTTACTTTCATCTGAATTTGAAATATGGCAAATTAAAAGCTCCATTCTCCAGCGTTTTAGGTCAGTAAAACTAGCTACCTCCTTCAACATTTTTGGTGCATCAGGGAGAGACTTCACACTCTGGGCAGCAATCCAAGCTAGGTAACAAAATGAATTTAGTTCTATCAAAGCACTTAAGGATGAAATGAACTCATATTTTGTGAAATGGTGGAGGAAAAAAAACCATCAGCATATAATGATTGATTTTTGTCTTCAAAGAAACAGATGGATTCGCTACATTACAAAAGAATATGAGGCATAGATACAATGATTTGACCAGTATTATCAATTAAGCTCTTTGTATTTAAAACACTAAGCCTGTTTCCTCATCAGGTTCAGGTTTATTAGAAAAAGTCAATAAATAAAAGGAGAAATGTGTTGTATGTCATAAAATATGAAGGGAAGATATTCTTGTGATGTACACCATTAATAGAAGTCTTCAGATTACAGTAAGGGTTCATATTGCAATAATTCGTTAAGGATCTCCAGAAAATTATTGATTGCCTTCTAAACTATTCTGTATTATTATATTTTTTACTATTATTATGTAGCTATCCGGTTTGTTAGGTCTTTTGCTGTTTCGTTGTATCTCTCAAAGTAGTAATATTAGACTCCTGTGGGGTAAATTTAATAACAGTTGCATCAGATCCTCAGATTCTTCCAGTTAGCAGATTTCTTTGGCATTGGATGCTGTGCAAGAATTACTCTTTCTATTACAGTAATGAAGGACACTCATTCCTCTTTAAGTAACATACATCATTAGCTTATATCTCTGCCAGGTTGTCTAAACTTATATTTCACAAGCAGGAGAAAAAGAACGGACTGAAAATTATTCTCTTAATAAGTATGACAAACACACAAAGTGAATTTTAGTGTAACATTGCCCTGTGTTTGATTCTGTATCATCAAAGAATGATTAACTTACAGCTGAGGTAAAAAGCTTAAATTAGGTGACACAAAGCCATAGAAAATGTACAAATCTGTAATGGTAGAAATTTGAACCTTCCAATTGACACTTCTTATAATTTTCTATGACTTTTAGAAGTACTCTTTCTTCATGGAGAGTGAGAAAGGTGATAAAGTGTTTTTGTAAAAGCTGTATTTTCTCATCATCAAGCTGGAACACAGAGGTATTTGTGTGTTGTGTCTCCAGTGTGTGTATAGTTATATGTATTTATTTATTTATTGTATTTATACAGGCACATACACGTGCACATATACAAATCTGAGAGATCTTATCAATTCCTTTGGGGATGATATGAGTGTTCTAGGACTGAGAAGAGAAAAATATCTCATGCTATTACTACACACATATTTGAAATACTATATTATTGGGATGTCTGTGATGTCCATTTGTCTTTCCTACAATCTTTTCTTCATAACGCTCTAAACTGCTAAGTGTATTGACCATTTTCACAAGAACTAAACAAAGTTCTCATACTTCTTGAAAATGAACCATTAGATGCAAATTACTGCTGCCAGTGAGAAAACAGCAGAAAGAAGTCAGACAGTCAATATTTTCTTTAGAAGAAACTAGTCTCAGTTGGTTTCTTCCCTGCAGTTTTTCATAAGAACCTGCTTATATACTCTTCTACTGGAATACATCAGGTAAAGCTTCAGGGAAAAGGAATGCATCTGGAAGAAGTCTTCATTTGTTCCACTATCACAGACATCTGGTCACGTTGTAAGTATACATACACATACTACTTTGAAAAACTTTCTGTAGGTGAACTTCTGTAACCAGTGGAGAATGGATTGTCCTCAAACCATACTGCACTTTGTTTTAAATTACAGTGCTATACTCTTTGTTTTAAATTACAGTGCTATACTCTTCTGATCAAACTCTAAAGCCCTTTGTTTTCATTGATCTTGTAGGTCATGGCATGGTATGGTAGCAATATACATAGGGTCAAGGACAGTATACTAGCATTGCACATAAAAAAATATTCCTTTCACCCTTGGATATAAAACATAAGAAGGCAATAAGTATTTTTAAGTTTAATTCAAAGACTGTCTCTCTATGAACAAATAAGCTATTTTATAACAAAGGACTGCTGTATGAACCAGCTTAGCCCTTGACAGCTTATAAAGCCCTACGTACAGAAAGTAGTAGCCAACAGGAATAGAGACAATAGAAACTTCATAGCCTCCTGCTATGAACTGAAGATAAGGATGCCAGCATGACCAGGCACTGATAAAAGTGTTTGAAAACTTTGGAAAAATCTCTTGACTACTTTTGAGGTCAGTCATTGGTTTTCTTTCTTTTGTTCTCAGATGGTTATGTACCCATTTTTATCTCAGCTAGGTTAGCAAAATAATCAACCATACAGCAAAGAGCCTGTCACTTGTCAGATGTAAAGTCCTAAGAGAAACAAAACCCAGGCTATAAGTAGTTGTAGGCCTTTCTCCTACAATCTTAATTCCAGGCTCCCTCAAATTCTTTTTTCCTCTTGTTACTTATCAAATCAATAAATCAGCTTGTACATCTAATAAAATGGTTTAAGGAGTACGTACCTTTTTCTGCTAACCTGAACATGACTAAATAAACTGTCTGGTCTATAATGCAGAACATTCCTTTTTCCTTTCAAACACTTCTTCTTGTATGCTCAGAATAGGAGGCTTTATCTTAAAAAACAAACAAGCCAAAACCAATGGTTCTTTTTAACAGCTTATCTTTCTTTAAATTCTTTCTTCTCTGATACATATTTTACCATAACCTTGTTTAAATTCTTTGTTTTGTAGCTGACATGGTTTAGTGCTTTTATTAGTTATAAATGAATGTATTCACTAAATCTGTGTTAGATGCATCTGAACTTTATTTTGGTATTATTTGCTGTAGCAAATAATTTTATGGCATGTGGCTGCATCTAGCACAGAAATTAAAAACATTTAAAGCTCTGAAGAATTTTCATTGACCCAAGGAGATAAATACTTTTTTAAGTACCATGTGTGCCTCATTATTGTGTTGTATATTGAGCTATGACACTGTGCCATAACACAATCATTAAGGAAAGAAGGAAGAAATGAATTTTTTACTACTTATTAAGTAAAAATTTCAAGGTAAAAATATAAGATTATTCTAAGGAAAAGTGCAATATTCCATTTACCCATTAATCTTACAAGACATTTTTATCACTTCAGGACACTTTATTTCCAGGGGAAGTAGGATATTGAGAGAAGGATATTCTACAAGAAATGGCTTTGCACAAGCTTACTTTTTGGAGTAAAGTAAAGCAAACTGTTCTTCTATCTGATTGCTTGCAAAAACATGAGAGAGGAGATCTTAGGAGACTGAGATTTCTGATCTGGAAATCCTTGACTTTAGGAGTATGCTTGGGTTTCTCTGCAGGTGAATAAATTGTGAAGCTCCCAGGCAAACAATGTGCTTGGTCTGCTACTTTATGAATTTTTATTGTTGAAGAAACACTAGAACTTGATGAAAACCACAAAGCATGGTGACCAAAAAGTATTTCTTCCAAATATTAAATTGCCTGAATTCAGGCATATTTACAAACTGTTCCCATATAAACCTTAATACAATAAAAATCTTGTCATTTAAACATTAATAAAATTGCAGTTAATATTAGGACGCCTATATGAAATAATTTTCTGAACCTGGCAAAGCAAAAAATGAAACACTGAAAGCACTTAAATTGTAGTTAAATAAAAAAAAATTACATGTTAATGTAAAAGCCATTAGAAAAAAACTGGTCCAAATATTTTTTACTGCTTACTGCCTAGGTTCTGGTAGCCTTGATTAGGGATATTTCAGACAGAAACTACTGGATATCTCTAAGTACATACCTCAAATTCTAGAGCACATTTTATTTTTTACCAGTTTGGTCTTATTCAATCAGTCCAAAAGGGAACATGTGGATAATAGCATCTTGTTATTTATCTGTCTGTTTTCATGACAGCAACATATCTGCAGGCTGGGAAAGAAGAAGGCATCCCATGGCAGTCCTGTGATATGCATGTTCTTTGATTTAAATATAATTCTGATCTGTAGCTACTTGAAAATAAAGAAGGCTGGAAGACTGCCTAGATAGTTTAGAGTTCATGAGGCAGGAGCTCAGTTGTACAATATAATCTTTTTCTTTTAAATCACCAAAAGCATGTCAATATTTAGGTAGAAAAGTATGGTTAAGGATTGCCTATATTTAGATTTAATTTAATATTAGCTGACAAATGGTGTCGAACAGCTGGCAATAGATTCTCCCATTGAGAAATGTCACAAAGCAAGTGACTGTGTTGTTTTGTTTCTAAAACCTCTTTTATCTGTTGTGTCTTACAATAAATATATTCAGTTGTACTCTAGCTTGCAAATCATTTATCACTTCAAAAATAATTTCTCTGTGCAGCCTTGAAATTGAGAAAATCACACTACTTTTTCTTTTATTCACTATAATCTGAAATACTGATATGAACAAGCTATATTTTATCTGCTTCGTCACCATGGTCAAGGTCTAGGTTGTCAGATTTTAGGAAATTATTTAGGATCTCCAGTTAATTTCCTTTTTTAACAAAACTGAGCTGGGGACCCTTTAAAAATATAACCAGACTCTTAACAATGTAATTGTTTTTATTTTCCAGGAAATACCATAGGAGAGAAGATAAAAATTGTCTTGCTAGGATGAGTCAGTCCACCCATTACAGTACTAGCTTAAAATCAAGAATATATATTCGCATGTGTTTTAGATGAACATGGAAAAACATTATGCTTTAAGAAATGTCTTGAGGAAGAAAATACTCTCTGAAGGGAAAGAGATCTAATGAAAACCTTCTGTGATTGTTCTCTATATTTGATAGATTGAAAGGGGATTGATATTTCTGAAGGTTAAAAAGTTGTGCTCAAGTCAGCAGCACTCCAGCTGAGAATAAAGCATGTGCTAATGAACTGCATAGGTTGTAAACCAACATTTGTTGGATTAGCACCCCATTAACAGAGATATTTCATAATCACTTTCACTTCAGTCTAGAAGAAATTAGTGAAAAAATTGACTTTGTCAGTATATGTCTCAATTACTTTAATGGGAGAAAGAGTCATTAGCTGTTACACACATTTTTAAGGCCTATTAGGTACCTTCCCTTAGTTGTCTAATCCTCTGAAAAATGTAACGTTCCTATATTCCTTACTAGCACACTTTGTGTTCTGGATAAAAAAAATCTTAATTGTTAGTGAGAAACACTGACTGTATTCTTTAGAAAATCTAAGTATCTGCATATCCGAACACATATACATGTACATGTACATCTACATGCACATCTACATCTACGTCTACATCTACAACTACATATACATATGCATATACATGTACGCAGTGAAATTTAAACCTATTTTTGATTCACTTGTGAGTCACAGAAATGCCAAAATGAAAGAAAATATGACAGGCTGTGATGTATGATCCTGATTTCAGCTGTAATAATTTTCATCTTAGTAATGGGTACAGTGCTGTGTTTTGGATTTATTAAGAGAATAATATTGATAACACAGTGACGTTTTGGTTATTGCTAAGTAGTGTTTACTAGAATTTAAAATAACTTTTCATTTTTTTCATGTTGTGCCAGTGAGGAGTTGTACAAAAAGCCCTGAGGAAGCATGGCCAGGTCAGCTGACTGGAACTGGGTAAAGAAATATTCCACCATAGAATGTCATGCTCCATTTATAAATTGGGGTTGAATCAACCAGAAGATGCTCAGAGAGAGTCTGAACATTGATCAATGAGTGGTGAGCAACTGTATGGTGCATCATTACTTTCTCTCAGTTGTTATTCTGTAGAATCATGGAATGACTTGCTTTTAAAGAAACTTTAAAGATTATCTAGTTCCGACTCCCCTAACATGGGCAGGGGTGGCTTTCACTAGACCAAATTGTTAAAGTCCACTTTAACAACGTTCAGCCTGACCTTGAATATTTTCAGGGATAGGCTATCCAAAACTTCTCTGGGCAACCTCTTTCAGTGTACCACCAACCTCACAGTAGAGAATGCCTTCCTAATATCTAGTCTAATCCAACTCTCATTCAATTTAAAGCCATCACACCTTGTCCTATCACTACATGCCCATGCAAAAAGTCCTTCTCCAGACTTTTTATAAATTCCCTTTAGCTACTGGAAGGCTCCTTTAAAGTGTCCCCAGACTTCTTGTCTCTAGTCTGGTCAACCCCAACTCTTTCAGCCTATCTTCATGGGAGAGGTGTTTCAGCTCTCTGAGCATGTTTGTGGCCCTCCTCTGGACTCAGTCCAACAGATCTAAATCCTTCCTAAGTTTTGAGCCCCAGAGCTGCATGCTGGACTCCAGGCAGTCTCTCACAAGAGTGGAGCAGAGGTGAAGAATCACTCCTCCCACACGCTGGCCCTGCTGCTCTTGATGCAGCCCAGGATATAGTTGAATTTCCAGGCTGTGAGTGCACACCACCATGATGTGTTCAACTTCTTGTCCACCAATCCCTCTCCTCCAGGCTGCTTGCAATCCCTTTGTCTCCTACCCTGTACTTCTGCTTGGGATTACCCCAACACAGACAGAATACCTTGTATTTGCCCCTGTTGGATTGCATAAGCTCCGTCTCTTAAACCTGACAAGGTCCCTCTGGATGACATCTCTCCCCTCCAGCATGTTGACTGCATCACAGAGCTTGGTGTTGGCAAACTTGCTGAGGGTGCCCTGTCTGTGTTAAAGATGTTAACCAGTGCTGGTCCCAAAACCAGCCCCTGAGGAACACCATTCATCAGTGGTCTCCACTTGGACATAGAGCCACTCACTGAGTGGAACTGTCAAGCCAAATCCTTAACCACTGAGTAGTCAACCATCAAATCCATGTCTCTACACTTTAGAGTAAAGGATATCATGCAGGACAGTGTCAAATACTTTGTACAAGTTCTGGCAGATTACATTAGTTGCTCTTCTCTTATTCATCATTGCTGTAACCTCATCATAAGTGGAATAGAAATTTATCAGGCACAATTTGCTGTTAGGGAAACCATAATGGTTATCACCAATCATCTCCTTATTTTCCATGCCACCTAACATAGTTTCCAGGAGTATCTCCTCCATCATTTTGTTGGGCACCAAGGCTAATAAGCCTATAATTCCCTGGGTCTTCCCTATTTTCCTTTTTTAAAATGGGCATTATATTTCCCCTTTTTCAGTTACTGGGAACTTTCCCAAACTGCCATGTCTTCTCTAATATGTTGGATGGTGGCTTAGGTCATTTCCTCAACCCACTCCCACAGGACCTTTGGATGTATCTCATCATGTCGCATGGAACTGTGCACCCCCAGGTTCCTGAGACAGTTTTGTACCTGATCTCCCACTACAGCAGATGATTCTTCATTCTTCCACTTTCTGTTTTTCATTACAATTATCAATACTTTTATAAATTAGTTTTAGTAGTAGTAATAATATTAGTACTAGTAAAATCATATGTATTTTCTTAAAGTTATTAAACTCTTTTCATCTCAACCCATGAGGTTTAACTTTTTTTTCCTCTCATTCTCCTCCCCACCAGGGGGAAGGTGGGCAGTGGAGTGAGTGATTGACTGGAACAGAGTTGCAGGTGGGGGTTAAGCCATGACAACGATCAATTTTTATATTTTTCTTACTTGTTTTAAAATTTCTGGTGATGGAGATATTATAATCCTTCAAGATATTTCATTAAAGTGTGTAATTACATTTACCATTAGTCTTTTTTTCTCCCTCATTACGATATTACCCTGCATTATTCCCTTTCAAATCCATTATTGTCATTCTTTTGACAGTGGACATGGAGAACAGATCATATCCTTTTGCTTTAGAGTTGTCTTTTATATATTTAGAGATTTAACATTTCTCTTCCAACTTCTCCTTTAGATAGACTGAGTCAGTTCTTATTCGGAATGTCTGATCAATCCCATTGTTTTTCTTCAAACTCCTTATGATTCATATACTTTTTTCAAATATTTATGGCCTGACATTTTACCACAGTCACATGAGTGGAAATCCATACAGATATGATTTTCTCTGTGGAAACGTGTTTCTATCACAAGGAAAAACTTAACTATAGTAATTTCCAGAAGTATAAATTAAGCAGTTTGGTTCACAACTCCTGTCAGATACTAAAATGTCATGGTTAATCACTTAAACATTTTTATGAAGAACTTTTTGCCTATTATGGCAAAGTTATTTAATAAAATCTGCATGGAAGACCACTGCAGCCCCCGGGCTGAGGCTCTAAACTATGAGTTAAAATGCCACAGGCTATTCCAGATAAGAAAAAGCGACATTATTATTTTAAGCATATCCACTCTGCAAAGTGATTTATAAGGTTGGGAGGACACTTCCACAGGAGGATCAAGCCCAAGACCTTCAGGGTGGAGACTATAGCTCCAGACTTATCTGCTGTCAGCCTTGCACAGACCCTCCCAACCAAAGTGAGAAGTGTATGATTTTTGTGAAGCCCTTCATGCTCATCTCAGCTCTTCACCTGTCTGCTTGGTTCTCCTGGATCATGCCACTGATAACTCCCTTAAGGGAGCTGATCCTCTGGTCAAACTACTTTGGGGAGGAAATCAGTAGGATAAAACAGTATATCCAACTCTTCCCATAAGAAAACAGCTATTAATTTCCTCCTTTCCACTCCTACATCAAGTAGATTCCAAAATAATTTTGCAGTATTTATTTGTTTTGTTTGGTTTGCTCCTAGTGAGGGCAGCATAGAGGAAGAAAGGGGAGAGGGGTCTAGAGTGTAATCATGGTTTTGCTGTAGTAACTGTATTCTGTGTGCCAGTTTGCGTAATTTAGCTAGAAAAGCTTAGAAACATGCCAAAGTGCTTCATCTGCTAACTAGACAAACTGAATAGCTGCTGATAAAGCTGTATTGGGTGACTTATTTCAATTTAAAGGAAGCTATCTAACAGGATTTACATATTCCCCTTCTGGTAGCTGAGATAATCTGACTTCTGAATGAGGGTGAGAAGCTTATGCATGTGAATAAGAAACATTTGTTTATTTAAAAAATGATTGACAGAGGGTCAAAAGATAGATCTGATGCAATTTAGATCATCTGTTGTTTTCCAACATCATCTAGAGAGCTTTTAAATTGTCCCAAGGTCTGCAGTACTAAAGCTGTAAGGACCCCAAATTTTATAATAAAAAGTTGCAATAGTATGAAATAGTAACATTTCCTTGAATCTTTAGAAGTCCAGAAACACTTAATAATTCTTATGACTACCTTTCATAGAACTTTTCTGACCAAAGTTAAAAAGGGAAGTGCTTGTGTGTGCATGTGCAGATATCATAGAGATACAAACACCCCATGAAAGACTTTTGGTTTAATATCACAGAGAGTAAGAGAATGGGAGCTTTTACAATGACCAGCAGTTTTGCTGTCTCGATAATTTTTTTCTTTCAAGTTACTCATAAAGATCCCCAGAGCTGGCTCAAGATCTCTTTCACCAAAACAGAAAAAATTGAATTTTGTAGCTCTTTCTCTCTCTCTAGATGAGAATCTGAGAATGGCTGGAGCAGGAATATAAAGCCACAGGGAAGCTGTGGTGAGCTCAGATGCTCCTGCTGCCTGGCAGATGGGAAAATGTGAGGAACAACTGCTCCCACACCAGCAGCTGCCACTGTCACCTGCCCACTTTCCAGAACTCTGACACAGATAAATCTTGTATTGGGGTCACGCTTATCATTCATATATCCATTTTGCCTATGCCAACAGACACTTCTTTTTCCTATGCATTTGCGCTACACATCTGTTCTCTGCGCAGAATTCTAACTCTGACACGTACATGCTCTTAAAAAGAACTGCATTGGATCATGCCACCATGAAGTATTGAACCAGTTGTGTACTTTAAGATTTTTAATGTAAATTGTTATTAACTCTAATAGCCTTCTATTAGTCTTTTCAGTTTGTATCAGCTCTGTATTCTGTTTTTGAAGCCAAGTGAAAAAGAAATGAACAAAAGGTTTTAGTTCCATTTGTTCCCTGAAAAAAATCTAGAATGAATAAAGGAACACTTTGTCCTTTGCTTCAGCAGACTGATAAATTTAAATACAGTCCTTCTCTTCCAAGACCTACTCAAGCCTACAAGCACTGAATATTTCTGTGCACCGAGGGTACGTTCTTGAAGAAATTCTGATTAGAATTTGCATTTCTTCCACAAAACAAATTTCTTATTTTAGATCCGTTTCAGTCACATTTCAAATTTACCATTTACTCAAATCCCTTTCAGCAGCTGTCATGTCCATTGCATTTTAGAAAACTTTTGTCAGTGCGCATGATACCACTGATATTAAACATTCCCAAAGACTTTTCCAATATGTAGGTGCATTTCCACGATAGAGTTGTTATCTCTTTTTGTACTCTTTGGAATCTTCTCACTGAGTTTGATCTATCAGTCATTGCTTTGCTATCTTCTTGTCTCACTGTGTTTAACTGAGCTTAGAACCATATTTGAATATGGCTTTTCTGTAGGAATAACCTGTTCTTCCTTGAATCTGGTTTTCATTAATAAAGTTTCAGAACAGTCACCAGGAGGTGTGTTTGATCAAAACACCAGCACTTTCTGCATTCTGGCTCTTAATTACATATATTGTTAGAAAACAATTTCATATCAATAGATTGCTTTTGCTACTTGCAGGAAAGAGCAACAACTGTTATTTACAAAGACTTTCCAAAAATTCTGGTTCGTTGTTTCTTAACCCATCATTGTCAGTTTAATATCCATTTTTTTACTACACAGTCACTTCAATTTTTAAGAAAATGTACATATATATATATATATACAGATGTATATATGTACATATGTATGTATATATATAATATATATTATTTATCCCATAGATCTGTTTATTTTTCCCAGAAATTTGACTTGGAATGGAGAATAGAAAAATATATACTCCTTATCAAGCATTTCTAAGACTGATTAACATTTTCAAATCTTTAAACTCAGGCACGACATTCAAAGTATGGAATTATTCAAACAAAAACATATTTTTGCCATGTTTTAATCAACTACTGCTACTAATAAAAGAACTTAAAATTTCTATTGGTTTTCAAAGAATTACTCAGTAAAAATAACTACTCAGTCAAAATAGAAGGTTAATAACCCTGAAATTATGCCATCACATCCAGCAGTACTAGGTGATATCGGCTTATTTCTGAATGTTTATTGTCATAAGAAATTAGTTATTTAAGGATGTTGAACAATGATTTTGTGGACTTTGAGTGTATTGGAAAGAAGAAAGTGTAAGAGTTTATGAGTTAGGCAAGACAGAAAAAGGAAAGGATATTTCAAAATATATTTTACATATATCATAGGAACATATGGGAGGATGTAAAAACATTATTTGATGTATACATGTCTCTGTTTTCCAATAGCTTTTTGCTTCCAACACTGCACCTCCTTCCACCCAAGCAACTGCATTCTGGTTTGTTTTTGGGGTTTTTTTTGCTAAGGGTTAATAGTATTAATATTCTCCAGCTGGGAGAGGTCTTCATTTTCTATAATTCCCTTAGACCATCATTTCTTCTGTTTTCTGTGACCTCATTATAAACCATAAATAACCATGACATCTTTATGCTATGGCAAGGAGTAGAAAAGGCCTCTGAAACTAATATTGATTTTATTCTTTATTTCTTTTCTTCAGTATAGACAAAGTATCAGTGTCATAATCATTATTTGGAGACATCTGGTAAAATGAAAGCTAATAAAGCTTTGCCCATAATTTTCTAGGAAAAAAAGCTTCAATCTTTTGGCATTTATACATGTGCCTCTCTTGTCACATGCAGATTAGCTCTGAGATACTCAGGGTTTCAGATGTTGAACTCCTACATCAAAGTACAATAAACCTGAACTATAAGCAGAATAATTCAAAATTTTTCAGAAAATAAAAATAATTTATTATTAAATGCATATAATATTTCCAAGATAAAAATAAAATCAGAAAAAAAGCTAGAGGATGAATCACTGGTTATCCAGGAGCTTAAAAGTGTGAAAAAATAACTTGCAATTCAAATGACTACTGTTAAACTGAAAATAAGTTAATTTTATAAGACAAAAGAGGAAGAATTACCTCCTAAACAGTCATAAAACACCTCAAAGCTGAATATCTGGGATATGCAGTTTCTATATTTTTTCCTTTATCTTGGCAATATATTCTGCCTCTCTCAGTATAAATAGTGGTTTATAATGTATTACTTTCAGCAGAGGACTTATCAGCTGGAGAGCTACATGCAAATAAGGAAATAACAGAAACAAAATATGCAATTTGTTTAATTTCTTTTTTGTGTTCTCCTTGTGAAAAATTACGTGTTTTTTTTTTTAAGATGAACAAGATTAAAGTCCATCATAAGCATGAACTGCAATTGTTTGACTTTCTCCAGAGAAGACACAAAATTTCCTTTCAACTGTTTAAGATTAGAAATATGCTTACTCCTTTAAATGTGTCTATGGGATAAATTTGAAAGACAATGCAAGAAAACTTGCATTAAAAGTCCAAATTATTCAAGTTTCAAGTGATATAACAATTTTATTACCTTTCTCTGAAAACCTAATAAAAGGTTACAGTTGAAGTAAACCTAAAACATTATTAACCTAAACACTATTAACCTAAAACAAACAAGCAAAAGCACAATTTTGCTGTGTAAGCAACAGTATATTTATCAACAATTATTTTAAAATATTACCCAAGAATTTTACTCTATTTTCTGTTTTACTTTTCTGAAGATTAAATATTCACAGATAGAAATGTAACTTTAATACTGAGATAATTTATCTAGGGAAAAGACAAACATTTAGACTATTTTCTTCAGATGAATTCTTCATTATTTTGATGCCAATGTTCTTCCTCTTCTGAGGAAAAAGAACTACTGCAGCTTTCTAAGATTCCCAAGGTCCACAGTTCTGAGTGGTCAGCAGGTCAGGTTCATCCTTGTGACACAATAGGTTGTGACTGTGTAAGTTCAGCACTTGCCAAATATGAAATGTGCTACTGAGTAGCACTCACACTACATTCCCATTGCTGTAGTGCTCTTTATCATTGATGCATAAAATGATAAATTGTGTCCAGTTAAGTAAAACTCTTTGTAACCATTGTAGTGCTTTAGGCTCAACTAGGTTTGTTCACCAACTGTATGAATAAACAAACACAAAAGCTTTGCCAGATTATAGCACGGACAGTGAGATAGACTATCTTTGCCAAAGAAAGCAGTGGCAAATTTCCTGGGACCAGCTTGCAACTTCTATGACATACTAGTGACAAAGAACATAAATCACAGGATCTTTTTAATGGTAATGGTGGAAATTGTGCAGATCAGAGCTTTCCTTTAAAAAAAGACACCCAGAAAATTGTCCAAAAACCCCAAACCAAAATCTACTCTCTTAGTGATAAGAAGATATATGTCTGACAAAGTGCAGAAATGTAGAACACACTGTTACAAAACTCACCATCAACATGAGTGTTAAAAACACTTTTTGCAAATCCTTTCCCATTTAATTCTCAAAAATGGTAAGCCCACAAAAATCCTGAAAACAGATGCAAACCTGGTTCACCAAAGAGAATAAATTGCAGATCATCAGTGGCATGAGGTCTTTTTTTGGGGGACCATTTGCTGGGCAGCCATCGGTGCAGAACGTAATATTCAGGTTTTAATTTATTATGTGATTGCAATAACTTTAAACTGTTCAGCAATGACAGGCAACTTTTTTTACAGAAATACAGCCTGTGGCCAGTGTTTTTCTTTTCAAGCAATTTGTAGGTATAAAGCTATTAGATAAAGAAACTACTTCAGTACTTGTGGTTTATTCAGTTACTTTTATGCTCTTCATTTTGACATCAGTTAGAAGTAGTGAAAGCAGCATGTCACAGTTCAGATGACAGTTAACAATAGTAAAACAGTTAAGCTGCCTCAAGCTGACTCTTTTGAGATACAGACTGTCCTTGATGTTCATGTCTAGTGGTTTGCTACCACTGAAAAAGCTGATGGATGATATGTGGTAGCTGGCATTACTGTGCATTGAATTATTTTCCCTTGCTATGGCTGACTCTGAAGGGTTTTATAATCTTGAAGTGCTACACTGAAGTGAAGGGAAACATCATCAATCATTAAAAATGCCTTGCATTTTGAGATACTTACAGAGTGGAAAAGCACTGGGATTGATCTAATAATTTATACTCAATCAACCAGTAAAAAATCTAGTGTGTTGTTTTTTTTTTTTCCTCTTGATGTGTCCATAAAAAGGCTGCAAATTCTTTGAATATTTATATGAGTATCATGGATAAATATTTTCTCAAATCTGTCTGGAATATAAGTCACACTATTTTGCAAGTGTTCGATGTACACGCTGCTAAATTAAAATTATGCTAGTATCTCAGTAAATGATCACAAGCCAGGTTCTTTTTCTGCTCTTCAGCTGAAAGAATGTGTTGCTTTTAAGGGAATGGGAAACTTGGAGATATTGAGATTTTTAGTCACTGCTTCCTAAGTAATTTATTATTTCTTTTGTGATATTTGCTGCTGAGATTACTATCTCAGAATTTGAGTTGAATTTAGGTTTTTGTCTGTTTTTGAAAATAAAAAGAAACTAGACACGAAACATGAAAGCAGAGATTTTTGAAGTTTTGAGAGAGAAATTAAAACACTCATAATAATTACAGTTTAAAGATTAATCTCTTTCATTCTGGAGCACACTTTTATTTTAAAATAGGAGATTGTTCTATCTGAGCAGATGGAATCATAAAGTTAAGAAGTCTAGGAATTTTTCAGAAACACAAGGTTTTGTTGTTTTTTTTTTCCACTCACTTGATGCTGTCTGAAACAGCTCTTTTAAACACTTGAACTGTTGAGTAGAAAGTTAAATTTGCCACTTTTTAGTCAGACAAAATGGGCCACAACTGCCATATATCACCAAATCCAGTTGTGATTTATCTTTGTTCAAGAGCAGTATTACATTTGTAATGAGATACTATACTCACTGCCTGCATTCACTGTTTTGCTCTAAGGAAAAAAGAAGAGAGAGTGACTGAGATCTATGGTTTGATACAATGGGCAAAATATTGTTCAATACCCACAGGCCCAAATGTACAGAATCAGAAGCTCTAAGTTCATTGAACTACAGCTTCAGGTCTGAAAATGTTCATATGTCTCTTTCTATTCCCTTGAGAAAAACAAAAATTGGCTTAAGTGGGCCAAACATAAATCAGTAGCACTTCTATTAACTGTTGCATTTTACTGATGTATTATCAATATTGTATCACAATGGTTTAGCCCCTGTAATCTCAAGTTTCCCTCTCACCTCAGACGTCCCCTACCTTCCAGGTAAAAACCCCTCTCCCTCCTGTCACATTGTCTCCCATTGGCCCTTGGCCAAAGCTTCCTGTCCCCTCTCACCCAGGCTATAAAGGTGAATGATACCAGGTATCCAGCCTCTGCTCTCCTCTTTTCTCTCCTGCTCCTGACTCTTTTCTCTCCTGCTCCTGACTCTTTGCTCTCCTCTTTGCTTTCCTGACTCTTTGCTCATCCTGACTTTTCTCTCTGCTGTCCTTCTTTCTTCCTGCCCCTTCCCCCTCTACACCTCGTGGCATCTCTTTTCCTCCCCCCACTCTCCCTGCCCCCTTGAGACTAATTCTCTTTTAAACTCTAAAGACTTTATTATCAGAAGAGCACTGAGCTATCTCTCATTTCCAACCACCTTAGTGTCCTTTGTGAATTTGCCCCAGAGTTCGAGCTAGCTGGGCTCAACTCTATCTTTAAGGGCAGTTTCATCAATTAACATTTCATACAAGGGATCATCAATTAAATGAATGATAGCTTATGTTTCCCATAGTCTTGTAACACAGGGAGAGGCACTATCCAGGTAGAACAAATGTGTTAATGTGTTAGTGATTTACACAGAGCATAACAAATGCAGAAGAAACTGCAAACAAAAAAAAATCCTTATGTGATCCTGTTCCCTGACAATGTGTGGCAGGCATGGAGAGAGGGTCTCTTCATTGTACTCTATGTAGTCATCTTGTGCTTGATTTACTGGATTAAGCCATTAGTAGTTCTCAATGCTTCAAATGCAGATGTGTCTGTGTGTATATTTGTATTATCAGTCCCAAATAACATTTGTAGTTTTTGTGAGGACATATGACTGATTTTATCCTACAAATGCACTCAGTATTAGCTGACATACTAGTACTGAAAAGGTTACCAAAGCCAAATTACATCTTGCACAAATTAAAAACAAAGAACTAAACCACTTATTTCAAATTAGCATTTGAGTATTTCTCCAGTTTTATATAAACATCTAGGAAACATTTTTGTAGTGTTAGCAAAATAGTATACCAAATGTCAACACAAAATTCAATTATTGGTTTTAAAATATCATTAAAAATCCAATTCTTGAACATCGTGCTTATACAGTGGCAGAAAGATAGCAAATATGGAAACTTATAGCTCAATATACCTCACCATGTAATTGTAAAGTCACAGGAGAAAAATGAATTTTTTAAAGCAGTTATACCAGATGCTGCTTCAATGTAAGCTTTCTCTGCATAGTGAAGTATGCTTTGGGATATTTGTTAAGGTCTTTGGTCAATTCTTAAAACATGGATTTAAAGAATAGAGGAAAGATTAGGAGTGCTTTTCTTAAGAATTACAAATTCATTTCTCTCAATCCATTTGTGCTTTTTTTTTTTTTTTTTTTTTTTGCTCCAGTCTTAAGCCCTGAATGTGAGTTTCATAAGGCGTTTTTTCGCTTCATGCTTAT
>JAWWMU010000106.1:73090796-73103761 GCA_035048155.1 Cinnycerthia olivascens
GGTCTCTACTCTAAACCAATCACCCGTGTCACCAGCATGACAACCATCACAGCAGAAATGGAGAATGTGAAGAAGAAGGAAGAAATCTAAAAAGCGACGAGGTTCCTCTGTCTTGGCATCACCTATGCCTTTGTACTAAAACCCAAAATCTACTTTTACACCCTGTGACAAACTTATTACTACTCTATTTAAACTCTTGTGACCTGTGATTCTTCTTTGAAGGTTGGCAATCGTTCCATGGGCTAAAATCCAAACCACAGGTGTTTTGGGTTCTGTTCTAAAGTCTCTGAACCTCCAGGGCAGTCAGAGACAAGCCCTGGTTCCCACAGAATAAACTTTTATTTGAAGGGGACTAGATTGCATATGATAATAAAAAGGTCTATGGATTTCTGTACTGAAAAAGCTGGTAGAAACCATGTAGTAATAGAACTGTAGGAATAGAACTATGTACCAGACATTCCGAGAAAGATTCGACAGTGACTTCAACACAGAAAGTCTTGAATCAAAATCTGTTGAAGTTTTATGACATCTTTTGGATAAGATTTATTGGGATGATGCTTAGGTTTCTAATAAACTTTTATGAGTTATCTTAAAAGAAGTTCTTAAAGAGAATAGATCATCATTGCCAGAGGATGGTAGCTGTCTCAGATTTGTAACACAAAGTTTTCAGGGAGAAAGAGTGAAAAATGGAAAACTGTACAAACAAAGAAATATAAGTATTTTACAGTAATGATTTCCCACAGAGCTCTTCAGGCACCTGTGCTGTGCACAATACTACTCAAACTAACAATAAATAATGTGGAAACAGGGAAATGGGGAAAATAGCATATTTAGAGTACAAAATTAGAACTGACTACAAAGATAAAAAGAGGAATCAGGGTGAATGACTAGGTGGCAAAAATGACAGTCAAGACCCAGTATTGATAAATGTAGAGTAGTACTCATGAAGGGAAAAGCAGTCACATTTATACATATACAGTGATAACTTGAAAGAACTATTAACTTATCATTCATTCAAGAAAGAGGTCTTTGTGTCATTATGGATGGATCTATCAAAATACTATCTCGTTATTCAGCAGTAGTCAAAAAAAAACTCAAGAAAGATATTTTGAATTAATTGGAAATAAAAAACAAACTATTTTGTTATGGTGTAATTTCAATCTTTGTTGGACCTGAATCTTGGATGTTTGCTATAACTTTAGTCATCTTCCTCTCAAAATCATGTAGACGATCCAGAAGTGGTGCAAACTAACAGAACAGATCAGATATATGGGGACTTTCTACTTGACAAAAATTAAATATTCCCTGGTCCTTAGCTTAGATAAACTATGGAGAATGTAACCTATACACAACATATAGGAAGCTGGATATCTTGCAAAAAATGAATAAACAATGTTTTTTCTCCATATTTCATCAGAGTTGATTGTACAGTTGCTGTAGAATCAGCACAAAAGTTCTTATATGAAACTGTTCTGCACATGATATAACCAGTCTTTGGTATTCATTGTTACAGGAAATAATTGAGAAGAATTCAAAAATTATTAAGCAAAATCATTGAAGAAATGCCCTTATATTAAACATGACACTGTGGCTGCAGCCTCAGGAGTACTGAACTGAACTCCCCTCAGGAGTGGCAAGTCTCAGGACCACCATCAACCAGATACCTGAGCTGCTTCCGATACTCCTAATCATTTACTACAAGCCACAGAAAGAGGTAGAAGACCTTTACCCTGGCCAAGTATGGTGCTTTTGCTAGAGTGGTATAAAAGTGCTGATCTCAAATACATAGCAGGAATCCCATCAGTGCCAGAGGCTTTGACCCAGACCTACACCTTCCTCTCCACCCCTGAACTGCCATCACCTGCCTGGAGGCGCAGGAGGAGCAGCAGCCCTGGCATCGTTAAGTTTCGCTGAAGACGTTGGGGAAGGCTGTTCCTGCTGGCTGAATTCCACCCAATAGGACGTCTCCTTGCCAGCAGTGCTCAGCACACGTGGGATGTACTATTGAGGGGAGCAACCTTTTGGGGACATCTCTCTTCTGCGCACTCTCTAAAGCACTACGTATTTTCAGCACCTGTGAAGAGAGGATAAGTTAAAGCAGGCTTCAGAATTTAAAGTTTAACAGCATGGAGCAGATTATTTTTTCTGTCAGACAATTTTCTACCTGGCTTTCTGACATTCATCATTTTTATTCTTTGTGCCTACTTCATCTAAGGTGTTTGCATTGCAGGAGTATCACACAGACATTATGTGTGTTTGGTTCAAGCAGGCTGAAGAACACATGTGTAAGCCTTTACTCCTGTACTTACTCATAAGAGTAAAGACATCATAGAAAAAAAAATTGATACTATGTTTTTAAAGGGAAACTTAGTTTAATTTAGCTCCATCTGCTTTAAGTATCTCTATTAAACATCTTTACATCTGAGTGCTATTAAGTGCAAATTAAGTTTCATTTAGAGAGATGAACTCTTTCACTACAAACACCAATGTAAAGAGCTCCCCTGCCTTTAAACATTTTGTGCAAAAGATTTTTAAAAATCTACTCATTGATCACAACTTTAGACTTTTATCTTCAAGCTGAAAGCTCAAGTTTCTTTCTACTGCAGAGCCTAAGATTCCTGGAATTTGTTAAAATAGAAGGGCTATAACTTCAAGATAAACATAAATTGTTTCATAATTTAGAAACAGAAATCAAAGCTTTCCCCCTACACACTCTCTAAGCAGCTCTCAGACCCATTGGAATATCAATCTTTTATGCGGCTGAGCATTGCTGAGTGCTGTGTAGCTATGCCTTGAAGCAAAGGCAGTGTCTTACATTGTCAGCTGTGCCACCAAACCAATCTCTTCTCTACAAATGAGCAGAAAAAGACTGAAAGCTACTTTTGAAAATAGTTGAAGACTCTACAAGGGATTTTGCAAAATATCTCGAGATATATTTTTGGTTTTTTTCTTCTTGATGGGTCAAAAACTGTATTATATCTGGTCTGGAATTTAGACTCCCATATACTGGGGCTTTGTAAACTTTTTTTTGCTTGGGGAATGGTTTTTGCTGCTTGAACTCTTGCCCAGGCCTTTCGGGAGTTTTAGGCAAACATATTCCACCTACATGCTTTGACCATTACATCTCCTCCAGCCATACACTGGACAACTGTACTTTCTTTACATGGAAAGCAAATGAGTATAGAAATATCAGGGTTTGCAGTCAGCTGAGCCTGGATACCACAGCTCCAGCAGCTAATTCTCCTCTCTCACTCATGGCCATCCCCGTGTCTGCTTGTGCATGGCCAAGGCTTGGTCCCCAGCCACAGATGTCTTGAGCTTTCCTTTGCTCACTCACAAGCAGCCACATTGCTCTGCATCTCCTTTTTCTCCCCCACTCACCCCCTCTGCATGTTGTGACATCTGCTTTCTCTTTGATCATCAGGAATATGGTAACCTTGGCAGAAATCACTTTAATCATAATTTTCCTTAAAAAAAAACACTCTACTAAAACTTCAAACAGATGTTTTATGAGACATTTCTGACAAAGTCAATACTGTCATATTTTCAAAGTTTCTTTTCTTTAGAAAAAAATTAAAATCCATCAAAATAAAATGTATAAAAGCACTCATGTTTATCTGGGTGGTTTGCATAATCAAGCTCACTTCAGAAAAAAATGCTATCATCCTTTCCTTTAAATATGGAAAGATTTGAGTTTAAATTCTTTTAAAACAGCAGGAGGAATGCAAAATATAAAAAGTGCAACCTTATTTAATGAACAATTTAACAATCATAAAGACTAATGAATAAGGGTTATGTTTTGTGGAATTTATTGTTAGTTTTTTAATATTTCAGGTATGTGTTTGCACTCTCTGAAAAGGAAAAAAAAACATTTTTGGCTTTAAATCAATCTTCCGAGAATAGGATAGGTGTTTAATTTTTTCTTATGCATATTTACATCGGAATAGTTGTGTCAATGCCCACACCCAGAGTTAAAATATCCCAAATATTTTCAGTTTCATTTCTTTGGTATGCTGGGTCAGTTCTCAGTGGTGGATTTTTTTGCTCTCCCCCTATTTTTCTTTGTCCTTGATTTTCATCATTACTTATCTGCACAAGTAGCCTTGGTAGTTTGGGGGTTTTTTAGATGTTAGAGCTGTTTCCATGTTGTTAAGCAATTTCAGAAATATTTAAAAGTATCACAAATTTCTTCAGAATTGTCTCACACACACACACACAAAAAATATTCTTCTTGTTGCCACATTTTCAATCTTTCTTTTCATAGATTTAAATGCCATTGAATATTCCTCATCCTACCTTTGTGCCATTCAGAAAAATGAAAATACTTTGATTTCTAGGGTGATTTTGTACCAAAAAGTAAAGTCATTCAGAGACAATAAAATAAGAACCAATATCCATCTGAACAGCCTATAATCACTGTGAAAATTCCTTATTTCCTAACAATGAAGTTTTCTCCTTAGACTTCAGTTTACAGAAGTCCTATGACTCATAAACTCCGAGGATTCCCACCTTAAAATATCCCATTTACATACATGTAGTACGATAGTGTTAAAAACATCATGGGGGAAAAGAAACAGCAAATATTTGCCAGCAAAATTTCAGAACTGAAATTTTAAAATCTGAAAAAAACCCTGAAATTGCAAAAAGTTATCTGGAATCAGCAGATAACTTTTAAACCTAGAATTTTTAAATTTTTAAACCTAGTTTCCTCCATGTGTGGATTCAAACAGCCTATACCTGCATGATATGAGAAAGGGAGTTTGAAAAGCTTCCTACTTTGGAAGAGGTGTGTATATCTTCAGGCATTATGGTCATGGTTAATTTAATCATTGCTCAGGTGCAATAACTACAAAAAAGTGCTCCTCCTGCATGTATTTGCATTTATTTACTAATAAGGATGTTTATAACAGAATAATTGATTCATTTTTCCAATAGAACATACATTATATCTTCACTCAGAAATTCAGTTTAATTAATCTAGAGTTATTATTTCTGTGACCTTCCAACATTTTTTTCATTTTTTATCTAGTTATGAGTTGAAAATGAATATTATACATTTGGCCTTATACATTTCTTCAAAAGCTACTTCCCCACTTGTTTTGATGAAATTGTTATGCAGTCTAACAATGAAAACTAAAGTTGTTTGGCCTACATGGAAAGAAAAGGTTGGTAGGGAAAACACATCTGAAGATTTGATGAGATTTGCATCAATGAGCATACATTTCTTTTTCCCATCTTGGTAATAGCAGACCAATAAAAATTTTGCATTAATTTTTATTCAAATTATAAGCTTTCACAATACTACTACTGTTCCTGATTTGGTAAGTCCAGTTATGATGACTACACCAACCGAGTTGGCCATAAAATATTTTGAAAACCTGAAGCTATACCATTAAAAAAATTATTTCTACAGAAAATGAGTATTTCATTCAAGTCAGACTTGATTGCAGCACTGAACTCCTGGACATCTGTTGTTAGAACAACTTTTATTGCATACATAACAATTATGTTTTTTTCTAAGATATTTTGTCCTTTATATATTTAAAATACCATCCGTTTTATAATCTTTCTTTCATTTTTCACTTAAGGATTTAGTCTTGCCACTCAATGTCTCTGAAAACTATATCAGACATTTTTGGTACAGTTTCATTTTATATGAAAGCCTTATGAAAAAAGCATAAGCTTTCTGGAAGTTTATGCTTTTGGATTTTTTTGGAATAAAGGTAATTCCATTGTTGCTGTAGAGATATGTCACTCCAGTTTTATTTAAGACACTTCAGAACACAAAAACATAAGAGAAGAACTTATGAACTGTCATTTGCTGTCAAGTTCCTGAAGCACATGAAATGCTTGACTTGAGAACAGCTATTTTTCTCATAATGTTAAATGGAATGAGTTTCATTGACCATTGCTGAGAGACACTCAGGAATTTTCAACTTCAATGCCCATTTTCCTTAAATTCAGACTGTGGATATTTAGTACTATCAGTCACCAAATAAAAGTCAGACACAGCTGCTCTCTCATTATTGCACACTTAATGTAATACATATAAGAACAAAAATAAAATCCACTGATTTCTAAGTTCTTATATAGCTATGACCTGTAAGTCTAGTAGACAAATTTATAAAAGCAAGTAGTTGTCAATTTTCTGCTCATTTACACTCTCAACAAAAAAATAGAAGGAAACTTCAATTAGCTTTTTTAATAGATAGAATACATAGAAAAAAATTAAAAGAAGACAGCCAATCATTGCTTGTATGAAGCCACTTCCCTACAATCCTGAGGAATATGACATATGGTAACTGACACAAAAAACATTTATATTTGTTCTTATGAAGCTACTGTAGAGAAAAACTGAGAACTAAATAAGGAAAACTTCATTAACAAGTAGGATGTTCCAATACAACCTGTAAAAATTGTTATTTCTACCTCCTGTGAGGACTGAATTTCAGTGTATTTGAAATCCTAATCTAAGAACATGACAAAACTGTCTGCTATTACTGAAACTAACAGGTCTTTTGCTTGAGTTCTTGTAATTCCCTTTAGTGCTGCTGAGGAGGGAAAAATATTTTATCTTGCCTTAAGGCAATAGCTGTCATAAAGGATTCCTCAGAGAATATATGGCTGCCTTACCCAATAGCACAAAGGACAGATAGGTCAATAGGATTTACCTGTAAGCACCTGACGCACAATCCTCTTTGTCCCATCTCTAATACTACCTTATCCTTCCCGCTCTGCCACTTGGAGATTGGTGGATGAGGAAGGAGAAAGTAGAGAGTTTTGCTTCTAGAGACTTAGATGTTAGATATCCCTGAATTATTAATGCTGGTCAAGATGCTAATTTCACATCTTAGCTCTGATTTGCACCAGTATGTGACACTTCCCAGAATAGGGTGAGAGTTTTAAGACTTCCTATCTAAATTTTGGTGCTGTTCCAGACCTCTTTCCTCCTTTTTCACTTCAGTTAAAATAGCATTATTCCCTCCACCTCATAGTTTCTTTTCACTTCCTTTTAATCATTTTGTCTTTAATGGCTACCAAATCTTTCTTCTTTCTTACTTCAGGCATTGATATTTTTCTTTATAATTTGTTTATTTATGAAAGATGAAAAATTTAGCATTATTTGAGTAAAGATATAAGCATTTTTACACATTATAGCTTCCATGAAATACAGCATCAAAATATTGTTTAAGGCCTATTTTGGTACTGTTTTGAACACTTCATAGAAACAATTCACTAAGTCCTTAAAACCAGAAATTATTAAATTTATTCACACAGAGAAAGAAAACCCTTGTCACTTCAGGAAATTTTTCATCAAATGAGAAGCCAATAAAATTCATAAAAACAGTCAATTTTCATAAAGTTTTCTCTTTGCAAATGGGAGGGTGAAACAAAAAAGAAAGCTACAGAGCAAAAGGAAGAAGACTATTTGTACCCAGGCACAGAAGAGGAAATGGTTGTGTAAGCAAGGATACAGTTAGATGAGTCTGATGTTACTTTTCCACATTAATCATGGAGATTAAAGGAATAACTGGAAAAATTTCCTCATGTAATAGAAGAGGATTTTTGTTTTTTCAAAGAGAACTGTGTGCCTCCATGGAAGACTTAAACAATTTCTTATGACAGAAAGAATGTGTGCCAAGAGCATACAGGCCAGGAAATTGAATATTGCTGTAATAAGTACATGACTTCATTTAGGAAGAGTAGCCAACTGCCTCAGTTACCCTAGTGAATATAAATCTCTAGTGATGTAAAGATTTGGGAGGAGTAGTAGTAACACGGAACAAGTTAAAAAGTACTCATGTTGACTACCTTGAAAAAAATAGACTATATAGATACATGCCTAAATGCTTACATAAATACAAGTATAGATATTTCTGGCAGATCTTGGATATAAGTATTTTTAGATGCTTGAGAATTTAAAGCATAAGATTTATTTGGAACATACTTTCAGATTATTTGGAAGTGTGTTTACAAGATAACAGGTGCATTTGCACAATAAAAGGAAGCACATAACGTTCTAAAAGATGTGTACACAATTTGGCTTTTCTTTCTCCCATGCTAGAAAAGGATTAGAATGTACAGTGATAGATCTGCCAATAATACTGGTGATGAATAGTGTTGCATCTTGGCAATCCAGACCAGAAGTCCACTCACAAGATAGTGTGCAGCTGTCTTGACATCTGTAAACCCTGTTTTCTCTATAAAATTATTTTAAAAAATGACTACAATTAAAAAAACCTGTTCCTCTTAACAGTCACTATTTTTAGGAGGAGTCATTCTTAAATCTGTTCCATGTCTGTTGTGTTTCTATAGGAGAGCTTCACAAGTTCACAAGAGGTGCTTATTTTAAGCTCATCCACTGTGATTGATATGATTATGACTTGGCAAACATCGTTTTCAGATCAAGCTCAGGACTATCACTTCAGTAATATCAGGATGATACTTGAAGATATTAATATCAGTGGAAATATGATACACAAAAAGGATCTTCTAAATGGAAGAATGCACCTACAATCTATTGCCTAAAACAGGAAAACAAAATCAATGATGTCTGATATCTCTATTTCTCAGTCTCAAAACGCTGAATATGAAGACCATTGTTAAGGATAAAAGAAATGTTCATTTTTCTCAACATTAGTATCTTTAGAATGACATCTTTCAAGAACTGTCCAGGTTAATTGCTAATTGATACATATAATCTGATGTTTTATATCAGCTGAGGCCTAGGAATGTCATTGCAAATCCTCCTACGGTAACTCCAGAAACCAAAGTAGGTTTCCAATCTTGTCTCCTTATGACTGTCATGTATCTTGTATTGTATGCATGTGTCCTTTGAATGAGGAACCTTAATGCATTGACTTGTGCTGCCAGGATTTTGACAGAATTTTGTTATTTCAAGCCTTCCAGCTGTCCTTATAATGTAGTACATAATGAGAACACTTCTAAAATAAAGTGCCATCAGAGAGGTCGTGTGAAGTATATTTTTGCATAGGCTCATATACTTTATGGTGATTATACTCTGACACAGGGACAGAAAGAAGGTCTATTAATACAATTTCTGAACAAAAGTTATCTTAAACACATTGGTCCTAGCAGAAAAAAATGTCACTTAGGCATTTTTCCGCAAATTAAAAAAATAAAAGGAAAAAAACTCCACAAAGAAAAAAAAATGCACAATATACAAGGAAGAAAAATGCAAGAAAAGGTGATCCACTGAAGAGAATTTCAGCAGTGGACAATAATCCAATTTTTTTTGTTTATAACATTGATATGAAAAGAACAGTGTGTATGCAATGAGATCAATGATCATTAATCATAAAAAGGAAGAATTTAAAGATGAAATAGCCCTGTAAGAACAGTCAGCCTGTCCTCTGCCCACACAGGCTCTCTGAAAAATATATTCTAATTCACTTCACAGCAGATAGACTATATCTTTTCTAACATGAACTCTGTTATTTCAGCTTTTACAGTAAAAATCTGTCCCTATATAGCTTTTATCTGTATCTTTTATAATCTTTTCTTAAACTAATATCTCCCCACAAGATGGTGGCAATAGATGTAACCATTTTTTAAACTGTTTTTGAATTTATTTGCTTTTGATTATATGATATTTGAAAAAAAATGCCAATCTTCTATTAGTCTTTTATTTTTGCAGTACTCTTTCAGAAATCATCGAGGATTTTTTTACCTTTCATTTACACCTATTTCTACTTTAATTTCTGCATAAGATTTTTACTTATCAATATAAAGTGAAAAAAAGGACATATATCACAGAATCACAGAATGATTAAGGTTTGAAATGACCTCTGGAGATCAGTTACTTTGACTCCTCTGCCAAGGCAGGGTCACCTGGAGCAGGAACTTGGGGTTTGAATCTCTGCAGAAAGGGAGACTCCATAACCTCCCTGAGCAGGCTGTTCCAGTGCTCTAGCACCTGCAATGAAAAGTTCTTCTGGACATCGAAGTGAAACTTCTTGTGTTTTAGTCAATGACCATTGCTCCTTGTCCCGTCTCCACTGAAGAGTCTGGCACCATCCTCCTAACAAATATCTTTGAGATATTTATACGTATTGATGAGGTGCCCTCTCAGTCTTTTCTTCTCTAGATTAAATATACCCCACTCCCTCAGTGTCTCCTCATAAGACAGATACTTCAGAACATCTCTCTGATCATCTATATTCTATAGTAGTTCCTTCTCTTTCTTGAGCTGTGGAGACTGGAATTGGATACAATACTCCAGATGTGGTGTCACTAGGGCTGACTAGAGGGGCAGAATCACCTCCCTTCACTGCTGGCCACTCTTCCCAATGCACCCAGGATACCATTGACCCTCCTGGGCCCAAGGACACAGACCTGGTCAGCTTGCCATCCACCAAGATTCCCAGGTCCTTCTTTACAGAAAATGTGTATTGAGTGTGAGGAGGCACTCTCCTTTTAACAGACTGGTCTGATTTGCTAAGTTTCTAACTATGTTGATTCATGAATTCACTATCTCACAAATTCACTAACTCTTGCGTTTATGAGCAAGATCATTACCTACCACGGGTGACATAGTGACAACTGTATTAATTATGAATCATAGAGTGTATAGATGGTATTTTTCTGGAATATATAAGGTTCATATGAATATTTTTTGAGAATTGGGTACAGAATTTCACCTCATTGTTATATTATCATGGAAGCATAGCTTCTGGTCACTTCAGAGCCTTGTAAATTCCCATACTTCTGCTCACAAGAGTTATGCAGAGACATGCACATAAAGCACAATATATTTCCTACATTATTTTGGATATGTTGAAGTTAACATTTAAAAGTATTGTCTTTATAAGAACTTATAAAATCATAGCTTCGTTTAAGTAGAAAAGAATATGAAACCTTGTTCCACATCTGACTCATTTATATCTAAGCACAGGAAAAAATGTACCCCATGGTTGATGAAGGAATGAAAAAAAACACAAAAAAATCCTTAAGAACAGCTGTACTGGATCAAAAGGAACATCTGCCTCCAGTAAAAGCTACAGCAGATAACCAGGGAAAGCATCTCCTGAATTTACTCCTCTTAAGTTTCTGTAAGTTGTCTTAATCAACAATATGCCTTAGCAAAGAGGTGTGCAACCTAACATCATAGAGGAAAGCCCTTTGGGTTCTAGACTGCTTCCTACTACTTTAACTAGAATTTTCCATGTTATAATGTGGAAGAGATATTAGATTCACACATATTCACCTTTTCCTGATACTCACGTGCTATGATTGGACCTCAGCCAGCAACTACGCTCCCCACAGCTGGTCTCTCACTGCCTTCACATTGGAATGGAGGAGAGAATAGGAAAAGTGAGAAAACTCGTGAGTTGAGATAAAGGAAGTTTAATAGGGAAACTGAAAGCCATGCACACAAGAAAAGCAAAACTAGGAATTCATTCACCACTTCCCATGGACAGGCATATGTTCAGATATAGACAAGAAAGTATCACAGGGGTCCATCACACAT
Source organism: Cinnycerthia olivascens (assembly GCA_035048155.1). NCBI lineage: Eukaryota > Metazoa > Chordata > Aves > Passeriformes > Certhiidae > Cinnycerthia > Cinnycerthia olivascens. The sequence goes on from JAWWMU010000106.1 coordinate 73,102,288, forward strand.
AACAGTGACTTGTGAAGACAAACAACATTGCTTCAAACATCTTCAAACGTCTCCCCCTTTCCCTCTTCTTTCCTCATCTTTCTATGGCAAGCATGATACCGTATAGGCTGGAATATCCCTTTGGTCAGCTGGGGTCAGCTGTCCTGACTCTGTGTCTCTTCCCAACATTTTGTGCAACCCCAACCTGCCCACTGGAGGTGCTGTGAGGAGCAGAAAAGGCCTTGACATTCAGCATAAACTGCTCAGCAATAACTAAAACATCCCTGTGCTATCAACACTGTTTCCAGCACAAATCCAAGACACTGCCTCCTATTATCTACTATAAAGAAAATTACCTCTACTAAAGCCAAAGCCAGAACATTGTGACACTTCTGATTCTTTAGATGCTTACAAGTATTTATTTATTTATTTATTTATTTATTGATTTATACAGTGTGATAACAATGTGTTCTGGTTTGGTTTTTTCCCTTTCATGATTAGTACTTAACACTTCATTTGTCCTTTGCTCACTACTGGGCATGGAGATGACATTTTTGTGGAACAATCTGTCATAACACAAAGAATTCACTCCTCAGGAGTGAAAGGTCAGGTCAGTGCCCATTTGCTTTATGTGAAGTTTTCCCAACTGTATCATTTTGCAGTAAATCTGAACTGAATTTTATACATCACATGATTAGGCAGTAAGTCCTGTAATCTTTCACAGTGGTATTTCCTTCTTACTGTATTGAACTACCAAAAAATTTTGTCACCTCATTATTCACACCAATTTTACGATTACTTCCAAATCTATTGAAAATCATGTGTTCAGGAACAGCCCTTATTTCATTTTGAAAAATATATTTTGACTCCTCACCTTTGAGTTGAAGCTTCCAGCCAATTATTGATCTACTCGAGTAATTATATTTTTGTCTCCATATATTTGGCAAAGAAAGCCAAAAATATATAAGGCAAGACTCTTTTTAGTAAACATGCTGTTAAGCCTTGTGCCTTTTATCCTGCTACTACATGTCCACCACCAACATTCATTATTGCATAAATAAAATAATTATTGCATAAAATAAATTCAATATTGCATAATTTGATAAATTTGCCATGTACATTTGCAAGGTTTATTAAATAATACTGTTCTGCAAATCTATGTAATATTTTCTTAAAAGCAGGTATGATATTTTTCATATTTCAGTCCTTAGAATTAACACTGTGTTTGTTGTAGCATTGTTGTTTGGGGTTTCTTACTATGAAATTTCATAACACAACTAGCATTGAATCTAGATTTCCTTTAAAGTGTTTGGATGAATATAGCATATATGGGCAACTTTTTGCACCCAGTCAACTTGTTTCCTAATCTCTTTGTAAATGCTTCAATTTTGTACAATATTTGAATACCTCCGGGAAAGGGAAAGGGAAAAGGAAAGGGAAAGGGAAAGGGAAAGGGAAAGGGAAAGGGAAAGGGAAAGGGAAAGGGAAAGGGAAA
>JAWWMU010000106.1:73103999-73123554 GCA_035048155.1 Cinnycerthia olivascens
AAAGGGAAAGGGAAAGGGAAAGGGAAAGGGAAAGGGAAAGGGAAAGGGAAAGGGAAAGGGAAAGGGAAAGGGAAATGTTTGGATTCTGTTTCCTTAATTCCTCTAAGAACATATTTGCTTATTTACTTCCTTAATCATCTGCTAAGACTAGAACCTCTCTGGCTCATTTCTTCATCCTGAAATGGTGAGAGCAGTTTTCCTACATTTTGTAAAACTTTATGTCAGAATCAATTTGGTTAGTTTTTATTATATTTATCATTTAATTCCAAAGATATTTCAATTCTTTTTTCTGGACTTAAAAATGACTTTTTCTTTTTAAAGAATGGCTTCTTATTTTTAAATAACTCCCTTTCCCTATTCTAACAAAATTATGATTTATTTTGATCTTTGTTAAATATTTTTGAGAGGTAACACTCATTTTCTGTAGTCTTCTACTATGCAGTTTTTAAATAATTAAACTACACAATACAAATTCTCCTATCTGATATAAAATTAACACCGTAATATTTTTCTTTTAGATACCATTTATTTTATGTTGATTTCATGTTAGTCATTTATAGCATTGCTTCACTAAAGTGATTAAGACTTTCTTTAATATACAGCACAACTCCATCATTGACATAACATAGCCTGTTTTTTCTGGTCACTTGATGTCCTGCTTCTTTCATAGCTATCTTATGTTAGGATTGGTCTTTCTGCCAACTTCCCAATATGTTTGTATCCATTCATTCATAATAATAATTTTATTTGAATCTGTGAACCCTTTGCAATACATTATGATGTCCATTTCATCAAGATGAAACAAAGAGCAGAAAGCTACAACATCGATTAGGATCTTTTATATATATATATATAGAGAGTTTCTGGTTTTGTTTTTTAAACACCTTGCCATTTTGATTTCAGTGAAATTATGAGAAAGTGTCCCACATATTCACTATTTTCTAAAAGTCTGCTACTATTTCTTTACGGACAAGACTTCTGTAGATTTCAGCATATTAGAGCACTTGACTAGAATTTTCTCTCCTACATTTAAGCGCTGTCCTTGGTAGATGTATCCCAAGAGCTCTTTTAATGAAGCTTGATGCCATTGAGCATTTTCTAAGCCAGAAATACAACCTTATGAAGGCTATCTCATTATCCAACACCCAAAGTCACAAACCTTGATCTTCACCTCAATTTCAGTATTGTATATATTATTTGAACAACATATACTTTTGAACTAGCATTTTTAAACTTCAAAATGTCCTTCTATATTATCTTATACATATATTATCACAGTATGCAATGATACTGGTACACACTAATTATCTAATTAACCAGGACAGACAATTCAATTATAAATCATACCTTCGGTCGAAGTGCATAATTGTTTTTTCAGGATATGAAGTTGCTTTCCACCTTTGACCCCAATTTGAAGGTCCTAAACTCATTATTTTTCTTTGCTAATGAGTCAAAATAGGTGGAATTTGTCCTTCATTAATGGCTCAAATTCTTGTATCAGCTAGTGTTTGATTATTGAACAAGGGAAGGAAAAAATTAGCATATAAGTTATGTAGGTTTGCAGAGCTAACTTAGACTTTTTTTTGGGAATTGCCTTGACTCCAGCTGCAATGGACAAGGTAAAATCTTTGACTTAGTTGTGAAAAACACAAGTGGTACAAAAATCACTACCAACAAACAGATGCCCTACAAATCTCTGAGCAATAGCTACTTTCAAGGAACTTCCTCCTATTTTCGTTGTAGAACATGATGTTGTGTAGCATGGAGTACCTCCTTAGTCAGTTTGGATCACTGTCCCAGTTCTATCTCTCCAAATCTCTGGCCTGCCCACATCCTACTAACTGAGAAGACAGAAGGAGAAACAGAGAAGGTGTTGGTGCTGTACAAGCCTTATTCAGCAACAGCCAAGATATCAGTGTGTTATCAACATTCTTTTGTTCACCTGCCAAAAACACAGCAGAATATAGGCTGCTGCAAAGAAAATTAAATCCTCAGATTTGCTCAGTACAAATACCTGTGTTTGGCATAGTAGTGAGTTACATAAACATGTAGAAAACAGCTCTCATCAGCCAAGAGGAAAGAATCTAGACTGTATTATGAGTCCTCAAAACTCTCAGTAATAAACATGAATGTACATCTCATTCATTTTGTAATGTATAATGACCCGGTTCAATATCACTTTATTTATTTTGAAAAGCAATATTTTGCCTGAGTACGAAAGTGATTTGTGCTACAGTCTTCTAAAGTTGTTTTATTTTTTTCAAACATCACAATATATTCTACTGATATAAGTTTGGTTTTTTTCCTCACACTCTTTGCTTCCTTTTTTGTTTCCATGAGAAGTACAAACACCTCTGTCAGGTAATATTTTGCAAGAGAACAGTTTGAATTAGGAAGATGGAACCCAGGGATCTATTTTTGATCAAAAAGAAGGCCTTTAAACTATAAGGTAACCATCAAAATATATTATTTCCTATACCCAAAAATAGACTAAAAATACATACTCCAGAAAAAGTTATCATAAATATACTGGATATTACTAATGTTTATTCCTAATGGTATTAATATTCTCATTTATATTTATAACTTTAAAAAAGGAACCATCTGTCTCACTAGCTGTAAGAGACCAGATTACTCTAGCCATAGTAGGATTCATTTTCAATACAAATCTCTACTGGTTAATTATAATGTGAAGTCTCTACTGGAAATGGAGGAATTATTTCAATAGTACTTGTAATGCTAACAAGCCTGAAAAATTCAATTTTTTTTTTTTTTTTTGGTTAGTGAACTGTGGGCTTAAAACTAACTCTTCTTATTAAAATATGGGGGAAGAAAACCCTCACAAATCCTCACCAATTCTGCTTCTCATATACCAAGATTTTTTTTGCCAGTTGCTCAAAAATATTTCAGAGCATCTTTCTTAAAGAAAAATCTTTACAGATAGATAACTTACAAATCTAGTTGTCCATTGTGATTTCCGCACTACCTTTCTTCTTGTTAATAAATGTTAACATAGGTATCCTACTGACACAGTAAACTCTGCATTCTAATAATGAAATTTCAGAATTTTGTTCCTAGCTCCTCTCATCTGTCACTACTGTTTTTCCCATTTTCCAGATTTTTGACAGTTGAAAACGTAAATTATGTACCTGGCCCATGCCTAAGACACAAAATTAAGTCTTGTCTGCATTTGAATTCTCTGCAGGTGAAAGGAAAGGTGTGGTTTCAAACCAGCTGAGTTCCACAGGTTCAGAACACAACAGTATTAATTCAATTTTGACCTGGATCAAGCCAGCATAATATATATGAACTGCAGCCAGAATGATTTCAATGAAGTACAAACCAAAGAGTGTCTACACTGATTGAAAATTCAGATAGTGACTCCATCTCCAGTCCGTTTTCAAGACTCAGATTAATAAAGAGAACAAAATGATAAAATAAAGAAACTGGGAGGATAGTTGCATGACTCTATTTGTTTTTTGTAGTTGGAAAATAAAGAGGCAGAATAGTAAAAAGAGAAAGAAAAAGAAAGAAAAGATGAAAGGAAACGGAGAGAAAATTGTTCTTGTGGTGACATTAGCAGCAAAAGAAGTGGAAGATAAGAGCAGTTAGACAGCCCTGAGTGTGTAGTTCATGCTACAAGTGAGACCACCATTTACAAGGATCAGGAAAATTAAAATGTCAGCTCAGGGGAGAATACAGACGATATTCTGTGTTCATTAATTTCAAGTCCAGTGCACTGCCATTGTTTTCTTAAGCTAAGACTTTTTCAAAAAGTATTTAAAAGCTCCCTCATATATACAAAAGTTACAAGACATCTTCCCAAGAACTCTGCTTCCTTAGAAAAAGAGATTTTTCTACATCAGGGCAAAAAGCATCACAAAAAGTTCTGGTGTTTTCACTGTTTTGTTGCTTTTTAGTAATGTTTAAAATACCTAGCTGCAAAACAGAGACAGAATTCTCGTTTATTATTCTTATTTTGTGTGAAAAGTGTTCTTATGCGTCTTTCAATACACATGTTGACTGCTTACCTCTTGATGTTAATTAGCATTTTATTTCTGTTGCAGTTCAGTGTTTCCCCGTAGAGTATGAACCAAGAATATTATTGTGTTTTCTTATGCTGACATGGCTGTTACTTTAACCATGAGGGAAAGACCATGGATGTTGTCTATCTAGGACTTTTCACAGCCTTTGACATTGACTCCACAAGTGTTTCCTTTGAGACATCCATGGTTTGGGCAGATACACTGTTCATGGAGTAGAACCTGAGCTGCCTTTTTTCCGGGCTGTACTACACAGACTCCTTCAGCCACTCCTCATAGGAAGTGTTCTCTAGAGTTTTGTTCTCTATTGTTGCCCCTCTCTGGACATGATCCAGCAACTCAATGTATTTCTTATAGTAAGAGTCCCAAAAAAGTACACACGCACTTGACTGAGGCCCATTGATCCAGTCTGTCCATAATTCTCTCCAGACCCCCCCTACCCTCCAACTGAACAGCCCTCCTGCCCACTTTGGTGCAATCTGCAAATTGACTGGAAATGCACCCGATCCCCTTGGACCAGATAATTTTTAAAGATGTTAAGCAGAATTAGCCCTAATGCCCAGCACTTATGAACACCACTAATGACCAGCTGCCAACTAGATTTCCTTCATTCACCACAACTCTTTTGGCCTGGCCTACCAGTCAGTTTTTTGTGCAGAAAATTCTTTCCTGAGTTCCAGTGAAAGATCTATATTCAACCACACCAGCCATTCCCACCAGTTTGTCTTTTGGCACATGGGGATGGTCAGGTCTTGCACCTTTAAGATTTCCTTCTTGGACAATGTCCAGCCTTCCTGGAGTCCTTTGCCCTTCAGGACTTCCTCCCAAGAAAATATCTCAACAAGACTGCTAAACAGTCCAATGACTGCCTTCTGGAAGTTCATTGTAGCAGTTCTGCTGCTCCCTACCTTAGTTCTGTGAGAATCAAAAACTTTATACGTGTTTGTTGTGTTCAGGATGGCCTCCAAGTATAACCTACCACTCCTTCCTGTTCACAAAAAACAAATCCAACAGGGTGCATTCTTTGGTTGTCTCACACATCATCAGTATTAGGAACTTATTTTCCACGTACTCCAGAACCATCTTAAACTGTTTTATCTCTGATTTATTGTATTTTATTTCTGTATTAGGAAGGCATATATCTTCTGGAAAAAAAAAAAAAAAAAGAAAAAAGAAAAAAAAGGAATGCATTTTGTAGAGATTTTTATAGAATTTGTTATACAGGTTACATATGTGTGTTTAATGTCCATATAAAAACATATGTGTGTATTTAAGCACACACCCTATTTCAAATTCCTTTTTGGATGCATTATACAAGAAACTCAAGAGACACTCATGAAATATCAGATGATAACGCAGGAGCATCATTCACTTAAAGATGTCTGGATCCTTACAACATTTAAACCACTGCAGTATTTTTCAGGAGATATGTAAAGTCAGGATGAAATAGTAGACAAAATCATTTAACATCCAAAGTGATGCTTGCTTTCTAAAAATCATCTGTTCCTCAGCTCTCCCCACAAACATGGGAATGACTGTTGTTTAATCTCCCTCACATAAAGTCTGACAATACAGGAAACATCTAGGGCAATGTTTCACCATTCTTTCTTCTTTAAACTGCCAAATGAAAAGAGATTGAAAAGAGCTTTTATTGTTGTATTTTCTTGAATAGTTGAATCAGTTCTCTCATTCTAATTAAGCCACTGAATTTCCGGACAAGGCATACTCTGTCCTGCTTCATTTGTTCCCTACTGGCATTCCAACTCAGCAAAACATTTTTGCTGTGGAATTATATTCACTGAAAACTGTCATGCCTTTCTGTATCAAAAGTATTAAATCTTGCTTGAAATTTATTGAATCAATTTGTACTCTGAAAGAAGTTTGGCTTTTCCATACACCGTATCAGAACCCCTTTTTTTATTTTCTCTTTACTATGCTCTTTCTAATCTTACTCCTTTTGTGCCTCATAAGTTTCCTGACCTCCACTGCTTCACTTAACATCAGACAGTGTAGTGTTTAGTACACACAGTACAAGCTAGGCTTTTTTATTTGTATTTACAAAGGAGTTAAAGGAAAAGCTTTGTGAGGACATAACAATTTATTTTCTCTCTTATCATCTTGCCCTCCTCTGCTCATGCTTTAAAAAATGTTTGTTGGGGTTTCTTTGTGAATTTTTCCCTCATGAAGGAGGACACTTATTAACCAAAATGCTTTGAAAGTTTTGCAAAATTTATGTGATCACTAAATTAGTCATTACTATGTCTTCAGATTGTTATTGCTGTGGGACTATGTTTCACATCAAAGTCCTATTATTTCAATGATATGTTTGTTTATCATAGTAAAACCTTGTATACTGATGCATTTTCACTTTCTTTTCTTGCTTTAATAGGATCAGAAAAAATCTTCAGATTCTGAGAAATCCAAAATATTTGATGTCAGCTTTCTTACCTGAACATCTGTGGTGCTAATGGTGGCAAGCCAAATGGCAAAAAAAAAATCACAGCATCTAGACTAGCTTATAATGCCAGATAAATCAGCATTATAAAGCAGATAATAACATTTTCATCCTCAAAACTGCATGTTCTTGCTCTCTCAGAATCTTGACAACAACCATAGATGGGAAGCTAAGTTGAGCTCTGGGGTGCTGTTCAGAGTTCTGTGTTTCTGTGCAAGTGAACACCAAAAATACAGTCCAGACTTGATGTATTTTCCAGCTGGCTAATGTTGTCTATGATATGAATTTGAAATCTAAGTAGTCATCAGTCTTTAGCAGATACTGGTGTTAACATGAGATGGTCACATATGTGCATATAAGGATAACGTGGGTGTTTTCACGTTTCAACTACAAAAAATTCATGTTCACAAGAGCAGCAACATGAACAAGTCAATACAATATTTTTCATTAGTTTGGTGAAAGGAACATTGTCCACCAGCTAAACATGAAAAGGAGAAGCTGATGTTAAAGTGCAATATATGTTATCTGTTACCCAAGTTATCTTTGTACAATTCATCTAAAGTGTCTTCAGACAAGTCTCATATGCATCTGTGACATTATTCAAACACAAAATATCTCCCCCTAAAACTCTGTAACAGCCAGGAACCTAAGTTAAAGATAGAATCAACTCAAAAGAACATTTGTAGGGAACTGTGTAAATCCCTAGTAAGACATTTTTATATAACAAAGTTTTCTTTCACTGTAATGCTTGTTGTTTACAACTGTGGAGTTTTCTGCATTAGAAATATGTAATGAGACTAACACAGGAATTTCACTGCTTCCATCCCTATACACTCCAAAATTTATATTGTCACATTCCAAAAAGAATAATTAGGATTTATATCAAACTGCAGCAGGCATACTTGAAAAAGTGCTTGCGTACTGACTATATCAAAAATTGTGTCATAGGGGTCATTGTCTCGCTTCTACTATTTAGCATTAAAAGTACATTTGCTAAAAAGAAAGATAAAGTGATGTAATTTAGGCAAGTCAAAACTCGGACAAAAACAGTTTAAATTCTAGAGATGCTACAACATATTAAACTAATTGCAATGAGCTAAAATATGGACAAAAATTAAAGTCAGTCTCAGTGAAGGGAGGAATATAAAATTAATAGCAACAACAAAGAAACCCAAACCAACCATGAATCCCTAGCTGAATAATTTCTCTCGAAATCTAAGCAAAAAAAACCCAACCAACTCAGACCTGATTTATATATTTTAGCAGTAATCTGCAAACTGATGGAGATGTCACAATGCTGTCATATTTATTTCTTCAAACAATGATAATCATAAAAAACTAGTAGATTGAAGACCAAGAACTGAACATAAAAAACGTCTTGTTGTCTTCTAACCCTGTGCACACAGACGCTGGATACTACGACTCCATGGAGACATTTAAAAAAAAAGTAAAAAGCAGGTGCTTAAATATTGATTTTTATTTTCAAATAATACAAAGTTGGTATTTCAGAAATCATTATTTTCATTTGTATGCTGACCAATTTTTTTCTTTCAAGTTACTGAGAATATATACTGGCATTTTTTTAGATATATGAGGAATGAAATGAACACATTTGGCAGAGCAGTTATACAAACCAAAAAATAAAGAACTTTTGAATGGGATAATAGAAAAAATTATTTTTCTAATTAACTCAGGTCAAGAAAATCTTGAACAATCTTTCAGAAAGAAGATCTATTTAGATTCACAGTAAGTGAAAATGAATCACATAAACTAGTGATAAAAGCTTAAATAAGTGTGAGTTTCCTGAGTAATTTTTAGTTTTACATAAAACTAAAGGAATAGTTTTTATGTTGTCTTTTTGATACATTGAAACATCTGTTTTATTGTTTTTTTTCTCTTGAGCTTCATGAAAGGGAAATACTTGTCTCATTGAACATACATGACATTAATAACTTTTAAAGAACGGAGTGATCACTGCAAACTTTATTTTAATTCCAGACTTCTAAAATAAAAATTACTAGCCGAAGCACCAATAAAGTTCAAAAATACAGAATCCTCAGTTATCTAATCCTACACAAATTAGGACTGCAGCCTGTGCCTTTCACTCTGGAAATCCTTGAAGTCTTAGCTGTGCTACTACTTGGAAATCATCTCTACTGAGTGTAACAGATTTCACAGCTATTAGAGCAACTGCATCTTCAGCTGTTTCCTGGTAAACTAGGAAGAAAATGCTTCCATTTAATAATAGATATATCATTTTATGGATATTATGATTTTGTATGAGATTTGAAACCACCTTCAGAAAAATAGTCTGTTATTAGAATTAACTGGACACAATCATGACAATGTGGAAAGTTTAGCCAAATTCTACCCTTAGTTACCTCCATGTAAAGGTAGAGTACTTTTATCAGAGTGAATTTATTTTAGATTTCCACACACAGAACATAAAGTGCACTGGGTACAATGACAGGAGGTTTCTTCCAACAGGAAGAATCGGAGAGGAGAGACAGCACCTTGCTAAACAGACTATTCCACTCTCAGATACACATGGTATAGCTAATGGGTAGTCAATATCTTTTCCCCACATGGTATAACTAATGGGTAGTCAATATTTTTTCCCATACATAAATTTAACTCTTAGGAATTTCAGCTTCCATCAAATTGCAGAACTGACTTAAATTGATTACTGTGCACATTTCTAAACACTCTTGATTTAGCAGATCCCATGTGTAGTAAACCTGTAGTGAATGTTGAGCTCTATTCTAGACTGAACTTGAACTGTAACACTAAAAAAAAAAAAAAATTAGCTTGACTGTGTGAATATTAATTTTATTTGCAACACCAAAAGAGATGGTTTCAACTTATCCTCAAATAAAATAGTTTTTTCAACTATCTGATTTTCAGCCATCCACAAATTACTTAGTTATTAAAAAACTTTCACTTATCAATATGCAATATAAAATACGAGAGTGGACAATTTGAAGAGAAATAAAAGAACATATTGTTATCTTCTCAAATTTTGGGGGTTTTTTGTGTCTCAGTTATTTTAACACAATTTTCATCACTAGTTAACTTGAATGTTTCCTCACAAAAGTCTTGCTGTGCCACAAAATTTTCAGTGTTGTATTTTACTTTAATCATGCTGGGAAAGCTGTAACTACTGTAAAAGCACAATTAACATCAATATAAAAACTCATCATCTTGTAGAGACTGAAACAATGCTTTTGGCATCAGTAAATACACATATAAGCCCTTTCAAGATATGTAACTATACTGGCAGCAAAACATGATTTCATTCATCTGGAAGAATATTTTCAATTGATACTAACAGTGGTCATTAAGTTTTGAGGGGCTACACGCTTGGATTAATAAGCAGGATTTTAGAGTATTAATAATAGAAATTTTGACTTGAAAATGTCAGACATTCCAGTTAAATATACAAACTTAGAGGTACACTTTGGACAAATCTGTAAGGAATCCTCAGTTTCCATGCTTTGTTCTTCATCTAGCAGATATAAACTTTATGTGTTCATGCAGCTGGAATCTTAAACTGATTTCAAAATCAAAAAAATGCTTATGCAGATCTAGATCAAATTTAGCCAAATCTCGAGTATTAAAGGGGAAGCTGTGATTACACTTTTTGGTCCTGATTAATTTATAGAGAAATTACTATGCCATTACTGCAATTTAGAAACATATTGATAATCTTCATGAAACAGTTTTCAGAAAATGCTCACAAGTCTATGCTGTAATGGTTAACAAAAAAAATTCTTACAGTGTAATTTGCAAACTACTATTTCCCTTCTGTATCTTCTGTCTTTGGATATATCAATATACATCTCATATAAATGAGGCACTTTCAGTAAAGTATTAGTAATTGCTGAGATAGGCAAGAAACAGTGTTCTAGGACTGACAAGGGAATTTTTTTTTTTTTTTTTTTTTTTACCATATGGAGGTCAATTAATCTCTTTTTAAAAGATTTTCCCTAACTTCTAATCCTTTTGTCAGTATGTACCAGTAAGCCTTTATTTCTTTTGTGGAAAATCTCTTGACCTGTAAAAAGTAAGGCATAGTTCTGCTGATAAGCAAGTCAGCTTTTAAAATACTCTGTTAGTAACAAAACACAACTTTTCTGTAAGTTTGATGCTGTAAGGATTAAAGTGACAGATCCTTTTATCATAGTAGGACTCACTGATTAGGCGAGAGATGAATTTTAGTAAAACATGGGAGCAACAAAATCATATACAAATACTAGCTTGACATTTGTTCTCAGCAAAAAAGAAAGATGCTATGTTTCTCAAATGAAAGGCAAAATACAACACACTTCAACACACAAATACACTTGTGAATATTAACATAGTATCTATCACAGTACCCATCATGTTAAGAAACTAATAGAGAAGAAAAATCAAGCAGTGTGTATTACATGGACACTAAAACTCTCCTTGCTTCTGCACCAAAGAAAGTCTGACATCATAAGGATTTTTTAAAGTAATGTGTTTGAGTCCCAGTCAACCACAATTTTATCTCCATGATAGTTTATGCCAAAAAGCATTAAAATAAACTCTCTTTTCCAATTTTCAGATACTTTTGGCTTTTACCACATTTCTGTTCCCCCATTCTTTTTTTTCCCTTGATATTGATTTTTATTATTTCTTCAAAGATTAAAAATATGCTTTACATAAACTAAAAGTCTGAGTAAAATCTGCTGACAGAGAGTTTTATGCCCAAACAGTGTATTCTCCATTAGGCTCTCAATCTTGGCAATGTTTGTAAGCACTGAAAAAACATCAGATGATAATGCTGTACTTTTGTCAGGAGAGTACAAATATTGATTTCTTGGAAATTTGGTCACAAGCATAGTAAGATGTCTATAGTTGTCTTGCACTCCCTTGCTTTGGCACTGGAACTTCACAGCATCCCTGTAGGCTCTGCAGCGCCAAATCCTGGTTGCTGTCAGGAGATCTGATACACTGAGTTCCTTGTGCCACATCTAATAAAAAGAAGTGAAAGAAAAACAAGCAGTGTTCTGAGTTTTCTAATCCAGATCAGACAGTGGCTACAACCGCTTTAATCTCCCAATTTCATGTGAAACAATCTGAATAAACACTATATAAATGGTCATGAAGGCAGACAAAACTGCTATCTTCCCTGGTTTTTATACAATTTTTATTTTTTTCTTCTTCTCCTGTTGAATGAACTTCAGTAGTACTATTCATCTGAATAATATACAATGTTCAGAAAGTAGTAAGATTTTATGTTCTGGAATATTAAATAATCTGACATTTCAGATAAATTTAAATAAATCTATTTTCAATTTTTGGGATAGGAAATTTCTAAAACTTATACATCTTGTTTCTTCGTTTCTTTATTTATATTTTATTATCTCACAGTTATGCAAAGTTAAGCAGACTTCTCAGTTTTATTAGCTAGTCACTTCTAGGCAGTGTAAACAGTGACTTGAGTGTTTTAATTTTCAGTTCTTACTGCATTGTTTGACTGCTTCCTACTGCACACTCATTTCCTGAGACACAGCAAAATTATGTTTAAAGTTTTGAAGCCAGAATGTTCACTAATAAATGCTCTAACACTTAGAAATAATTTTCAATTTAAATACTGTATAATTCCATGAAGTAATGGCATTTGGTTGACTGAAGCATACAATATATAACTCCCTTGTTGATGTTTATGTGTCTTGGCCCTGATGATCTCAGAATTCAATTGGTGATATGGGAGCCTTTTATTTCTACATGTATGACTCTCAGCCAAATGCTGTAAATGCATTAAGCTGACAGATTAAGAAGAATTGTGTCATGCTATTTGTCTAGGAAATATAAAAAATATGGGATTAGATATTACTCAGTGGTGAAGTGCATACTGTGTTTGCTGGCTTTGGAAAACAAGGCAAGTGATACCTTTACCTGGAGAGGAAAAGGAAAAATGTTCTTTGTAGATTTTCAAAGCCATGCTTGTTCTTCAAAAAGAACAGATAGATGAAGGGTCAGACTCATTAGGTTGGACACTGCCCTCCATGCTTTGGGAAGCTGAGGAGCTCTTGCATGTGCCTTATAGCGAGGTCATAAACCACCGAAGAAGTATGTTCCAGATTTTAAAAACAAAGGAAGTAGGAAGATAGCAGTCCCTGAAATCCTATTTGAGGCACAGAGAATGGTAATTTGTGTAATGTTTTTCAGTGAAGCTCAACCATACCTTAAGAGATAAGTAACTTCTGCTCTGAAATCTGAAGGGCTCAATGGGACTAAAAGATATTTTATAGAAGTTTATCAGAAAGGGATTATAACATTAGAAATTGCATTTATTTTATAAAAAATTGTTCAAAATTTGAATCTGACATATTTCATACCAAATGTTGAACTAGAATACATTCTATGAATTTTTACTAAATATTTTATAGTACTTAAATTTTCTGTATTTTTGAAAGTATCCTATATGTCTGTATTATTTGCTCAGTTTCTTCAAGTACTTATCCTGGTTTTTTTAATGAACTTTGTTTTCCTGATGCAAGTTTCAACTAATTATAACATTGATATTTTGTTTATTCATTAAAACAATTATATCTTAAAAATTCCAAAGATATTTTCCTGTTGGCAAAACATATTAAAATAGGAATTTATCTTAGGAGTCTGTACTCTGATGTATTTTCAATGGGTTTCTCTGATGTAATTTTATCTCTCAAAGATTGTATATGATCAATCTTATAGTCTGTCCTTAATACTCTTTTACTGTAGGTTTTCTATTCCCTATTGTTTCATCAGCAGCTCCTAACACAGGAGACATTCCCTATCTGTAATACACTTGGCATAATGATTTAATATTTTTTGTGAGATGCCAAATGTTTATCTCATACTTCCTTGGAATTTTGACAGTAACCATATTGCTCTCATGTGACCAAAAATATCAATAAATAAAAATGACCTTTTCTGCTCATCTAAGGTATAATGAAAGCATAGTATTCAGCCTACAAACACTCAGGAAAAAATCTTATGATCCACAGTATGCTTTGTGCTTATAATTTTCATGGCAGATATGATTTGTTATGAGACTTTTTATATCTGTAAAATGGAAATTTATTTCTCACAAGGCATCTATTCCTTTATCTCATTTGTTAAAATATGCTAAGCTCCCAATAAATCAGACAGACAACTGATTTCATGGGTTAGTAAGGGTGAAAATGACAATTTTAATACTTTATTGTAAATTAATGATGAAAATCTTTTAACACAAAAAAACCTTTATATACTAAAAGCTCCTCAATGTCTGCTGAAAGCAAATTTATAATGAATATTAGGAATAATAATGAAATTCTGCCTAAGAACAATATTGACATTTCAGTTTTAAAATGTAATGGCAATTCAAGATAACCTTTAAGCAATCTTTTTGTAAACTGGAAATACACGCATGAAGGTCTGCCTCTGATGTAAGAGTATTACCATATTAAATCAGATACTATTGCCTCAGGAAAGAGCATGTTAGTATTATCTATGACTTTTTAAACTAAGTGACAACCTGATTTACATGGTATACAGCTTTATAGTAATTCCAGTTTTAGTTAGGATCTTATCCCATTTCCATTAAAGGCAACTTAATCTCTTATGGGAAGCTTAAAGGAATCTGGATGAAATGGCAAGTACTAGGATAAAGCTCCAAGGTAGAAAAAATCTTCATTCAGAACAAAGCTGAAACACATGCTTAGCTCTCTGATGAAGTCAAAGTGCTTACCCAAAAGTAGTGTGTATTTATTTGTGATAAGGTATTATGATTAATTTTTATATATGTCCTTTAAGGATTAAATTATAAAAATACAAACTAAGAAGGAAATCTGTAACAATTTAAAATAAGAGATTACATAAAAATTAAGAAATAAAGAAGAGAGATATTATAAGAACTGAGTAACTACCTCAGTATTTTCTATCCTCCTTTACAGGTCTTGCATAACATAGCTCCACTCTGACTTCTTCCAACATATCATGCTTCCTAAATATTCAAGGCTGACCATGGAGAAAGCATTAAAGAGGCAGTCACTGCTCCATCATATCAGTGGTATCACTGGTCTTGTTTGTCCTTATTTTGCTCTGATAACAAACTTCATGCTCTGCCACTATAGTTCTTAAAAAATGTTGAACTTAAAATATGTAACATCAAAGTGGCAGTCAGGAATGGTCTATCATAGAGGAAAAAACAATACAGTAACTATATATTAACTAGTCCAGGGTAAGAAAGTATTTTTGCTACAAGTTTTTCAAGGAAAAAGAAAACAAACTAACATTGAAAAAAATGCTTATTTACTGTTATAGTAGAAAGTCTTTATATTTTTGGATTACCTGATAGCTAGATAAATCACAGCATATATTTATTTATTTATTTATTTATGCATCTTTTAAATAAAGCACCAGAAATTTGCTTAATACTATTAGGTGCTGGCACTCCTATGTTAGTTTTGCTGCTGCTTGTTGCCTTGTGAATTAACAGTCTCTGTCCAGATTGTCAGGGAGAGGAGTGAGATATGCTCAAAAGACTCACAAGAGGAATAATTCATAACTCAGTTAAATCAATGGAGCTCTTGACTTATGTCTTTGAATATTTCTCTGTTCAGGGGTGAAGACAATCTTTTATGTTGCCAAAACCTCATAATTAAGTTATTTATGTTAATTTCTGTAATGAAGAACAGTACAGAACTATCAAAGATGTAATACCTATGTTTTAAATATTCATATTTTAATTTTTTCCTGTCTACTGTCTTATTATATTTTATTTTCATTAAATTAATAATAAACATCCAGACCTTTACACAGTTACACATCAAAAGTCGAACATTTTCTTAATATTTCATTTTGGAATCAGGTTTTATGGTTAAATAAAACCATTTATATAGACAATATGAAATAATAACCAAAAAAAAGGTTGGAAAAAAGAAATAAGATTGATACAGACTCAAAATTCGCGTAATTTCTATAAACGTCCCTCAATAATAAAAATAATCTTAAAGATCAGCAAGGATAAAAATAAAAGCACATTTAGAAACTATAGTTTTGGGATCAGTAGTTATGTAAAATTTGTTAAAACTTTTCATCACAAAATCTCAGTCTTAAATCTATACTTCCATACTTCTTTCACACAATTTCCTGAATCAGTCCTAAAAATCCAAAATTAAATAAAAGTGAATTATTTTGTATGTTCTTAAGTGCATTGTAGTTAATATGAAAAAACACATATATATTAAACCATCCTTGTGGATTTAATATTACAACCTCTGCATCCACCCTGCAAAGCTGCTGCTTTTTTTATGAGGAAGAAAGCATTTCTTGTATGTGTTTGGGTGCACCGGTAACTTGGGGAAATCTGCTGAAAGAAATCAACATTTTTCCAGAAAGTTTTCTCCCTTTACATTGAACTATTCTTCAATTTAAATTTTGCTCTCATTTACTCTTCTCTACCCATGTAGTATTTCAGGTAAACACTGGAAATCTTAGGTGAGGTATCTGTTTGATATAGAGGAAGTCTAAAGGAAAGTGCAAAGACTCTAGTATGAGATGCTGGTTTGGGCTCCACAGATGGAGACAAATCTGGCACAGAAGTACCACGAGCTGTCTTGGAAAGAAAAAGATGGGCATTTTTATCTAGTCCTACAGCCTCGAGGAGACAGGCACATATTCAGACTAATGTTTTCAGTAATGCACTGGCTATTTTTTCCCATCTTACACATAAGCAGTGTGTCATAAGAATGTTGATGTGCCACAGCCTAAGCTTTGAGAAGAGTCAAAAACGCAGGCAGTGACTAGATTTAGCTTTTAGGATACTGCACACTTTCAGACTGTCCTGGCTTCTGGCCCTTAATAAAGGGTTTTCCCAACACCTACAGTACAATAAATAAGCACAGTTTTGGTTTCTATCCTCCTGTTACAAATTATCCACTTTTACAAAGGTAAAATTAATTTCATCCTTTCAGTGTGTGGGTAATTCATTCAATTACTATACTGCTTTCTATGACCCAGATGTCTGGGGTTTCCCCTGCTCTTTCAGATTTTTTTTCCACTTTTACATCCTCCATCCCAATAGCTGTCTGTGTCTGGTTGACACAGAATTCCTTTCACGAAGCTGGCAAGAATAGTCAACAGCCTCTAAAGAACTGTCACCTCTGATATAAATCTCTGAAGCACCTTCCATTTATCTTAGTCAGTGTAAACTGAATTACAGTAACTGAAATTTTTTCCCCTGTGTTTTCAATGATCTCCTAGCCATTTCATATCATTTAGAACCCAGAAACCTAACACTGATGTTGAATCATACAAGGATTCGACTTTTTTTTGCCCTTTAATTGTAATTTAAATAATTAAAATACAGAGAATAAATTCACACATTAGAATACAAAATGACTACTTATTTATTAGGAAGTAATTTGCTGCCTATTGCACATGCCTTTTACAGTACTTATGCAATTTGCCAGATTGGATGGTAAGCATTTCGAAGTGGCTATTTTACAAGGAAACACAATTCAAAACAATATGCTGGTCTTGGACTTCACTTCTGTTGTAATTCACTGCAGTTTAAACATACAAATAACCAAAATGAATGCAATGAATGTTCCTATACTTTACATAAATGCCTAAGAGATAGAAGAACTGTAATTGCCTAGGAAGAAGGAACAGAAGAAGTTGTTTTCCTATCCAAAATATTTCCATTCACATTATAATACCCATGAATTTAATGACCCTTTGTGGATGTCTCACAAAAAGTTGTCGTGTCTCCCCTAGAGCCCAGCATAAGGCAAAATTTTAGCATCTACAGACATCAGGAAATTTCAAAATCAACAAGTATCAGAGGCATAATATTCAGTCCTGAAAAGCACCTCAATTTATTTGTTTTGGATACAGTTCCTTTCCAGCTTTTTTCATGTCCTCCAATGCATAAATAGAAAGAAAAAAAAGCTTGTTCAAAGGTCTATGGGCTTGTCCATGTCACTCTTGGTTACAGACTGCTATCATAACTTCCTCAGGGATCTTTGTTTTCAGGAATGAAGAGTAGACCTCCCTCTCTCTTCCCTCAGGTAAAGATTAATTCCTCATGTAAAAATAATTATAAACTTGATAGTCCTTATTGTCTACACCCAAACCTTTTACAGCTTTTCTATGTGCTTGAGAGAGTATGAAAGAGGAAGCAAGAGAGTAAAAAAGTCCCAATACTGCATATTGTAATCAATATATTGATAGAAAATATACATAGGTGCATGATCTCTGTTTCAGTTTATTTTCTTTTCCCACTTACTGCTATTATTTTTTTTTTTTACTTAGAAGTAAAAATTAGTGTAAGCCTTATGTCTTAATGGAAAAGATCACCCCATTTTATATGTAAGTTGAGATTTGTTTTTTCCTTATATGCATCATGTTACATCCACTTGTATCGAATTGCACTGGCCATTCTATTGCCCTGTTACTCAGATTCAAAGAAGTTCTGCTGTTTTCTAGGAATGACCTTCATCTCTATTGCCAAAATCTTTGCTGTAGAAGTAAACTTTCTAAGTCTACATATGAGCTTTAATTCTTACACTTTGGCTGCTCAGTTTTGTTGTATGGTTCTGTGACCAGTTTCATTAAGGATCTTTAAGAAGTTCAACTTAACAAAATCTTGATCTTTGCCTTCTCAAAACCTCAAAATCATTTTGTGAAGCTTTTCAAAAGAAGTTAGTTTTATGTGAAGAAATCACATTTAACTGAGTGTCATTAATTGTGTCATTAACTATAGTTTTACTAATTTTCCAAGTACATGGAAATGTTTCCATGCCTTCCCTGAATTTTTTCTAAACCCAGGGACACTACATTTGTTACTCTCCACTTGCATTAAGGAACTTTTAAGAAAGCGATGACACACAGATGCTGTGACTCAGTTTGGAAGCCTTGAATTAACAGAATTTGGTTCTGATTTGTGCTAGAGTTCACTCTGTTTGAACTGCAAACTCTTCTACAACTTCTATTTCAGTCAGTCCCCTTGAGAAGTTGCCCACGAGGAAAAATTCAACTATGAGAATCTTCTCAGTTTCTTTGTGAATGAAAAAGTTAAATGAAAAAGGTTCATTTTTATTGTGTTTTATCTTCTCTGAATGCTTTCAATTTCTTTCATGGCTTAATTGTCAGTAGGTCCTGCAGACCATAGGAAAGCTTCCTGATGCTGACTTGTTTGACAAAGATTTATTAACAGGGGGTTTTTTCATCACTTAGCTGCTCCTCCAACTCTTTTTGTCCTTCTTTTATGCATTGTTTTTACATTTAATCTGACAGTGTTTCTTGGTATCTTATTTAATGTTTCATTTTTATTTATACTTGAGCTCAGCATTCTAAAGGAACATTATATGGAATAATATCCATTTTCCTTCTATTTCCTCTCTCCGTCTGAAACTTTTCTGTACAGACAGTGTTGTTTGCCTTGTATTTCAAATATGCCATTCTACAGCAGCCTCCATGCCACAAAGAGTTGAATTTTCCCATTTTCTTCCTAACAAGCTGTCTTGTTGTTATATAGCTCCCATTGTAGCCTAGCAAATATCCAGGCAGCATCAGCATCCTAGGTGTGTAATCAGTAGTACAGATCAAACACCACTTTTTTTTTCTCTGTTTAGGCCCTGTAATTTCATTATGTACATCATTTAATACTAGTGACATCTAATAAATATTCTTCTATCACAGCTATGGCCAAGTCTGTCATCCTGATGTTCCAATATGATGCCAATTGACAGTATTCCATTAAGTTTCCAATATGCCTACTATGTCAGTTTATGCATTCGGGAGTAAATATCCAAAACTTTCTTACCGAATTATTTAAAAGTCTTGCATTCATGATGAAGCATGCATAATGTAGTGTTGGTTCTTCTTTTGCAAACTATGTCAGCAGAGTTGTATTTTTATCGATTTAATATTTTCATTCCTTGACATGTATGTCTTTTAATTTCCATGTCATCCTCAATAATAAAAGTACCATCCCAAGACATTTATCTCTATCTACTTGCTGCTCCCAAATCTTCATGCAATATACATGGAAGATAGG
>JAWWMU010000106.1:73123654-73160098 GCA_035048155.1 Cinnycerthia olivascens
AAAAGTACCATCCCAAGACATTTATCTCTATCTACTTGCTGCTCCCAAATCTTCATGCAATATACATGGAAGATAGGAACAGTCTTTGCAAAACCTTTACTTCACATGTATGCAAATGAAACAAAATAGAAAAGATCACACAAAGTCTTCAGTGTTTAAGAAAATAAGGACATGCATAAATTTCTCTGAAGACTCTATTTTAATTTTCAAGTATTTCCAAAACTATTAGAAGTAACTGTGTGTGCGTGTGTGTTTATCAGTATTTCAATAGCTTTGTAATCATTACTCTTTTATTAAATCATCACACACAGATTATTTAGAAGCAGTAGACCAAAATAAGAAAATTGATCATCTAGTATCAATGTATAAGAGGAATGAAGGCCTTAAAGATAAGTCTGGCAAATACTATTATTTCTGCTCTCCTCTGTTCTATTTGTGAATACTGAAACTAGTTTTACTGAAAATTTAAGAATTAATTTCTCTTGGTGTTTTCCAAAATAGGATAAAAATTAGAAATATTTTAAATGGAAAAATACCATATTGTTTTATTTATAGTTAAATAAAACAATAAAGGAAAACATTATGAAACCTCTTTCAAAATCATATTAATTGTTTGGTCTTAAATGACAAGCAAGTGGCCAGACTAATGACCTTGAATTACTGTTTTAATTTTTAATACTATCGCAGTATAGGTCCCATTGGAAAACTGCCAGTCATCTGTCTCTTATTTTCTTATTCACTTTTATAATAAAACTAATATGTGACAACCCACAGATGCTAAAGCAGTTTTAACAAATGTTCATGCATTTATAGGGGAAATTTCATATAGGCTGTCAAATTATATATTCAATAAGGTTATTTTTTAATAAAATGTATATCTTTATTAAATATGAATTAAAATTAATAAAGGTAAAAGATGATGTTCACTAAGAAATTAGGCTGATTTAAGTGTTTCTGACAAGGCTCTAGATAAGGTATCAGCATGGTATTGCATACATATATTTTAACAAATATATATACACAAATTAAAATGCATTAGGGAAAGAACTACATTTACTGAAAGAAACAGTTATTATTTCATGTAAGTTCATATCCTTCAACTGATATCCCTATGAAGTGGAAACAAAACCATGTTAGCCTACATTAAGTGCAGCTATGATACTGTTACATTTCTTGCTATAACACATGATTCTTTAAATACTGTTACTATCTTTACAAAGGTAATTATTCTACATTATAATAGATCAAAATGAACTTGTAAAATATTAGTGCAGTAGTTATAATGGTACAACTGTCAGTACTGTGCTGCTAATTATGTCCAGATAGTAATGATTATTTTACCTGAGCAACCTGGGTGTTTCTAGTATGCTAATTCATTAAGCTGTTAGTTATGAAAATCAAGATATATAATACTGTCATGAAGAATTAACTCACTCTTTAACTATACCCTATAATTTATTTGGCTTTTGGAACATGTTATACAGCAGCAAAATGGTAGATTCCCTTCTATTGTGTCACTAGCTGCATCACTGCTTTAGGGTACACCAAGAAAAAGGAGCTAATGCAAAGTACTTGCAAG
The DNA here is from genome assembly GCA_035048155.1 of Cinnycerthia olivascens. Lineage (NCBI taxonomy): Eukaryota > Metazoa > Chordata > Aves > Passeriformes > Certhiidae > Cinnycerthia > Cinnycerthia olivascens. The sequence continues at coordinate 73,125,234 of JAWWMU010000106.1, forward strand.
AGAATGACTTTGCTAATACACGAATATCTATTACAAGCCTTTACACGTGTCATTCAATATTTATGTGTCATTCAATGAGTTGTTTTAAATTTAAGCAGAGTACAATTATATTCTTAATAGAACATTTTTATGCTACCACTCTGTTTTTGTGTACATTCTGTTTTGGAAACGCTCACTAAATATTTTGAATTTGCTCGTAAAAAAAGATAGATTTTCAAATTTCAGGTTCTCTGCTGCCTGTAGATGAGATTAACAAAAGAGATGAATTTTCTTCCATTTTTTATACTGCTTGTAATGATTTAACCACAGCCAGCAAGCACCACAGAGGTTTTTCTCACTTCATCCACACTGGACTGGTGGAGAAAAACCACAAGAGTAAAAACGAGAAAGCTTATGGGTTACCTTTAAGAGATAAAGACAGTTTAATAAATAAAAAAAAAGTAAAGCATGAAATAAATTCACCACTTCCAATGGACTGGCAGGTGTTCAGCCATCTCCAGGAAATCAGAGTTCATGCAGCTTGGGAAGACTAACACCATCACTCTGAACATCCTCCATGGTTTCCTTCTTCTTTCTTAGCTTTTTATTGCTGAGTACCATGAAACTGCTTTATACCATATCTGAGATGTTACCTGTTTGAGAAATAGGTAAGTCCATTATTTATTTTTAAGTACTGTATTATTATCATTAAATTCAATTTCTTTGTAAGTAGTTAGCATTTTGAAGTGAGAATATTAGGAATCTGTTTATGAAATATTATATGAATGGGCTATGATTCATTATAATATCTGAAATTTATTTTATTGCCATTGATGGCATAGAATTGAACTGTATAAACACATGGAGATATGGTTAGACATGCTCACATGATTAGCTCTACTTCCCAAGTTCTGTAGATTTTGTTCATTAATTTTATAAATCAAAGGAATTAAAGGAGCATGTCTGTGGGTAAGCCTGACAGAAAATCTCGGGTTAAAGGAAAAGGCTATTAGTATATTGCACAAAAATATTAAACTTTATTTAGTCTAAAAAAGACAAGGCAAAATTAATATTTATTAAAATTATTCTATGTGTAAAGAAATTTTTCATCCTTAATAGGCTCATTTAATGCAAAATCTTGTTATGAACTTAAAAATAAAAAAGATTCTCCCCAACACCCTTGAATGTGGCAAATATTACATAGGGATTTAAATTCTCCTCCCTGCAGGCAGCTTGTCCTTACAATGTTCTGTAGTATTCTTTAGAGGATTATAAAAAACTTGCCCAAACACAGCACACGGGTGCTTGCCCAGTCAAATGCTTGGATGAAAAAACTTCATCCTGTTCTTAATGTGACTCTCTTAGAATATTAATGTAGCTTCACCTTCTGATTTGAATAAACAAATCAGAAGAAGAGTTTTAGGCAGCTTTTCTTTGCCCAGGTCAGGCAAGTCTACATGATATTCAGTTTATTAAGGGGTTATTAGTTAATCTGCCCTGGAGTTTATGAAAAGCCTTCCACCATCTCACACTGTTGTTCCAATAACAGTGGATAATAATAATAATGATCAATAAATAATTATTTTCAGGTGATGCTTAAATTGCATAGAAACTTTTTTCAGATCCCTTACTTTTGTATGTGTTTCACTGTATATATATATATATTTATTTTTTTTTTTTCATCAAACAAGGTAATGAACTGAGTTCCATACTAGAACTGGTGCAATAATTTTACCCAAGAAGTTCCCTTACCCAAGGGTAATCTTTTGCTTTTCTTTTGTCAATTACATTAGAAGATGAATCTGTACAAATTCTCATCATCAGTATCAATCGAGTTTTGTAAAATTTTTTTTTCTCTCTGTCATTTCATAGATCTTAAGCTGTCTAATGTTTTGCATACTTACACAGAAATATTGTTAGGATGCACTGGGAGATTTTTAAAGCCAACAGTGTAATAGATAAGCATGATTGAGTGTTTTTATTTATGGTATTCATTGGTTCAGCATGAAACACAGCACATATTTAAATTGTATTCATTAAAGAGTTTGCACATAAAATATTTAAAGCGAGAATAGAAAGCCCTCAACGGAAGTTAAATGGCCCTAGGGGAGAAAAATTATTGCTTGAAATTATGCAGCCTATCAATCTTAAAAATAACCATGCTCTAGAATACAGTGTGTCTATCAAACAAATTTCTATAAGGTGTATTAAAAAGCAAAACAGTTCCACTCCTACATATATTATTTATTGGACACTGATAGCTTGTTTGGAAGAAAAAAAAAATAACATAAAAAGCACATTTGCAGTTCTTTCTTTCACTACTTTACTGCATTCACATGTCATTTTTTACTTTTAGAACATATTTTCCTCCCTCTTTCCCCTCTTTAGAATCCTAGTAGATATTTTTCATTCTTTTAATTTGTAATATATGTTGATTAACATACATGCACAAGGTAGTCATTTCTTGAATCTGTCTGTCATTTTGCTATTTCCCATTAGGAAATTACTCGGAAAGAGTTGATGGTGACCTGTTGTTTTTATTCCTACTTGTCCCTAAAGCACAGAGATTCCAGAATAATTCAGAATTTTGAAAGATCTGCAAATATAAGTTATTGTAAATTCCCATTAATAAGAATAAAATATAATTTGAGTTACAGAAAACAAAACCTATGTATAACAATAACAAATGAAATCCTTATCCTTTCTCATTTTGTTTGTTTATTTTCAATTGTCCATTTTTTCACCTGATGAACAATATCTTTCAGAAAATTGTAGATAATTTTTTCTTTGTAAGGGCCTTGCTGACTAATTGTAAGCATATGTGAAATGCTTTGCTAATAGGATTATATATGTGTTTTATTAATTTGGAAAGTCATTTCTTGAGAGCAGAATTTTAATGCAAATGAAACAAAGTACGGATAATCTTGTGTCAGAATTTGCAAAAATCTGCAATATACTAAGAAAACTCCACTGTCAAATATATTAGGTATATCAGTATAGAAAATGTTAACAATAATATTTTGCCTTACAGTGTAAGGGACAGAAGCAGACTTGAAAGAAATGGAGTAAAGAGTAAGGTTAAGATTTCACATTTACTAGCTCACATTGTAGGTAACTTTATTGAACTTAAAAACATTAAGAGGGAAGTCAGAATTCACGAAGAAGATTATAAACAGACAAATTATTAAAAAAAATAGAAAAAATTAAGAGCTTTATTTATCCCACTTTTTAGTTGGTAGATATGTTCAGCTATTTCCTGAGGAAAAAACACAAAACCAGGGCATATGAATCCAAAATCTATCATGTTTCCAAGCGTCAACAATTTAGGCCCTTAGACATAAAATGGATGATCTGACTTTTGAGTACAGAATTTTCAGAAGTTGTGCCTGTTGTTCTTTACTTTCCTTGTGAAATGAAGCTACTAAATCCTTTACCAGGGTTCGATTTATAAAGTCTGAAGAGGTCCTGCTAACTGCCTCCAATGGGCCTTGCAAAGCTTAAGGAATTCATCTCCAGTTTTACCCAACATTTTCCCCACCAGTTTTTCTCATGCTAACAAAGGGTGTATTTTCTTAACATCAGACTAAGCAAAAGAAAGGACAAGCATATTTTCTGAAAATACTCTAAGAATGTTATTACAGATTGATGACAGTTGGTTATAAAAGTATATTTTTGGCAGAATCTACCAAATGCCGCTATTAAGTGGCGGAAAACTAGTGTTGCTTAAGGATATATACATACCTCTAGTTATGTGAACACAGACAATGTATGTGAATATTCCATGAGAAAATAAACTAACTGCTTTTTTGGGAGGACTAAATGCTAGAACAGATTGCTACCTAGTGCCCAAATGTGCAATATGACAGCATCACTGTTTAACTCATGCAGGTATTCTATACTGTGAGAAATATTTTGTATTTTTTCCCAGGATGCTGATTTTTTTTTTTTTATTTCAGTGTGTTTCATTGTTTTGCATGTTCACAGAATTTCTGATCAAAAAGAGTATCTTTAGTCCTATTTCTGCCTTTGCTTCCAAGACCACAATTTAGATGTCTTCAGCATTCATACTATTCTCATAGCTATTCTGTTTATATCCTCCATTGAACTGTTCATACTGTCTCTCAAAAAATAATTTTTGTGTGTCATCTTTCTGTTTACATTTTCTGTTTTACTATGAAGTCTCCTCATCCTGCAGCAGAAACAAGTGTTTCCTCTTTTTTCCTCCAGTGTAAGAAGATGACAACATCAACATTTATCTCAGGTGATAAAATTTGTGTTGTTTTTAATATCTGTATAGATACAACCTCATCTCAGATACCGTCTGGGCAATCCCTACATATATTAAGCATTGAACTACAAGCAGTCTTTCTTCCCAATTCTCCTCTTTGACTGCACAACAAAACAAGGTGCATATTATAGTTTGATCTTGTGTGCAGTTCTGCTGCTGTTGACACAAATACGTCTCTAGAATTAGTTTATTCTATTTATTTAAGAAACTGGTTCCTTATGTTTTAAATTAATCAGAAAAGCAATTGTCTTTTTGTCACAGTGTGATTTGCACACATACTTTATGACTTTTACATCTTAAAAATATGACTTTTATATGCCTATTAATAACTACTTAAGCTTCTTTTAATATTTATCATTCCTTTGATCAATTGAATTTTATGACACGCAAGTCCAAAGTAAGAATGTAAGTACTGTGCTACCAAACATATATTAAATAAATAGTGCATACAGCTAATAGTATATGAATGTGGTCTCAGACAGGTACAATAGATCAATCCTCAAATATAACCAACTGTTGAAGATGTATTGCTCATTGAAAAACATGTTCAGCAGAACACATGTAAATTTTAGCTCTAGTGGATCTGAATTAAGTTTCCCTTTGCTGTTGTTTTTTCTACGTTTCGAGCCAAATGGAATCTAAAACAACAACAAATTTTTTGAATTTCATCATAGTTTATAAAGATTTCATTGTCGTTATTTTTTCAATTTAGATAATGAATCTGTTCTAAAATTACCACGGATAAAAGTCTTTAATGCATCAAAGAATGCTTAAGAACCAATACGTTGAATTTAGAAAGCTAGTTATAGATATATATTATATAAATACTTGTTATGACATTGTTTGATATTATGTTGAGATAATGTGACCTGTTTAAGTCATACATGATAAAATGAAACAATTTCTAATATGTTCTTTGTAAAATATTGTATTTCTCAATATTGGGCTGAAAAGCTACATAATTTTAAAATATTAAATGTGTACAATATGGAGAAAAAATACAGAGGTTAGAGTATTAGAATGCCAGTAAATATAAAGGTGATCTTTGTGCTAATATATTTGATATTTCTGTAGATTATCCCTGAAAGACAATGTCTTTCCAATGTCCTGGGAGAAACTTTATATGATCAGATTTTTTGCAGCTAAAATTGTGCTAATGCATTCCTCTGACTTCTTATCTGTCATTACCCCCCAGGCTCACAAAGCTTTCCAGTCATGCAATCCTTTGTATTACTTTAATCTTCTTTTCTATCTCACATTTCACCACCATTTGTTAGATCTTGTGTTTTTTTTTCTTCCATATCCCTGTAAGCTGCTTGTTTGCCCACTCCAGAATCAAAAGTTCCATCCAAGCACTTTTTAGCTTTTTTGTCATGATTGTTTTAGTCTCCTCCTGACTGAACTCCCTTTTTTCAGTCTGTTAAAAATGCCACAGGCAAAGTTACTCTTTGACTAGTGTTTTGATCAGATTTGGCTTTTTCTCAAACTCTCACCAGGATTTCCACACAGCGTATGTCATGTTCAGGCTCTTAAATTTGTAGTTTTCAATCTTTGAGTAATTTATAGTTTAGGACTATTTCTTCAGCCTTACTTGTCTTCTCTTGTTTCTTCTTCTATAACTGCAAGTACCATCTGCATCTCTCTACCTTTAGATTTAATCCTTTGGCTTCTCCTTTGCTGCTCCTTCTGCCTTTTGTTGGTCTGATAAGATTTCAGACTTTTCTTTTAAATGTAAATTGCTCCTTCAAATAAAATGTACACACGTAAAAATCTTCTTAAAGATAAATTTTGGATGTTGCTACTGATCAAATATAACAAAGGATGGCCAACCTGACATCAAAGACAAGGTGACTAGAGAATGAGGAGAGAGGGACAGATGTTGTTTATCTTAACTTCAGTAGGCCTGTTGGCACTATCTTCTATAGTTTCCTGATAGACAAATAATGAAATTAGTTCTAGATAAATGGAAAGGGAAGCTGATTGAAAATGGGCTCAACTGCTGGGCTCAGAGGGCTCTTGTCAGTGATAAAATGTCCCTCTGGAGGACAATCTCTAGTGGAGTGCTTCAAAGGCCAGTACAGAAGCCTACGTTGTTTAACATCTTATTAATGACCTGGACAATGAGACAGGGCAAAACTTATCAAGAATGCACAAAACTAGGCAGAGTGTATGACAGATCAGATAGATGTGCCACCATTCAGAGGGATCCAGACAAGTTGGAGGACTGTACTCAGGAGAACTCATTCCGTTTAACAAAGGGGAATTTCAAGTCCTGCACCTGAGAAGGAGTAACTCAGGCATTGGTATTTGCTGGGGGATCACCAGCTGGAAAGCAGATTGCCAGATAAGGATCTGAGTGTCCTGATACTATTGCAAAGAAAGCCAATTACGTGCAGATGTGGTTGATCTTTTCTGCCTGCCAGGTATTTACCAAGATACTCTATTACTCTCCTTACTCAACTGGAGTGGGAGAGGAAGTACAGGGGAGAAATGATAAAGCACATGGATTGAGATAATGACAGGGAAATCATTCACTAGGTTTTGTCATGGACAAAACATACTCAAATTGGGAAAATAATGGAAATAAAACAAAATTAAAAAAACATTCCCCCCACTCCTTCCTACTCTCCAGGCTCAACTTTGCTCTTAATTCTTCTACCTCCTTCCCCTCAGCAGTGCAGGGGTGTGAGAAGCAGGGCCTGCTGCCTCTTTCTCTTTTCTGCTTTGGTGGGGGTCCCTCCCATAGGAAATGATCTCTAGGAAGCATCTCAGTTGTCACTCCTTCTCCTCAACTGTAGTTCCCCAAGAACTGCAGAAGCATGTGTCCTTTGCTGGGGTTGCAGTCATGCAAGGATTGACAGCTCCAGCATGAGCAGATTGCAGAGGGCCATGGTCTTTCAAATGCTAAATATTTCCAAGGATAGAGATTCCAAGACCTCTCTGGACAACCTATTCCAGTGTTTGATCAATTTTTTTTTTTTTCTTATATGAAAATAGAATGCTTTATCTTTCTTTTTGGCCCCATTGCCACTTTTCTCAACATGTAGTACCACTGAGAAGATTCTGCTTTCTTCTTCTTAACCCTTTCTTATCAGGTATACAAACACAAGAAGATTCTTTTGGAGCTTTCTCTTATGTAGGCTAAATAGTCCCATCTCAGTCAGTCTTTCCTCACATGATTCTCCTTTCCCTGTCTCTTTCCAACTTCAATCATTCTGTATGGTTCTGTGTGAAATTTACTCCCATATTTGTTCCCAAAACTTCTTCGTTCTGCTTTTTATTTAGTGTTCTATTCTTTCTCTCCCCTCTGTCTAACTATTTAGAGTTTAAATGTTATTTTGTTAGTAGAAAGAATAGGAACTAGATTCCTAGGTAGCTGATTTGGAAAGAATTGTTTCAAATCCTTAAAATCTAAACTCTCAGTGTCTTGAGATTGCTATATCAGTTAATAATAACAGTAATTCTTCCTGGCAAGAGCAAACAAACCATGATGTTGACTTTTGTTTCTTCCCTGGGCTTTTCTGGCACAACAGTAGTTTCTAACATTCAAGCAATCAGGCATTAGTAAAACTGTCAGCATTTGTTAAACTTTAGGCTCCTTGCCATTATATTTGCAAATTTGTATATCTCTGGCGTTTTTGCCAATAACAGCTGATAAGCTGTAGTTTTAAATGCACAGTCCTCAGGTCTGAATCTGCTTTTAGTTTAAACAACTGAATAACCTAGGGCTAGCCTGAGCTGCCTGGTGCTATAACCTACAGGGAAGAAAATAACACCTTGAAAAGTCATTTTCATAGACCTGATGGATTTAATAGCAGAACCTCCTCCACAAATTTTAAAAAATAGAAGAAAATAATTATATTTTTTACATAGGTTGTAAAAATATTTGGGCTTTATGGAAGTACCCTACAGTTCTTCATCCAGTCTTGCAGTGGTAAGAACAAAAGAAGGTAAAAGAACAGTTCTCTCTTACCTCGTGGACCTTTAGGCCAACTGCAATTTGTCGTTTTGACTGCAGCAGAACAGTTCCTGAGATACTCACTCCACCATACCCAAGAATTGTTGGTGACTCACTCTAATTTTTTGTACTAGGAAATTAAGCACTAAAATTGAATGAGGTAATGTATTTCAAATTTTAGTTGAATTCGACAGTACCATAACAGTAGGGAGAAGGTGTTTACTCAGATAGTACTGTAACAAAGCAGTAGATAATAAGAAATTTCATATATGGGCAGTCAGGAAGAATATATGCGGGTTTACTGCTCACTTCATAATGTCTTAAGTCTCACTTGGACTTGGTCCTATTTGGACCCTTTCCCTTATCCAGCTGATTATTACTCCATCAGAAATGAAACCACAGAGACAGATCTTCCTTGTAAACTAATATTACAACTATTTCACATTTAATTATCCACTTTTGTCTGTCTATAACATCTAATTTTGTGTATTTCTCGAGAAGCATGAGACTACACATAACTACAATAGGTATGGTGATTGTTTTTACAATGAGTTATATAATTTACAAGTGAAAATTTTAATCAAGTTTCCTAGCATGCACTTTTCACTCCTTGTTTCATCAGATTACAGTCATAAATATGAAGAAGTATTTTAATTATGTAAAAAATTTTATGTGTGTATCTCAATTGTATGCTTAAGCCTCTTAGCTGTAAAACATAGCACTTCATTTTTTTTATACATCCATCTTAAAAACTTGTGTAATTTTTCCCCCAGTGCAAATAAAGACCGCAATAAAATGGCTACAAAATCAGTGGGCCTTCTGCAGAATAAAACAGCTAGGTTTATATTACAGTGTGAAAGGACCTTGGTGTTCTTATGACAGTTATGAAGAATTATAAAGGCTACTTCAACTTCTAGGCCTCTAGCTGCAAATCTTAACTTTTAATTCTCTGATTTGTTATGAAAAACTAAAGATAATTATAGGATGTTTTGTATTTTCACACACACACACACACACACACAAAAGCCCAACACCCTCTCCAAACTCAAATGTATAAAACTCTTTCACTTATGACACTTATTTTAATTTTGTTTTTAAATATTATTCAATCAATAAATTGGAAACAAAATGCAGACTTTTTCCCAAATATATGTTTGATGGACAGGTATTAGATATATTTTCTCATGACAATATATGCAGATAGGAAAAATAACATCCTTAAAGCACAGAGACAATCCCTCTGACAACTGCTTCACCATGGATACTTTTTTTTCTTTAGTCACACAATGGAGACATGAACGGGTCTGCACATACAGAATCATTTGCTATACAAATGCAGGGCTTTACAAAAGCAAGCAAACAACTCCTCATTTGGACAGGTCCTGAGCATTTGACTTCTTCCTCTGAAATGAGCCAATGCCAACATTTACAGAAGTCGTACTTGGAGGTGCCCAATTTTAGGCATGTACATGAGAGCGTTGTCTTTCTTAGTTTTCAAGTAAAAAAATGCAGGCCAAATTTCTAACCTTTTTTATTCTGGCAGCTATGAGCATGCAAATGGCATTGTGACACCTGAGCAGAGATACAGGCATGAACATCTGACTATATGTTAGTGCTAGGCAGCAAGAGAGAGAAAGTTGAAATAGTATTGTGTGCTGATCTAGTGACGATGTTTAAACCAGATATTTATTCCTCTTTTAGATCAAAGCAATGTTGCAAAACAAGACAAAGGCCTGAAATATTTTCAGGAATACAGTGTTCTTTTCAAAAGGAGGACTGTGAAAGTAGACAAGAATAGTAACATTTTCCACATCTTTAGATTTATTTAGGATATTTTTAGGCATTAAGATAAAAATCAATACTTTCAGAAAAGCCATATTTTATAGGAATGATTATTCAATTAAGAATTACTATTACTGTAAAGAATAAAAGTGCTCAGGTAAAGAGCATATAATGAGGTGAGGAGGAGATACTCATGTCCTAAATGAGTGATTTAGTATCATAAAGAACACAAAGTTACTTCTAAAGTCTAAAGTAAAGATAATTTCACACAAGAGATTTCTCAGGATATCGCTCAAAAATCAATTCTCAGTAGCATAATACACACATACATGTGTCTCAAATAATGAGAATATGATTTTTTCTTCTTTTATTTTCCAGTTTTACACCTTTTCTTTCTCAAATTCTATATTACATCATCTTTCTTAATATTTTGGTGGTTTCAATTTGTTTGTAGCTTGGAACTTCTTACAAAATATATTGATGTTAATCTGTGTTGATCAGACTTTTATAACCTGTGATATATTTCTTTGCCCCAGGTAGATTAGAATCATGTTCATCATGCAGTTTCAGAATTGTGATGTTTGCAATTGTGAGAAAGGTCTTAATTTTACTTTATGCTAGGAGTTTTGCTTTCAGCATTCATGAGATTAATCTTCACAAGGATATACATGGAAAACTCCTATGCAGAAATTCATCATTGGAAACTTTTTAATCATATTTGTTAACATACTCATATGCTAACAAAAGAAAGAAAATTGTGGAAAGATCAAATGTTCTGATGGTTATTTTTGGCTTTCCCATTTAACTGAAAATTAGCTAAAGGCATTTTAACACAACATTTTATGCCAAATGAGTATTTCAAAAGAGCTACTATCAAAAAGAGACCACTTACCATAATAATCATAATAATATTAATAATAATAATAAAAGAGTTTATATTCACTTGGGTTCATAATGACATATGTTTAAAATTCTATGAAATTTAAACTAGGTGAAATCAAAATTGTTGGCTACAAAAAACCCTTGTGTTGAAGCTACTTGCGTTGTTTATCCTTACACAGGGAATAAAATCTTCTTTTATCAACATCAATTCAGACTAAACCAATGTCTGTGGGAAAAGAAGATACCCTACATAGACATAGTTTCACTTAGAGCTGCTGAGTATTATGGAATAAAAAATGCTTAGACAATGTCAATTTTGTTCGGCATCAAGATTTTTCAGCTTGCCTCAGGCAGGAAAGAGCCATTCCATAACAGATTTTTAAATTTTTCTCTTAGAGCAGCAAAACCAGCTTTCCACTGCATTTAAATTTACTCTCCCTAGTGCAGAGGTGACTATTTAATTTTGATAACTGTTCTGAAAATCTCCATGAGAAAATTAAAAATCTTACCATGTACTTAACTTCTTTTAATAAGAATACTTAAAAGAATGTTCCTACAGAAAATCAGACAGTTTTTGCATATATAATATTAATCTATTTCAGAAAATATAATTTGCTATGTTTAAGATAATATTTTAGTAATTTTTAATTGCAGTGAAATGCATCAAAAAGTAAGCCCTTGATACGGTTAGTCTGTGGAGCTGAAACAGTCTTATATCACAGCATGTGCCTCTTGATAATAATTAATATAATAAATTATCATGTTTATAACCTGTCACTGCATGAGTTGTCAACCTATCAAACAAAGCAGGAGCTTTCAGGAAACATTGAAGAAGCAGTGTTAGTTTCTTTCTAGGTGTTAATGCTGGCTCTATGTCCCTCATTAATAACTAGATGTTAAACCACTTCATTAAGCTGAATTGTGGCTGTGGTGAGTGCTGTGAAATCTAACATACAGGTGTAATGACCTTGTTCAAAAAATATTATGCCTATATAAAGAGACCTGTATATAGATGTACATAAGTTAAGAATGTCCTGTTTGCAAACATTTTTAATGCAAATTATTTTCTGTAATACCCATCATTTAGATTTAGATCTACGTTCAAATAGTGTATTATAACATGTCCTGTAAATGAGATATTGGAGCTATTCAAAATTTAAAAAAAAATAGCAGGACTGACTCAGCAAATTTGAAATAAATAAATATAAGCTTACTTTATAACTGTGAGACTAAATTATAAGTGCGTATTTTTATGGCTTTTTTTTCTTTCCAGTGTCCACATTTTTCAAGTCTTCAGCCATTGCATTGCTGAATAAAATGTACCTTTTTATGAATAGTTATACTAACAAAAAACATAACAGTAAAACCCTACATTAAAAAGATTTTGGTGTATTTTTCTTGTTTTTTGCTTTTAATTTTTTCTTAGCTTCTACCACTTGAATGTGAGATTTTACTACTTCTATGCTCACCCATTTAAAAAAAAAAAGTTGGAAATAGCTTGGCATTTATATATTTCCTTTTGACATTATCAGGGTTAATTAAATTATAACCTCCCCATTTGTGGAACATATGAAAGGCAATAATGTCATCTGGGATCATAACCACAGAAGCTGCACGAGGCAATGTTTACTGCTATGTGAAATGCTCCAGTAGCTATTATGCATGTAATTTAGAAAGAGAATCAGAAGATGAGTTTTAAATTATCTCATACAGGACTATGGAGGGGTGAGAAATACGTCAGAATACCCTGTCTTCAATAACAACATGACTCCAGACATTGCAGTTCAGTAGCTCGGTCAAAGGCTACGTTTAGCACTGCCATCCTCGAGAGAGGCACATCTCATGTGAGCCGTCCCTTTATAATGGACAAGAAGATATCACTAATTCCTCTCTCAGAATGCCTTATATTCAAGAATGAAAATGCTTCAGGTGCAAAGCTTCATGGCCATTACATCAGCACTAATGGAAGTTAATTTAAGTAGCTGGATATTAAGGAATGACGTCGTGCAGTGTCATATGATATGACAACAGGAACAAAAAATACCCAGGAATTTGGAAGGCTTTGAGCCTTGGTCTTTTTAAGGGAAAAAAAAAAAAAGAAAAAAATCAAACAAACTAGCAAACCCAAACAAAAATCCTCAAAACAAAAACCAAATTAAATGAACAACCAAAAAATAAACCAAAAAACCCACAACAACAATAGTAAATCATGCTGCAACAGGATTTAAGTTTGTTATCACAGATAAGTGATGTGTTGTAGTGGTAATAGTCAACATAGATTGAGGAAAGAGGGAAAATAAGGTAGTGAGAAATGCTGTGGAGAAGAGACAAAATAAAAATAAAGGACATTGTATTATATTCAGATTTTGGAAAGAAATGAGAAAACTCAATAAAAATAAACATGGAAAAATATGGCTGCAAAGCAGGAGCATTTTGTGAGGCAATGGCAGCTGAAACAAAAAGGGAAAAAATAAAGCCAGTCTATCACAAGTTTAGATGGGTTCTAAAATTTTTGGGAAGCAGTTACCATTGGCAGCTGGAGGATTGGCAGGAGGTACTCAGTCTAAGCATGCAGACATAGAAATGTGATAAAATGAGACCCACCTTTTTACACAGAAAATATTGCAATTGTGTCAAGAATGCTTAAGGATCTTGAGCATGTTTCAAAATACCCAGATAGTTAGGAATTTATCCCCTTGAGCTCTAACTCCTTCTTGTGATATAGAGTACTGTGAACTTTCTGTTCAGCCATTATTTAAAAATCTACAGAGAAGTAAAGCTTTCTGTATTCAAGGAATAAAAACCCAGGAGAGAACACAATTCCTTAGAGGACTCCTAAAATACAGATGAATTTCACAACACTCTAGATACTTACTTAATTTGCTTAATTATCAGGCTAGGACCAGGCTGCTCTAGGTGATCTCCATCTATAAGAAGACTAGTGAGGATTCCACATGTGAAGGAAATTGGATGTGAAGATATAATTAAGGATTATTCATAAGCATTATGATACAATGAAAATTACCTAGGACGTACCTGGATAATTTTAGCTTTATATATTTATAATGAAAATGTATACTAACAAATGACTTTTCTTGTTTTCTTGACTATTCTTGTTTTGTCTTTTTTTTCCCCCAATTGTTTTATTCTGGCTGTTTTACCAATCTGTTATATTGTTATCGGGGATCAATGTAAAAATCCTTGATTTACTTTAAGAAAGAAAATCTTCAAAAATCTTTTAATATTCTTCTTTTAGGGAATGAAAAAGCAAATTAGAATTTTATATTTTCTTATTATGCAGAAAAATTATGGATAACATCAACAGATCTTGGGGCTTCCTTTGATTTACTGAAATCTGATGGCTCTTCTAAATCTTATTTGTACTATGGTAAATGATATTGTAAATGAGACATCTTTATTTTCTCTCCCTATATATAAAATCATAATTGCTGCTTTGGATTATTCAGATAATTTTTTAATGAGTGACATGGGCATTGAATATGCTTGTATACATGTAATTGAAACTAACATTTCTATGACTCTTTCAGGGCCTGAGCTCTTTGTGAAGATTCCATATGTGCATGAAATTCCATTTGGTGCTTGCCTAGCATAACTATGTATGTCACCATATATAATGAGTAAGTCATAACAGTTACATACCTGACAAGCCTCATTTTAAGTTGAATATATAGAACATATTTAAAAAAAATACATCTGTAGATTATGCAACATGAACTATTTTTATGCAAACAATACACCTGAGTTATTGGCTTTCAAATTTTCTGACCACTACCTCAACTGATCTCATCCTAGAAAACAATATAGAAATTTGTTCCTTTCAGGTCGATTTTTCCTTACTTCCCTAGCCCAAATACTGTATGCAATTCTATTTTAAAAGGAAAAAATATAAATATTAGTAGTCATTCACCTCTGTCTAATAGGAAATTAAACAATTAAATCCTGATGTCTTTATCTGTACTGAAGGAATATGTCTCTCAAATCCTCAAATTTTTTTGATGTGGAGAGCTACCAGCCTCTGGAGAGCATCTGGTAGATGTACTAGCAGACTATCAGCTAAAGATAAGAGCCCAGAGAATTAGGAAGTGGAGAACATTTGTTTCTGTTTCAGATTTGTTTTAATGCTTTTTTACCAGTTATTTGCCTTTGTTATCCTTTAGAAATCTCTTTTTATCTTTGTTATCCTTTAGAGGGTCCCTTTTTTTTGTAAGTTTTTCATGTGACCCTAGTTAGAATGATGTCATGCTAGCTATGGACATTCTATTCAAAAGGAAGAGGGTGGGAAGAAAAGAGACTAAGTCATAATCATGGTGGACCAGGCATGGCATGTGTCCTGTCAGCTGTGCTTCACAAAAGGATGGTCCAAATAGGATGTCCTCTGCTTCTTCAGTAATCTAATAAAATTTTAATGTACAAACATTTGGGAAATACAACTTAGGTTTATATTTTTTATTTTTTTTTTTTCTTTCTACATTCAGTAAATTCAATATAAATCTTCTTCTTCATCCTTCCACTTAATTACTTAATAATTTCCTGCAGAAATATTTAATTCATAGCTTGCTCCTTTCTTCTACACATTTCAAAACTGCTTGCCTGACCTTTCACTTTCTCACGACACACTACAGTGCAGTTCCAAATCTCTTCTCCAATTAATCTGCACAGTGGCACAAGTAAAATACAAAGTTGGGAATTGCATTGCAATTTCTGTGTTATTACTACTGAGCAAAGGCCAGCAACCTCATGTTTCTTGCATTAGCTGGCCCCTGCTGTTTCACTTAAAATCCATTTGTTTGAAATGAACAGGTTATAGAAATTGGACGTACAATTTTAAACGTTTAGCTAAAATATATGCAGTGTTGAACTGCTATGTTAAAAAGTATCACCCCACAAAAGAAAAACCTCACCCAAAAAATCATCTTTGGATATTTTCCTTCAACTCTAAAAAAAATAATTACAAAGACTCAGAATGACAATATAGAGTAAGATAGTGTATGTACTTTTCTTAACAATTGCCAGTGGAAGCAGATGGGATATCAACTAAATAGTCATGATTCATTAGAGTTCTGCAGGCAAAACTTATAAAATATACAGAATATAACATCAATTCCTTTCCTGAAAAAAAACAAAAAATCTTTATAAAAATTCCTTTTATATTGGTTTTAGGAAAGAATCTTTTAAAAACACCAGAAATTAGATAACACTGAAAAATGCCTTCTGACACTGTTAATTATGTTTCTTGATTAGGTTGTTCCATGAACTGGAGGCATTTCACCATAAAATAGTGTAATGAAAGCCCAACCGTTAGCACCCAGGAAGAAAATTCTGCTGACTTTTCCTCACTGTTCTAGGACCCAGTGAAAACACTTCACACAATAGTCTTCACACCTGAGAAGTGTGTTGATGATTTTCAATAAAAAAGTAAGATAATGGAAATTTTATTGCGCATAACTAGGTTTTCCAAGTACTGTGCATCGAATGAGCCTTTTAGAAAATAATGAGCTCAAATCTTATATTAGCAAAAAAGTGGTAAATCAGTTCTAAGCTATATTCATTTAATTCAGTTGAATTTTCAGGAAAAATCCAGGATAACTGAAGCAGTATTTGGCTCACAGTTACCATCTTAGCTTCAAATTCTATTCCTGGTTCCCTGGTTTCCCTATTTTTAATTTTTTTTTTTTTAATTTAGCTGAGAACTGTGCTTTACTCAGGAATGTACTCTTCACCCTCTCCCAAAATCTGGTTTGGGAGTCACAAACCTTAAAGGTTCCACTATTTTTCAAGTCAACATAAAGCTCTTGAAGATCTCTGTGACTCCAGTTCAAAGTGACATCAGCATGACCCCTCTGTGTTTATAACACATAGCTTATAATATAAGAGCTATATTAATTTTACTATTATAACACCCAGTAATTGAATTTAATGGTATGTTAACATCATGGCATAGAAACTACTAGTTTGGCATTATCCAGGACTCTGATTATAAAAATACTTGGAGAAAATTGATCTATGTGGGGAGAGAGCTACTTATGATAGCAGCTATATTATGAGTAATAAAGGACTGTTTCAGCTCACTTAAACTTATAAAAGCATTGCTTGGCTCTAGAAAGTTCCAGATGGTGCCTTTGCAGACACTAGGAAGATAATCAGAGTATGGTTGAGGTTGGAAGGAACCTCTGAAGGACATCTTGTCCAACTTTCTGCTCAAGCAGGTTCTTTCAGAACAGGCTGTGCAGAACCGTATGCAGTGAGAAAACAAAGCCTACAAGAACAGAGGCATTAAGAATCTTAGCTACTTCATGCAGGATTGACAGCATAGAGAGAACTACACTGGAGAATATCTTTTTGGGATGAAAAGTAATGATACTTCGTATTTATTTACTTGGATTATTCATGGATGTACCAATGTTATGGAACACAGTTTTGAGCTGCCCCTATCACTGTATATATATTAAATTGCCTTTTGGGACCAAATGAAAGAAAACCAGTAGCAAACAATGATTACTCCTTGTTTTTCTTCTTTTTAATAAAAATCACAGAATGGACTTAAATAAAAATATTTAGAAATTTTAATTCATTTGCCTTATTTCAAATCTAAAATAGAAAAAAAATTCCATTCCTCCACGATTCTTTATGAAAAACCAATTCTACAACTATTATCAAATGTTTTCATGCTAAAAAACCTGTTCCTTAGCTCTCTTGGTCACACTGGTAAGGCACTAGTATTTAGAAAATATCCACTTTTATAGAACATTTGAAACAACTGTGTTTTCCTTTGGTAATTTTCAAATTATCAAGTTCCAAATGATAGAGAGCTAGTGAAAGAACTAATGCCTTTCTATATTTTGTAAGAAATTATGGAAAGAGAATGACATTTTAAAATCATCCCTCACTCAACAACAAACTAATGAATCATAATTAGACTAATTTTTTCAAAGCTTTACCAGTTTAATTTTTTCTTAAACTTTCTTTAGACTGACTACATCTAAAGACAATACAGAGCTACTTTTTTCTTTTTTGGTTTATTATTCTGAATAATAGACACCTCATTCAGACAGTAAAGAATCAGTGTTGACAATTCCTTAATTATCAGAGCCTTCAAGGGATTTACAAAGCCCTGTTGGCTGCCTTTCACAGATAATTGCAGCTCTATTTTCCTGCCTTCTGTTTTGTTTTCAACATGGTGAAAGAAAACAGTTACAAAGTTATCTAGGACCCTAGTCAAGGAGCTGCATCCTTGAAAAGCACCAGAATTTGGAGAATTGAATTAAAAGATAAAATTAGCTGTGCTTAGTTCCTAATTGCATCTACCAGTTGCTCGTCTCATGGTTTTGGCTGAGCTTTTTTCACCCTTCTACCTCAAGTTTTTATTGCTGTAAAATATGCATAACATTTCCTCATTGCTGTTTCTGGACAGAGAATGCTTAAGTCATGATGCCTGCACAGTGCTCTGAATATGCAGTACGCTATGTAAATTATATATTTTCAAAGACCAAAGCACTTCTGTATTCACAACATTTTGAACTCTAAATTAAAAGAGCTTCCTAGTGACAGGCTGATCAGGTGAACTTGTCACTTACAAAACTGCCCTACTGTAAATTTAGGAAATGAAGGAAATTATTAGGGATCCCACAGTGCTCAAAGTTAAATGCCTGGGAATTCATCCAGAGATTTCAAATGGGGAAAAGACCGAAGGGTAACTGAATTCCTGTGTATTTGAAAGCCATTGTTTTAAATACTGGCTTCTTATCAAGACGTGATACTTACACAGCACTTTCCTAGTCAAACTGGCTAAATAAAAATAATTTCTAGGTAGGGGAAAGTTTATTAAATCATTTATTGATAACGTTTGCATCCACATTGATATAAATAGGGCAAGGAAGCCTTACAAAGACATAAGTATTTGTCCCAAAGGGATAGTGATTTCCATTAAAGATAATAAGCTGGTTATCAGGCTCAAATTAAACTTATCTGAATATTAAAAATTGTTTTTGGCAAACTTAATGCAGCAGGTAAGTGAATAAAGATCAGAATTGGAGAAAAATACTATTTGTTGTATTTACCACAGTTTGGTTAGGGAATCCTCATTTCACTACTTAAGAGTATTTTTTTCTGTCATCAGTATAGTGGGAATACTGTTACTTATATCCATCAAACAAAAAAAGCCCCAAAAAACTATTTATGATATAAAAAGACTTATAGGATGTAAGTTACGCAACCATTTGAAAACTGTACCCATGTTTAAAACAAGGGGGACTCATATTTCTGTTTACTGTCTGACCTTCTGTAGAGCACAGGAAAAGATGAATAATGTAAAAGGATTCATTGTCATAGGCAATTAACAGCAAACTTTCTTATTTGTTGTGAGATGTGTCATCACAAAAGGAAAAAGAAGGAGGAGAAAGAGACGAAGGGAAAAGAGGACACCTTTGAATAAATTCTAAATATCAACACTAAACTACAGCTACAGGAAAAGTACAAGAGTACTCTGCAATGAGATGATGTGCAGCATGATTATTGTGGAAAAGGAAATTGGAGGAATGTGAAGGACCAGGAATAAGCATGTAAGCGAGTTTAGTCCCAAACATTCTGATTATTGTGACAGAAATGTTGTGATTGGAAGAGAGGGTCCTGTGGAAATGGGGCAGTGTTGTTCTGAGCCAACTTTCCTTTTCATTTCCTGGGCTTCCAAGTCTGTCCTGGGAATCATGCTCGGTGTGCTTGTGCCTTGAGAAGGAGCCCTGAGGATCTCACTAAAAGGGGCTTCAGGGGTTCACAGGCCCTCCACTCCATACAACTCATTTCCTGGAGTGCTCCAAAAGGCTGACTGCATGCAAGAACAGTATGGTGTAAATGGTATGAAAAATTTATTTTATGTAAGAGGTATGTACCAGGTAAACTAGAAAAGGAAGTTCTTTACTCTCTCCTTTTTGTCAATCCCAGATCTGGATCATCCATGCTGGCAGGAAGGATCTAACTACTAGTGATCTTTTCCTTTCTCTTCCTCTCTTTTTCATCTTTATTCTCTCCTTTTCTGTTTTATCCTGGTAAGTGAGGTTATCACATTCTCCCTCTTACTCCATGCCTGAACTTTGTTGAGAGAGTTGGGAGCTTGTTAAAGTTTGCCCCAGAAGCTGAGAGCTTGTAGTGAGGCCAACACCTCTACAATTAAATAGGGTGCTAGTTGCCAGAGTTAAGATAATTACACAATAAAGCCTAAGAATTGTCTGACAGGTGGACTGTTGTCCATCTGGATGAGAATTTAAAACCAGCATCACACTTGCTTCTGGATTGACAGTGAGTTAAATACAAATTTGTGAATTCACTTAAAGGAGGAAAAATGGATTTTCAAAGCATACACTGAGGAAAGATCTTCTCTTTTGATTATCAATGCAAGAAACTTCAGAAATATTAACTAAATTTACTCTGAAGTAAAAAAGGGTTGTGTCATCACTGGATGGATTTCCTTATGCTATTCTTAGAAATCAAAGTTGTCTAACAAAAAAAAATCCAAAGAGAAAGCAAAGCTCAAAATAAATCTCAGTTAAGTGGGAATTATATTCACCTGTCAACTGTGCAAGTTTGTCCTCTCAATTAACAGTTGTGTTATGACCCAAAGAGAAACTAATGTATTTGAAGGTGATTTGCTAAGATGATAGTAAATTCATCCTCTTTATCAATTAAGCTAAAATTAAAAAAAAAAAACAAAAAAAAAACCCAAAAGCCAAACAAACAAACAAACAAAAAACCCAAACACTTTTTCTGCCTTTGAAATCTTTCCTCTCTCTTCTGCCCCTGTAAGTGCCAATAGCATCATCATCCTGACTACTTCTGTAGTGCCAGGAAAAGTATCTATATCTAGGATAAATTTCTTCCTT
Organism: Cinnycerthia olivascens; assembly: GCA_035048155.1. NCBI lineage: Eukaryota > Metazoa > Chordata > Aves > Passeriformes > Certhiidae > Cinnycerthia > Cinnycerthia olivascens. Next base: position 73,146,016 of record JAWWMU010000106.1, read on the forward strand.
CTGTGTTCCACTTGCAGAAAAGGCAACAAATATATTACAAAGTATGCAATTATTAAAATATAATATAATCAATGTAAATTATTATTATATGTAACATCAATTATTAACACAAGTATTGAAATATATGGGTTTGTGACTGCAAATAATAAATAAATAAATAAATAAATTATGGGAATAATTTATTTATTTACTTATAATATAATAATATATTTTATATATATATATAACTAATTATATATTTGTTTATATACTGTTGTACTGCAGTCTACATCTGCAGCACAACAGGAACATGATTGACAAAATAAATGTGTGTATAATTTTGTATTTCTCTATGTATATAAAACCAGCCACACATTCTGCCTGTTATTTATATGTTTCTGTACTCAAAAAAAGAGCATTCTTTGAATTGTCAAGAAGAACAAAAATAATACTTTGTACAACAAAATTCCAAACTATGAGGTATTTCCTTCTCAAGATAATTTTTTTCCTTTTTTCTATTCACAGAAATCTTGTCATTAACTAAGAAAACAAAAATATGATTTTATAACATATCTACATTCATATTTCATTTTCCTATGACCAGACAGAAAATTTTTATTCCTAGGTTACCCTATCACGGACTTTCGTGAGGCAGACTTATAACAGTGTGAAACCTGATTCTTTTAGGCACTGATATGCATTTTATAAATGTGTATATTGAATGTCTTTTCAGGTAAGGGAGGGTGCTGGCTAATTGGAGAACACAATACTTCATGACAAAAAAAATTTTTAAGCTCCAAAGGTTTTCATATGTACTTTGTGAAAGTGGACAGTAGCCTTTTGCACAAGGAATTGTCATTTCAAAGGTTGTTTCTGCCCTTGGGATAGCATTTTTCTTCTCTCTTATTTCTATAATAAAAGTTTTAAAATCTTTAATAATATAATAGTCTACTTCCTTTAATAGTACTGGTCAACTTGATGTGCATTAACTGTACAACTTGTGTTCTTTTCTGAGCTTTTTTATGAAATTGTTTGTCTTCCTCCCCCATTGCCTCAAATTGGATGAAAATAAATTAATTATAAATTGATATTCTGTCCATATCTAAAGTCTACAAAGGTCAAATATCACACAAAATAAAGTATTATAAACATTTCAGGAAATAATGATCCAGTGCAGCACTTTAAAAAATAACTGAAGAAATAAAGAAATAAAACCCCAAAGCACAAAAAAAAAAAAAAAAAAAGTAGTTTTGCTACGCATCATCAGCAGCTCCTAGGACTTTCAGTGCAGAAAAATTCAGGTAATTCCAAATTTGTTAAGGTAAGCTTTGGGATATTTGATACACTCACTCAACTCTCTATCCAGGGTTAAATTTTACAGATAACTATATAGAAGAAACTATAACATTTAGGACTATTTATGAAGAATCAATATTTCTGAGGCTTATAAGTGTCTGAATGCTTTGTGTTGGGATGGTTACTCATTTATTTCAAGACACAGGAAAATAATTCTGTTAAGCCATTTGATACAGCTTTCACTGTTCTTCAGTTTCTTGCAGGTCCCTGTAGTAGGTGCCAAAACTGGTTGTGACTGAATATGAAGTCAAGTTCATGCATGGAGTCTACTGGTTTTCACAAGGAGCAGCTGACTATACTGGCAGGTGTCTTAGAGATCACAGGAAGTATGGGTTCTAGTTGAATCCTGACAGTGGAGGTAGCATTTCCCTATTTTTTCTGCACAAGCACACCAAATATGTAAAATGCTCCCAGTGCTTAAATTTAGTATTTGTAAATATATCAAATTGAATTTTGATGTAATTGCCAGCAATAGGAGGAATAGCTATTCCAGTGATTATTTTGTCTGTCCTGTTTCTGGTGACTCTTCTCCACAAGAAAGTTATGATCATCTGTTGAAGTGCTACTGATCAGTTTGAATAATACAGACAGGAAACACTATTCAGCATGCCAGGGAAAACAGTTTCATTAATCTATATAATCTTCCCTGTCTAGCAAATTAAATAGCATTTCTGCCACCCTTCCCCCTGGAACTTACAGTGAGAGAGGATACAGGTTGCTGCCTAAGCAATGTTGAATTGATTCAAACACTTTCTACTCCTTCGCAGTGACAGCATGGATTAAACGTAAATACAGGACATGGACATTCTGCCTAGCGCTGGTCTAGAGTTGCAACACTGTCTTTACTGTCAGTGTGCTCGCTGCCTTCTGTGCCTGGGTTCAGGGCTGAAGGTATGTTCAGAGTAAAGCTAGAGTAAGTACTATGTCGAGCAACAATACTTGAGGTCAACTCAGTCTAATGGACTGATGTTCACTGGAAGCTAGAGATTTTTAGCCTCTTGCTAACATACAGAACACACACACAAAAAAAAAATCACTAAACAAGCAGTACTCAGTAAAATCACAGGATTCACAGTAATTGTCCTAAGATAGTTCATGAGCCAGAGTAGACTTTCCACTGGCTTCTAATATCGAACCATGTTTTTAGGGGGAGTTATCAAATAATTTGTGCATTTGAACAGATTGTCAAGCCCAGGAAGGAGTTAAAAAGCAGTTTCTTTATACAGGCTTTTTCACTGCTGAAAAGTCCTGTTTCTCTGCCCATGGGTCTGCATTATCTCCCATTTGGACTTGTTTGAAAATTTTCAAAGATGAAAATAAATTCCTAATGGAAAGACTGATTTTACTTTATTCCGCTCAGGAGGGCAGTCTTCACAATTTTAAAAATTTGAGATTTCAGGGTTTCAGTAGGAAATGACAAGCAGATAGAAAGCACTCCAACCTGCAGGCTTGTACAGTACACAGAATCATTGAAAAGAGAGGATAGCTTTGAAAGGAAAGGTAATAACTGTGTCTGCATATAGGTGATACACCTTTTATCGACGTACATCTCAGATATCAAATCTCGCTAGAGCGTCATCTCCCGGCTGCAATATTAAACCCCTAAAGTGCTAGAAAGGCACCACTAACAGGTCTACTGAAGCTCTGTTTCAGTCATTTCCCTGTTAAGCTTCTTCAAACCAAAGGGAGTAAGTGCTTACTAGAAGTCAAAAGGCAATAAACCAATGGGGTCATGCAATTGATCCAAACGAGCAACAGTGGGTCATTCCTACAGAACCTGAAGCAGAAGGAAAAAAATGTCAACAGTTTTAGATGTTCTGTTGTATGAGCTGTATTGATAAGATTTTTGTTTCTGCACAAGTTTGACTTTGAGAATGTGCAAATACCAAAGGAAGACATTTCAGATGTGGGCTTCCTGACTGATCTGTAGCTGTCTGATATGCGTCATCTCTAGAGAGTGGAAGCAAATAGCAGCTGATAGGATACCTGTTGTTTGAGACCCTGTGCCTCCTCTTCTCAGAGTCAGGGGAATGGCTGAATTCTTCTCAGGTTGCTGCAGATTCTTTCACATTTGGAAAAGTCAATATTTCAATAATCTGTGTTGAAAAAGTGGAATAGCGGTGGCCCCTCACTTCAGCTGCTGATAGTAAATTCCACAGATTCTTTAGAGAAATGCATATCTCTGGACCTTAATCCAGATCTTACCATAAAAGCTTGATAACTTGCTTATCACAAAACTTTTCATTATGGCTGCAGTCTGATATGTCTGGGAAGTCCTTAGATTTTTTTCCCATTGTTTCACGTAAAAAAATTTTAAAAACTCCCGTCTCTTCCAGTGGTAGAATCTCAATCTCCCTTGAACCAAGATCTCCAGTATAATTTAGAATGGATAGATAGGAGTTAAAAGTAGGTTACATATATTCACATGGTTTAAGTATTGGCCTATATAAATCAGAAAACATGTAACACTCCTCTGTGTCAGAGCAATTCTTCAGTACAGTGTGCATATAAACTTTAGTTTGGTCAAGAGATACTCAGACTCGGTGACAAGCTTGCACTGGCTTAGTTGTCCCAGTTGAAAGAGACTTTGCTATATCATTGGGAGCAGTGGTCAGTCATTTTGGCTGTGGTCTGTGAAGAAAACCAAGCTCTTACTTCACAAATATTATAAGGGCTTATGGGGTTAGGTTTTTATTTTGCTTTTTGGTAGTTCTGCCCATTTCAATAACATCTACAATTAAAAAATAGAGAATAACTACTTCGATTTTACTTATCTAAAGCATTTTTTATATCCATACAGAATAACTCAAAGGTCACACACCTATTTCTGAATTTGATGTTATAAAACTGACATGTTTGGAAAATGTCCAAGTTATTTAACAAGTGATTAGTGAAAAAAACATGCAAAATGAAATGTCACTTGCTTGTACTCCATTGGAAGCTTGTTTATCCAGAGAAATGTTAAGGTAGATGACCCTTGCCCCCAGAACATCTCTATATTTCCTGTAAGTGGACTTACTAAACAGAAGACTGAAATAAGGTTTTAAGTAAAATGAAAGTAGCAACCCTTTGAGGATCAGAATTATGACAGTATTTAAGAGATGGAAATTCTTGGGAATATTAAGGTACTGTAAGTTATATATATATTGCAACACAGCAAGTTGATTCCAACACTAGCCTCAACTCACATAGAAGGCCTTTATGTATTTATAAAATAATGAGTCAGTTCATTTGCAGCTTGAGCAACAGAAGCCAGAACTATTCTCACTTCCCTTATATTCTTTGTCTATGTTTACAGTGAGGACATGTAAGCTCATAAAACTTACAATTCTACTATGTTCTAGGGAGTTACCCCTAATAAAATATTCTATTTGTATTTTTTATTACTCTGCTTCTGTTTATTTTTAACATTTGATCAGTCATGCTAAAGAGCAGGAGAAAGCTTCTGATTTAAGGCAAAAATTTCACTGTAGAGCCGGTCATATTAAGAGATGCAGTACACTCAGTATTTAAATTAACATGACTATAACAGTTAGTCTGAAATAAAAGTTGTCCTTCATAACCATGACAATTATAAGTGGAAATACCTCTATTGACAAAGATAATCAAAATAAAATGAATACTGTGGAGGAGCCATCTGCAACCACTGCAACAATACCATTTCTTCAAAAGCACAAACATGAAAATAAATTTCCAGCTACTTCAACACGTTAGGCTCCCTAACTCCAAAAAACACACACTCGCCACCACCAGGGTTAAACTGCAGCAGTCTGTTATAAAAGTCCCCAAGCAGAAATTTTACATATTATTCTGGAAACATTCAGATACACTGTAACTATTTTGAGATCAGATACATGTCAAGAGACTGGAAAAATTAATTATTGACATAAAAAGTGCACAGTAAAACCAGAGAGAAATAAGTAAAACAATGAAAAATACTGTTTATCAAGGCAGGAGAAAATGAAACTATCTCTAACAGTAGGAAATAGCTTTATTTCAAGTGCAATTAGTTTGGATTAGATAGGTTATTGCAATTAATAAGGTTGTGAAAATACAACTTCTTCAGCATTGTATGAGTTTTCACACACAGTTCTCAGGAATTAGTAAAGCTTAAGCCTGAATTAAAAAATTGCTTTAGCAAGCTGTTAACTTTCTTTATTACATACAAACTGTGCAAGCTTTAAGTGGCAGCATATGTTCTGATAACTACAAGATTTTGGAAATCTATTTTTAAGATTAATATTTGCAGAAGCATAAAACTTTCCATGGTTTTGACACTTTAATTTTTAACTATATACTGACAAATTCTATTAATTTCTGTGCGTATTCATTGCAGTGGTTAAGTTCTTGTTAAAGCTGTTCAGAACTTGAAATTTTGCAAACTTGAAGGAAAACTCCACCCAAGACAATGTTAACCTGACTGAAACTGGCATGACTGTAGAGAGTCAAAGTATTTGACTCCTGATATTCAGCTTTGTGTAACAGGTTTTATTTTAGGCACAAAATCAGCTAAATATATATTTAATTCCTAGACTATGTTATGAGGTATCATTAAGAATATTTCTTACTTCCCAAAATTTCAAGAGAAAGGAGTTTATTGAGAAAGTTAGTTTCAAAAGATGTCTAAGTTTCTTATTGTGCTGATAATTAAAACACTTTTTTTCATTTTGAATTCAACAAGTAATCCTATTGTACATCAAAATCAACATAGATACTTAACGTTAGATTTACAGTGTTGTGCTCCAAAACTGCATAAACAGATACTTAGAGCATATTTTACAGACTATATTGTTTACTAATAATTATATCCTATACAAAGTCACCATAAACATATGTATGAAAGACATTTAAAATGAAGTTACTAGGTTGAAGACAAGAGACCATTTCTTTCAAGTATGGAAATTTCTGATAAAATACTTTGTCCTTTTAGATGGTTTATTTATCTCCAATATGTAGAAGGATTCACAATATCTATCTTCAATAATGTGAAATCAGAGGATAGCTGTTATTAACAGAGAGAAGGAGGCAAATTAACATTCCAGATTTAATGAAAATAACATTTTACTGCAAAATTTTTAAAGAAAGTAAGAAGAAATATTGATGCCAGTAGCTAACAGTGAAAGTAGGGTACAGAATAATAACAAGCTTGAAATTCTTACTTGAGATGTGTTCTCATATCTCTTTCACACAACTAATAAATTTGTAAAATTCAATCTTAGAGGATAAAAATCTTAAGAAAAAAGAGACACATTCTTTATATTGTTAACAATATAAGGTATCAAAATATTGTATATTAAACTATTTGCTAGATGAATCAGGTATTTATATATATTACTTTATTTTTAATCATGCAGAATCAGTTAAATTCATTGTTTGACTATTGCATAATATGCTATTTCTGTCTTGGAGTTATTTACAGCATGAAAACAGCTACCCTGACTTTTCTTTCCCAGCCTATAGAGTAGAAAAAAACATGCTTTTAGGAATTGGAGAATATTTTAAAATTGCCTTCAGCTTTAATTTTGGTTGACATACTTTCCAAACAAGTAATTACACGTCTGTTGTTCAACTCTCACAGAAATCTTTAAAACAGATGTATACAAGAAAATTGTTTTTTGAAGAAATTATCTTTTACACAAATTAACTAATTAACTCTGGCATAAAATTTTCTTGTTAAATACTGATGCAGACAGTTTGTAGCAATACTTTTACCTGTTCTAGTCCAGAGATTTTGCCAAAAAGCTAACTCTCCCGCTCACTACCTGTATGGTTCAGAATGGTTTAAAATTGCTAAGAAATACTTGAACACTGCCTCAAATCTGAGCAAAAATTAATCAAGCAACTGTAGAGACAGCATTGCCAAGAAGAAAACAATTCCTTCAAGTGCAACTTGATTCAATAACTATTGACCTGCATATAAATAAAAAATATTTGTTAATGATTATCTTGTTGTACTAATTTGGAAATGTCAGTTATATGAATGATCTTTTCAGACTTTACCCACACTTGCATTAGAATTTAGGAGATTATTTGGTTCACTTGTGCATTATCATTCCCAGTAAACCTTTTGCATGTGTTCCAACTCTCAAAAATTGGAAGGTTTTTGGTGTTAAAATGATAAAGCTAATCTTGACAAGCCATCTGAATAATCAACTAATGAAGAATTTCTGAGCTTGATAACAAGTGTGGGAAGATAACAGAAGAGCCCACCTCTGCATTTTCTTGATAGCTAGAAATGGAAAACCAAGTGTGGTGAAAAGATATGATGAGAGGAAGATCTGTCAGAAATGTGAAATTTTAATCCATACAAGCACCAGTGAAACTTGCACACTCTGAAGATAATGGTTATGCTGCCATTCAATTCTGCATAGTGACTTTCTGCTTTGCTTAGTGTCCTTGAAGCAAAGGTAATTGGTTTTTTACTCTCCTGTGAGCATAATGCGGTGTATGACTGCTCTCACCCCATAGGGAGAAGGCATCACACACTAATTGTATTGGCAAATCAGAATCAAATTGTGCTAATACATTCAAGGCTACTAACAGGTTTCATCTATTTAGAAAGCTCTGTTGGTCTTATCTGTCCAAATACAGAATTTTCCTTGACCTGGAATATCATGTCAATAGTTAAAATATAATAGTCAGATGACAAATGAAGTTTATACAGCATTTCAGTAATCTCATAAAAAAGAAGGACTTACATTTTCAGAACCTATTATCACCTCTTTGATGGAGACAATTTCTGTTTCACAGTAGTATCTTGAAAGCTCTGTTTCCTGGCAGCCTATTTTAAGCGATTACATTATTTCCAAAATAATCTCATGTAAGTTTTGCTATAACTTGATTTTTCATTGCAAATGTTGCAATTGCTAGCTCATTTTTTGTTTGTTTATCAATTATTATTATAATTTATTTATCCTACTTCTATTGTGTCTGTAACATACTGCATCAGAGTGAGGGAAAACAAAATGATTACATGTTCTCCTTGACCTTCATAATGTAAAAGTAGTGGCTTTTGTTAGTTCCCTGACTTGAATAAATAAAAAGATCTTGTTTATTTTTTTTTTGTTTGTTCATTTGTTTTATTTATTTATTTATGAATTTATATTTAAGCCATTTTTCTGGCTTTTTTGTGTGGGAGATAAACAAAGATCTCATTTGTAAAACTATCTCTGTTCAGAAATGTAAGCTGTAAGAACAAGGCTGTAATAAGGAATAGTATGAGTGCAGTATTGCTGTGGTTCCAAACACAAACACCCAGTTTAGGTTAAAGGTAGAACATAGGTATATTCTACTGCATTGTGAGAATAGAGGAATTCCACCTCAGCATGATAAAAGAGATTCTGGAAGTTACTCAGATGCAAGTGAAAACATCCCCCAAAAATATTTCAAATTTAACATTTCAAGTTTGCTTTTATCAAAGTAATGGGATAATGGAGTTTAGTATAACTTACAAACAACTTAATTCTGAAAAATACTCAACAGAACTTCAGGATCATGCTTTTCAGAGTCAGATCCAACTGTCCTGACTGAGAAACTGCATTGCTCAGAATCAGTTAAGTTCAAGCTCTAAGAATTACATAAACTTGCTCCATTGAGGCAAAATATAATTTAAGTGAAATATGTGTGCCCTTTTGAACGTACTTTTATTTGGGTTACGGGTACCAATCATATAGCTACATCTCCCCTTGGGCATAATTGGAAGTTTTTTTCCAATCAAGCAAGGGAATTTTTCTATATAATCACATTTAACATATATACACTAAAGTAAAAAGAATGAACTTGAATCTTCCACCACTGATATTCTGCCTCAAGTAAGCAACCACACTACAATTAATTCAACACACTGTCATTTTGGTTTAGTAGCACTTCATGTATATTTTACTAATTTGTCTATCTGCACATACAGCAGATAAGTAGAATTTTAATTTTGGTCCATGTTACTTCCAGGTAGTGAATATATTGTAGATTAATTCTTCCCTGTTGCTTGATCAAAAGTTAAATAACATGCTTTTTTCCTAATTTTATGATCTTATCTTGTGCTTATTGAAGCTCTATGGGGAACATAAATCACTAAAGAACAGCAAACAGATTATTTCCGTGATGAGGACTATTCTTGTCACCTTTAGCAGTGCTTCCAAACAGTGAAAAAATTAACAGTAAGATAGATCACTGAAGCCACCTACTTGGACAGGGACACATATCCTTTGATTATACTTTCTGAAGGATTCTGAGAAACTTTAATCAAGTCAAGATAGTTTCAAATCTAAAAAAAAAATAAAAAAATTCTCTATTAAGTATCTCTGAGGGTTTCCAATCTCTTGGGTCATGTAGCTCAGTGCATAAATATCTGTTACTTATTTCAGTGCAAATGTATGTCTGATAAAGGAATATTTGAAAGACAACTCTCTCCAATGAAAGACAGATACCTGTAACTATTGTATTAGCTGACTAAAATACAGATAATGTACAAAAATGATACTCTCTCAACAGCACAAATAGAATGTCAATTGGAAATCAAAATTTTGAATTCTTGACAGCAGCAAGAGAACAAAACCCAACCACCTTACTTTAAAGAAAAACAAAACAAACTTCCCAGTATACCACAAAGTTTACTACTGCAGGAAGATTTGTACATTTGACAAAACTTGCTGTGACTTTGTAAGTGACCTCGTAAGTGACCTCAGGTGTCAAAATTTGATGTGGAGAGAGAAGCAGTTGTCCCCTATCGAAGAGGAACTTGAGGGATTTTACAATGTTCAGACACCTGAAGTATCTCTAAATAAAAGGACAGAATAGTCTTCCAAGTATGAAAGCTAGCTTCTTTCTCTGCTATCTCATTAAATGTCTGCAATGTGCTGTACAACCATCTTCTATTTGAAAATAAAGGTGATCAAGCCCTTGCTCTTGGATTCTATTTCCAGACTATCTCAAAATGTCTGTATTACACAAAATAACTTAAAGAACTCTTTAATCCTTAGTTTCTTGATTAAAGTAAGTACAGACTGAAGGAGTTTGTTTAGAGAGATACACAACAGTGACCTGAAAGATAGACAAATTCCTTGCAGCCACCACAAACAAATAAAACATCCCCCTACCCCCACAAAAACCCTTGAACTGCAGTGCTGAGTGGAACTGTTAGGTAGACTACATAATAATGTTGACTAATATCCAGCAAACACTCCAGTATCTGTAGATAAGAATATTCCGTTTATTCAAAGTTCCCATCTTCTGATGAATATAAGAAAGAAAGAAGTTAAACCAAAGTATCCACCTATATTATTTCACTTGGGAGCGTATGGGAACACCACTACAGGATGCCACAAAGAAGAGGCTGTGTTTTACTGTTTCTTCATCATCCATTGTTTTCCCTGTTGCTAACTGGACACAGCCCACTTGCCACACACACACACAAGGGAAGAGGGAAGCACTGCCTCCCACCTTCGCTGAGAGCACCAGTCTAGTGATGTGTCAGTGCCTCCACACACTGATTCTGTCCTGACTGAAGTCTGCTGAAAGCAGAATCCTTGTCCTCTATGATTATTTTTTTTTTTTTTTGGTGAAGTAGGGGTTGCATCTCTCTCCTTGACTGCAGGTGTGCCAACTGAGTTTAATAACAGAATGCCTGGTTTCTTGTTTTTTTCCCTATCTTGTCTTACTTGTCTCTCTTTTTTGTATCAATCTCAGTGTGATTAAAAGGTAACTAAATGTACATGATTGTTAATGTTTTAAAAGATCAGAAAGTTGCTCTCAGCATTGATACATTTTTCATATACAGTGATAAATAAAATCAATATGAACCTTTCTTTTCTTTCTGCTGCACAAAACTGGGAAAAATTCTGTCCTGCTGTATTAATGTCAAAAACAATGCCAAAAGGACTTATACAGCAGCATATTTGTTCTCTTCATGATTTTGCCTTAAAGTTCAAGAGTACCAGTATAGTTCAACACTGTTAGCCTAGCACATAAAATCTGAAAAGAATTAGGCTTTTTATCATGACCTGAGAACTTTAGATGAAAAAAATCGTAGAGCATAACATTTATAGAACAAATCTGATCTGCAGTTACCATGTTGCCAAAAACCATAATATTTTTTCTTATTCAGCTCAGTTGAAATTAAAGTATTGACAGAAAGAATTTCTACCAGGAAAGTAGAAAAGTTAATAAGGGGTGATATGGAACCTGTGTGGCTGCTTTTTTTTTTCTCCTGGGTAATCCACATCTTACATTCTACAAAATGTAGTTGAAAAGTAAATAAATTAAACAAACAGGAAATGTCTGATTTTTTTTTTTTCCTGCTTGCTTTTAGCTTTATATATATAGAATAAAGCTAGAAGTAGAATTCGAGCTGCTGAGCACTGTATTTTTTGGCCATAAATTTTAAGTGTGTTGCATAGCCTGAGGGGAGCACAAAAGCATTAAGTTGTATTTAGATTGAAAAAAGAGTGCCTTTTGTAAGGATTAGAAAGAAATCAATCACAGCCTCTGCATTACTTCAAAGGGATGGTTTTGACATTACTGGACTAAAGTCCCCTGGAGGTGCACCATGGATAGCTGACATTTACCACAGTGTCGTTCTTTGTCAGTCTGGGTGGTAGCACCTTTTTCCTCTATACAGACAAAAAACAAAACAAAACAAAACCAAAAACAAAACAAACTCAAACGAAACGAAACGAAACGAAACAAAACAAAACAAAACAAAAAACAGCAAAAAAAGCACAGTTTCTTACAAAAGAGAGCATGGAAGCTCTACCTACAGGAAACAGTAGAACAGTCTAGGAAGGCAACGTGATAGGAATCTTTCCCGTTAGCACAAGCAGTCAGCCAACTTTGCTACAAGGAATATACCAGCAATATCTAAAAGCCTTATTATACAACATGAAGATGTATTTGGACTGTCACACTCTAAAAATGCAAAGTGTTATGTTTTCAACCTTCTGGTCAATGCTGAGCTTCTGTAAACTAAATATCTAATAGTTAGTTACCTAGGTCAATACAAAGACAACCTGCAAGTAAATTTGGTTTTTTACTCACACAGCAGAGTTAGAAAAGTTACCTGACCTAAGTAAATCTATTTCTATGTGCGTTAGATCACCAGAATAAAATGTGCTTCACTACAATTTATAAAACATTTTCTTCCATCGAAAGAATACCCATCATCTCTTTTTTGGGGGGTCAAAAAATGTATCACCTTCATGGCAAAAAGAGAAGGAGGATAAAAGGCAAGGAAGGGAAAAAAAACAAAAAAAAAAGAAAATTAATTTATTGCAAATCTGTGGCTATTCTTATTAGTGTCTACCCTTGATTTGCTTACCTTACTTTTAAGATAGCTAATACAATATAAATTATACATGAAATAAACTATGAAAAAAATGAAATAAAGCATCACTTATCTAAAAGAGATAGAAATAATATTGATGGCTTTTTAATAGGCAAAGACATAGAATATTACACAGCATTACCTACCTCAAAATCCTGAATAATCTCTTCACTTGTCACTGTTAGTATTCAACTTGGAAATGTCTCATTGGACATAGGGTGATAACCAGAAGAGTTATTTTTCAATTATTTTTCTGTTGGATTTTTAATATTTTCAATGAAAATACTGGAATCTGTATTTTAGCTAGAACAGCCTATTTCCAAGGGTTGTATATTCAAGATACTTTTTAAAATTAAAAAAATATTGAAAGACCACAGTTTTACATTGCTGTAATTTTGCGGGGAAAATTGCCTGTCCCTGCTCAGTTTTTCTTGTAGTTATGTATATACACAATAGTTATTTCCTAGTCATTTCAGGCAGGTCCAAGCACATGTAAATTAACTCAAGTCCGTTTTACCAGTGAACCAAAGCCAATTCAGTGGCCTTCACTGAAGGGGGAAAAAAAATTAATATTACTCAGTTGTGGCAATACAAATAGAAAGGCTATATAAAGAAGCATAATTTCAAAATGGAAATCACAAGAAAGATTAAGTGGTATTGGCAAAGATTATAGTTGAAATTAGAAGATGTGAGAAAGAAATTCAGAATATTAAGAGTAGTGCAAGATAAGAATATCAACACCTCTGAAAATAGATAAATTCAAGTTACAGAAAAATGAGATTTTGTATCAAAGAAATATTTTTTTACAAATAATATTTTTTTACCATTCTTGATCTTAAAGTCACAATTTCAATTATCTGAACCAAAAATAATTTTTACCTGCCAGTGAATAAAAAACATTCAGAGTCTTCAGAGTTTTATTTTAGCTTTGAAAATCCCAACAGAAGTATTCCTCCAGAAAGAAATCTTGAGGAGTTTGGCCTACAATTCTCTAATTTCTTATCTTCTATTAAGTCGAACAAGAAACGAATCTTTCAGGAAAATAATTTTATGCAGGAGTTGTGAAATATTTTGTTCCTGAAAAAAAAAAAATTAAAAATAAATTTGATGCATAATAATGATAAGCATAAGAACTCCTTACGGTTTTCCAAAGAAGAAAGTCACTGAAACCACCTACTATGGATATTCATAAATTTTTGGAAAATTTGGTTTCTAATCAGAAAACATTTTGCCAAAAGACTACAATGTTATACATATAAATGCACATATTTGTGTATATATACAGATTTATACACATATAGATATATAGATGTAGATATATAGATATAGATGATATAGATGATATAGATATAGATTAGATATAGATATATAGATAGATATAGATATAGATATAGATATAGATATAGATATAGATATAGATATAGATATAGA
>JAWWMU010000106.1:73160198-73177573 GCA_035048155.1 Cinnycerthia olivascens
TATAGATATAGATATAGATATAGATATAGATATAGATATAGATATAGATATAGATATAGATATAGATAGATGATATATATATAGATATACAAACACCAATATAAATTAAAAGTCTAAAGCTGTTTAAATGGAGGGCTTGCAAGTAAAGTTGTCAGTGAAATTTGATTTGAAAAAGTAATGTTCTCTAGTCTCCTTCTCCCCTGTGTCAAGTCTAGGAAGCTTGTGGCTACATGGCAGTTGTATCAATTTCCTGATCAGATCAGGAACTAATTATTTATTCTTCAGAATTTTCAGTAGAATCAATGAAATCATGTTCTAAAGGCACGGCTGAACAATTGCTAGAACGGACTCAAGTGAATTACTAAGAGAGTGGCCAAGAATGGAGTGGAACCCCTCGCCTTGAAGGCAGCACAAGTTCTTACACGCAGATAAGCCAATGGTAAAATTACACCTCAGAAACAGAAGATCCAATCAAAAACTCTGCTATTTATATTGTATTAAAACAATTTAAAGGAGTATTATTATAATTTGGGATTCTTATTTTAACTCAGACAGTATGTCATCTGAGATAACCCAGTCAAAATGAAACTATTGCAAAACCAACAATTTGAAATAGCTCTGCATCCTTAATGTGGTGGTTCCTTCTCTGCACATTGGAGTTTTTTTCTTTCTCCTACTATTTCCTGTATTTTAGTATAAAAGATCCCTTTTCTTATGTCTAGCAAAATTGCTATTTAGGAAGCATTAGTTCTTAGGGAGCAACTGTGGTTATAAAGCCAATTACAAGATGTATACTTTTGTAATTGAAATGAAACATATAAGTCTACTTTCAAATAAAAACAAGTTTAAGTAAAAAATGAAGTTTTAAATTTAAAAATGAAGTTTCAAAGCTTGCCCTTAAAACGTTAAGCCACATGTCTTAGAACTGGTGTTGTCCTTCAGCTATAACAATTCTAGTAAGGTTAGTTAATTGAAAGACACCACTGTGCCTTTTTTGGTTCAAATGCAGCAAATGGTTTATTTAGCCAACAGTGGTAAAAATTCTATAGTTCCACAGCTTCTTGTTACATATTGCTGACTGTCACCAAAAAAATGTCATCCACATTAAATCAATTGCTTTCAACAAGATATTTCAGGACATTGAGACCATGTGTAAAGTATTTCCTCAGGGAGGTGTTTTGAAAAATATCTCCTGGAAAAGTCTTGCTTAGAACAATCCTTCTTGCAGCAACTCACGGAGTTTACATACTTGTCAAAAATCATTGCGAGCTCAGAGATGTGTGCACCAATTTCTGAACTGACATCTCATAGATAGTTTGACAGTTATGTGTATGAAATTGGATGTCAGGAACAACTTAAGAGGAACAAGGAAAACATTGGTTTCTTATGTCCTCTGACTCATATTCAGGAGTTCTCTTTTGTTATACCAAACTGTTAACTTCTAAAGCCTGATTTTTGCACTCTTCAACTCACTTGATGTAGTTCAGCTGTTGCCTTGAATTACTGTTCCAAGTAAAAAAAAAAAAAAAAAAAAATTCTTTGTTTTTTAAAGTTAATAGCATAAGTGAAAAAATATCATCATACCTCTATTTTGTATTTTGAATGGATGATTTTTCATCAGTGACAACATTTCACCAACAATGATTAAATGAGTAAGAGAAGTCTTCCCAACTTCTTGCATAAGGCAGAAATAATGTTAACTGGTGCCATGGAATTTCATAGTTTCTCATATCTAGTTCTTCTCTCATCTTGAAAACTTTATACATAAGAAGTTCAATGGGAAGTTGCTCTTTCTGCACATTTTTTGTTTAAAAACCCCAAAGCTTTCATTGAGAAATCATGTCATGTATAAGATAAGAGGAAAAGCAGTGGTCTTTACAGGCATTTTACATCAAATTTTAATAAGGGCATCTAGGTCCTAGCAGCACAGTGGCTTCCAGCTCCTCCTCTGTTGATGATGCTGTGTGCATTGGTGTAGGGGCACTTCAGCTGCACTGACAGATATGTCACCTTCTTAGGGGAACACACTTTAGTTCCTTCATGGTATTTCTCTGGTCTTTATGTGGTTTCGCTGGTTGCCTACTGTTACCTCAGGAACCTCTAGCTCATCTCTGTAAGATTTCTCCTGTTCTGCAGTGCAACAGGCTGAGAGCCCTCACTAGCACAGGCAAGCCTGGGGTTCTGCTCTGTTCCTTTCAGGTCAGTTTAAAACTCTGTCCATGAGCCCCTATAGCCCACGAGCGAAAACCCTTTCCCTCTCAGAAAGGTGGATCCTATCCAATGCCAGCAGGCCTGGTACTGCACAGATCACCTCCTAGCTGAAAGATATAAAATTATGCTGATGACATCAGCCACAGACTCATGTATTATTAGTCTGGGTCCATCTGTTTTTTCCCACTGTTGCTGCCCACAACTGGAAGGACAGCAGAAGAAGCCATATAGTCACTAGAGTGACTACTATAAGATCAGAATTTATTCTGCTGTTATTCCACAGCATAAGGGAAAGACTCCGTCACTGTCATAGTATATGAAGAATTAACCACATAAATTTGCCTGCACAGACCCACTTTCTTCTAGCTTTAGATTCCTATCCTAAAATTGGTAAGAGATAACAGACTAAAGATATTTACATACTGGTGTCAAATCCAAAATTTAGTCATTCAAGGGACTCCTTAGAGAACTTCTAGAAATCACATTGTGATTATCAAAACTGCTGTAGTTGAAATATCTGTAAACTGTTAATGAATATAATTCTTAAATTTATTTTTAAAAGAAAATATTTAGAAGAGATTTCAAAAGAAACCATAACAATTTAAGACTCCAGAAAGCATTTCTGCTTTGTATTAATAAATTAATTAATTGTGGAAATTAATAAAAAACATTTTGGGTGATTTTATTTCATTGTTCTTCTCAGGTCACATTAAATTAAACCTACGTAATACACCATTGCATGAATGCATTGCAGTTTTACATCAGTTTCATTTACAATTCAATCCATGTGAGCCACACCAGAGACTGAGCTAAGCAGAGCCTTTCTGAGTTCATTAGAATGGCTGCTCACTCAACAATAAGACTTTGCTTGCCAGTACTCAGTCTTTCCAAATCCTTGGAAGCCTACTGAGGACACAGCTCTGCTAATAAGCTGCAATGGGGCCTTGTGCTTACAGGCTATTCCTTTCATTGTGCATTATGTTCCTCAAACATTGCCAAGCTATTTAGTTTTCAAGTGAAAAGCTGAGTAAATGAGATGTTTTTTATACTGAACATATCCATATCCTAGATGGGAAAACGGAGTGTCATATATATCCCAGGAAAAGAAAATAACAAGATTGTCAATACAGCTGCTTGCCATTTCTTCATCTATGTGTTTATTTTTCTGTTTCTCATTCTAAAAGGAGATTCATCTCTTATCTGGAGCATGTCATAATCTTAAATTATGTTTGTGATTCTTTCAAGGCCTTTGCTATATGCAGCCATTGCAAATAAATTAATTACAGGGTTATCCCTGAATTAAACATCACTCTGAAAGTATAACTAAAAAAGATACTGACTGACAAAAAGGCAACCCCTATCCTTTCTCACTATTCCTGTATCAGAGAGATGAAAACCGAGTTCCACAGCTTTTAAGACTTACAGAGATGATGATAACATCTTCTACTTATTGACATCTAACTGGAAGGCAAATTCAGATGTTCATTTCAATGCTTGCCTGAAGAAGCAAAAGCTCAAGAAACCATTTCCTCAGTTATATCCATAAAACTCACTACTTTCGATCCTCTAAATACTGAATGATTGGCTTTGCCCCTCAGAAAACAGATGCTATTTCCTGAAAAACAAATTTGATAGAATAATCAATCATTTTACTTGCAGTAAAATCAAATAATCCCAGGATCACGCATCAATCTGATTTTTTTTAGGTAGATCTGCATTCTTATTCTTAAAACAAAGGTAATAAAAGTGGAAAAGCATGAAGAAAAAAGAACAATATTTTTTTTAAATGAAAATTTTACCTCTAATGGACAAGCAGAACAGATTAACACAAGTGTTCTTTCACACCTTTGACCACTTTATCACTAATGTGGACATTCTGCTTCAATCTGTCTTGGTATAGTAACATTTAACCTCTTCCTCAGCAGCAGGAAACCCTTCACAGTGCTGTCTAAGAAATGCCATTTTCTAAGCTAAGAATCCTGCCTTCCCACTTCTCTTTGAGGATTTTCAGGTTTTCTGAATTGCAGGCTCCCATGTTTACCACACCAGTCCTATTCTTGCCCTTGCAGTTAAACATATACTCTCAGTACGTAAACTGAATTAGCCTGTAATTGCACATGTGTGATAGATTAATCAGCTTATCAGAAATAACCTTCTCATTTATAAGCCTGCAACCAATGATGAAGCCTACTAAAATTTCTATTTAATACGATTGAGATAGTTCTCTTTTTAAAAAAATATTATTTTAATTTCATATTTTTTTTTCAGCTTTGATATTTTCAGCTTAAAAATTTTGAATACAGTTTTTTAACTTAATATGATGCTTGAGGGAGAAATCAACCTGCCTTACCAGTTTGCTCGGGAACTGCTATATCTCTGCTTAGATAGCTAAGACAGTTTTATCTCAAACAACAACATCATTAGAAGGTTAAAGTCGTTATTTATAGTTATTAATTTCAACATCATTATTTCCAATTATACAGCTTCTCACAGGGTAATTATTACAAATGCTACTCTTTTCCTATAGCAAGCTTTTGAATTTTTTGCTGAATTTGTGTTCATTTTTGCCACTGGAACAATTGTATGTCATATGAAAACCTTATTAGCAATTTTTTCCCCCCACACACCAAGCAACTGATAAAGGTATTAAACCATACTGGCCTAAGAAAAAATCATCTCTGGCTGACACTTCCCCATTTAACTTGACTTTTGATAGCTAAGAGCTAGAATGGTTTTAAATCTCGCTATATGTAATATAGAGATTTTACATAACATTTGCGATAGAGGAAAGGAGAGAGGGAAAGAGTAATGGAAAAGCTGAAGAATATAGGATCAGATACCAATAAAGTATTTTTGTGCTGTTGAAACAGACGGACTTACTTTAAGCAACTTCCTTATTTGATGTTAGTAGTTTCTTTATTTCCTTGTAATTTGTCTTTCCATGCATTCTCAAATGTATTTAAGCTATTTATTTTATCAACCCTTTAATCTGATTAAAATATCTACACCCTTTTTATTAAGTCAATCCAAATGTCTACATTATTCCAAAATATCTATGGCAAGAAAAACTTATCAAATTATCTATAGTAGGAAAAGCTTATCACATTCTTTTTAGGAACTCTTAAAAATTTTTAAAAAGCGTGAAAGCCTAGAGAGAAGGGTGCTTTCTCCCTCTTTCTCTCTGCATGTATATTTACAGTTTTCTATCTGAATTCTTCCTGTAACACTGAGGTTACATAAACATCTACTCTTGCTTTTGAGATTCTTGTTTTATTAGTATTTTTTTTTCTCATACATATATATAGAACACAAAAGCTGTGAATTGTAAATGTATTTCAGCTATTGTGACTTCATATCTTTTGCAGAAATTTTCTGTTAAAATACAAATTCAAGGAACTTATTATTGCTTCTCACTTTTATTTTGCACTTCCTTCACAAGTGGAAAGAGTTTTCAGATATTCCCACTTCCAGATATACTTCTATTTTTTACAATTCAGGAAAGATTTCTTAATGTCTTCTTCACTGAGTTTGTTTTTTAACCTCAATATCACATTATCATTTTCTCCCAAGTGTGTCTCGATCACATCTCAAGTTACAAGAATAATCTATATTCCTTTATTGCTGTTGACTTATCACTCAGTTTATACCCAATCTCTGTCCATGCCAATGAGTGTTTCTGTATCATTGTAAACGTGAAAAGATTCTTGACTGGATATGAGTTTAGAAATCCATCATAATTTTCTCCAGTGGAAAGCAGCAAACAATCATAAGACAAAGGTATAGAAGGGCTGGTAATAAACTTTTCTGCAGCTGTCGTTCAATACGCTTCCATGATCCAATTAATTCTACATGACTTTTCTCACAACAGAAAATGATATTTGGTGTTAGTTTTCATGATACATAGAAGATAAGAAAGCATACTTCTTCGACTCACCCCAAAATAATAAAACAGTGGGTAAATCTGCATATCATATATGTACACAGTTACAGAGACATATTTTAGAGAGACAAGGAATGATAAAGTGTTGTATGAATCTCGATGGTATACACAGATAAAATGGAAAATCTAAGAGTTGTTTGTCATATTTCTAATAAAGTAATTTATATCCTCTGATATGAAATTATGAAATCCTTGCTTCATTTTTTCAAAGGCATATCAGCTAAAATAATTTATATCTATTTCAACTCCAAGTGTCAGAACTGACCTAGTCTCTACATGTCAACTCTCTGTAGGAATGTTATGTATTTTCTATTAATTGCTGTTTTTTCTTACCATATCAAAAGAGAAAAAAGGATTGCAAAATTATTCAGCCCAAGTTCGCAGAAAACAACTTGCTGAACTAAGTGCTCTAACTTGGTATTTCTTCCAAAAAATGCAATAATACAATACTGCAATGCTGTAGACATTGTGATTTAATGTTTATATCACAGAATTTATATCACACAATTTTTGAGTTCTATTTGAGTAAGCAAATTTTTATAATTATTCTTTCCTGCTTGATTGGATTTCTGATTCACACCCTCCATTTTCTCTCATAGAGAGGCAGTACAATTTCTCCTTACCTCTCAAGTACAGTCATAACATAACAAAGTGAAACAATGATATAAAATCAAATCCCGATTATAATGTCATAAAACTGTAAAATTTAAAAATGCTTCACATTATCAATCAGTTCTTAATCACAAGAAAGACTATTTGTTATTTTATTATAACATTTAAAATATGTAGGGGAAAAAAGAAATGGACTCAAATGACATCACACAAGATGTTTAAACAGAGGTCAGTATAACAGTGAAGGGTATAGAATAGCATCATTCAAGATTATGAGAATGGACAGTGGTACACATCTTTGTTTCTGTTTATTTACTTGGGTGATTTTAGGTGTATTTTTCTTGAAATTAAGTTTCATTTGGCAATTTTTTATTAAGTGGGGAACTAAACAGTGATTCTGACAGAAAATAAAAATCACTATTTATTTTTTAAGAAATGTATCAATCCAAAATGGATTTAGAAAAACTGAGTGTGTACAACATTTACCAAATCCCAGATAGTTGATAATGACTGAATTATTGAAATGTTTCATTAGAATATCTAAGGTTAAGAATTTAAAAAGTATTGTGTTTAGCAAATCCTTTTTGATTTATTTCTTGTCTTTCAGGAGAAGACAAACTCCATTTTTCTGCTCAATATATAACATATATACAAATACATATATGCACATGCATATGTATTTATAGTCGTACAGATATAATAAATACTATCCACAGTTCCTGTCCTAGAGGATATACTCCTGTTTGAAGAAATGGATTGCTTTAAGTGCTGAATTAACATAATTACTTAGTGACAGTTTACACAATAAACAACCTCTTACACTCACTGATTTTTGTTTATTAGAATTTTTTTCAGAAATTATTTGGGTTTGCACATCTGGGTTTTTGTAGTGGGGGCTGTAGAGAGGCTACTGGGGGCTTCTGTAAAAAGTTACTGGAAATTTCATTTATGCCTGGTGGAGCCAGTGCCAACTGACTCCAAAATGAACCTTTCATCAGCCAAGGCTGAGCCCATCAACAACTGTGGTAGCTGAGATAACATATTTAAGAAGGAGGAAAAAACATGCAACAACTTCTGCTTGAGAAAGAAGAAAGGAGAAAGGAGTGTGAACACATTAGAGAAACAGCCACATCATAGCAGATGAACACCCAAAGGATGCTGTAAACTTTTGCTGAAGTGGGCTTCTGCCAGGAGCTGTGGGCTTATGGAGAGAGGAGTCCATCCTAGAGCAGGTTTGCTGGCAGGTCTTGTTACCCTATAGGAAACCCACTCTGGAGCAGCCTGATCCTAAAGGACAGCACTCCATGGAAGGGACCCATGTTTGGGCAATTAATGAAGAACAGCAGCCTGTAGGAAGGATCTAGATGTTCATGAAGAATTCCTGTGGGGGGGACACTACAGTGGAGAAGTGAAAGAGTTTGAGGAGTCTTTTACATGAAGATGAAGCAGCAGCAGAGACATGATCCGATGATCTGACCACAATCCTCATCCCCTGCTGCAAGGAGGGAAGTAGAGCTCAAAAGAGCAAAGTTAAAATCAGGAAGATGACAGGGTTAAAGGGAATGTATTTTAAAGATTTTATTTTATTTCTCATTTTTCTACTCTGATCTGATTGGTAATAAATTAAGTAATTTCCCCAAGTGAGTCTGTTTTTACCAGGACAGTAATTGGTGACTGATTTTTCCCCACGCTTATCTTGACCCATAAGTCTTTTGTGATATTTTCTCTCCATTTTCTAGATGAAGAAAGGGAATGATAGAGAGGCTTTGGTGAGCACCTGGCACACAGCCAGGGTTAACCTGCCACAAAATATGTTAAAGATTTTATTGTTGTTTTATACAGAAATAACTGAGAACCAGATATATATACACCTTTCCCATTGTAATGTCTGATCTCTCAAGCAGTGTTAGAATATTCTTTGAAATACCTCCAGCATGCCTCAAATCTGAAAAGTCATTAGCAGATGCTTAGTACCTATTTAGTTCTAAATTATGTGTTCACAAAATATCCCCCATAACATTTGAAAAATCCATTAATTCCTACTCCCTTGATTTTATCCTCACAGTAGGTAATGTTTTTTCTTCTCCCTGGTTTAGCAGAGCCTTAACTTCTGGAATCACATCCTTACATGAAAATCTTCCTTGTGCAGATTTCTACTTCCATCAGTGACGGAGTAGAAGAAAGTATTTTCACTTCCTTTGATATAGAGGGAAACTTGAAATTTGAGGAGCAAATAGTCAATAATCTCTCTATATTGGAACACTTGAGATAAATAGTGCACCAACAAAACTTTTAGCTAAGAGTTGGAATCAATAATTAACACATCTTAGTGAGTACTCACTAGGGAGAGTTTATGTAGAGATATAACTGGACATGCTTGCAAAAGACATTGTAGAGATGATTTTTAAGAGTACAGTTTTTGAAGACGTGCTGTTTATGCAATTAGAGTACAGAAAAAAATAGTTTTAAGGGTCATCTCAAGTCACATATCCTGGTGTTTGGAACAGCAAAGTTGAATAGAGGTTTGCTTCTGTATTTTGCCAATAAAGGTAATATTATGAGGTGCAGAACTCCAAACTTGAGCCAGAAGCCCAAAAGAACATTGGAATGCTGTATCTGTGCCTGGAACTGAAGAGCTGAATATTGTCATTTGAGTCCATTACTAAAGTAGAAAATAAGAAATAATGAGAATTCTTGACTTCTGCATGTCTAAAGAGTCTTAGTTGCTCCAATCCTAAAATAAAATTAACAGTAGTAACACCCTCCACATATGTCCCCCCACACAAATCCAGCCAATCAAGAAAACCCCTCAAACTGACCAAAAAAATCCCTTATATTTCATTACAGTAGTATCTTGGAAAGTCTTTAAAGAAAAAAAACTTCTCTAATTGGAAATATTCCTCTCTATATTGAAATATTTTATGACAATGATCACTTGTGTGGATTTTAAGGAGCAGTTTCCATATTAGAACCACTAATATGCCCAAGGATGATTCTAATTTTATTTAATTTTATTTCTTTCAACCAGAAGGCTCTAAGCAGTACCACTGATTCTCAGATTGGAGACAATAGTAAAAAGTGAGATTGCAGAGCTTAAAATAGACAGTGAGGAAAATAGAGAGAGGAAAAAAGAAGACAGGAGAAACAACACTAATTAAATAAATTGTCGGCTATGGTTCTTATTTAAACTGAATTGATTTGTTAGAAAGGATAACAACAAAGGCAAAAAGAGAATCATAACTATAATGTTATGAGTTGAATACATATTGTTAATCAGTGACTTTTAACTAGAGAGAAATGTTGAACTACAACAGAGCATGAGTCCATAGGAGATCTGAAGACTATCAACTATCTCTGTAGCCACAAATACCTGAATCATGAGGATGCTGTGGGGAATGTTCCATGGGCCAGGAATATAAGAGCAAGGTCTAGCAGCCGTGGTCTGTACCTCCTGTGCTTCACTAGGTATTTCGATGCAGTGACTCATATAGATCAATGGGGAAAATTTGTTGATAATGGAAGCAAGTGCCCAAATGTTTATGTGCTTGGAGTGTATTAGGATCTGACCTTGAACACTGAAGCTCTCATTTTCAGACAGACATTTGTCTAAAAATTCTATCTGCAATAAGCAGCCCAAAAGATTGATTTCATGGCTCAGATTAAGTGACTGTTAATACTTTTGTTTATAGATAATAATTTCCTTTCGTAATTGCATTCAAGTGTATTTACACCTGGATGCATTCAGAATGTTTTTAATTGTCTTTGGTATGTTTCACTTTAGGATTGGAAAGCAAATGGGCTGAACTATGAGGTTGTTTTATGCATTGAAATTTAATAGTAACTTATTCTTTCATCCTTTGCCTCAAGTGCCATACTCTTAATTGGTTCCTAATCACTGAATTGCAATCATAGTTTATGGCTTAGCTAGCAGTATTTAAAAGTTCGGTGCAACTTCTTTTGAAACTTTCAAAATAAAACTACTTCAGTGAATATCATGAGCAGGCGCGGTATGTGTGCTTTCACTTTTACCATTTGTTAGTGCTACAGCAAGACGTGACAATCTCCTTTCACTTTAGGATTCACTCAGTCACTGCTGACAGTTGATTTGTCATAAGAATCCTGCGTTGTCTTGCTTTTTGAAGTCCAAAAATTTTTAAAGCTTTATGTGGAGAAAAATTGAGAACTCTGATGTCATAATGAATAGACTGGAGCAATGAATCCTCATATTTATGTCTTTTATTTCCTAGAGCTTTTGTTTAATAATCTTCATATTATTTCCTCATTTCTAAAAATATAATAATAAAAGAGAAATGTTTCTCTGGTATGAATTTTCCATACATAAAATAAATAACAATGGACAGGAACAAATAAATCCACAAACTACTGAATATATTTATAGTTTGATAAGTACTGCAAATTACAATGCCATTTAATTTTCACTACTGAGATTCATATGCTTCCTTATCTTTGATATACTGATTTATTCTATTCTATGGCCCACTAAGACAAATACTTTTACTTTTAAAATAGCAGCAGGACTGCAGTAGGTCATTAACGTGCCTTTGCAAGTAGTATTTTTTGCTGGTTGAAAATTTTACCTGTGTTTAGAAAAGCATTCAAAAATATGTTAAGTCTCATCAGAATCTATACTTGGCTTTATTAGATAATCAACATGTACATTTGCCATTACAGTCAAAAGGACTTCAGCTTACGTTGGGATATTTTCTGAAATCAGGGCCTTATCAAGTCAATTTTTAATACATACACTACAGAACAGGACATGAAAAGAAATTATCTTTTCAATGACCAATTTTAAACTTTTTCTGAATGAATTTCAGCTAAGGTTTTGAAGACCAAGGTTGTAGTAATTATATATAATAATATTTAAGTGCATCCAATTGCTTCCACTCAAGTGCAAATAAACCCCTCCATTACATCCAAAGAAACATTATTTTAGTAAGTTCCATAATTTCTTCCAGAAGGTTATATCTCTTTTGAAGGTGTCTATCATTACTTTGAATAGATCTTCCAGCTAACTAGCTAGACAGTATCAAGTTCCATCCAGGAAGGCAGGAACTAAACCTCAGTGTTGCCCAAGCAACCTTCACAGAAAGATTAAAAATGGCTCACTCTGACCACAGCAGTTTTGTGCTCCGTAAATGAAGCTTTCCTTTCCTTCTAGACAGCTTCTTTAGTCATCTTTATCTACCCTCCTCAGAAACTTTTTTTTTAGTATATGAAGAATAATAATCTTTCTCTTGCAATATGCAAGGGAACATGGTGGGGATGAGGTGAGAGGACTTCTCAATAAAGATGTTGTATAAAATTGTGGATCTTTAATTAAATTTAAAAAGAAGGAAAAACACTATCAACGAGCAGTCAGTGCTCCAAATAATTTTTGAAAGCAACTTTTACAGACTAGGAAACACTTTTATCTTTCCCCTTCATAAACTACAATTATTCAACATTTTTTTGGTTAAATTGTAAGGTAAGAGTTTTCATACTGCGCATAATAGCAGTACCAGTGTCTTGATCTTTATATACAAATGTTTAGGTAGAAGCATACTAACTCCCTCATTTAATCTTATCACTCCTATTTTTTCCCTCTTGCAGCTAATAATCTTTGTGCCAAAACAGTTTGCTCAAGGAATAAATTGACAGCAGAAATTATTTGAAAATAATTGAAAATAATTGAAATCTATGATCATTTCAAGGCTAAGAGAGTAGCAATATTTATACTGAACCAGTAACCATGAACTTTATGCTATGGAAATCATTCCTATTATCCAGCATAGTCATAATCAGTCAGCTTTTATTTTCAAAGGGGCTGAATTTTCCATCTGACATTTTTTACTACAACATTGCTGTTCTTTCTGGTAACTGCCATCAGTATCCAATTTTTAGGGAAAATTCATTTAAAAAAATAGCTTCTTGGACTACTCTAGTTTAACCAATCAGAGTCTCCATCTAAACATCAGAGGCTCATTTTTGACCTCAACAGATTTCTCTTTCAAAGATGGGAATAACCCTCTTAGTGACTCATTTTCTTGTTTGTGAACTGACATGTACAGATTCCAGGATCTGTCAAAGGGCCGATCTGGAGATAGAAAGTAAACAGATGAAGTAAAGTGTTAAAACCAATGAACATTATAAGAATGCTGTTCATGACTTCTATTTCAGAAAATGACAGAAAGCTTCAAAATGTGTCATTTGCCACAAATTTCTTGGGAAAAATGACAGTGAAATGAATATTACAATTCACAGTATCTCAGCTTGTTCAGTGTGTATAGCAGTGAATAGAGTACATCAAAAATATAATCTGATGTCTTGTTACTTGTTCAGAACAGATTCAGATCCTCTTGAATTTCTTTTGAAGGAATATCATAGCCAATTATCTTTCAAATAATAAAGTTGTTACATCTTAAAAAATATACCTGACACAGAGGAAAAAAATACTCTCATTTCAAGAAGCATACAGAATTTTCAGTTTTACTGCAAATATTTCAGAGCTTATGAGGTATAATCAGCAAATAGATGGTCATTACTTTCAAAATTAATGATGATATAAAAGATCATGTGATGTAAACTGGTTACAAATATGAAGGTGTCAATGTAATCTGTGGTGGAATAATCATTATCTTGCCCAGGGGTAAGTTAACATAAGAGATCATAAGACATAAACATAGGATCAATTAAGAATGCTGACTTAGAAATAAATTTAATGAAATAAATAAAAAATCAGTATTTACTAATACCAGAATATAAGATAACTTAAAAGATGCATATGTAAATCTCTTTGATGATTTTCAGAAGATAAATAATATGTTGTAATCATCACAACTTCTGTATTTACTTTCTTAAAAAAACATAGGTAAAAAAAAATGTTTCCCTAAAATGTATTGCTGAACTCAAACTGTATCTCACAAATGGTGTAACCCACTCACTGCTTCATGCACTGCTGAAGTTTTAACGTTTTTATTAATCACTGTGCACACAGAAAACTATGAAGAATGAGCACAGGATAAATGATTGACAAAGCATTTTCCTTTTTATTACACATCTTGCGTGGAATTCCTTGCAGTTCTATGCAAGACATTTTACGAAGTATATCCACTACTCTCAGCAGAAAAATGTGGCAAAATTTTGATGTCATTTTATATCGTGACTTTTAAGTAAATCCAGGTGAGACAAAGTATGGGATAAAAAAATCATTTAGATAAGGTCTCAATGCAACAGGTCAAAGGCACCCAAACATGAATCAGAAACATTAAATTACTTTCCGATATTTTTTTTAATAAGTTTGGATATGGAGATAACCTGCATAATATCAAAATAAATTATATAGCATGATATTGGAAAGAGGAAAAGAGAAAAGGGTGTTTCTAGAACAGCTCGGATTTCTTCAGTGGAAGATTTCACACGTGAAGGATAAGTCTGTAAATCATACAAAATCAATATCAATAGATATTTTAAAGACACCTTCAATTTGTGCATTATTTGTTTTTTACCACAGCATTGGAAGACTTTATGCAACTAGAAAATTTAATATCTGTTATGAACACAGAACTGCTGCAGCCTTTGGCAATACATAAACAGAGAGCTCTCACAAAACATTTATACACATAAACATCATTTGCAATAGACGCACTTCTTCTGCAGATGTATCCTAAGAACTAGTGTTAGTCTGGTATTCCAGGTATTGGTGTAGCAGAGCTCTACATGCCAGTCTTTTTCAAACAATGTGCTCTGAGCACAGATATTCTTGCTGTACACTTTCTTTAGTATGTAAACACACATAGACTATGTATACACCTAGCTATGATTTCAAAAATTTACATTAAAATGAGGTTGTTATTCTAGTTCTCTAAGATACATGAACATGAATGTCAAAGACAACAATTAAATTTTATTTATGCAACTTTTCCTTGCTTTATACATCTCAATGAACACAAAGACTGCACTTAACTGAAGGTGCTCATTAATGCAACTTACAAGTTGGACTTAGCATGTTGCCCCTAATCATACTAGATTCCCTAGAAGATTTCATGAAGCAATATATGTTTCAAAGCAGCAAATTTCTAGTTAATACAAATCTAACAGCAAAAGATGAAAGTGCTACATTATTTGTAGATCAAAGTCTTTATCATTGTTTGAAAAGAGACCATAGTTCTTGCAAACCTTTTATTTCCTGCAAGTCTGTCTTTCTTATTTTTATTAAATATATACATCTGAATTAGAATTTATTTTAATGCAATTGTGCTCTGCAACCAGTACATTACTCAGTATTTTTCTCAAATAATAATTAAAATAAATGAATGTTAAAAGAAAATAATAACATATTGAAGATTAATTAATTGGCTTCACTGAAATTTCAAAAAGGGCAGAATTTATAGATATATCTGAAATACCTAATGGTGGTGGGACAGATACTTTATTCCACTAAGATTTAAAAAAGTGAAATAATTGTTAGTTTTTAATTATTTTCCACCTCCATATAATAGGCAGAAGATCTGTGGGATGCCTTATTAAGAGAAAGTGTTGGATGAAAGAAGTTTATACAGGTTCTGGAAACGATTCTCAAGCACACAGAACATAGAATGTATAGAGAATACATTGAAAATTTTTCTTAAGTTTGGTGTCGTACACATCCACACCCAATATGAAGAACACTAGGGCAACGGACTAAGATTAGCTATTACTTCAAAAATTCATTTATTTTGTCCCAAAATGCCTGGAAAGTCTGTTGAGCGGTATCTGTTGAAGTGAATGCTGCCTAGTCTTAGTGGAAGATTGGTCCTTATTCTAGTAATTTTGCTTGTTCTACTTATTATCTCTTGAGTCTATTTCTTCAATTTCAGATTTTCCAGAAAGTCTCCATCATGAAAAAGATCTGGTATGGCAATCTTGCCATCTTCTTCATAGCAAATATTCCTATAATAAATAAATTTGCCTTTTCTGCAGTATAATTATATTTTCCAGTTATTACTTTTATGCTTACTGTCCATAGATCTTCCAGGTAATGGGAAGATCTTCCTTTTCCTCATGTCTCAGGAAGTTAGTACTAGCTTTGACTCCTTTACATAGCTTCTCAACTATGTTTACATTTTTGTCTATCAGATTCTGTAATCCTATTCATTGTTCAAATGCTTCTTACTTTTATTAACTTTTCCCTTTAGTGTTTAGTCATGCTGGGCCTCCTTTTAGACTTTCTCAAGCATTTCATAAACGGGTGTGAACTAGTACTGTGCTACCAGTATGGTCTTCAGTGCTTTTTGGACTTCCTGCAAGAATGCAATTCTCCGAAGCAGATGTCACATTTAGCTTACTTTTAGCAATTTGCACCCAGTTCTTACTAAAAGTTAACAGTGAATTCCTTGGCTATTGATATTTCAGTAGGGATTCTAAATGTAAGTACATTATAGTATAATTTTTGGTATCACCTGTTGTGATTTGGCCTTTTTCCATAGAATAATTGAGGTAATCTCTGTATTCCTCTCAGGCTCCCCCTGACCTGTCTCAGGATATACCTGTTCATTTCACCTCCCTAGTTGTTTGGGTGGCAATGTAGACAGACTAAAATACTGTTATTGTTTAGGTCTAAGAGTTTCAATTGATGAAGTTTCTGGTACTTGAGGTGGAAAGTTTACTAACTTGGTTTAATTACAAGAGCTCTTAAATTTATGCCTCTAATTCACCCCCACTATGTTTTATGCTTTAATTTCTATATATTTTGTAGCATAATTTTATACTGTTCTGTTTTTGTAGTTGTCTCTCAATTTCCTAATTTCAACATTGCCTTCATTTTAGCCATAACATACTAGCTTTCTTATTGTCATTAATCATCTCCCAACATTTGTATAAAAGTGAGTACCATGTTCCCTGTCAAAGAAAAAAAGTCTTTAAATAGCACTTTTATTTTAATTGTCTATTTGAAAACTGCTATCCTCTGACTTTCACCTGAAAATACAGAATTATCATGACTTGCCCTTTGGGGTATTCTCTTCAGCCAAGTGTCATCTGACTATGCAATCCTCTATGTAGAAATTCACTAGCAATTATTTAAATAGGCTGCTGCTTTGCTTGGAATTCCCTGGTTTCTGACAAAGATGATAGGTTTCCTCTTTATGTTTTTTTTGTTGTTTTTTTTTTTTTTTTTCCCCAGCATTCAAACCTTTTTCCCCCTCTTCTTGATTCTGTTTAGAGGCCTGTTTGGATCCTGAAGAGATGTTCTTTACCTGTATAAAAGGGGGGAAATTATGCTAGACAAGGAGTTAATGGTGTTGATTGAGAGAATTCAAAACTAGATTTGAGGGGGCAAGAGGATGAAACCACACTGTCCAGAGATGAGAGATGGTAAGCCAGAATCAGGGATGAAATCAGTCCAACTGAAGTGCATGTACAACTAATGTTGCATGTATCAAACGAGGAGCTGGAAGCCATGGTACAGAAAGTTATGACACAGTAACCATCATAAAAACATGATGAGATGACTTGCATGAGTGGAGTGCTGCAGTGGATGGTCACAAGATTATCAAAAGGCTCAGACAAGGAAGGAGAGGAAGTGGGTTGGCACTATAACTTGGAGAGTGGTTTGGGGGAGCACAAGGATAGT
>JAWWMU010000106.1:73196797-73210096 GCA_035048155.1 Cinnycerthia olivascens
CCAAGTCAAAAATACAATTTATTAGGAAAAGGGAAAATAAAACAAAAAGGAAACAAAATACATGCAATAAGGAAAAAAGAAAACCACGGATAGAGTCAGAATACAGCTTGACACCCTGTTGGTCAGTGTTTTGGCAGCAGTCCAGTTGCAATGGTGGCTGCAGCCCTCCTGGAGTAAGAGTTGTGGCTCTGTTGAAGCATTGATCCTGGAGAAAGGTGTAGCTCCCCCCTGCTAAAGGTCGAGTGGTGATGGATGGGCCTGTTCTTCCCCGGGAGTCCAGTGGAAAAGGCTGACTTGGTGTTCCAAGTCTCAAGTTTTTATCCAGATAGAGGGGCTCAGTTCCCCCCACCTGGTATTGAGCATTTCCCAATGGGATGATGTAAGTTTATCAGTGGGACTCCATGGCCCATTAGCAGAAGATCTCTTCCTGGAGGGAGGATGGGTCATGGGAGAGATAAGGAAACTGCTCTTGATGGTTTCTTGCCAGCTGGCTTATCGACAGAAGATCACATCACTACCCCCCATCCCAGATGGTAATAGAATAACACACCTCTGATTAACCTTTACACTGCAATCCATAACAATATCTTTCACCGTAACAATAAGTGAAGAATAAAAGTGTCATTCCTCTTCAATCTGACAGCATAGAAAATATTTGTTACTAAATTTCATGAAAACAGAATGTACAATTAAAAATAAAACCTTCTGTCTTTCAGGCTACCTAAACTACTAAATGCATTACATTAATAAGCTTCCTACAAGAGATTCCTGTAAACCTACTATAATTAGAATTTTAACAAGCAAGCTAAACTAAATAAACAGAACAAAGCAAATTGAGGAAATCTTGGAAGATCTTATGAAATTGACAGCTAAAGACACACAAGAGAGTAAAATCACCTGCATAATATCAGAAGTGAAAACACATTTAAACCATTTTAATACAGATATCTAATAGTGATTGACTCTTAAAATAATATCTGTACACTATTGATTCATCATTTCCCTGCATCTTTAGATAGGTGTAAATGACCTATTAAAGAATACTAACATTCTTTCATTGCAGAGGGGTAGAAGTTTGGAACTCTGCAGCATCTAGCAGTAGTCTAACAATACCTGCTTTTTATTCTTTTTTGTTCATCATACCATTCCTACCTTCCTTCTTGAGAGTAATGCTTGTGTATTTTATTCATTAGTACTCACCCTTTGTTCCTCAGCTAAGATTTACTGGAGTTCAACAGGCTCTTCAGTATGTTTTACCACTACTCTCCTCTCCTTTAAATCCTCCTTTTGTTGCTATCCTGTTTTCTTTTATTCTTGCTCTTCTTTCAAGTAGATTTTTCCCCATGCTTCTCTATTAGTTCTTCTTTGATCAAAGCCTTTTTATTTTTCCCTGTCCCCTGAAAAATGTATTATTCTTGACAAGTTTAAATACTTGTCAGTAAGTACAGGCATCTTTATATTTTACTACTTGACCTGTCGCTGCAGGCTTATCTCCAAACGGGTTCAAATTGTCCCATTGTCATGTACGGTTTCTTCTGTCAAGAGAAGAGAAAAAAATAGAACTTGTTCTGCATGCTACTTGACACATATCCCATATGCAAATAACAGAATTATTTAACAAAATTTGTTTGCAAGAAGAACTTAGAAGAACCTGAGTTTTCTCTAATTCAGTCTAGTGCAGGAAACAATTAATTTGATAACCATTCAAATTTAGATGATAGATTTAACTGCATTGAAGCAAACCTTTAGATTCATTGATATGAAACTTTTCTCCAGAAAGGTGTTGTACTGAAGGCCAACAGCTTGGAATTTGGTGAAAGCATTCAGTTAAAGTATAATAAATATGTGAGAATTCTTCTTTAACTTTAGGTTAGACCTTCAATCTGCTCATCAGTATTTTCTGATCATAGCAAACAAACTTTATACTGAAAAAAGTGTGTGTCATGGTTTAGTTCCAGCTGGCAACTAAGTACTACCATGCAGCCATTCACTCATTCCCTCTCCCTTCTGAGGATGGGATGAGAAGGATCAGGAAAAGTGAAATTCTTGGGTTGACATAAGAACAGCTTAATAATTGAAACAAAATAAAATATTATAATAAAACTAAAAATACTAATACAAATAACAATAATAACAACAATAACAATAACAATAACAATAACAATAACAATAACAATAACAATAACAATAATAATAATAATAATAATAATAATAATAGTAGTGATGAAAAGGAGAGACAGAGACACAGAGAGGAATGAAACCAAGTGATGCACAATACACTTGCTTACCATCCAGTGACTGATGCCCAGACCATCTCCAAGCATCAATTGTCAGCTCCTGGCTGTGGTGCACATTTTCCCCCATCCTCCTCAAGTCTTCTTCATGATCTCAGGAACTCCTGATAAGCCTTGACTGAACCAGCTGAGCAGTGAAGCACATCTTCACTTTATCAATTGGGTGGTGAAGCATCCCTTGACTATACCAGGAATTCTTGCATAGTAAAGATAAGAATGACTCAGATTGGAAAACATTGGGAACAGCACAGCCAAGGCGGGGAACAAAGGATAAGCACTTATCCTTTTTAACCATGGTAAATCATTAGCTTGAGTGAAACATCACAATTGTCAGTGGACTTTTTGGGAAAAGAGTCCACCTTAGTCGTTAACAACTTGGGCTATGGCCGGGATGGAAATATCAAATATCTCAAACAAATCATCTTGTGACCCCATAAACAGCAGTCCCAAGTGAGGTACTTGCATATTTCCTGGAACTCAGTGGGCTGTGTCAGCACCTCCTTAGTTTGCTGCTGAATTAAAATCCATATTTTAAGGCATCGACCACTATGCTTTGCTTCAGCTTGTATATATTAAGAGATTACTGCAAGTAGGAGTTTAGAAGTTCTGGAAAAAAAAGGACTAATGAAAATGCTGTTGGGATACAGAACCACTTTCCAAATACAATAGCAAGTACATCATCACTCATCCAAATTAAAAGTATTTTGAGTGAATATTCAAATTCTAGATGATGGTATCAGCCATATTGAGTCAAATATTGGAATATATTGAGCAGTACTTATTATGGATGACTTTCAAACTTCTTTTTCAATTAGCTCAAACCATATTAATTTCTTGTCGCAGTTCATAGGTGTTGGGCCTGGCTGAGAGTAGTGTTAAGATATTAATCAGCCATGTAGGACAAAGTAGTAGCTTAATTATAAGAACAAATCTATTCTTTGAGCATAAAGAAACTGCCAATCAATCACTGCCAAAGTTGTGATGGTGATGAGAACCTTTTCATGGGATAGAATTTTTCCTCCAGCAACAGTAAAAACCAACTGTTGGAAGACAGATTTATTTGAATAGGTCAATCAGGAATTAAATATTCTCTATCCAATCCCATAACCAACAGGATACAGAGTGGAGAGAGAATCGAGAGACATCCTAGGGACTCCATAGGTCCTGGTGCCTTGGATGGCTCAAAAACATGTGCCCATTCTTTGAATTTTCATCCTGAACCATGCTGATCTTCCTGTACAATGTCTTCTGGAGCTGTGCAAGAGGCATCTGGATGTGTACCCTGGGGATATGGTTTAGGGATAAGTGTGCTAGGTTGACAGTTGCACTAGGTGATCTTGAAGGTCTCTTCCAAGCTTGTTGATTCTGTGATTTTGTGTTTCTGTGACTCGTGCTAGCAGACAGTCAATTCTTAAAACTGCAGACTTCTGTAATTAGTGTTATGGTATCTGCGTCCATTTAGCTTTGTTCTTAAATATTGACATCACTTTGAAGGGATGTAAAAATGTTCTGATTTTCATGTCTAATTTATAAAAATAAATGAACAATAACACAATTTACTAAAAGATACTACTTGTAAGCTTTACACCAGAGAAAGCCACTCCATCCTTTTGAGGTAGATTGGTCTCCTGAAAGTCTCTTCCTAATACAAATAAAAAATAATTTCTGCCTCTCTCTCCAAACTTCCAAGCTAGTTTTTAGAAATTTCATGCACACACAAAATAAAAAAGGGGAAGACAGACAAATATGAACTACAAGTCTCACAAATCCAGACCAGAACCTAGACTGTTATCCATAGCCAAGATACTTATTTGTGTATTTCTGAAGTAGTTGAACTCTGAGGAATTTCTAACAGGAGACCATAAGAAGCTGGGCTTACTCACTTCTGTTCTGTTAGCACCTGTTTTCTTTCTTCTCTTTCAGAAACTCATGAAGGTCATTAGACCACTTGTTTATAAAAAACTTTGCCTAGGTGAAATATTTTTCCTACTTAGTGCACAGCAGTGCTTTAACAACCAGTCATTTAAGCAGTTGCAATAGAAAGTAACTGATTTGAACTTATTTGTAGATTCACCACAGATAAGAGAAGTAAACTAGAAAATTTACCAGGAGATACAATTAACATGGTGGTAAAAATCTCTGCCTGCAGACAAAAAAAGAAAGGAAAATTTAGTACAATACAGAAAAGCATCAAGATTTTTTTCATTATGTGTTAAAGGAAGGTTTTAGTTGTTTAAAAAAACCAACAATACAGACAACTATAGGGAGACATCAATCATTTGATTCTTTTATTTATTAATAATGTATTTCAGGATAAAACCAAAATTTCAGTGTCAAAAACATTTCTGTCATTTATGTATTACATGCAGGAATGCCAATGAAATACAAGAAACTCCAGGAGGCTAGCAGATCAACGATGTGCATAGTAATTATACTGAAATGTTTTTCAAAACACTCCAAGCAGCTTTGTATTCATGCTAGGCAGAGAAACTGAACTAGGTAAACAAATCAGCCAATTCACCATATCCTTGATCAGACAAAACTGAAGATTGAAAAGTGACTACTGTACCATTTTCTTAATAATCATTTATTAGAGAGCAACACTGGCCTGCTCCTCTGCATGTATCCTAGAATAAATACCTCAATCAGATGTGGTAGAATGAATTTATACATTTTTGATGTTATACAGCATGTTTTGCCGTCCCATTGAAACATCAGAAATTAATCAATAGAGAGGACTATAGTTGGAATATTGGAATAGAAGAAAAAAATAAACTGCTCAACTCTGTTTTGTGGTGAAATATTCCTTAAAAGAGAAGCAAAATTATATGACAAAACAGCAAGTTCTATTAGACTGATTTTTCTGCTCATCATTTTAGATTTCTACTTTTCTTTCTCATGACAATTCATCCAAGAAAACTTCAAATTAGCTTTCAAGAGAAAGGTCTCTCACACTTTACTTCTTTATATTCTTTTCTCTTGATCTTCTATTGATGTTTTCGGATAAAACCCCAAAAATTGCTCCAAAAACTTTCTCCATTCTCTACATTCTCCCTTAAAAAAACCCACTCAACCAACCAACCAAATAAAAAAACAAAGAAAAAAAAACCAAAACAAACCAAAACAAAAAAAACGCACCAAGAAAAATTATGACCACTATTATTTGCTAGCTACTAAGAAGTAATAATTATACCATAACTGGAGGTGGTATATCTGCTCTGTAGCACATTAGCACTATGCTGTGTAGATGGTTGTTATGCAACTAAGATTATTTTGTTTGGATTTAGTAAATGAATATAAATAAAACCAAATAGGAAAGTAAAATGTTTGGATATACTGCTGAGCCTCTGATTGACAAGATGAACTAGCAAAATTCAAAATTCTTTCTAGAACCACCTTCTAAATTCTAAGATAATTTCCATTAGGTACCTGAGTTTTCCCCATCTTTCCTCTCTTCTCACTCCATAAAAACTAAAACCAAAACCCAAACCAACATCACCACCACTAAAAAATAAACCCACAATAAAACAAATCAATAAATCAACAATAATATAACTTCAAAACTTGGACAAGATACACTTTATGTCTTGACATACATGCACAAGTGTTGTTTCCCAATAGGTGGTATATTTTATGAATTGAAATAATACACCTTATGTAAAGCAATTAACAAATCTCAGTTTGATATTAATTAGAAATTCTACTCTATGTAGAATCACATATTTTTATTATCATGGTGTGATGTAACCTTTACTGCAAGAAAATATCTACTCTCAAAAATCAGTCTACTTTATAGTACAAAATGTATTTTAGACTAACTTATTTTTTACCACAATTTTTTCTTCTAAGTTTACTACCGCCGTGGATGTATGCTGTCCATCCTCAGAGCCTATTCAAAAATAGATAAATATAAAGCT
This sequence comes from Cinnycerthia olivascens, assembly GCA_035048155.1. Lineage (NCBI taxonomy): Eukaryota > Metazoa > Chordata > Aves > Passeriformes > Certhiidae > Cinnycerthia > Cinnycerthia olivascens. The sequence goes on from JAWWMU010000106.1 coordinate 73,203,009, forward strand.
TGTTTGATTTCATCTTCAATGCTACATAGTCATATAAACCTTGGAGAAATTAATCAATTGGTCTAGCAAGTGAAAGTAGCATCATTCTCCTCCTACATTACACTCATTGTGTACATGTTTAAGCAATTTTAAAGGTACTGGGAAATGAAGAATATGGCTGTTACTCTTTAAAATCAATATTTTAATCAAAACAATCTGTAATAATCACTTCTGAGGATTTGGAAGTCATCTCACCTTTCCAAGATGTGTGAATACTTAATGTTTAATAAGAGATAGCAAAGCACCTATAATTAAGGTAAAGGTCAACTCTACATAATAAAGTCTGAATTCTCTTCAGCCTCTAGAATGAGAAATAAAGTACAGGAAAACATAGTGAAAATTTCAACTCCAAGACATCATAACAGATTAATGTATGATAGGTATTGAAGGGTTTACCAATGAGTTCAGAAAAAGAAATTTCAACAGTATATAAAGAGCACTGTTTGCACAGGCCTTGGGTAGGGCCTAGAGGCAGGTGGATACATTCATTTCAACACCATGACGCTTCAGTGGTATCTGGGGACAATTAAGGAGAAAAAGATTTTCAGTCAGTCAATAGTGAAGTTTCATGCCTTTATACTACAGTTAGTATTTTTTAACACAGAGACATCTGTGCTTGCAATATGAACTGATTAATCTGTGACTCTTGAGATTTAAACTGCCATTCCCAGAGTTGCCTTTTTACCATGAAATCAACCTGAAAAAGGGCATTTCCCTTACACTCAAAAAAAAAAAAATAAAAATTGCACTCTATTTCAAATTGCTGCAGGGAATAAAATAAAGCCCCATGAACATTTTCAGAAGAAGACAATGTGATGAAACTGCCTGTGAGAAGTTCACAAAGTGGATCTACAAGGACAAATTTCTTATTCTGAACAATTTCTCTTTCAATTGTATTGAATCTTAATCTCTGTTGAAATTTGTCTTGAAAAATACACTTTCAAATAGAGAATGGCTTACTGGAACCCTTATGTAGCATATACATTGTATAAACTATTTTATCTCTGTCATTTAGCATTGTCCTCAAGGTTAATCCATCTTTGGTACATATAAACACCTCTTTTTCTACAAGGACCTGGCAGTTTCGGTAAAAGGATTCACAGACTCTTCCAATCAAATAGCCAAGCACTGGAAATGAATGTATAAATCTGAGCTTTTCATTGTATCTAATGATGGCTTAACTTAAAATTAACAGTGAATCCCTGAAGTAACTCTCAGAAACCCCTACACATCTTGATCACTCCAGTATAACTATCTTCCCTCTGACTCAATGATCTTTTCCTTGAAAGCACAGCTGCAACAAGAGGAATCAGATATCTAGCAAGCAAGACTAAGACAATATTTTGTGCAGTTGACAAACAAGTTGAGAGATTCAGTGTAATGGAAGTATTTAAGCTAGGTCTTATGCTTACTGGCAAAATCTAACCACTGTTCTACCAGACTAAGATGACATTTATTATTGCCTTAAATCCTGGATTTTTTAAAGGGAAAAGCTCTCTAAAGGGTTACAGGTTTCAAATCAGTGCAAGTACCCAAACAGTAGAGTTGTGTAGATGTTCCCTGACAGCCTCAAAGAAAGTGTCTTTTTCAAATATACTCTTCAACAGTAAGTAGTAAACTTGCAGTCTCTGTTATGTCCACAGAGTCTAGGTACTATTTTCAGGACTTCTAATTCTACTTCCTAATGATCAGCCCTTGCTGATCTATTTGACACTACTCTGAACACAACTGGCACAGAAGAGGGCCTAGGATACAATGTCAGGCTTTTATCTGTTATATTGCTCTTCCTCCTACTTAGGATTTTTATTTGATAAACTTAATCATGGAAAGACTCAAAAGTCAATTTTTAGGTGCAGCTTTCCTTTAATATACACTGTCATCATAAAGGTGGATAAAATTACCATTTAGAAAAGATTCTTACTAAATAAAAATGCCTTTTTCACAAGTTTTCCACAGAATCAGTGCTCAAACTGAATTTATCATGTTCCATTTAGTGTGTCAATGGACGTACAGCTACATTAGTACACTCCTGAACTTCCTAAATACCTCACTGTGTTTTCCATTCATCCATACAATCCAGGAGTCAGGAATTGCATCAGAATCCAGGAGGCTGAGCTCTGAGAACATTTCACCATTAAAAGGCAAAGTCTGTTGTAGTCTATACGCAAGTGCTCAAACTAGAAATACATTTATGACTCAACTTCTGTACAGAAATATCCCCTAATTATGTGATTCAGGGAAATCAATCCAGTTGTTAAACATGTAAACAAACTAGTCTATCAGTGCTGCCAAACATCTTGTGCAAACTTATCAATAACCTGCTTGCCAACACTGCTTCCAGGAATTTCTTTTACAGTGTGCCAATAGATGTAAAACAAGAGAGGCAAGATTTTTTTTCTCTTTGCTTAGGAGAAAAACTCCATGAAGTGAAAAATGAAAAGGTTATTTGCTTCCAAACCCTTCATTAAAGAACAGACCCAAAGGTCTCGGATGATGAATAGCTCATTATTTGATCTCATTACCCTGGCATGTACATCCATGAAGTGACTGGAAACTAAGTTGCACCCTGTATGCTTTACTGAGAGTCTGTTAGGTATTGCCATATTCTCCAATACATCTACATAGCTGAGGGTCTATAACAAGGTAGTGTGAAAAATAATTGAGAAAAAACCCTCATAGAACCAATTTCCTAAAAAGACAACAAGGAACTTTTGCCATCAAAGGAAATCCTTTCCCTAATGACCCAAAATCACACTTCAGGGCTGGGCTCTGTATGATACGTGTACTGTGCATGTTCACTAGTTGAGAAGTTGTTGGTGTTATAAAAATGACCTCCCACATTAACAGGTTCAGGACATAAACAACATTGTAGAAGTGCAAAGTTAACATGTGCGAAGGTGTAAAGCAAGCTTGATCATATAGCACATTCTAGAACACAGTCATGATGTAAACGTCTGCGTTTTAATTTCCTAAGGTCAGAATTATATTTAAGAACACATTTTAGCACTCAGACGACCAAAAGCAGATAGCATTCATTCTTCAGTTTTGTTTTGAAATGCTGTATGAGGACATTCCTCTATCTTTTATAAAATTTTCTTTATTTTTTTTCTTCTCTAAATGTCAAGGGACTCCTTCTCATTTCTGTTCTCTCCTATACATGAATTTTACTCTTAAGCTTCTCCTGCAATCAGTTAACCCTTTTGATACTTCTCAAACCAAGCAGACAATAGAACAAGGTCTTTGACCCTGTAAATTGTCACTCCAGAACCTACACAAAGACACTTAAAGAATTAGTCCCTCCTAAACTTACCCTTGCATATGTCAAAGGGATCCTTATATTTAGCCATATCTTAAGAAAAAAAGGAAAACTAAAAGTGTATCTGTTATTTCATATAACACTCAGATTCCTTTACATTAAATGAGTAAGCATTTGACATGACTATTATCAGGAAATAGTTCATATATCTGAAAGAAAAATAATTAAGTCTTCATTTTATTAGAAAACAGAAGACAATGTAGGTATTTTGAAATTGCATATGCATGTTGCAAAGCCAATGAAGAAATAATATGCAAGATTCAGGAAAAAATTAGTTGTGAACACTGCACTTTCATACGGCAACAAACAGCAAACCTTCCACGTTCAGTGCCTCTTGAGGCATAGTAAAAAGTTCTGATGACAATTGTTGATTTTTTTTTCTACTTCTGGCAAAATGGCACAAAATTTTCTACACATACAAAAAAATTGGTGTGTCACAAATATAGGATTATATTTTCAGTTATAAAGTGATCTATTTTCTAAAGATATAAAAAATTTTGTAATTATCACTGAATGTCTATTCATTAAATGAAAAACACCTTTTCATTATAGCTTAAAATTTAAAAAAACAAAAGCCATTTACTGAGAGTTAAATAGAGTTACTATTAGAGTTACCAAGCTCTTTGTTAACAAATGGCCTTACAAAAACAAAACAAAAGAATCCCTGAAACACTACCATTGCAGCCCACTTTTGAGTCACAGTCCACATCAGAACCTGGCTATACTAAAATAAAACCAGTTCTTTCTATCTCCACAGTTCATTCAGAGTGCTTCCTTGTCTTTTCATATAGCAATCACTCTGCCCGTGCTTTGGAGAATGGAACACTATCAAATTTGACATTGCTGCAGGCCCCCTTAACAAAACAGAACATCAGCAAGAAAAAGATTTTGTCTTGGTCTGCGAATTCAATATATTCCTACAGGCTTGATTCTGAAGAGAAATTATCATGTTTAACTCACTCCCTCCATCAACTAAAATGTAAGAGCTATTCTAAGTAGCTGGAGGGCCAGCTGAGAGCTCCACTCGGAAAACATCAGAGTATGCAGGCATACTCAAAACTGTGTCAGGATTACTAACAATATAAACATAAGTTTTAATAATGAAAATACAGTCCTCAGGAAAGATTACAGTCCTTGCTTTTATGGAAGAAGAGTCACAAATATCAACTTGTACAGAAATTCAGCCTGAATCTATGAATAAAAATATTTTGATTCTTTCTACAGAAAATGTAGTCCAGAGTACATACATCTAAAAGATCAACTGCCATTAGAACACGTATCTTTTAAAAGCATGTTCATCCTTTTATTATCATAAAATAATAATCTAGAAAAATATTGTCTGCCTTGGATTTGCTTGCTACCTATTCTCTGCCCCTTCTTGTTTTATGTAGCACAACAGAAATATTCATTTCTTCAACAAGCTTTATATGTGTCTTACAAAACATTTGTGAATTTACTTTGAGATTTTCTGAAGAGAATGTAGGTGCTACACCATTTTACTAAATGACATCTAAGTGCAGACATGTTAAAATCAAGAGATATGCAACATACAGATTGTTGCAGGCAAAAGGGTCTTACCTTGTGGAATTTTACTTTGCTTAATTACTGCTGGTTAGCACAAAATTTCTGATAATCCATTCAGACATTATTGAAAAAAAAATCAAGAAGTTCAGGAAATAGCTAAAGAAACAGTTTTCCTACCGCTCACTTTTGCTGTGTTCAGTCCCTCCCAGATCCTTCAGTGAGGTATTGGGGAGTGAAGTGCTGCCAGACCATGATGTCTTCTGCATGCTGCTCCTTGCCTCTCACTCCTTTCCCGGTGTGGCAGCAGGGGTAGCCCTCAGCTGCAGCCCTTCCAGGGTGGCCCTGCCCCAGGCAATGCCATCCGTGGTCTCTTGCCCCTCAGAGCAGCGCTCCCTCTGCCATCGAGCACATCCTCCCAGAGTGTGTCACAAGACTTGGTCCGCAGTAAGGTCTCTTCTGCCTCTTCTCCATCTTCTCCCACTCTCCCAAACGTCTCTCTCTCACAAAGGCCTGCTCAGAGATGCCAGATGACCTGGTTATGGCTTTGCCTGGCAGCAGGCAGCTCACAACCATGATCACCCCCAGGTGCAATGATGTGTGCAGCACACACAGGAACCTGAAGACCCATTTTTCCAGTTACTTCACACAATACAGGATTCTGAACTAGAAGATTGACTACATCATCACTGAAATGAGGACTATAACTATATATGTAAATTTTAAATCTAAGTAAGAAATCTCAACATTTATATGTAGGAAAACACAAAAAACAGAGGCCAGGTCCCAAGGTCAAAGATAATCGTATAAACTCTTTATTCACATCACAACCTCAGAAAACTTTCTGAAAAACACATTTCCTCAAAATAAAATATCCATTGCAGAAAATATCTGTTATCTGAGTTGAAGCACTGGAGCATTGTAAGGAGTCATAAAAGTAATAAAAATTAATTGCAACAAAATAACTTCTTTAAAATAATCTAATGTGTATGATTTAATTTAGGAAAAATTCCGTCACCATTGATTGTTAGGTGTTTGTATGCTACCGTAGTATAAGAGTACCATGAAAACAGAAAAGTACAAAAATTACAGCAGGCAGCTAGAAAGGATTATAGAACACCATATGTTTTTCTTTTTCACCCTTATAATAATCTTGTTTTATTGAATTCAGGATTTCTGGACATTTCAGAGTCCAGGAAGAAATTAAGCAAGCCTTCTTCTTTCATAATAAGAACTTAAAATTGTGTTTTCTTATGTTACTTATATTCACACTTTCTCACAGTCCTGATCCAGGATAAATTAGTGTATCCTGAATTCCAGAAATAAGGTTTTCCTCCACTTTACATCTTTTTTTTCAACTGTCTCTTCGTATAACTGGAGAATTGGTATCATCTGGACACAAAATGTAAAACATATCATTTAGTGATATATAATATCTCTTTTTTGATTTTGATTTGGGTTTTCTTTTGGGTTTTTTTGTTTGTTTATTTGCTTTGTTTGTTTTTTGTTTTTAATACTAGTGAGTATGGGTAGAGCATGGCAGAGCCATATCTCATCTGTGGCACCTACACACCTTCCACTACCGTTTGTTTATGACAACTATGGACCCCAAACTTCTTGATTTCCTCCATATTTATAACAAATCATTATAATGGGGTTTCACATCATTTTTTATCAACCTCCTATTTTCCACCTTAAGTCTATTGTGAGGGTGTGAAGCCAGGAGCAGTTATGTAGCCAGGTTTGTTTATAGTTACTTTGCCCTTCCAGTCCAGAACAGACTGAACCAGTCTTTTAGAACTGGGCAGCTGTCATCAAGATCTGAGCCTCCACATCATTTTTTCCCTATGACAGCTTGCGTACATATTTTTCCAAATTATTAAATAAAATAAGACAAATACTGGTAATGTTTCACCACTTTTTGCAATAATATGTTACAGACCTGATAAATTACCTGAATAAATTCACCTGAATTTAGGATCCAGATGAAAGATTAAACTACAGTTAAACTAAGTTTTCTTGATAAACATTTGGAAGTACTGACTGAAATCATAATGGAAGCATTTGCACAATTAAGCAAGAAACAGAAAATGTTTAAAATAGTAAGGTAATATATAACTTTATAAACCCAGGGAACAGAAACAAAGAGATCTGCAAATAAATACTGCATAATGAAAATATCTTGCATCATTATGATACGTTTACTAAAACA
>JAWWMU010000106.1:73222696-73235903 GCA_035048155.1 Cinnycerthia olivascens
TAAAGAAACCCATTTCAGAAATTAGACAGAGACAGAAAAGAAGGTACCAGTAGAAAACAGAAGCAAGTAGAGCGCAATGTGAAACTAGATATGCAGGAAAAGAAGACAGATGAGGAAAGAAGGAAAGGTAGAAAAACACAAGGAAAAGAAATTACTTATGATTTGAGGTATAGTGCATAATATTCAGCCCATTCCTGCATATTCATGAAGATGCCAGTAATTTCCTTTAATTTTACTTCTTATAGTAAATTTCTAGTTTCTATAAACTTAGAAAAGACTTACAGTTACAAATGGAAACAAAGATTGTTCTGGGAGATGTGTAGTGTTTTATTCTAATAGTTTTAACATTCTAATATTTAACATTTTATATATGTTTCTAAGATCTTAATTTCTTTTCCTTTCAAAGCATTAACAGAAGATCTTTATGCAGAAGTGTATTCTTTCAAAGAAAAGTTCATATCCTTGTGCGTTTTTGGTATTTAGATACAATACTCTAAAATATATATTATTGACTTTGTCAAGCAGCAAAGACAAATTAACATAAACTATGAGTAGAACGTGACTCAAAGATACTAAAATGTGACAATTTGTGAACATGAGTAGGCAAAATAAATCAAAATAAAAGCATGAGTGAGCATAAAAATTGAGATAAACTCCACAGTAGTCTAAACAAAGGAAAAGTGGCAGAGTTTAAAATGGGAAGATGCAAATATTGTAGTATCAAAGGGATCGATAAATCATTCAAGATTGCTAAAAGTCTACATGGCCTTAAATTCTAGGACAAATAAGCACAGAGTTAGAATAATGTTTAGAAAACATGAATTGAAAATTCAGTCTCACAGCTGAATTCCCACAAGATAAATCAACAACTGGTGTTAGAACATGATTAATTTAATTTATGTGGAAAAGGGAAAGAAAAACCTACATTTTTAAGAAAGGATATAAGGAAGATTTGGAAGTTACAGACCAGTCAGTCTCGTCTCTCTGTCTGCAAAGATCATGAAGCAGGTTTTCTCTACATAAGCTTTTCAGTACAAATGTGTTTTCCATGTAAATCAGCTTATCAGGTAACTGTCATTTTTCAGGTTATACTGCATCTTTAACAAACATTAAAAGATACTCATTGGTCAAAAATTCAGCATAGTTCTCTTATTCATACACTCATTGATTTAATGTTGAATAATTTAGAGCATGCATTTTTTAAAAAAATGCAAGGGAATTCCTCACAAACACTTGACATACACAGCAAACAGAAAAAAAAAAACCAAGGTATTTTATACAGGCTGGGGTTTTTTTGTGGATATATATTTTTTAAGGGAATAAATGGCAGCTACAAATGATTTACTTCATATTACAAATTAAACAAACAAAAAGATAGCACTTCCCAACAACAGCTTTTGGTTGAAAATACTGAAGTAATTAAGACTCATTCTTGCAAAATATAATACTGGTGAATGAATGCACTATATTAATGGGAAAAAAAGTGAAGTCTTTAGCCAAAATCTGTGAGCTATGTTCACTATTTGTTCCTGTAATATCAGTGAATGTGAATTTATTGTGGAAATCATAGGGCAAAAGACTAGTCCAAATATCCTTAAAATTCTTCAAATATCTTAGTGTACTTAAATTTAAAGGTCCTTCAAAACATTTTAAATAATAAAAGAATAAAATAAAGAGTATAATAATAAATGAGCTGACTTTAACATATATGACCCTATTTCTGATGTCTCTTATAGATGAATCATATGTTTCCTCATTCATTTTATTTTTACAATGAATAATTTACTATGTTTTTTGCAAAAAATGAGCTTTCTAATAAACTCCATAAAATCATTCAAATTTTATTGATATGAGTTTAATTATCCTCTCATAAGGAACTTTTTTATTTCAGAAACCTTTTTTTTATAAGCTGCTTTTTATGTTCTCTATAATTAAAACTATACATAAATTCATATCAGAAATCATACGTTAAATATGTTTAGTACATTTGCAGAAAAGTCTTGGACAGGAAAATTACATAAAAATTCTTTGGAAATACATCAATTTGCTTAATCTCCACACATGGACATAATTTATAGGTATAAACAGAACCAAAACTTATTAAATATTTTGATCAGATATACAAAAATGACATCTGTAGAAGTCATATAATTACTGTTCCTATCCTACTTCAGCTCTAGCTAAACAATTTTCTTTGATTTATATGGAAGTACTTTTATAATTATACATTATTCCTCTATTATTTTATCCTACTTTTGATGATGTCTTAATGGTAGTCATATCCACATATTGATATGTTTGGAGAAAACTAAAAGAAAAAAACCTGAATATAACAACCTGATTTTTTTTTTATTTTCTCCAGGAAGTATGCAACACGGGGTATCAATAAAATAACAATGCCATTTTCTTCATAGAAGAGATTTACCTACTGGAATAAATGGTTATTATAGTTAACAGAAAACAGAGGTAGGGCAAATTGAGGGTTCAAAATCAAAGAGGAAGGAAAAAAATATTCAATGGGTTTTAAAACAAGCTAAAAGCCTCCCAAGAACAAAAATAACCAGCATGGGACATGAGAATCAAAAGTTATTTAAAAATAACTAGTTACAAGTACACACTTGGTTAAAATATTTCTTAAAAAACAAAATTTCTTGTTTTCAATCCATTTCTGCTCCATGCATTTTTTACATAGCACTAAGGATGTTTTTCCCCCCAGTTTCATCCATAAGCACCAGTGGGGATGCGATACCTGCATCTGACTGCAGACCTTCAGCTATGGCTTGCAACAGGGTAGCCAAGAGCTGTCTGTGACAGTGACCTAGACATTTAGCTGATATACAAATATGACTATTTCATTTGAGCCCTTTGAGCCCTACAGTATGGCAACCCTCTGCATGGCAGGATCTCCCTCTGAATAAGGATGCCTCTAAAGGTTACTCCTTGAAACTGAGAGGGTTGTTGCCACAACAGGTTCTCAGTAAATAATTGTGTAAGAAACTCTGAAATTTTATCTAAGATTGATTGTACACAAACAATCCTTTAGACATAAACCTTTGACTAAGCCTGGGACTAGGATTAGATCCTGAACCATCTAGATTCCTCTCTAAGAAGGAGCTTAGAATACCACAGGGTCCTTTCTCAACCTTATGACTCAATGATGGGGTTGCTCTGAGAGCTTCATTTGACCTTGTCTTCTATGTGGTACATAATTATGTGTGCCTCGCCATCAAATCTTATTAAGCCACTGAAAAATTTACTATTGAACTTTGTTAGCTCACTGTTGGTTTATATCAATGAAGGATATTGTTCTTTCTCTCTTACAAGTGAAGCTTATTCAAGTACATCCCTCCACCCATGGCAATTGTAAAATAAGCGTAAAGGTGCTTAAATTAATGTCCAGGACTTAATTTAACAAGAGACTGAAAGAGCACCTTTATGTCTGTCAGTCTTTCTCAGAAAAGCACAGCTCAGTATATTTGATACTTGACTTGGCCAGAGGTCAGACCCATCCTTGACATTCTTCACTATGTCAGGCAACCAGTTGTGGGGTAGTAGGAAGGAAGAGGTTGACACTTGTCAGCATTCATAAAATTTCAAAGTCATCTGCTCCTGTTCATGTGATTTTTATGAAATGCAGGGCTAGTCACTTAAACCAAACTTTATATAGGGACTTTTTTCACTGTATATTTTAAAGGAAGAAATTGCAGATTACTTCAGAAGCTACTGAAGGCAAAAATGTGAGTTAGGTTCCCTGGGGTGGAAGACACAATGCTTCAAAGGCTAGAGGTGAAGGATGAGAGTATTTGATGGATGTTCACAGACAAAAATTTCAGCAGAGAAATCAGCTTTTTAGTTTCATTTGCACAACACATAGTCTTGATCAAAAAAACCAAGTTATTGGCAAGTCTCCTTCAGGAAGTTTCAGCATCCATGGGACAAGTTCTCTTTTTAACTTCAAGATGTAAAATGCACAGCTAGTTTTCTCTCTAATGAGGACAGGAGGTGTTGGATTAAACAATTAATTTACTACTTAAGCCTCCCTGACATTTCTACACTGTGCATCCTGACAACACTCTCTGTGAACTTAGCATCACCCTCACAAGTTTCCCTGGGAGACCACCATTTTCTGGATGGGAAGCAAGAACTGAATATCAACAATGCACAAATTAAAACTAAAATTTCTGCTTGATCCAGCAAATCCTAACTACAACTCAGCTAGAAGCCAATCTGGTAAGCAATACCTCATCATTCCAGAATAAAGCACTCAAAGATAATGTTGCTAAGTCTTTGCTTGTAAATTTTGGGTTTAAACATTTTTTTTTTCATTAATTGATGAAACAAACTTGTAATTTATAATGTAAAATGTTTTCCTACTGTCTTTTTCTTAGGTCTTACCTATACATTAGAAACAAAATACATGGCAAAAAGTATGAAAGACTGGTTAAAAAAGACATTTTTTAGAGATACTCTATGACTTTTTCTGAGAGTACTCCCTTCTCTTCCAACTGGTGTCCTAAACTTGTTATTAAATAAAGTCTTGTATAATTTTTTTATATATTCTGTAAAAATGAAAAGAAATATTTTTAAAAGCTCATAATTTTACTTAACAAATGACAAACAAGAGATTACGTGGTTCAATTCTTAATAGAAAAACTGCAAAGGTATAAAATTGGAATTATATCTTCAACCCAACCCATCCTTTTGACACAGCAATAAATTGTAATTATTAAGACTCAGTAAGGGAACTAATTTGTTCTTTTTTCATGAATGTTCAGCAACAGAACTTTCATTCCAATTGTTTATCAGAATCAAGGCTTATCAAACAGACATGTAGATATAAGACTTAAATTTAAAAGTAAATGTGATATAGTCTAATATCTATTATCTTTCTGGCAAAAAAGCATGTTCATGTGTGAAAGCAGCTGTGCAGTTTACCTGACCTGAAATGAACAATGCAAATATACAGGTCTCAGAAATGCAGGGAAATCAAGCTACAACAACAAGAACAACAAAAAAAAAAAAAAAGCAAAAAAAAAGATTAAAATTAAATTCCCCATGTTTCAAAGAAATTTCAATATAGGAGAAAAAGTGGGGAAAAAAAAGTGGAAGGTTTTCAGAAAAGAAAATAAAGTAGCAATTAGAAAGATAGTAGATGATATGTAGTAATAATGAAATGAAGAAACCAGCTAGGGAAGACTGGGGAAATGGGGAAATAGCGTCACAGGAATGAAAGGGAAAAAAAGAAAAAAAGAAAGGGAATGTAAATGCAAAATATTCATCAATGACCAAAAATTTTCATACTGACTACTTAGTTACTACTTTCCGGATGTCTTGGTTTTTGTATTTTTTTTTTTATGAAGGCCTGGAAGCATGTAAAAGGATAAACATTTTTGACTCAATGACCTAGAGGAAGAGGAAGAAGCATCTCCTTGTGTATTTTTAAATCCAAGGGAGCCAAGAAGCCTTCTTAGCTGAGTTGGTTTTCTAATGAAAATGAGCATTTTCTTGAATGAATGGCTTAAGTTTGTACTGACACTACACTGATAAGGGTGATATTCTATATGGCTATTCAGCTAAACACTGAATGTTTCCGAAAGCAAAAAAAAAAAATCATAATTTTTGACTTTCATAAATCATAAAAACATTCTTTGATTCTAATTTACCTTGTTTGGTTTCCTATTTAGCTTTCCTTTTCACTTTGCAAATTGTTTTGGAAAGCCTTACTTTTATTCTTCAAGTTTTATTTTTCTCTCTGGCATTTATTAAATCATTCTGAAAGTCTACATGCAACCTGAACAAAAACAATGGAAAAAAATTGAGTAGTTTCCATTTTACATTTAGTTTTTGATATTTTATCTTTCTTAATGAGTTTTCTTCAGCCATTTTAAAATGTGCAACATCTGGATTATTATATCCAACCACATCAAAAAAAAATATTCCTCAGTGTGTTGTTTGTTATATTTTTTCCAAGCATGTTGTTTTAGTTTAGGTGTAAAGCAAATGTACATGGAAAAAGTCATACACCGTAAAGCTGAAGAAAAACCAATCAAAATAACTAGTTCCTAAAAAAAGAAAAATTGCATCTTTAAAAATCTGTAAATATTGTTAAAACCTCACCACTCAGATTTCAGTGGCAGAACACCTGAAGACACTATAAAACTAAATTAGCCTCAGACAACAGCTGAAACTTAATTATTTTTAACAGAAAAAAGTAAATGGCTGAGAAATGTTGCTGTAATATTATAAGTGACAGAACACTTCTCAATGAGGTTTCTTTTTCATAATTTTATAACCTAAATAAAATTTGAATTCCTTAGACGCAGCTGTACTAGCTGTAAGTCATCCTTCTCAAAAAATGTAGTGCTGTCAGTTGACTAAAGGGATGAAATAGTGTGTTAATTTGAAACATATTTTAAAGAACAGTTTGCTCTAAATAGATAGTGTAAATCTTTTCCTTTACTATAATGGGGAAGTAAAGTGATTTTCAATGTTAGGGGAAAAGCAGTTTATGAAGAGAAGAGAGCTGGAAAGTAAAGGGTTAGAATTTGAAAGAAGCTGAAAACATGCAGATGAAATAAAGATACCACATTATTTATTTTTATATTGTTTCTGCAACTGTGTCTGACTAAGCATATTTTTCTTTACTATAGATAGGGATGAAACCATTCAGACAACTGCAGTTCAGAATATCCTTTTCTACACCTACTACATGTCTGTGCTAACCATGGACGGTCTGTGAAGGCAGTTTCAGATCCTAAGGCAACTTGCCAGCACTCTTATTTGATTACCCATATATGTCTAAGGAGACTTCTGTTACTAAAAGATAACAATTCTGCAATGACCAGTGATAAGATAGAACATGAGCCAAGGTAGAATTTTCTTTAGTTTTCTTTAGTAACAGAAGTGTGACATCTGGCAATGCTTAACATAATTAACACAACATCACACAATTTACTACCTCTCTCAATCATATGGTCTCCGTAGCTGTTTTTTTTAGAGGGGGATTGTATTTTTTTTTCCCTTCAGTATCTTCTAAATACAGCTCAGGTAATTCTGAAGTTGCTTGAGTACATGGTTATAAATCTTCCTTCATAGCAGTCACATGCATCGATCTCCTTCAGCTACCAAATGGCAGAGACTGTTTTATAATTTTTCTAGCTATATGATTAAGTATAAACTGATGTGTTTCAGTAATAAATTCATACAACACCAAAGGCAAAAGCTTGGCCTTTCTGTTCCTATTTCATATCCTAATAAACAAAAGCAACATGTATATTGCTTTTATGTTTTACTCAGCTGTAGTCTTTCTGGAAAAAGGGATGGGACTTGTATTTCAGTGTCTTAAAGCACAAGTATTTATTCTTTATATCAAAGATTTAAAAGCCCTGAGAAAATTATAGTTAACATTTGATACGTTATACAATATTACATTAATTATTATACCACATTAAGAATGAATGTTCCTCAGAGTATGAAATGATGTATTATTAGACAGTTTTAAAATTTCTTATCAATATTATTAAAATAAATTTTGAATGTGTGATGAAATCGTCAAAAAAATATGAATGACAAAGCAATGGCTGAAAAAAAAATTCAAAAATGCATAGATAGACTACACTGACAGGGACAACAATATTCAGTAGCCAACTATTAGACCACCTTTGTCTCTAGGCAAACTCATGAAAAAAATTTGATAAAACAGTTTCCTAAAACATATCCTGTCTTTTAACTGAGAACTGAAAGTCCACATTTTGAATACTTTTCAAAATCCACGCTTGATGAGTTATTGCGTTGAGGTATTTAAATCCCGTATTTTACTTAATATAGACAATCATCCTTCATTCCACACAAATAGGCAAATACATTTACGTTCTTCCAATGAATTCCACATGGTTTGAGTGGAATTACTAGTTTAATATGAAATTATAAAGTCCATCAAAGGAAAAAACACACCATCTATTCAGTTGAATATTTATTGTTATTAAAATATAATCTTGTGATTTGTCATAATGTTCTTTGCAAATGAATGTGGCATGAAACTTTTAGTCTGTAATAAAAGCCAGGATGACAATGATGCTCACTAAAGCATAAATAGTTAAAATCATACATGCACTATAATGTGTTGAAGATCCAGGGTTTTTTGTTTTGACTCGATGAGCGTCCAATTCCTATTTTTGCACTAAAATTGATGGTGGGAAGTGAAAAGGAGGAAAAAAACATTCTATGACCAAAATTAAGACTAGGCAAAAGTCTGAAATTTGTGACCAAATATACAGAACACATCATAGTTCTGTTAGCTCATTTTCCTAAGAATATATTTTTGATGTTACCTAAGAACATTACCTAAGAACAGATAATTTTGATGACGTACAAGTAGACAACAGGACATTGTACTACCCTAACCAGAAGAGATGCGAAAATTAAAGACAGAAGATTATTAAAAAAATTCACAAAATTTTCTGATGACAGCTTTTCTATACCAAAATATATAACAGTACAAGCACTGATTTTCAGGTCATCTGATCAAAGTTTGAAAAGTGCAGTGGTCTGTTTATAAGCATTCATGCTTTCATCTCAGAAGCATCTGAAAAAACTCACTTTATCTGGTAATAGTTTTTATTTGCAAGTAATTTTTATCAGAAAATAGGATGGTGTGTGATACTTAGAACAAGAAATCTGACTAACGAAGAAAGGTAAACACATAATGAAAAGAATAGACAGGCAGATTGAGATATGGATGCATTGATTTCTATATCAGTGCAATTGATTTAAAAAAAAAAACAAACAACCTATATTGACAAAATTCAGCAAGACTAAACAAGTGCAAAGGAATTGATGAAAAGTAAATTAATGAATTAGAACATAGGCCCTAAAATAACATTCTGGTTTAGATTTTAAGAAAAAAATAAAAGGTTGATAAAAATATATGTTTAAATAATGGATTTCTAATAAGGTATTGTATAGAGACATATTCTACATATAATAAAAAGGAATCATTATTACATATTTCAAACTAAGTATTTTTAAATTGTAAGCTAAATTGCTCACTGAATCTTGATGAGACTTTGGTATCTCAGGAATTCAATGCAGGGAGTTTATATCCATCAAAAATAAATATGTTGACAAAATTTGTGAAAAGAATGACAGAAGAACAAATTGCTGTGGGAGAGAGATCTCAGGGAGACATCTTGTCTGTTCAGTAACGTAGGCTGTTTTGAATTAATTCCTTAATACAGCCAAATGCTACATTAAAACTATTGGTATAGCTTGTGTACAAAACGTAGCTTTGCAAACTAAAAGTTGTATTTTGCAGCACTGCAACAGAAAAGTCATGAACACCTTTTCCACAGTGGATTTCAAAATAATTCTCTAACTAAACTAGGAGAATATAGCTCAAAAATAATGAAGAAAAAAATAATCTTTCAGAAATACCAATATTGGACAGGAAACAATATTCTGCCTCTGTGATTTCAAAAACTGATGTTGAAAAATGGAAAGATTTCAGAAAAGTTCAAAATGCTGTTCCATCACCCAGAAGCATTGCATAATAAGACTACATGTAGAATTCAGTGGTCATTCGCTTGCAGTTTATAAACATATACATTACAGGCATTAACATGTTTTTCATTATAATTTCAAATGAAGTTCACTGATGAAAAAGAACAAGGTTCTACAGAGTGCATCCAGATTCTTCTACTCATCCACACTTACGATACTAAACAGAATATATTTTTAAAATTCTACTCCAAATTTTGTTTCTCTTTTATGCGAATAATCACTGCTTGACTTCCTAAAACTTTTGCTTAATAATTCCTTATTTTGTCAGGGAGGAGACATTTTTAAACACTTCCAATGATTTACATTCAAATGAAACTTTGATTATAGAATCACATTTGTGTTGTAACTAAAAATAACTTTTAAATCTAAAAGAACAACTAGAATATAAATTAAAAAGAAAAAAGCTAATATCCAAAAAACAGAAGATTAAAAATTCAGTGAAACTGCAGAGTATCAGAATTAACTCAACCAAGTATCCAGATTTCCACTGGAATTCTACAAAAAAAAATTAGACAAAGAAGTAACATTTGTGTAGACTGGAATTCAATAGTGTAATTACTTCTACATAGGAAAAGAAAGAATAAATAGAAAAAGAACAGAAGAAACCAATGCAAAAGAGAGGGAAGGAGAAAGATAGAATTATAGAGTTGCTGAAGAAGATTTAAATGGTAATTAGAAGCAATTTGGCCTTTAAAATGAATATATATATACACATACTTTAGTTATCTTTCCAGTCCATTAGTTTGATGATAGCATTCTGTTGATGCTTCCTTTTGGATTTGAAATTTGTCTTTTTAGTATGATTCTGCTTTCCCTCCACTAGTTCTTTCCTTGTAGAACATTTCATTGATAGTGATCTTCTATCTTCCCTTAATGAGGACTGATGGTTCCCCACTGACAAATTTGCCAGATGCTCACAATCTGTAAATTCCATCTGAGGTTTTTTCCCATGGTTCAGATGTACTAATCTCACAAGGTCCCATCCACACTGATGTCTCTCTGTTTCTCTGTGGTTACAAGAGGGATGTTCAGGGCTGACCTACAGCAATGTGCTTCTGGGGTTACAGTTTATCTTTCATATCTTGTCTCCTTAGAACAAAAGCACATTGCTAAAAGTAAATCTCCTTTTTGACACAACTCAATTACAGAATCACAGAAGAGTTCTGTTGGGAAAAAACCCTCTAGGAATTGTCGGGTTCTGTGCCCCTTCCCACAAATCAAAGGATGGTCAGCTGGGCCTGTGTACAGCTGGGTTTGAGTATCTTCAAGAATGGAAATTGAAGCATAGGTCTACTCAATCTGTTTCAGGGTTTGGCCATTCTTATTTTTATTTATTTATTATTATTATTATTATTATTTTCTCTATATTTAACTAGAATGTCCTGTCTTTCATTTTGAGCCCATCATTTATTGTCTTGTCTCTGGATATCACTGAGAAAAGTCAGGGTCTATGGTCTTCGCTCAGTTCCAGAACATCTTTATACACTGGTAAGATTTGCCTGAGCTTTCTATTCTCCAGGCTAGATCATTTTAGGTCTCTCGGACTCACACATGTGGAAGATGGTCTAGTCCCTTGAACATCTTTGTGGTCTTGACCTGGGTTTGCTTCAGTAGCTCCATGTCAATGACTCTGCAATTCTACCATTCTGTGTCTCTCCTGAGGTTCTGAAGAGCACAAGGATGAGCAAAACATTCCAGTGTGCTGAATAGAGGGGAAGGATGTCCTCCCTTATCTAACTTGTGACTGTCTTTCTAATACAGTCCAGGATACTGTTGGCCTTCCTTGCCACAGGATCACATCACTGGCTCATGGTCAGTATGTTGACTATCAGTACCCTAAGGTCCTTCTTGAAAAAAACTGCTTTCCAGCAGCTTTCCAGTCAGTCAGCCTGCTGTATGTACTGGTGTGTGGGGTTATTTGTCCCCAGCGTAGGACTTGGCATTTCCCTTCACTGAACTTCAGGAGATTCCTCTTAGTCCATTTCTTCAGGGTGTTAAGATCCCTCTGAATGTCTTTGGGTTTAAAACAGGAGATTGCATTCTTCAATACTGAAACATATTTATTTTGTCTTAACTGATTACATACTTTTTGAAAAATGAAATCAATCTGAGAAAAAATTTGCATTCTCTGTAACGCCTCTCTTTTTTTAAAAATGAACTCTAGGAAGGTGCCTTTGAGGTGCATCATAAGCTGAACACTGATTGATTTAATTCTAAAATTAATTAGTGAACAAAGTTTTAAAGAAAAAATATCACCTTCTAGGCCATGAAAATCTCAGCCAGTTATTTGACTATGTGGTAGGATGAACAATCTTCTTGTAGAATGGTCTGGTCAGAAACCTGCAAAGCTATTTTTATCTCTTTTAAACTCCCTCCAGAAGAAACACTTACACAATAGATGTAATTCAATTCTTCTTGTAAATAGCATTGAGAAAAGTCAGCAGATCTGTCAGGACCTCATCAACTTAACTTAGAGATGATAATAATGTTAAAATAATATTATATTTTATTTCTCTAGTCGCCACAGTAGTCATTATATTGTGATGAGAGGAGCTGTTGCTCACAGAAAATAACCACATAGGGATGGGAGAGTATGAAATAAGAAACAAATAATTTTGAAAGAAACAAATTATTTTTATTCTGTTCTCTTCTATACAATCTGTGGAGGAAAAATAAAATGGGAGAGAAGAACAGACAGTAGTGGTCAGAAAGGCAGAAATACTAATCAGAAAATAGAGTGGATTGCCAGTCAACATCATTTGCCAAGCATTTTCACACAGTAGAATGTAAAATATCTAGTTTTACTTGCAGTAAGTGACTGATACCTTTGATAATGTTTGTCACATAATCAATGCCTTTTTAACATTCCTTACTTTATTATAGATCAGCAGTTACCTCTGCAATGATACAAACAAATAACCTTTGAAACTATTTACTTTTTTCCAATCCTTTTCTCACTAGAGCCTTCAGAAAATGAGCTGAACATTTCAGGAAATACAAGCCTTTTGTTTATTCAGAAAATGACTGATAGAGTGAAAAAAATTTCTACAAAATGGGAAAATTTTTCCTTAAAATTTTTCCTGCTTGAAGAAAGCAGCTTGAAAGAGAAGGTACAAACATGTTCCTCACTTCACAGTAAAGACTCAGCTGGAAAAAAATAATATGTACCCTATTATACTCAAGGTTACTTCTGTTTGAAAGTATTCTTCTGTAAAAAAGTTTAAATTTAGGAAATCTCTCTTACAACCATAAGTTTTTATTTTATAAATACTTAAATACCAGCATGGTGTGGTCAACAGAAAAAGAAGATATAGTGATGTATTAATACATTTAAAGAACTGTTGAAAACATAATCTAGTAACAAACAAAAACAAGAAGAAATAATATTCTTTAAAATTGTGTGCAACTTCTAAAATAAAAAAGAAATAAATCCTAGAATATTTAAAAAACAACAGATCTAAACATCAGCCAAATCAGTTAAGTTTGGACTATGACTAAAGAATTTAAAGGTTCTTAAAAGAGTAAAAATACATTTTTCTGAAAAAATACAGGATAGCTTCTCTGCAAATACTCTGCAAATACTACTTTACAAACCCGACTACTTCTGAAACTTGGAAGTCATTGTGTAGTGAATACTCTTGACCTGATG
>JAWWMU010000106.1:73237412-73247568 GCA_035048155.1 Cinnycerthia olivascens
CTGGAGAGGGGCTGGGAACACAAACCCTGTGAGGAAGGGATGAGGGAGCTGGGCTTGTTTAGCCTGGAGAAAAGGAGACTCAGGGGTGACCTTATCACTCTCTGCAACTCCCTGAAAGGTGGGTGTAGTCAGGTGGGGGTCAGTCTCTTTATCCAGGCAACAACTGACAGAAGGAGAGGACACAGGCTCAAGCTGCACCCAGGGAAATATAGGTAGGATAATAGAAATAAGTTTTTAATGGAAAGAGTAATAAAGTACTGGAATACTTTGCCTGGGGAGGTGGTGGAGTCACCATCCCTGGATATATTTTAAAAAAGACTGGATGTGACACTTGGTGCCATGGTTTAGTTGAGGTATTAGGACAGGGATTTGACTTGGTGATCTTGGAGATCTCTTCCAGCCTAGTTAATCTGTGATTCTGTGATTTGTCTACATAGAAATGGACCCAGAAATTGCTGCAATTCAACTTAAATGAAGTAGGAACTTCAGCCTTTTGCTCATAGTTCATATAAACTCTTCAAAGTCATTAATTAATATATTTATTCATTTTCTAGGTTGAAAATATAGCATAAACTGTCAGCTTATTTAAAACAATCAATATCCATTTTCTTTAGCTATGGTTTTACTGTTTGAATTATTGGAATCCAAGTAATCCCTCACTAAATTGAGTGTTGTACAATTTTTATAAATTCATGACATAGGTCACACAAATAAGTAGAAAGAGGAATTTTTTCCAAGTGACTATCTAATATTTTTAATCTATAATTATCAAACTTAATTTCTCGAGATAAAATTTAAAAGAACAAAAACAATTAATAAAATAAAGGAATTACATACTAAGTAGTTTCAGAAGGCTAAAATAATCTCTTTCAAAGTTATATTTAGAAATACATTAAGTCACAATAATGAATTTGATTCACATCTCTTTGACCTTAATTTTAGATTTTGACTTCAAAATGGTATTAAAAGACATGTATAACAGCTACTAGATTCACACTGTCACCTTCTGATGCAGCCATAAGTAATTATCAAATTAAATGGATTGACTAGGCACAGAAAAGCTCCTTAGTTATGTACATAGCTTCATTCTTATTAGCGGAGTAAAACTTTGGAAATAAAATAAGAGAGAAGAGAAAACTCAAATTTAGATATTTTTCTTACCTACTAAGAATTCAAAACCGATGAAATTCCCGATCTGGAAAAGTTTCAGAGCAGATCACAAAGGATGATTAGTTACAGAGCTGTTTTCACACAGAAGACAATTAAACTAAAAACCTTCAGTGTAGGATGAGGTGATTAGAAGATATAACAGAGATGTGCAAAATCATGAATGGCAAAGGGATTAACAAAGGATTGCTTATTCACTGTTTCTTCTAGCACAAGAAATCAGATGCCCACGGGCTTCACCTTAAGTAGCAGGTTGAATTAAGCCAAAAAGAAACTTTTCTATTAAATACAAACATCCCCATAACAGTTTAAAAATTACAATATCCTAGGAAAATTTTATTATCCTATTACATAGGTCATCTCTGGACTACCACTCTCTGAGAGGTCACAATGAAGTTTTGTCTGACCCTCTATTATCAACTCTACACATTTAGACTATATACACACACCTCTTTGTTTTTATCACAAATCTTTTCCTTAGGACACCATGTACATACATGCATATAATTGTACACACTCACTTCTCTTAGATATATCTAAAAGCTGTTTATAAAGCTGTATCTTAGGAGAGAGCACATAATGCCTGACTTCAAAGCTGATTCCATGAGGAAAAACAATGAGGCTGTAAGATATGGGAGTAGAAAAATTAGCAGAAATCAACCTTATAAACTTTTAGATGATAGATCTCCTCATCTCAGATGGTCGTCACAGAACTTATTTTAAAATTATTTTAATAATCAATGGAGTTTAGGACATAATTCATTTTGTCTATATTTTAACAGTGGATAACTATCACTTTTTGTATGAGTCTTGAGAAAATTTGGTATTGCAATAAGCAAGAGTCCTTTCTTCTCCAACAGCTTCTGGGCAGAGAATCTTAATTGGCTTTTTTTCATAAGAATGTTTATTATACTATCATGATTTCTATTTTCATGCAATAAAAGCCCCTCATTTACAGACTAATGCTATGTAAGGACTAAAGTAAAATACAATGAAGGTACCAATAAGGTACTTTCTTTTTCAAGGCAGGTTGGTGTTAATCAGCAATAGTTAATGTTTTTTTTACTTTTTTTCAAATGATAGCTCAGGTATATATATAGGTACATATTATATGCAAATAAGTAAAAATTACTAACTTGTTACCATTTGTACTGTGTGTCAAAAAAAATCTGACCATTCTTAGAAGTATCAAAAGTAATGTTAAATAATTATTTTTCTCCCTTCTCTTAAGCCTGCAACATAATTTCAATAGAATAGAATTATCCTAAATTTACTGGACTCAGAATTTTGAAAATTACTAGAATATTTGAATGTAACACTGAGAAAAGACTTCTTTTCCACCAGTTACTATCATTCTAACAGATTTTGCTCAAATACAGTGAAGACCTTTCCTTGTACCCACACATTTCTTAGTTACACTTGCAGTCATTATTTAACCTATCAAAACATGATTCTCTGACATTTTTCTTAATAAAAAATTGAATGCAGAGACAAATAAATTTACTCCTCCAGTAAACCCCTCTCTTGTTGCATATATATTGATATATCACAACTGAAAAACCCGCTTGATTGCTTTGCTGTCTTTTAAAGGCTCACTTTCCACTCTCACTGTACATTTTGACACAGAAATCAATGGTGTAAACTCAGATAACTACAATCAGAAGACATTGCATCTTCTATCATTTCCAGTTTATTGAAGAAATTTCTTAAAAATATCAAGTGAAAATTTATGAGAATGCTTTTTGCTGGGTGTTTTCCATTTAATTGTCATATCAGTTCATTGTACAGAGAAGGTGCATTCTGTGATAAATTCTTTAGGTTGACTGAGGCAAACAATATTTTTAGTAATGCATAGAGTAAAATAATGAAGGACATTCAAAGACACAAAAAATAATATAGAAGAACATACATCATAGATGTTATGTCTGACATTAAAAAGCGCAGCTTTTTTTCAGCTTCCATAGCAGCTAGTTTTGATGAAATATATAAATAGCTTTTTATCATTTCTTAGGAGTCTTGCATTTGCCACCCTCCAGTTAGTATTTTCTTATTTTTCTAAATAATGATTACGCAAAAACTAATTAAGGAAATATGCAAATAAAGACAATTAATGCTGACTGCTATGGTTTTGTCCACCGCTTTCTCCACTAAACTAAATCAATAAAAGAAATGTTATTCTGTGCTTTTGTGTTTTTTTCCCCCATCATCCCTAATAGACAGGAAAGTGAAGCACTCTGAACTCTTTTGCATCCTGCAGTATATTAAAACCTGGATGGAAACCCCACCAGGATTCACAATCCCAAAAAATGTTCTCTTCCAAATCAGCAGATAGATTTGCAGTGTGTTGACAATTCATACCAAATGCAGTCCCACAGCTCAAGAAATGTCCCATTTTGTTACAGAAGGGACTGAATTTTTAAAGCTCAATATTGAATTTGGTTCTTTCAGGTTTCAGTTACAAAAATGTACAGCTTGACAGAGAATCTTATTGGATGAGCATGGCTCAATAGCTGTCACTTGCCATTTTCATTCCTTAAAACTTTCCATGTAAGCAGTGGTTCTTAGCATTCTTCATTGTTTTTCCTTCCTTTCTGCTCCATTTTTCCAAAAGAAATGGAATCTAAAACAGCTGCCAACTTTCTAAAGCAATAAAGAAACTGAACTCATTTATCATTATTTTTAAACTTCAGACTTGTTATTTTTACCTCATTATCACAGTGCTTCCAAAATTAATAATTAGATCTGACCACAGTTATTCCTTAACTTTTTAAAGCTATTACTGCTTAGGTTTTAAATAGATGTAGACAATATAAATAACTCAAAAGAATATAGATTAAAGAACACATCCTTCTACACTCTTCACTGAAAATGAACTACTCCCTGCGTGAAGCAATCGATGACTCATGTTAAAACGTGTGTATGTGCATCAGGTATGACAAATGTGGTCATTCAAAAAACCTAGGATATCTAAAGGAAGCCAACACTGGGGAAAACTCTCACTGAGAAGAGGCAGAACACATTCATGAAGGGGCTTTTAAAAAGCCTTTAAAGAGAACTGCCATCTTCAGTGGGAGTGTAGTGCTTTAAAACAATGTAGAATTAGTGTCTGATTGTAAGCAGTATTTTTTAATCTTCATCTAAGTGAAATTATTTTTCTCTAATAATGTAAGCCCAGAAGCTTTGTGATAAGGAGCAGGCAGTACAAGTAGCAGCACTATTCCCAAGCACCACATGATGATACCAGCTGACTTCAGTAAAAACTGAAGGAAAGGCAATGGGCCACATCTTTTTCATGTATTACAGCAGTTGATTGTTCTGCATACAGACTTAAGTAAATTTCCTTTAACATTAACAAACATCATTTGAGGCAAACAACTTCTCCAGATTTCTACTAAATATCAAAAGCTGTTTCATTTTTCATTGTTGCTGCTTTGGGCTTAGGGGTTTATCTCTCTGTCTGTCTGTCTATTTTTTTGTTTGTTTGTTTGAAATGCGTGTTCCTCTCTCATTTCAAAAATAGTTGATACCTAATTTCTGGAAGTCCATGGAGTCTATCATAAACAGATCCAGGTTGAAAAGTTACAATTGATATTATATATATAGATAATATAATTGATATTATATATATATAGATTTCTAGCATATGGTAATGACACACATAGTTTTAGGCTTCACAATATAAATATGCAATATAACTATTTTATTATGCAGTTTATTATTCCTACTTTAACTGGATTGAACATATTATGATAGCCACAAATTGCATTGGAGCTTAGTTTTAAAGTACTAATGGGGATCTATTCTATAACTTCAGGCTTCTAAGCATATTCTTATATATAGTCTCCGTCCTCTCCCTGTCCAGAAAATATACCGAAGCATTATCAAGAACATATTAATGTTCAAAATACTAACAAACTACAGTAAGACACTCAATAGGTGACTTATTCTATGTATCTGCAGAATTAAATATATACAGACAAATGACTTGAATTTTCTGGGAAGTTATTCAAACCCTAGATCACATATGTGCATTAAAGGACTATTATGACAGAAGAAACTGTTCCAGCTGAACATTATAGTTTTGTTGCCTTCTTCATACACCACAGTAAAATGTAATTTTGGTTGTAGAACTTATTTTTTAATTAAAGAAAAAGAATAAGAAAGCATAAATCAGCTGTACATAAAACAAGATAGGCATACATCTGTGAACAGGACAAATAAGTCCTGACAATAAAGAATTTGTTTTGTAAGCATCACAAAATGAACAAAGCTGTAACAAGTTGTCAGACTACAGCTATGATGGCAAATGTACCATCTCATTTTATCCTATGAGCAGAGTCTGTGTCTCCCCTTGGGACTTGCGACTATTGCGTGCACTAGATACCTGCCACTGGAAGGTATTTGAAAGATGCTTCCAGTTTTTTAAGCAGATAATTAGTCTCTATCAATAAAACAAAATCTAAAATTAATGTAGATAATTTTGACACTCAAATGCCTACTGTTTAGGTGTGGGAAATAGTGTTGATTTTTCTTTCTCAGTAATAATAATAAGTATCTTATAATCATAGACAATAATTTTTGAAACCTCTTATCTCAGTCTGTAATTGATAACTGTAGATTTCTTCTTTATTTTGTGTTCTATATATTTCTCTATTATTTCCTTTTTACCCACTTTGGGCAGGTAAGGTGTTACCTTTGGTTTTCCTGTTCCAATATGTATTTGATGTGATTATATTCAAGACCAGTTTTGCTGGTAGTAACTGTAGCAGTCCGAGGAAGGGGTTTTCCTCTGCTACATCAAAATCGGTTTGGCTGGGAAACCTGGCTGTAAAAAAACAGGATGGTGACATGGATTACCCAGAGATATCCTTTAATCCATTACAGTGACCACGTGCTCTCTAGGCAGCATCCAGAGGCCACATGGCCTGGAGCTGTTCTCCAGAGAGCACATGGTTTGGAGGCTGCACCCAAAGACCATGGGACGTGGCAGACCTGGCCAGATGTAGGGTCTACCTGGGATAGGTGTCCAATCTGTTTTATAGGGCAGGGGCTTGACCCTGTAAGTCTAAGGTTTCAGCCTCCTGCTCCCCAGGGTCCTAGGCCCACTCCTTGGTACAGAGAACTTGCGGCTGGCTTTTTTATTTATCCCAGCTAATTGGGTTACCACAAGTAACTTCATGTGACATTTTTCCAATCTGGATGCTGCTATGTAAACTGTGCTTACTTTCACTTCCAGTAAAAAAAGCATAGAAAGTTTAAGCTGTTCAATTGCTTATGTGTGTACATAAAATTAAAAGGTAATTTAATGAATGAATTGATGAAGATGTCATTCTCTGAATTGTTAAGAAAAAGTACTCTTCTTGTTTGGGGCTTTTTTTCAAATTGATTTTTATACCTTTCTCCTTTTACTTATATAGTGATAAGGGAAGGAATAACCAAGCACCTAAAATTGTTCTAAAATTGTTAAGCAACTGTGAGGTTATTTACATACTAGATTTTGTTTATCTGTTGTTCCTGTAAATGCCCTAAAACATTCCAGAATTCTGTCACATGCTTATGTGACACCCCTCCCTGAAGGGAAATGAAGCACCTAGGATTCATTAATGCTCCTGATCCAGGAACAACAAAAATCAGAGGGTCTGCAAACAAGCAGAAAGCTTTGTCAGTAAATTACACAATTGAAATAGAATTTGGTGTGTTAGTCCCTGAACAACTATATAAGCACAGTGTAGTGGGTTTGGGATAAAAAGAAAGGGTGAAAGGGAAGAAAGAAAGGAGAAGAATAATTAAAGAGGAGAGAGAGAAAGACAACAGGAAAAGAGCTCTTCAGTCCAGGTTCCAGTGCCAATCCAGCTGATAGGAGGCTTATCCTGATTTCAACGTTGATCCAATTGCCTCAGTTCAGTCAACGGGATGTTCAGGGCCCTGGAGTGCAGTGCCCAGGCTTGGTTGGGGTATCTTTGTATAGATAGGTTTTCCCCACCCTAAAGATGGGTTTCTCACTTTCTATCCAAATTAGTTATCATGTACAGTCCTTTTTTTCATACCTTTCTGGAAATGGGTCAGAGGGCTTTGGGAGTCTTTGGTTGTCTTGATCCCCCTCTCCAGCCCCTGCTCACTTCTTGGCCTCATTCCTGTGCTGGCTTACTGTGCTGTGCTTAGCTCCAGGAACTGCAACAAGGATGTTTGTTCTGGAAAAGTGCTGCACTACCTCTGCATGACCCTTTTCTCAAGTCACAATTTGTTCTTTCTCACAGTGCATTGATACCGACAATCCTTGGTTGTTACAAGCAATTCTTGCCTGTTATTACCAGCAGTCCTTGCCTGGCTCCACAGCCATCCAGTTATTGTTGTTTGGCACATACATACTTGCCCCTTATCTTCTAGGTTTCTACAAGCTTATTGATTATGCTGATACCGAAAAGTAACAAATGCAATTTGATACTGATGCATAAAACTGTTTGCAGCACCTGTGATGAAAATCTAGAGACATTTAAAAGCAAAATCTGAAATTTCTCTTTTGGCATGGCAGGATTTAGAAACTTTAGGCACAAAGGTGACAGAAAGAAAATAGCAAGTTGGTATTGAGGGCTGCAAAATAAAACTAAATCCATTCTTTCTGCAATAAAGTTTTATTTCACCAAAACACAAATATTAATTGGAGTCCACTAACAGTCAGTGATGAGTCTGTTATTCTTCTTAGGAAGCCTGTAATGAAGTCTCAATTAACCTAAAACAGAGGAATATTCTTTCATATAAAGGATAGATTTCAAATTTAGCTAGATTCACCCTTTACAGCTGCAGTGTTATGGAAATTTCTTCTTCTCAATTCTTTGGAAACAAGTCATATGATTAGCTAAATGACTGCCATTGCAATCCTTGAATGAAACCAGTTTTCTCACAACTTCACCAAAGGGGTACTTCAGGTCAGGGATGGTGTGCAGCAACCACTTTCGCTGGCTTTCTTAGTCTGCAGTCATGACAGACAGAATTACTGCACGTAGGTGTTACTCTAAGGCAGAGAAAAAGTAGTAAGATTTTTACTTGAAGCATTCCAATCCTCCTGCTTTGTGCTCTCAATTCGCATGTCCCCAGGGCAATGCAGCAGGTACTGTCAGTTTTCCTAAGCCCCCTTGCCAAGTGCAGTGAGATGAACAGAAATGGTGACACTGTTCTCTTCACTCAGCAGCAAATTTAGAGTTATGCATATTTCCCAGCTCCAAAATGTAACCCTTTAGAGTAATGAGTGTGAAAATATAAATTAGAGCAAGCAGGGCAAGAAAATCAGAGCTCACAAATCTACAAATATTGTTACAATTTGGATTAAAATTATTTCTCATGCTGGCACTCCTGTTTCACTGTTATTCAGATCTTCTTTGCATCTATGAAGGGTTTGATCTTGTTTTTGTATAATTCACTTTGGTATTTCCTGGAGTTTTTGGATTAGTTCACAAAGCATCTATTGGTATGTAATAGAGCTTTGTCAATCAATCGACTTGTGGTATCAATCCACAGATTTATGGAAAGAAAAATTACCCATCTCAGTTCTTGTGCATAAAAAAGTCAAGGCCAGTCAGTGGTAGTCTTTATAAATCAGACAAGACACATACAAACATATATTTAATTATTCAGTAAGAGAGTGATTAGAGAAAACTGGATGTCATGTGCTAAGCCTGGCAGCTGATAAAAAGGGCTAATATACCTCTTTTTTTCATTAAGATATCAATTGGTTTTCAAAACACTGAGTTAGAAACAATGCTTCTCTTGGCGAGGATAAACTTATGCATGCACTACACAATATCTGTACTTATTCTCTCCTTCAAATCTGTTATGGAATACTGGGATTACCAGTTTACTCTAACCCATGATACTCTTACTCAGGATAGAATTTTAAGCATGCTGCTCCACTAAAGACAAACAGTGACAAACACATTTTCTGACTTCAAGATGAAGATGTCAACGTTTGTGTACCATGTCATTGAGGGATTTAACAATTTCTTTAGGCAGCCTGTTTTAACAATTTAAGTAGTCAGTCCAGGAACAATAAAGATATCACAGAACAAATACTTTTAGAGTAATTTTACAAAATGTACTAAAAGAGTTTTGCTTTTGTTTAAATTTTTCATTGTTCTTAAACACACCCATTATGAAAACTGCCAAATCAAGTGATTATAATATATAAATATGTTCACAATGAGTAGTTTGACTTGTGCTACTTACAGCCCAAGCTATTTTTCAGAATTACATTTTAAAATTCAGTTGACTTTTGATTTAAACAAAACAAGCTTAGAAATGCTTTAGAAATTTATTTCAATATTGCAAGGAAAAAAAATAACATTTGAATACAGTTATGCAAGTCTTTGATTGAAATCAAGCTGCAACAAAATACTTGAAAATTCTTAAAGGCTGAGACTCTTAGTCTACTATTATTTTGTCCTTGTGTTCTCTTTGATATTCTTAAATATTAGTGAAAAATTCAAGATACAGACATTCAAACTATAAACCTCTCTGGATGTCTACCAGCACTCAAAAGCAGTAGAAAGTTATTTTGTTGTTGTTCTCATTTGAAGATGTGATATTACAATTTCACAGAAGGTAGAAGTTCTGAAACAGAGCATTTGCTCCTTACAGTTTAATATCACCCTGGTAAACAATTTATACCATGCTGTAATATTAAATTAAGACATAATTCCCCTGAGGTACACAGAATCAACTCCACACTGCTAAATGTTAGTACTACTGTCTTTTGAGGAGAGCACAGAACAGAAAAGCCTGATGGAGCATTCTAAATGTCAAGAACTATTGACACAAATTCATTTTTTGCTCAATATTTTGGGAAAAAATCATGTTTTACTCTAACAGAATCTCAATGAAGAGAGGTAGTGAATCCCCTGGTTATTCCAGATAATATTGTGTCGCTGGCAGCAGCCTGGCTTCCCAGAGCCTCCTCCTGTCCAGGGAGTCTCTCAGGGCGATCAGAGATGCCCGC